>CM067478.1:3749638-3792487 GCA_034552555.1 Semaprochilodus insignis
GTTAGTGTACTGTAAGTAGTGTGTTGGTGTACAGTAACTCAGTAAGTGTAATGTGTTAGTGTACTGTAAGTAGTGTGTTGGTGAACAGTAACTCAGTAAGTGTAATGTGTTAGTGTACTGTAAGTAGCGTGTTGGTGTACAGTAACTCAGTAAGTGTAATGCGCTAGTGTACTGTAATGATGCTGCATTGCCGAAGCAGCAGGCCTGAAAGTATCCCCTGAAAGTTTCTTCCTGGAACCAAAATGATTTTTCTATGATTTTTCTGTCACCGGAACCACCATCTCATCGAACACTGAGAAAATTTATAGTAAATATAAATTAGGTATTTTAGTAACTAATTATTTTATTTTATTTTATTTTATTTTATGTATTTATGTATGTATGTATGTATGTATGTATGTATGTATTTATTTATTTATTTATTTATTTATTTATTTATTTCATTGTTTGGTTTTTGTTTCTCATCTCACACACTGCACAAGTCAAAAGGTTTGGGCATCCCTGTTCTATATCAATGATCCAATTAACCTTAATGACACTGTTTTCTTCAGGAAAATTCTTGGTAAAAGACAAATTTCATTCAGCTGACACCAGACCGAGATGACCACACTTGACTACCCTGGAATGTGGAAACAGTTGTGGCTGCTTGGTTCAGGAAGTCACAGCAATTCTCCATGCTGCGACTCAGGATGTGCTGATCTTTTTACAGAGCATTACTGTCTCTCAGGGGTGAAATATTAGGACCAGCCTGGTCCCACCGCATCCCCAAACCTCCCCCCACCTTCACCCACAGCAATAACGTAGGCACCTCTTCATCCAGACAGGAGAGCTCCTGTAAAACAAGCACAAGGTGTATCCTGCTGATGAGGTGGGTAATTGAGCAGTAAAATGGACTCCCCACTCTGCAGGCAGGTAAGTGACACGATGCTGTTCTCTTTGATAATTGACAGTGCTTCCCTTTCACAGAGCTGTGCTAAACAGCAGCCCGCCACCACCGGCGTCCACGCACCTTCCCCAGGGAGGAGCTGCCGGCTCATGTGTTGTTCTGCAAACTGCTCTAATACAGGCTCTAATTGAGCACACAGGTGATAATAGGCCCACCGCAGCCAGAGTGGCATGAGCACAGTGCTGTGTGTGCTGTGGTGTTGTATTTCATTAGTAGGATCATATTAGTCTCATTACTACATGTTTGCAGACAAGCTACTTCCAGCCAGATAAACAAGGGACAACAATGAGGAACTTCTTGAATGTCATATAAATAATAATATGGAAGTTCCTCATTGACCCTTATTTATCTGGCTAGAAGTAGCTTGTCCACAAACATGTAGTAATGAGACTAATATGATATAGATACTGATATATATATATATATATATATATATATATATATATATATATATATTCTCGCTGTCCAATGAAAAATCTCAATTTTTGTCGATTTTGACTTTTATGCATCATTTGAACACACAAACTGCTGTTACACTGTGTGAGAATTTCATAATGAATGGACCAATAGAAATGACCCACAACTGCTTCATATATATGAAATGGTTATGTATGTGTGTGTGCAGACCAGAACTTGGTTTCTGACCTTTAAATGTATTTGGTTGTTTATTCTTATTGACACATGAATATATATATATATACTGTATATATATATAGGCTCATTTTGAAGGGCTCAAATTCCTATTCTTATTTGATTTCACTTAAGCTGTCTGTTAATGATAATTGATAATTGAAATTCCATCTATATCTGGATTTTCCCCTCCTCCAATTCCACCACTGCATAGAACAGCATGGACCCTAAAGTGTTTTTGCCCTGGGGTGAAGTAGGGATATGTGCCCTAATCCCCCACTGCCAGCGAGGTGTGAATAAGCTCAATTCTCACCTTGGTCGGTTCCTACACGCAAATGGCCCAAAGATCTGCCTTTTCACAATGGCTTGGCAAAGAGGGAGACATGCAGACATGCGTAATGTAGACAGAGGGCCCTGTTCACATGCAATTACTGATATGCTGTTACTTCCTGGTCCTGCCCACTGTATTTTCATAGAGTGGAATGGGAACAGTGTGTTATCTTCTGGCTTTTGAGCTGATAAGCTAATTTGTTTGTAAACACTTGATGCAGATCTGTGTGCACTTGATGCATAAGGCAAAAAACTGATATAAGAATCTTTTAATATGCTTTCTTCAAGTTTCTGAAAGCTTTATAGAAGAAGGAAAACCTTTTTTAAAAAAGTGGATTCTTCAAAACGTCACCATAAATTAATAAAACTTGCTACGTCAGATAAAATGAATGGGTTAAAATACATTTCATGCCAAACGTTTATCATAAAACAGTGTGTTGGGCAGTGTATACCTAACCATTCAATGTAATGACTTTCTGTGAGGGCTTTTAGAGGCATTCAGTTCTTCAGACCTCTGGTTCTTATCACCACCACGCTGAACGATATTACTTTATTACTATATTACGATGACTTTATACGTTTCTCTAAAATGTAGCATTTCATGACCAACCACTCTGAATGACTTTGAAAAAACATTTTGTCAACCATTTTCATCTGTAATGTTGTTGATGGTTAAATAGTGGTAAATCTAGATAAATGGGATTTCTTTGGGGACTACTTTGCCTCACCACACCCTGCATGTATCCCTCCGCCATGAAGGGACTATAAAAGTATGTTTTAATCCCAAACAACAATCCTAAAACTATATCTCAGGCAGCAGACGGCCCGTTCATAACCATTTTATGTCATACCTATCGGCAATGGAACTTTTGGAGGCATAAAATGCTTCAGACGTCTGGTTCCTATTATCACTGTGGTCTGGTGATATGACTGAACGGCTTTGTTTAACTATTGAATTATGTAATTAATTCCCCTTGAACTTAATTGCACATTATTATTCCAAGTGGTCTTAGACCATTTCAGTTGTTCCATTTATTATGAGATATGTATACAGTCTAAATGACTGCTGCCCTTTTCAAATGAGGTCAAATAAAAGCTAAAAAAATGGAGCTATGAAATATTAATATCAGCACTATAGAGCAGTACTAAAAGATGTTCATTTTTCGCCCTTATTTTCAAAATGAGATTAAGTCTACATCAAACATGCTTGGGAAAGATCTTCATTGTGGCTTTAAGGGTGTTCCAATAAACAAGGCTCTGGAATAAGGTCACTGGAGCAGATGTCTGGCAGACAGCAGCAGTCTGTGACGGTGTCGGGGAGGAAGCATCAGTAGGCACCTATCTCCAATCACTTGATTAAAGGCTGGTTTTAGAAACTCCCCATCCTGCCTCCAGTGCCCCACCTATTCCTCCATTGATAACTCCCTCGCAAGGCCTAGTCCAGTCCTAAGTAAGGTGCAGGGCCTGACGTTAAGCTAATAATGAGCGACGTATGAGGCTGATAAGACTGTGGGAGCTGATGGAGCTGAGAAGTAGCAGAAGCTGTTCCTCTGGTGAGGGCCTTGTGTATTTCACAGCACCCCGTCACACCCCTATCTCCTCTCCCTTATCTCTGTCTGAGGCGCAAAATTTACACACTGATTAAAACTCACATGGGTGAATATAAAGGCTTGTGTGGTGCAGTAACAGCGTCGGAAAAGATACCTGTTTGTTTGTAGTAATGGGGAACAGTCGGGACCTTCTTAGGCTTCCGAGAAGGCTTAATGATTTCCGTGAATGAAACAAATGCATTTTGTTTACAAATGTTTAGACCATTTTTGTATAGTCAGATAATCATGACGATTTATTTACCCTCTGAAAGTATTGAAAAGTGAGAAAATTGCCCAATCAGAAGGCTAGCTCTTCCATTGGTTAACCACTTACAATGGGTGGGACTAACTCAATGACATCAGTTTCGGTTCTGATTGCAGTTAGCAGTGTAGTAGCTGGACCAATAGGTTTCAGTCTTTACTGAAAGACTCATTGAGTGCATTTACATGCACTGAATATTCCAATAACTGAAAATAAGTCACATTTTGACAGTAATGTGGTCAACATGTTTACATACACTTGGGTACTCAGATTTCTGCTTTGCAAACAGCTACAAGTCACAGAAGATGTTGTAACATAAACATAATGCAAACCCAAACTTCATGTCACAACTTTTTTAAAAATCTCAAGTCTTGTTTAGTGGAAAATATGAACGTACATCAGCTAGAAGATGAAGAATACATAAATCCTTAATTTTGTCAAGCATGTAATTGGTTTCAATGTTGCTTCAAAAGTGATTTGTTGCCATATTTTGCGATTACTGTGTTAAAAGCTGTTTGCTTTTTTTGATACTGCAGTCTGTTTTTGCACATGTGGATACTGAAAATAATGAAAGAAATCAGAGTAAGGGGAAGACATGCCCTATTACTGAGGTAAAACCCCGCTCTCGTTATCAGATTTCTAGACCTTTCTCTTTTTTAGAACATCAGAGTATACTGTTTACATGACCTCTTGAATAAGCAGATAACTGTAGAAATCTGATTATGATCTGATCATTAGGGTGCATGTAAACACACTCAGTGTGAAACTGCTACATGTATGTAAATATGTAGGTTAATATCTGAAGTTTAAAGTTTCAAATAAAACATGTAATGTTATTTATGCACCTCAGATGTCTGTGTTTAATTTAGTAAAGCAAGCAAATAAATAAATAAGTAAATAAATAAATAAATAAAGTGAATCCCTATTAGCTTAGCACTAACATACTACTACATTCCTGTCAGGCACTAGCAGAGCTTAGCATTATCCTTGTTTTTTTTTCCTGGTTTTGTACCAGGATTTGACGTTCCGACCTATCTATAAAAGTTATAGTTTTCCTCTGATTTATGCCACATATTTAAATGTGTAAACTAATTCAATTGAATGTGTGCTGTTAAACCCTTGTAGGTTCTTTTTAACCCCTAGAAGTTGCTAACGCTAAAAAATGGACTCTGCTAATATAATTCATTATTTCTCACTCATAGAAACAAGCAGAGAATACCTCATTGGTGTTTATAGGTAGAAGACAGTATACTTTATTATGATTTCGATTTGATTCTAAAAATGTGCATATGATTTGATTTTGTGGGAAAGAAATTGAAGTAAAAAGTTCAGATTTGCACCTGTTTGATGCAAATGTAATTCATAGCATGGCTCACCATGTAATTAAATATGTAATTACGTAACTGCATCTGAATAGCAAAGCACAAAGAAGGTAATAACCCTCGACTCGGGGTTAATACGCACTTGAAATAGCTAAACCCACATTATTCACCTTACTGTGATGACATCCCCGGTATACAGCAGTTTTAATGGAATAATGGAAGCTATGAATTTTCCTTTTACTTCAACAGCGGGCAAACAACTCCGGACTAGCAAGAGGAGCTTCACCCTTATCACCCATCTGCTTTGTCCCCTTTCTTTCCCAACATATCAGCTACTTTGAATTCCACGCAGCACCCCATGAGCGAACAAAACCGGCCTTGCCCATTTTGTGATCTGATTGAATTATATCTCTTTCCCACAAGCTGGTGTCTGCTTTCTCCCCGTGACACCCCTCCCCACGCCACTCTGTGGGAAAAAGAAAGACATCCTGATTGCAGTGTATAGCATGCTTTGTAACAGGTAATTCAATTTTACACCGTGGCCGTGGGCTGTATAATAGAGAGTGTGGGGGCATGTAAAGACACAAGAGAGGGGTTCACTAAACAGCCTTTCATGGCTCATGTGGGTTTTTTGCATGTGTAAAAAAAACAGTCCGGCGAGCTGAGTGTATGAATGGAGTGGAAAACAGCTTCTGCGGTGTTAAGCCTAAGGGCCCGAGGCCCGGCTGACAACAATACGCCACCTGATGGTGACAAAGATCATGACCTGGTCCAAATAGAAGTGCAGTGCATGTTCTCGGGCAAATCGCTTTGTCACCCAACATTAGCCCGAAGAATTTCCTCCTCAAATGTTTATATTTACGGCTGGTTTCCTAGGCCCGGCTTACGCCTCAGCCTAGGGGTGTGCGATGACATCATTGTTGTGATGAATTATGTCACCAAACACTTTTCTGGGCACATTGTGGACATGGGCTGTCCTTAAATAACTTAAGCAACAGACTGTTAGAACAGAATTAGGCCTGTTTGATGGGATTTAGTGCAGCACAAAAGATGTAATGTTGAAAATAAACATTGTACTCATAGTTTTTTATAGCGTTTCTTAAATGCAGCTATTTTTTGTCCGTTCTTGCTGATCAAACAACAGAAAACAGTAAATATTGTGATTTGTATGCTGCATTGTAAAAATCATGATGTTATATTTTTGCCATGTCGGGCAAACTTACATAGCCCTAGACTAAAGGATTTTGATGGCGAACCACCACTGGCATTGCTATTTAGTCCATGACTACAGGCTTAAAGGGGAGGTTAAAATGATTGAGGAGTATTCAAAACCATTCAAAGTGGTTTGATGTGTAAAATGTATTTTAATCTATTTAATTTAAGCCATTTTTGATGGAGGGGTACATGCACGGCATTGTGAGGCCAAATAGTCCCCAAAAAAAGCTTCGTTTTTCAGGGTTATGCCTGCTTTACCATAAATAACATGATAAAATATACAAAAATATAAAATCATATAAAAGTCTCAGAAGACACATATAGGTTAACTTGTGGTTTTGATAGTAAATAAATTGGTTATATTTGTGCTGTAGACATGGTGACCCCTGGTTCCCATCACCTACACTGTAAAGAGGCTGTAGCTTTCACTACAGTTAACTACTTCTTATCAAACCATAACAAATTCATCTGTTTCATCCCCAGAACTAAATGATTTAGTTATTTTAAAAACTTGGTTTACCTTTATTCCCCTTTATTCAGTGTCCAAGAAACCATCCCTTAAATAGCCAAGTTATGAAACAACTGCCTGCAAAATAAACCTTGATTATCCACCGTACCTTTTTATGTAATCTCTGAAATAATGTCCTGAAATTTCCAGTTGGGAAAGGAAGTGCTATTCATTACTGTGCTTAGCAATAAGGAAAAGATGGTGTGCATAATCCTTAAATTATTTGCCAATCATTTGATATCCCATTAAATGTCTCTGCAGCACTCCGGGGAAACGTGCAGCTTGCAATGAGGGATGGCAAAACAGGAATTTTACAAGCACAAACCTTGGAATAACACTCCGTGCTTCAGAGATGTGTTTCTGTGGTTGACTCTCTTTAACTAGTTTAGACTTATTAATCACTTTTGGTAACTGGATTCATTCAAGCCACACTAGTGCTCACTGAGCAGGATAGCAGAAAGCTAACCAGCTAGCAGGCTAACACTTCGATACTAATAGACTGAGTTCAAACCTTTAAAGGAGGATTTACTGTAATAGTGCAGCTTACAAAGTAAAGGATATTTTACTTGCTTACTTGTTACCAGCTAAACAGTGGGGATCCCTCAAGGCAGATCCTTCAAGGCCTTCAGATATTCAATAAAACCATCCTTGTATTTAAACTCTGGAGGTACTACTCTTGTTTCACTGTGTGCCGATATGTTAATGTCTTTCACAAGCTCCAAATAAAACATTCAATGTCTTTTAGAAGCTTCCAGTCCCTGTGTTTCATCTTGAATTGCCCAAAATGTTAATGTTAACCATTGTTAGCTTAGCACTACAAACTACTAACAAACTACTAGAATTCTATAGGGATGCTAGTTTGCATTACTATTGTGACGTTTTTTTTTTCCCTTCATATTTTGACATTGACATTGAGTTTTGGCATTTGTGGCCCGAAAGTAGAACAGAATTAAAATCTGACCTAGAGAACACATAAATGATTGCTTTACTCACCTAATTGGGTGGAATGGTTGACATTCGTGAGTCAGACAGGAGCTTACTAATTGAGGGCTGACCTGCAGTTAGCCGGTATGCGAGTCATGACGCCACATGACCTTGGTAAACCAACAAAATGCAAGGCATGTCTTTTGACACGGACGTAAGTCAATGGCACACATAATATTGTTTGAGAGTGAACATTTTAAATAGTTCATCCCAAAAGGAGGACTAATAGGTGTCCGTCCAGGTACTGCACTGGTCAGAGGACTGGGAGTTGAAAAACCAGACACTCTGGCCTAAAACCAGACGTGTGGCCACCCTACAACCAGAGCTTAAATATACCTGTACTAAAACTAGAGCTGACATCAAAATACGGTAGCTAGTGCAGCACCAAGCTAACATTGCTAGCCTTGTGCTAAATGTACCACAAGTAAGCATTGCCATAGCACTTTTTTCTCATTCTGTGAATTTAATCCATGCTATATAGTCTTTATTAGCCTGAGTCATTTGTGTACGTAGGATCCTCCAACTAAAGCGTTTCTCTCACGCAGGTTCAGGTTTCTGTTGACAGATCAATTACATACAAATACCAACACACAAGCATTCAGGTGTCCCAACAATAAAGATTATTAGGACGGATTATTAGGATTCTAGGATCACGTTTCGCCAGACAGTCTGTACATAAGCCAGCCAAAGCCAAGCATGCGAGGGCATGGGAATAAAGTGAATAAGCCTCGTACTGAATAAAGAGATGCACTGAATTTGCTTCTTTCTACACAAATACAACCAACACGTTGGAATCTAGTGAATTCCATCCATTATTTTTTTCACTCACACTTGGGAATAGGGGCCTGCTTGATGGATGGACCCGAATGACATGTTTTTTCTCTCATGCCAGCGCTGCAATGTACGTACGGTTTGCATAGTATGTAAGTTTTGCGCCAGCGCACAAAGACGCACATTGAGTGAAGCACAGGGCAGTACAGTTGACAACAAGCAGTGAGATGTTGTGTGAGCTTGTAAAGGTCTCCTTTGGCCCTGAGGCCTCAGTGTGAGAGGCTCCTGTTGCACCAGGCCTGTCACTGTGAGCACTCATGCCTACAGATCAGTGTGCTGGATTAGCACCTCTGCATCTACGCAGCCTCGTGCCTGCCCGGGCTGCATGGCGTCCAACATGCTGAGGAAGGCAGTGTGGGCTTCTGAAAAAGGAGAGCAGCTTGAGGAATGGAGCATTCGCAGGGAGAGAGAGGCTTAGCCATTTCAGAAGGTCAGCTTACAGTCTGTAGGACTCCACAGATTTCATGATAAATGGCCTAAGTGAAACAGTCTAAGTGACTTATATATAGAGGTTAATGAGGTTTTCATAGACACAAGGTCTTAAGCCATAAGAGTTCGGAATGACGTACGTGTCTGAAGTCCTTAAAAAGTCCGGAAAATTCTTTTCACGGCTTTATCCTTCCTTCGGTTAAACTCAGGAAGTCCGTAAGTGACCTATACTGAACATCCTGGATGCAGTTGCATGACATTTTGTGTACTTATGAATATATATGATTTCCAGATTCCCTGAATCTTTTGATGATGTTGTTATATATTATGATTCCAGTTGGAATATTGGATTTTAAAGGTCGGGTGCATTCATGTTTAGACCGTGGCATATGAGAGTTGAAACTGAATTATGAAAAACACGTGTTGGAACTGTTGAGTGG
The DNA here is from genome assembly GCA_034552555.1 of Semaprochilodus insignis. Lineage (NCBI taxonomy): Eukaryota > Metazoa > Chordata > Actinopteri > Characiformes > Prochilodontidae > Semaprochilodus > Semaprochilodus insignis. The sequence goes on from CM067478.1 coordinate 3,759,125, forward strand.
CCAGATGTCCAGGAACTTTTAAGCCTCTAAAATTAGGATTCATGGAGCAGAATCACAGAGCAAGAAATGCTTGTAATTCCTGCACCAAAATAACCTTCTAAAGATAAATCTTCTTTGGGATCATCTTCATTTCTGCCAGACTAAAGACTAAAAAAGGCAAAAGTGATGGAAAATGGTATTTCTATCCTCAATAAGGCGTACAATTTCTTAAGGATTAAAGAGTCTTTGGTCTAGGCTCTATTCTGGGTCCAGGCCTTGAAGAGTTCAGACCCTTGCAGATGTTGCTGGGTATGGACAGCAGGGGCAGAGCCTACTTACTGGACAACAGAACCGGGACCAAACCGGTGGTGGAGAGGGAGGAGGAAAACGTTGAAACGTCGGCACCTGAAAGCAGCAGAACAGGAATGTAAGTTGGGTCAGGTGGTGCACTGCGATTGGCCAGAGGAACACATGAATGAGTGACGTAGCATTGGAGTCTTTCTGGCAGAACTTGCACTAAAGCTAGCTTTCATTTCAAGTCCAGTGCAGTGTCATAAACAGCTAAATGACTTTGCTGGGGTCCAAATATTTATGGGCCTGACTGTATGGGTGGAAAGTGATTGGAATATGTACTGCTACCTATCTAGTAGGTAGTGGCACAAACAAATAAACAAACAAACAAATAAATAAAGGGCAGCATGCTGCTCAGGCTGCAGCTTCACACCCCAGTGATAGTGCCTCTTCCCATGCCTTTATGCTTGTATCCCTCCCCTCTGCTGCCTCCAGTGTCCTTTTAATAAGCGTCAAGACGGGGATGACAAATAGGAAGTGGCTCTTTGCAGATTCGGCGTGAGGAGTAGGGGAAGGTGTGTGCGTGTGAGTGAGTGTGTTTCATTCCAGAGTTATTGCAGATCAAAGAGCGCCCCGCAGGAGTTTGATCAGAATTAGCACCTACCTGCTACCCTAGCTCAGGAGCTGCTAGGGGTGCGGTTGCTTGGGACAGTTTTTGTGACACCAGGCCTCAGCCATGCTAAAAGCTAAAATGCTAAAATGCTATTGCTTCCTTAAACGTTGTTTTGGTTTCATCAGATTCCTCAAAGCCATTCTTTCGTCTTATAAGTATATCCTGGAGGACAGAATGCTTGTTATCTTCCTAATAGGCGTTCAGGTCAGTTCACAGCCAGAAACTGCAGATGGAGCTGCCAAAAACATTTCCTCTTCACATTATTTCTACATTATAGAGGTGAAGACTCTTACATTGTTTTTGGGTTAACGCTTAAAGTCACCCAGAGGCCAGCACACGCAAATGCTCTTAACACATGTTCACCATTCGGTCATTAATTATTGCTGGTGAGAGCAAATCCATTTGTGCAGCATTCCATCTGGGACCAGAACTCACTTACACTCGCCTTAACTGTGATTTAACTGTTGAAGGGATTGAATGAAAACTGAAATTGAGATGTTCAAAACTGCCCTCAAGGTTACACCAAGATGTTGTTTGTTTAGCCCGAGAATTCACACTAGTATTAGTCCTCAGATCACTTCTAAACCTTGCCTGCAAATGTTTGCACTCCACTTTCACAAAAGCTTTAAAGAGTGAAATCCATCAGATCAGCTTCCCTTTGAGCATAATGCTCTTAACACTGCAATGACCGGATTATTAACACCTTCCTTTTAAAGTCTCCGCACATACATGAATAAAACAATTGGTGTTTAATCAGTGTGTATAACCAGTTTGTTCTGGTGAAAGATACGCCTTTCATCATGGTTTGTTGATGGAGACTACTGTATGTGAGCCAATATGTCTTTTCAGCAGAATATATTACTCTTGGTCTTGGACATGTGGTTGTAAGAGAAACCTTTGGCTCTTTTAACCATTTAAAGAACTTTAAAAAGGTTCTGCACACTCACACACTCATGTTTTGTTCTGTAAGGAGTTGTCCACTGAAAAGGTCTTTGAGGAACCAAAAGTGTTTCTTCTACACTCTTTGCAAAATGGGATCCATATATTATCCACTTTCACAATAGCTATAAATTACAGTTCTGTTTTTTTCTGGAGGTTCCTCGGTTCAATCTTGAATTCTAATGTTTTCTATTAAATACAAACTCTGAATTTGATTCCATGATTGAATTCAAATATTGTGTTTCATTATATTAATAAAAAACATCCAGTAAGTCAATTTCTATTCCTACAAGGCATGTAGAAAACTGATAAAGAACTAGGTGGTGAAATGGTGGAATGGTTCTTCAGATTGATGGAGAATGTGTTTGTATATGATTTTTTTATTGCAGCAAAAATGTTCTTTTGCTGCTACAGTCTTGATGTCATAACCACAGCAGAAACCAAATCTTTAAAAAACATTCCACGTAGAACTATACTTTCTCCATCAATCTGAGGAACCATTTCACCATACAAACCCCTCTGTATACTTCCAAGGAACTATTAAAAAAAAACATATATATATATATATAGTTGCAGGTTTTACGTTTATGCATCATTTGAACACAGCAGCTTCATTTTGAAAGGATCAACAGAAATGGCTCAAACTTTGACTCAAAGTCTTTCAGTTTTTCAGTTCTTGACATAATTTGAAAATATCTGATGTCTTTTACACTGCGTGTAAATTTCATGATGAATGGACCAAATGAAATGGCCTAAAATTATTTTGAAAAAAGTCTGGTTCCATTAACTTACATTAAAATTATATTAGTTGAATTAAAAAATAGTTAAATAAGTTGCAATTTGGAGATACTTTTGTAGATGTTTTTCTTTGGACAGCAACAGTATATATATTTATATATATGTATATAAAATGTCTGGTTCCATTGAATAACATTAAAAGTAAAGTATGTTTTTTTCCTCTCCTATAAACTTCTGTTTCGGAGTTGATCAGATGGACTGGTTCACAAACACTCTGGAGTCTTTTCATTGCTTTCCCTTGAAATAACAGAAGCATCTTGGAAGCGAGCCTGATTAGCCTAACAAATGAAATCAAATTTAATAGACCAGTTTTGGAAACTTTGGCCAACTTTTAAACCCCCCACCTTTTGTTTGTTCACTTCTCTTTGGCCCAATTCACTTTCTCCAGGCTGTCGAGAGAAGGAGGAAAACAAAAACATCTAAATAACACCAGGGGTGGAAATAAAAGTGTTTAGTCCTCACAGCGGCTCATAAATTCTCGGAGTGTGTTTTCATGCCCTCCCCTTCCCGCCTCAGCAGGCTCTTTCAAACCTTGTGATTTCTAAGCTACAGATGCAGAAACATCTCTCCAGGCTATCTCTCCAAAACCAAATGACCTGTAATGTTTGGAAGGATGCCATTTGCGATGATGGTAATATGTTGAGTTAAGAACGTACTGTCAAAGTTTCTTAGTCTTGTTCAGTCGTGTTGGGCAAGTCTTACATGGCTCTGGAAAAGAGCAATAAGCCATGTGGAATTTTGAGACAAATGGAGAGGAACGAACGCCTGGTCCGACACCTTTCACGAGCATCCCTGTTCACTCTGCAGAGCAAACTGTAGAGGTGAGAAAACAAACTGATTCCTTGAAACTAAGTGTCTTGGACTGGTCAGGGAATCCTGCTTCACATAACCTTCACTCTGCCTGGCCCAAATGGCCATCACACCCCTCGGTCATTTCGCAAAGAGAGAAGAACTCTCATTTGGCATGTTAGCTAAACAGTGACACCATGAAAGAACAAACACGACGGCTGGTAGACACTTAGGCGCCTTCTGGTCTTAAAAATAAAACAGGGGTTCCTAAATGGTTCTTGAAATGAATATATCACTGTGGAAGAAAAAAATAAACTTGGTACAGAACTGTGAAAATATGCCTTTTTCACATTTGCACACAATATGCAAATTCGGTCCCCAGGAACAGTAACCTCCCTCTGCAGTTGGGAAGGGAAGGACAGGGACAAGGAAAAGGAGCTCCCTATGTTCATGGCAAAATACCATCACTGTCCAAAGAACAACAAGTATCTCCAAAATAGCAACTTTACAGGAGAGGCCAAAAACCTAATTTAACTCTAATATAAGTCAATGGAACCAGACTTTTTTCCAAGCAATGTTGGGCCATTTCTACTGGGTCCATTTATCATGGAGATACATGTTTTACTTTGGACCACAATGATATATACCTCAAGTACTCTTGGTCTTGGACATGCAGTTCTGGGAATAACCTTCGGGTAATGCTGTTCCTTCAGTTTTAAAGAATAACACTCAAATGTAAAAAAGCTACAGAGTCGTAGCAGAAGCATTAAGCATCCCTTGATTAGATGTTATGCAAGTGAGAAGTTCATGGAGCCACAACTATTCGACCCTGGACAGGTGCACCACGCATGGGTTCACAATGTGTGTTCAGATGAATGGTAAGGAAGGTAAGAGAGAAGCCAGCAGTCACTCCAAAACAGTTGTAGGATGACCTGAAAGCAGTTGAAACAGCAGTTATACTGATAACGATAAGCAGTGAATTGCATTGCAAGCATCTCAGTCTCTACACGCCAGCCATTCAGTCAAATCAGAACCGTTTTAGTATTAGCAATAATTCAGCTCATCGTGTTTTTGGATAAAGAAGCCCTGTGTGTATGATCCCAAAAGCACCATCCCCGCAGTGAAGTATGGAGGTGGGGGCATCATGATGTGGAGCTGCTTCTCTGCAAACAACACTGGGGACATAATTCAGGAATGAATGGGGCAATGTACATGGACATTTTAGAGGAGAATTTAATCTCATCAGCCAGAAGACCAAATCTGAGGATGGAGGTACCAACATTCAGCCAAAGCAGCTCAAGCCTGGTTTATTTAAAAGGAGGTGAAGTTGCTTGCAATGGCTACCTCAGGACATAGCAACTTGTGACTCCACATGCGGCTCTTTTACTGCCCCCTTGTGGCTCCATTGCGATTTTTGGGTAAAAATAAAATGATCCTCCTCTGCAGTAAAATAAAGCTCTGCTCAGCTTTCTAACACAGTTTTAACAATGAGTGGTTCTAAACCTTTGAAAGCAGATCTGCTAATTTACCAGCCTAAACCCCTGAAGATTCGTGTACAGACTGTTTGTCATATAGCATCACAGTCAACAATCTTGCCTAGCAAATAGCTAAAAAATGGCAAAGAGGAGAAAGATACGAAGAGACGAATGGAGAGATTTCTTTCCATTTATATGCTCGTTTTCTTGTATGTTTAATCTGCAAAAACAAACTGTCAATCACCAAAAAGTGCAATAATGAGATTCAAGATTCAATCAAGTCAAATTCAGATTCAAGAGTTTATTGTCAAGAGAAACAAGCAGTTGCACTGTGTAATGAAATTCTACAAGTATTAACAATTACAATATAAATACTAAGTACCAAGAACCCCAAAAGAAGAGTAGAAGAGAAAAAGAATATATTGTATATATATATACACACACACACACACACACACACACACACACAAACACACACTTGCATTAGATACAGACGCACACAGACTGTGTAGTGCGTAGCATATCTTGTACATGATATATAAATAAAGGCATAGGAGCAGAAGACGGGAGCAGTATGCAATATTACTGCAGATGACAGTACTGTGCAGTAGTACCCAAATATAGACTCAAGTATCCTCTTAAATACATATGTATTTATACACATAGTGTGCATAATGCAATAACAAGATAATAATTCTGTTCTTATATAGAAGTGATTGAATCACACTGAATCACCAGTATACTGGGCAAAATGTACAATCTGTGCAATTCACAATCTGCTGGACATGCGGGAGCAGCGGCTGTAGCTGGGCTAAAGTAGAGCAAAGTAAGTCTGTGTTTATGTTTATATTATAATTTTTTAACCCATACTAGGGTATTAGCACATACAGAGACATATGTACAGCCAGCATGTTAAAACATCACATTGATGATATGGACATAAAATGTGTGGTGGTTTGATTTTTGTTGAAACGGGACAAAATGACCCTTTATGATATTTGAGTTGCTGAATCCTGGCCTAGACAATCCGCTGACTTAAAACTTGTGCAGGATTTTTGGGGAACTCAGGTATTCTTGGGGAACTGAGGATGGTTTGCCAGGAGAAATGGGTCATAATTGAGCTACATCGCTGCAAAAACTGAATTTCTTCTTACTGTATATGTCTAAAACTGTAATTGCAACAAAGGTACTACTGGTATTAATCGGTGGCTTCTAAATACTTTTCCTCTGTGTATTACTGTTTATTTATGCTTATGGATACATGCTTTCGTATTCATATTCAAAAAAGTCCAAAGTCATCATGTGTGTCTATCTGACACACTATCTAAGTGTGTACATGCACTCACTGAACATGTAACAACAAGACATAAAAGTTTCCCCTCCAGGCAACCTGGAATCTACATGAGCTCTGGAACCACAAATGACATGTAACACATGTAAAGCCACAATTTACTGATTTTCAACAGCTGTTTCACAACGTGTCAGCAATATTCAGACCCCCGCATGCTTATGTGTTTTCACTCTCACACGCTATGTGCGCTGAAAACCGCCTGCGATCTTATCCTCCTTTAGTCGTGTGTGATTTGTAATTAGACGTAGACTTTCATCATTCAGTGAAAGGCTTAATTAGCCCTTTCGGTGCCTTTCCTACATCTGGCACGATACCGTCTCCATCACAATCCAGACTTTAAGTCAGAGCAAGAATATGGCACAGCCCTGACACTCCGGCTCCCACTGTGGTTAGGACAGACCCCTTCCATCTCCAGCAGCATTTGCATTCTACCGATCGACCCCCTCCCCAACCCCTAGAATCCCACCACCGCAGCCCCTCCGCCCATGGATGCACTGCCATATTGTGAGGGGGAGATCCATCATCGGGTTAGGACTGGGGATGCCTTAAAATACGCCTCATTCTTCTGCATGGCCTGCTCCTTCGCAGACAGTATTCCTTTAGAGGTGGCGGTGCCGGGGGTCATACTGTCCTGGGAAAGTTAAGTTCTCCATTTAAATCAACAAACGATGCGGCCTTCTGCCGAGGATATGAATGTGCCCGGTGGCAGATGGCAGTGTCCCATACCCATAGACTCCCGCAAGCCCTAATCCCCGGGGGGATCATGCATTCCCGGGTCATCAGTTGTTCACATCAAGTACAAAAAAAGAGGCGAGAGTGAGAGAGAGTGGGACACGGAGAGGTTCCCCCACCCTTAATCCCCTTCCCTAAATTGAGCAAATACGTTTCATTCCAGCTCCACCAAAAAGAAGGGGGCAGACATAAGCCTAGCAAAGGCCTAATTAGGTGTCTATCTCATCAGACCCAGGGTTTGGGAGTCAACCATGAATAATGCTGCTGACTAATTATACAAGCTGTACAATGGAGGTTAAGAAACTTCTCTCTACAAGTTTCTCTACAAGTGGTCCAATTGGTCGGTCCCGGTCAGGTATCTTTTCCCTGATCCTGAGCAGTTTGCTCTTCGCACCGACTGCTATCTTTAATTTCATACATGGCCGCTCATTTTACTCATTGTTTGTTTAGGTGGGTGAGTGCCACGCTGGTCCCACGCTCTAGCCGTGTGTGTGTGTTTGTACATATCAGCTGCTCCAGGCCAAACAAAGGGGGCTCATGTGACTCAGCAGTTGAGGGAACAGCACCCCCCATGCCCCCTTAGGCTCTATTGCTGAGAGAGACTTTCTCACACCTCTCCATCTGGACGGGCTCCTTTCGAAATGTCAATCACAGCAGGGACTCCCATTTTTCAGCCTGTGCTGGGGGATGACCCTCTCTGGGAGATCTGGTGGAAAGTCAGCGAGCTAGTTGATTTCTGCTCAGGGCCTTTGAGGCGATCGTGCCACTGTCAGCTTTGCCATGCTCTATGAAGGCTCAGGAAAAGTTTCAAGGACGTAAAACCTCATTCATTTTTAACGTCAGTACATTCTTGAGTCCTTCCAAGTTTGTGTTTCTGTTTCTTTGCATAGTAGTCAGAAGTCATTACTCATGTGAAAACAAAACACTCAATGACAGGCAATCCAGAACAAGCATTGTTTAGTCAACCCAGATGTCCAGCAGACCCCATATGGGCAACAGACTAATATGAAATTGTCATATGACGTTAAACAAGACAAAATAGTTTGTGGTGAATTGATGGCCATCAAGTAGAAGGTTGTTTCTGCTGCCAAAACAGCTTGGCTGGATGTAAGCATGCAGCTCAGAGCCCTCTAGTGGTATTTAAATAAGTTGCAAAACAGAACTCAGTTCTCATTTGTACTTTTAGCGCCCTCTGGTGGTTGCTATACATTTATACCCGTTCAAGGGTGGCGTTGTTTGTGTTTTAGCGCCCTCTGTCAGTCACGTGAGATAACTGCAATGCATTTAAGTAAGAGCAGCAGCTACTCCATCAGTTCAGCTGCAGTGCACAGTTTTATGGCTTCTTCTCTAACATAACTAGCATGTGGAGGGTTTAATCTAGATAATGATTCGGCAGTGGAACAACACTGGTTCATGTTGACTGATGGTTGTAAACTTTATGCTTCAGGTATCGCTAACCTTATGCTGTGATTAGTCCTACTTGAGGTACATTTCCTCTAATAACAGTGTAGCTACACATTAATAACAATGTAACACTGGTCCAGTTTTGAAAGCGTATTTTATCCCATTCTGTTATACAGGTCTTTAGTTGCATAATCATATGGTTCCTTCTTGGTCATATGTTGTGCTTTATAACACACCTCTTTTCGATGGGACACAGATCTGGACTGCAGGCAGGTCATTCTAGCACCAGTACTCTCTGAGTACACAGCCACCTGTTAAAACACAAGCAGAATGTGGTCATTGGTGAACAGTAACAGTAGAAGTAAGTGTAATGTGTTAATGTACTGTAAGTAGTGTGTTGGTGTACAGTGACTCAGCAAGTGTAATGTGTTAATGTACTGTAAGTAGTGTGTTGGTGTACAGTGACTCAGTAAGTGTAATGTGTTAGTGTTGGTGTACAGTAACTCAGCGAGTGTCATGTGTTAGTGTACTGTAAGTAGTGTGTTGGTGTACAGTGACTCAGTAAGTGTAATGTGTTAGTGTACTGTAAGTAGTGTGTTGGTGTACAGTGACTCAGTAAGTGTAATGTGTTAGTGTACTGTAAGTAGTGTGTTGGTGTACAGTAACTCAGTAAGTGTAATGTGTTAGTGTACTGTAAGTAGTGTGTTGGTGTACAGTGACTCAGTAAGTGTGACGTGTTGGTGTACTGTAAGTAGTGTGTTGGTGTATCTGTCCTTCCTTTTGGCTTTGTAAGCATATAAATGTAACATTTCCAAACAAAAGAAGCGTGAAGCGAGTCCAACAGTCAGGATACAGCGGTCACTTTGTTTTGAGCTTGTTGTGACCTGTTGGACAGAACTTGGCTCTAGCTAATAGAACCTGTTCTCCTTCAGTGTTCTGTGCTTATGATGATTTGAATAGACATCAGTGTCAGACTAATTAATGAGCTTCTATTAGAGACTGGTGGAATGAGAGACACTAGAGTCTCTTCACCTAAACTGAGCTGATTAAGAGTCTTGTTCCAGAAATGATAATAGGACATTAGAGCCATAATAAATCATGCTACTGTTACTCTCCATACTTAAGTACATTTGAAGGTAAATACTTTAGTACTTTTACTCCAATGGAGGTCTAAAAGGATGAAATTCTACTTTTACTGAGGAATATTTAACCCTGGGTATCTGTACTTTAACTCAACTATAAAGTTTGTGTACTTCATCCACCACTGTCCTGAATTTAGAGATATATATTGGAACTTGATTTTGGAAGTTCATCATTTAAGACTGATTTGAGAAACATCATTTGTGCATATTCTTTGGCACCCAAGCTAAAAAAAGCCTGGAGGTATCTACAGAACAGATGTAGAATCTTCAGAATACTTTTGTGTTGAATCAACTTTTGATGTCTGTCTATCAGAAGAACAGGAGAGATGAAGCAACATAGAATCATACCAAACTTTCCTCTGGTACATGAGCACCACCATGTGGACACACCTTTCATTCACTGACTCTGAAGTAATAATGTTAATGATTCACAAGATGGCTGTATAGTTTGCTCTCCTGACCTGAAGTTTGGATGGGAGACATGGCAGCGCTCATTTACTCAGCCCTCCGTTGTTTATTCTACTGTATAACTATCTGTTTTTCTTTCTGCTGGTTTCTTTACCCATTCCCAAGGAAAGAAGACCTCCCACTCTTCAGTGCTTGCCAAGTTATGAATATAACGTTAAGATTTTGATGTTGTCCACAGTAGAATATCTTCTGTTATGTTATATTTGAAATAACAGACACCATATACATTCAACATTCATGAGTCCATGTGTGTATACACTAAATAAATAATCAAACAAATAAATAATCAAAACATTCAGTCACAGTCAATTCCTTCAAGCATGAATGAATATTACAGCAAAAATTCAATTGATTTTCTGCATTGTACAAATTGGAAAGAACATTGTACATACATGTAACACATTTCTTTCAAGTAAACAGCAACTCTGCATCATTAAAGTGCAAATCGGTGCTCTCTGAAATTCTGTGTTAACTAATTTTTATTTACAAACTCAACAAAACATCTACCTTGACCACGGAGTCCTACATTTATTTGGGCTATTCTATCCAGTTGGTTTAAACTGCAGACCCATAGTAAAAACTATTATTAAAAACAATAAAGTATTCAGACTTTGGGTGTTTAGAATGCAAATCAAATCAAATCGGTGAGGCCAATCATTCTCTGAGTAGAGAGTTTTTTTTTTTGTTTTTTTGAGCCATTTGTGATTTTCACACAGAGGAATTTGTGTTCTGCATTTAACCCATCCGTGAAGTGAAGTTTAACACCCACATGCACACACTAGTGAATACACACACTAGGGGGCCGTGAGCACACTTGCCCAGAGCGGTTGGCAGCCCTATCCACGGCGCCCGGGGAGGTTAGGTGCCTTGCTCAAGGGCACCTCAGTCATTACTGTCGGTTCAGGGAATCGAACTGGCAACCCTCCAGTCACAAGGCTGGTTCCCTAACCTCCAGCCCATGACTGCCCACAAATGTTTGTTATGGTCTATTTAAAGCCAAAACATAAACCGAGATAGTAAGAAGTTAAATACACAGTCAAGCTACATTAATATGACCACTTTCTACTTTTGACAGCAGCAGCACGTAGCTCATGAAGGAAGTCGTGAGTCATGATCTGGCTTAGTGGGTATAAAAGGTATAAAATAGGCTCTCAATTGATTTGGGTCAACTGGTGAATCCATCCTCGCAGATCATGTACACCCAGAGATGCTGATTGTGTTCCCTGACGCGGATGGAATCTCTGACATTGACGCCCGACATTGGTTGGAAGAGCATGACCAAGACTTCTATCCAAGAGTCCTATCCTAGCCCCCTAATTCCCCAGACTTGATCCCAACTGAGCATCTGTGGGACCACCTTGATCGCAGTGTTCGCTCTATGGATCCTCCCCCACGCTCTCTCCAGCAGCTGTGGGATGCACTGCAGTTAGCATGGTTCCAGATACCTGTGACAACCTACCAGAACCTTATTGAGTCACTCCTTGCCCATCTAGCTGCTGTCCATGCTGCACACGCCGGTTACTCTGGATATTAGTTGGTGGTCATAATAATGTGACTCAACTGTGTATGTACAGTATTTGAAAACAGGACCGAATAAACAGAGCAAAAACAACCTAAAGTTTTGGTGCCCGCAATGCAGTTGCCATGTTGTCAGTACGTGGTCACAGCCTCCTGCCATCCTTCATTAGTTCCGTTATGCTGTGCAAATCAGATCAAATCACATTTATTGACTGAACACATTTACACAGGCGTGAAGGTGAGTGAAAATCTTAGGTGCATAGTCCCTTTCTGTACTTAAATACCAAAAATACACACATTAGACAACCAATATACACAGTACAAAACACACTATTGTATATACCAGTCAGCTATGATATATACACATTTTCATATATGCAGTTTGGGAAGTTTGAAGTAGATAAAAAAGATGCAGGGTATATACAGAGGACAGAATGTGGATATATATTCCTGATTGTACAATATATGGATAGAAGATAAACAAGATGTCAGTCTATACGTGCAGGTATAGATGCTAAATGTAACGTGCAGAGTGATGGTGAGAGTAAGGGTGTGGGTCGTCCAGGATATTCAGACATTTTTAGGGTGATTTCACACCACAGGGAGTGAAAATGTTCTGTTGAAGGAAAACCTCAAACATGACAGCAGTGAACAACAGTTTATCCCTTCACAGGAAACTGCAGGAAAGATTACTTAAAGATGTGTGCGCGATCATGAGGCCAAAGCATAATACATGCTGTCTGCTCATAGAGTATTCTGAGGCATCAAGGCACCCAGTCATATCTGAATCTGCCTTTTTATGAAGGCAGAGTGGATGTACATTTACATTTACATTTAAGGCATTTAGCAGACGCTCTTATCCAGAGCAACTTACAACCGTGCTTAGTGTTCCGTTGGATAATGTTTCCCAGCTAGTATAGGAAGTATCCGTGCTGTCACTGCGCGGTTCTGCAATAGCTTTGTCCCACAAGCAGTCAGACTTTTAAACACCAGAGACTAAACTAAAACCCCCCACGGCCCATAGCATCTTAAATCTGTCTGCATTCTATTTACCTTATTTATACATTCCTTTACTACCTCAGTGCTGTGTTTCATGTTTCATGTGCGTTGTATGCTGTCTACATATAATGTCACAGCATGTTCAATTTCTATGTACCTTTTTATGCACCTTACTACCAATACCTACCTGCTAAATATCTATGCACCTTACACTCATTACCTCCACTTAGTATTGAGTCATACTTATTGTATTTATTGTACTGTCTTGCACGTTGCACTTTCTGCAGTCTGTCCTGTACTGTATTGTTTTTGTCTGTACTGTATTGTTTTTTGTTCTCGTTTTGTTCCATGTGGCACCCTTGTCCTGGAAAACACGTAAGTTCATCTCACTGTGTACTTGTACAGAGCTGAAATGACAATAAAAGCCACTTGACTTGACTTGACTTGAAGGTTAGAGTCAAAACTCGCCATGAGCTCAGACACTGCCCGACACTGCCCGAACAAGGGCCATTCCCTACCTTACACATCCCATAATACCTTGTACTACATGCATACATACAATGGTGTGTTAAACGGGAAAACACAGCAGAAGATATGAGCCCTGACACGGTGGACATCGCTGCCATCTAAGGCAGGGATTCTCAACCTGTGGGCCGAGGACCACCAGTGTGCTGTAAAGCACCCTCTAGTGGTCCGTGGGCCTGTACTCAGGTGGAGGCTGTAACTTGTAGCGGACCAGAAATGTCATATATAATCATGAATCATAATGTTATATTAAGTCTATTATTATAAATATATGTATATTAATGTACACATGTACGAATAGCCACTGGGTAGCCACTGATGGGAAGGTTTCTTGGGTGCTGTCACAGCATTCGGACATATTGTAATTTTTCTATAACCAAATTTCTTGGACAAACTGTATATATACCCAAGTCGATGGGCTGCTATGCTTCGTGGTTAGTGTCAGATGGACTTTGGGGTGAAAAAGGTAGAGAGCCCCTGATCTAGGGCTCCAACTTGTGAGACAGTAAAGGCAGCAAGACAGCTACCTTCAAATTGTGGACGACTGTAGTCCCTACACACATGCCATACTCAGTTGTGTAGGCAAACAGCCCTTTTTAAGGACCCTCTGTAATGGAAAGCATTTTAAATATTGTGGCACATATCGTGATATAGTATTTATGCTGCTGTATCGCCCAACCCAACCACTAATCTGCCCCATACTACAGGATTCCAAACGTGTTTGCGCAAAACCAACGCAGCCACGGCCCCCACGAGTGCAAGTGCGCGGTGGACTACCGCCCATGCGCGCCTCCCTCTCAGTTCCACTTCCTTTACAGCTCCGCTCTGTGAAATGGGTCCGGCGGGCTGCTACTGCTGATGATTATGCACCTCACACGTGTTAGCTACCTATTCCCGTGTTTGTGCATACGCGTGTGCGATCTAAACCGCATCACCGGTTTCGCTTTCGGCCTTTTCGGTGTTTTTCCCACGAAGCACTGGGCTCCCGGAGCGCCGCTTTGATTAGCACAAACTCCTCCAGGCAGCGGCGGCATCTCCTGCGTTAGCTACCTAGCAGTGATTACAGCAGCTAGCCAGCCGGCTAAAAGTACCGGGCAAACAGCGCCAGCTAGCTAGCTGCTTTAACTTGGCTCTGTTTGCTCTCGCTTGACCAGTGAAATGCTCGGAAGCTCCTCTAAAGTCGAACAAGTACCGCAGAATTGAGCTCTCTTATCGTTTCGGGGTTAAAAGCGCCGGTTTTGTTTGTAGCAGCGCGTTGTTCTCTTCGAGTGCTAGCTAGCTAGCTAACACAATAGCTCGGCTGGATCATGGGGGCATACCTGTCTCAGCCCAACACGGAGAAAACGTCAGCCGACGGTGGGAACAAAAAGCTCAGCTATGGCTTGGCGGCTATGCAAGGCTGGCGCGTCTCAATGGAGGTAAACGATATACACTTATGTGGAAGTATGAGGTTAGCTTCAGGTTCGCTGCTTCTGGTTGGGATTTTGCCGTTCCACCTTAAATGCTGCAGCATTTAAGGCGGAATGGTGAAATCCCATCCAGAAGCTGTGCAATCCGAAAGGTAGCTAGATGTGTTGTGTTGTTATCTTAGAAGCTGGTTGTACATGCCCTGCAGTTGAATGAGTTTTGTAGAGAGAGGGATTCATTCTATTGTTGTTATTGCAGCAGGCGGGCTGTGTTTGCATGGCCGCATGCAAGTTTCGCGCCAGTTAACTTAGGTGGCGACCACATGGCTGACTGCATTGTTCTGTCCCCTTTCACTGCTGCGCCCCTCACCCGTTCTGACATCTCATCTACGTTTCCAGGATGCCCACAACTGTATCCCAGAGCTGGACGAGGAGACCGCAATGTTTGCTGTATATGATGGCCATGGGGGTAAGGAGATCTGAGTCACTGTGCCAACCAGCAGCTTCCTCATTATACCTCACCATTATAAGGCTTTGCTGGAATGCAGGCTGTATGCAAAAGCTGAAATTATACGGTTAGATGACTAAGTGGATAAAGTAAATATGCATCCACATTCTACAGGCATGACTGGACAGATTGCACTAAAGCTGTTTGATTACACACGCCTCTCTGATTCCTTATGGGTTCAAGAGTTGATTCTATTAATCTTGAAAATGCACAAAACTAATCCCGAAGGGAAAAGCAAACAAGGTTTTTATACTAGGAGGAAGAGGGGAAAAGTTGGCGCTACTGCCGAACTGAGGAGAAAGGGTAATGGAAAGGGTTTTTTTTTTTAATAAGCCGCAAGTCACATGATTCCATTCCACATAATCTGATCCACCTGGATCGTTACGTTCCCAAATGCAAGGTGGATGTCATCAGGGTGGCACAGAGATTCCCATCCCTTTTAGGTGGGCAGTGGTTCATCGTGCCTGGGGAATTGTCTCTGCGAAGATGGTCGCAAAAAGACGGCCAACGGCTGTAAAAAGAATTCTCCTTGAGGCAGAAAACAAGTTAAGTCTTTCCATACGCTGGTGACACAGATTTTAAACGCGGATCTAGAGATCCGTCGTCTCTCCTTGTTGTCTGTCTTGGTGTGTCCAGGGAGACGTTTTCTGGCATAAGCATGAATCTTTGGAGCTCTTCTTGAAATGTCATTGTTGCCAGGAATGCAAAAGCCACTTTAAAATCCAATTTAAGTGGTCAGTCTGAGACACACATATTTGCAAAAGTCAGATTTAATGTAGGTTTTTTTGCTGTCCAAACTGTAGCATGTCTAAATGGGTACAATCTGCATATGCCACAAATTGGATTTGTGCTGGTAGTCTGAACAAGCCATAAGATACCATGTTTGAAGAGTAAGTTGGAGATTTTGACAGCTGATGAATGTCTCCTTCCTCCCAGGTGAAGAAGTTGCTTTGTACTGCTCCAAATATTTACCCGAGATCATAAAGGAGCAGAAGGCATATAAAGATGGCAAACTACAAAAGGTAAGCTAAACATTGTTTTGTGCAAGTATGGACCATTTCAGCTGTGCAGTGTTTCTTCCAGCTACAATTTCTTTTTGACAAAATTTGTCGTCTTTACGCTGTTAAATTATTGTAAGTGCTCACGGAGCTGTTCATTTTGTGGACACAGATGTGATGTCAGTTCCAGAGCAGCTGCTTTTGCTCATGTCTACTGTTTGCTAGGCACATGGCGGTGGTTGCTAGGATATTGCTGCTGGTTGACTCAAAGGGCCCTTGTCCGCTCTGATATTTCATTTGCAGCTTTAAGGTGTACCTCAGGGCCATATTAGCCAGCACGTTTTGACATGGGTTGGTGTGGCCTTATGTGTCTACCCAGACAGTTCTACCCTTCAAACCTGGAAAACAGTTTGTCTCTAATCTCTGCCTCTGTTTGCATGTCTCCAGGCTCTGGAAGACGCCTTCCTGGCTATCGATAGCCGAATCACTACGGAGGAGGTCATCAAGGAGCTCGTTCAGATCTCAGGCCGCCCCCAAGAAGAAGCAGTGTCAGAAAAAGTAGCAGACGAAGATGATGGTGAGAAAGTTTGTTCACTTAAGTAATTGCAACATGAAAGTTGAATCACACGAAACTTACAAGACTTTTCAAGCTCACATTTTATTACTGGGACCTTGTTTTGACCATCGTGATGTCTTTCAGTCAAACATCCATATGAAAGAAATAAGTTATGATGACTTGGATTTTCTTGGGTGCAGTAGCTGAAATGTTGCACTGCTATAATATGTGGGAGCTTGAAGCGTCTGAGAGGGGTCTTTTCCCTTCTGTCCCTGCATTCGGCTTTGGGATGTGTACGCTTGGTTCCACAACTTTTTGTCTCCCTCTTTAGTGGATAATGAGGAGGCTGCTCTTCTGCACGAAGAGGCCACCATGACAATCGAGGAGCTGCTTGTCCGGTATGGGCAGAACCTGAACAAATCAGCCAAAAAGCCTAGCCAGGATGCCTCCAAAGAGCCAGAGGATGGTGAGAAGTCTCACGCCGAGAAGGGAATCAATGGCGAGACAGAATGCGAGGCACCTGAAACGGACAGCAACGGAAAAGCAAAGGCGAGTGAGACTGGAGAAGCAGCTGGAGGGTCCAAAATGAGGGCTTGCAGGAGAGTGGCAGCAGCCTCCAGTGGAGGAAGCTCTGGAGCAGGGGATTCTTCATCCTCCTCTGAGGGAGAGAAAGCTGGAGCAACAGGTGATGCTGGCCCATCCTGTTCCTCCTCTGCAGCACCTGCCCCAGGAAGTGCCAAATCCAAGTTTTTCGAGGACAGTGACGAGTCGGACGAAGCTGAGGATGAAGAGGAGGGCAGTGATGAAGAGGTGAGTTTAAGCGAGGGTTAATGTTGGAGTGCGTATACAGATTTATTTCGATTCAGTCAGCTTGGCTTTTGACGTCCAAGGTTTAAGGGCTTTGTGAAGATCGTATAATATATAATAATCATCGTATAATAGGACGGCAGTGAGGAGGATGGTGAGGAGAGCAGTGAAAATGAAGAAGAGGATGATACAGAGGAGGATGAGGAAGAAGACACAGATGAGGAAGAAGCGGAAATGTGCTTGCCAGGGATGGATGGAAAAGAAGAGGTGAGATTATCTGAAATTTCTTACATCTAAAGGTTCCATTTCAGTGTGTCGGGGCAGAAAAGTAGTTTTTTGAAATGCATATGGAAGAAGCTTTTCAACACAGCAGCTTGTCAGACTGGAGCTCCGTCATGAGGATCAAAGTATAGGTTATGTCAGGGTCACCAATCTAAGTGTCTGTTCCCTGTAGAGATGCGCTATAACACTTTCCCCTCCTAAAACACCTGAGCCCTAAGTATTGGCCAATACATAGTATTCAGAAATATTTGTTACTGCTTCTGTTCTTCCTCTCCCTTCCTACTGAGTCAAAGAGAAGAAAGGAGCAGGAGGAATAGAAAGAATGAACAGTAGCCGTTCAAACGGGGCAGCTGATTTTACTTCATAGTCATCAGATTTAAGCCTTGAAAGCAGCTATATACTTTTTGCAGCTTGATTCAGGCACCGCTCTGCAGGACCACGACCCTGTCTGATGCTGCTGTCTTGACATTACCCCAGAAGACTAGCGGTTCCTTCCTAATATCTAACTAATTTTTCTCCCTCTGTAATAACCTGAACTTTACTCGATCGCTAACTCGGACATCTTCAGACTTAAACGTTAACTCGGGCACTATAGAGCAGGAAATGCCTGAAAAGGCTCAGTTGCTCAGGTGACGGGCTTCCGTCACTGTTTGGCGCTGTTTTGTATGTTATCTGGTTTATTTGTGACATACCATGGAAAAATTCATTCACCCACTACCATTACCTACCCACAAAATACTGGTGTTACAGATGATACCACGGTCATTTTGTACTACTCTTTGTCCACCAACACCGCCGACATGTTGCGTTCCATGTACTGGCATCCATGCCTGCCTCATGCTAACAAATAGCTTCATGGTGTCGGTCATAGAAATAGATATCCACATCCCCAAGTGTGTGTCAGTATGTCACTCTGTCAGTACGGAGACAATGCAGGTTGCTATTGACTCAAGTTAAGGAAGTGCTGGTCCCTTTAACCATCTGAAAGCAACAGTAGTTGTATCTACAATTACTGTGCCAGAGACGACCCTTAATTTGTTGCATTTTTAGTAAAAACAAAGTACAAGTGGTTCCTTAGATATTTCGGAGGAGATTAGATATGAGAGAACACTCCATCAGCAGTTCAAAATTATTCAAAGCTGTAGAGAAAATGACTCCTGACTGCTGTGCAAGACCTGGTAATCCATCAGACTCTCCCTATCAGATGAGCAGCACTTGAAGCTTTCATCTTTGAGAGAAAGCAGAAAATCAAGCTCCACTCTTACTTCAGATCTGAAAACATCCACAGGTCATTCTGTCCATCCTTCCACTGTGAGAAGGCGCCTCAACACTATGGGGCTGATGTGTGACTGTCAAGATACGAACAAGCTGAAAAGTGTTGAACTCTGTTACATTTACATCTATGTCTGCTGGGCTGACAGACATAATGTAAACAGCAGGGTTCGTCTTAAACTTGATGCCATTAAAACCCAGTATTGCATGCTTGAGGTGCATTGCATGCTTGAGGTGCGTTCAAGTTAAAATTGCTCCACAGAGACTCTGAGCTTTTGAGACATTTTACAGCCCTTGGCAGTACCGCAGGTGTGTTCACAGCTTATGATGTCAAAAAAGCATGACTGTAAAAAAAGTGCTAGACTTTTAGGGGAAGACACATCCCTCGTTTTGTCACAAATGGACGTCTTGATAAATTTAGATGAAGGAAAAAGTGCCTTGACATTTCTGTAAACGGTGGGAAACGTGTGTATTTTTGATTTTTTTTATTTATTTATTTTTTTATTTATATAAATGTCACTAGTAAATAATATTTTGATCTTAGACAATCTAAAAACGGTCAGGTTATTGTGTGCATGTAAACATGGTAAATTACCAGCTAACATTATTGGTTAAGTTACTTACTGGTGTGGTGTTCTGGCTAATGCTGTCAGGTTTGTTTGCTCATCTGTTGCACAAACAATCCAATTAGTCACATACAAAAAACACACAAGTGTTGTGCATGTTAATGAACTGCCAGGACTGCCATCTTGCTTGTTCACTACAAATGGAATGAATTTAAAACGGCCATTAAATCGGTGCTTACTAATCCCTGTTCTGGGAACGTGATGTCTGTCCTAAGCTAATTATTGAACCCTGAATGTGGTGAGTCAGGTTTGTGTGCTTTGTGTTTATTTAAAAAAAAATCATTAACAGTGGGATCGATCTGTCAATTCAGCATTTGCACCTGCCAAAAGATTTTCACAGTCAAAAACGTCTTTTGGTCCACCGGTTGAGCTGTAGCCAATTCCAAAAAAGGCTCTAAATATAGACTCATGTGTTTCTATTTTGAAACGCTGTGAATGTGACTAAACCTGATATGGTGCTTGGCTGTAATTTCCTTGCTGGCTGTCCTGCTGTCTTCAATGTTTTTTAATGAGTTATTCTGTTGAACGTAATCGATTTTATTGTTTGGAGTAAACCGGTTTGTCTGTTAAACTCTGCTTTAGAAATGTCTTTATTCACAGTATTATGTTTATGACTCTGCGAATAAAGCTTGTTTTATTTTTGCCTTTTTCTCAGCCGGGCTCAGACAGCGGAACCACAGCTGTGGTGGCCCTTATCCGCGGGAAGCAGCTGATAGTAGCTAATGCTGGAGACTCCCGCTGTGTGGTCTCGGAGAGAGGAAAGGCAGTGGACATGTCTTATGACCACAAACCAGAAGACGAACTGGAGCTCGCCAGAATAAAGAACGCAGGGGGCAAGGTTACCATGGATGGCCGGGTCAATGGAGGCCTTAACCTCTCCAGAGCCATTGGTGAGTAGATTAATTATAACTTCACTGTCGTTTAAACCTTTTTTCTTTTTCTTTATGGTAATAGACTTTTGGGGGTTTACATGCATTTCAGGGTGCTTCTGCGTGTAAAAGAAAAGTTATATTATTGTCACGATGTTGTTTTTAGGGGACCACTTTTATAAGAGGAACAAAGCTCTTCCACCTGAAGAACAGATGATTTCTGCTTTACCAGATGTCAAAGTGCTGACTCTTAATGAAGAGCATGAATTCATGGTTGTTGCCTGTGATGGCATCTGGTGAGACTTCTAAGACTTTCATTAGAAATGTGCAGTGCTCTCGTTGTATGTCAGTGTGGATGTCTGCTACAACAATCTGTATCTAAATATACACTACTGTAGAAGTTTAGTCACTTGTAATATCAATGGTTTGTGTTTTTGATATTCAGTTAACTTTTACAATAGATTTTAATCTTGTGAACACAAAAAAGGGGTATCTTTTGTTGTTGAGTATTTCAACATTTTTAAGGATTTTGAGTTATTACATGCTGTAAATTGTAGAGCGTAAAAGCCTTTTATTAAGCATGTTTTTAAAGTATCTACTTCTAAACTTAACCACATTTCAATATTTATACAGCCTCTATTATAGTTTATTTATTTATTTTAAAAAAATTAAATTATTTATTTATTTATTTATGATGTATGTGTGGTGTTTTCACTTGTAACTAACAACTGTTTTCTTACAGGAACGTAATGAGCAGTCAGGAGGTTGTGGATTTTGTAAATGAGAGATTGAAAATCGAAGGTAGTGAAACCAGACCACTGTCTGCCATTATTGAAGAGGTAGGCCCTAAACCAATGCACATTGTTTTGAGGTTGTTGCCTTTGGTAATAGGCATCCATTACTTAAGTCAGCTGGTATTAAACTTTCCTAAAGGTTTATTGGAAAGGAAATTTCTTTTTTTTTTTTTTTTTTTTTTAAATTTATTTGGGGTTAAATAAGAGAAACTAAAGACATCAAAACCTGTTCCACTCTGACTTGGACACCTGTTTGTGTTTAGTAGATTGGTTGCTTTCACTGTTTTGTGTACTGTACTATTTCTTTGTTCTGCAGCCCACATCATAGTTTCCTATCTTGAGTTCTGTTTTTCGGGGCTGCTGGCACATCAAAGGCTTTTGCAACTTAATCCCAGTTGCCTGTATTTGTTCTATAATTAGTGTTACTGAAGAAGCTAGTGCACAGCTAAAGGCTGAAGTCTCTGATGGGTTGAAACCATCTCAAACAAAGTAAAACATGCTTAGTTGACAGGAAATTCTTATAACAAACAGAAAACAGAATTATTTAGAACTCGGTCTGTTCTGTTCCAGCTCCTTGACCACTGTTTAGCACCGGACACATCTGGGGACGGTACAGGATGCGACAACATGACCTGCATGATTGTCACCTTCTCCCCACACGCTGGCTGCAACGTGGCAGAGAACACCAAGAAGCGGAAGCTAGATGAGCAGGTGTCCGAGGAGAACGGCAGTGACGGCAAAAAGTCCAAAACTGAATAGAGCCACAATCCTAGAACCTGAGGTTCTTTTAACGCTCTTTTGATGAAGACAAAATTGGACGCTACCTTCCTCTCTCTGTACACAGCCCTCACCGGAATCTGTTTTTTTTATGGATTGACTCCCCAAGAAAGAAGGTTTTAGTTTTAAAAATCATTTGAAAGTGGAAATTGAACTGCAAACCAGCCATCTGTTCTTTTTCTTTCTTTTTTTTTTTTTGTAATAATTGTTTAGCAGGCCCATGTCAACATGTCCACTTGGATCAGTGTGTCTGTGAATCCTTATGTACTGTCTGTTCACATACCCTTGTATATAGTACATAGTGTTTCCTGCCACGTATTAATTCTTTTTTTTTTTTCCCCCATTCATTGTGAGTATTTGTGACTTTCTCTTGACACCCATATGTAATTGTATTCAAATACATTTTTTGTAAATTATGCGATGAATGCGAATTTTTCTTTCTTTTTTTTCCTTCTTTTTTTTAATTTTTAGGTAAAGACCAGCATATTTGTTAATATGAAGCCATTTAGCTTTCATGATAAGGGATAGAGCGAATCTTAAATGCAATCTGATTTGAAACAAATTACAATGACATTCCTTTCGCTTTGGTTCTGTTTGAGAAATCATCCATTTCAAAAAGTCATCAAGCTCTGCACATTTGTCAGTAAGTGATGTGGCAGTTGCAGAGTAAATCTTTTTTTTTTAAAGTCTTGGGATTATCAACAAATTCTCATTTAGGCAGTGCAGTTATGAGATGGAAGCCCCAGTACAAAGGGATCGCCACTCATCTGTTCCTCGTTGTCAGCCTCAACACTCACGTAGCTCGAAGTTTCTATACAAGGTATTTTGGAAAATATATTTTGGTACTTTTAAAGCATCTTTGTGAGTTCTCCAAGAAAACAGTGAACATTGCTTAGAATGACCACCTTTTTCCTGAAACAATAAACAAGTGGAGACATACTTGTCACATGCCTTTCTTTGTTGCATTGAAGCCATGGCAGGTGCAGTTATGTAATATGTACATATTGTACATACATACAAGACACCACCACAATCACTCACTGCCCTTTGTTTTGTGGACCAATACAAATGACCCAGAATTTTCCATTACCTTCCATTTAATATTAAATTAGCATTTCAAACAGATCATGACTGCATAACAAACATTACTGAATAAATAACTATAAAATATTCATTAAAAAGTACATAATTCAACACCTCAAAAAACACAATAGATAATTAGTGTTCATTTTAGTACAGTGAACTACTGTACTTCATGCTCAAGTTCACCAGAGTGGCGCTCGCCTAAACATTCCCTCCCAGCAGCATGACTCTGCCATCTGTTAAAACAGGAAAATACACATTTAAATCACTGTAATTCTATCTTACAGTAATACAGTATTCTAATACAGTATAGTATTTGAATCAAAACCTGGACTGTGAAGACACCTCAGCATCTTTTGTCACTAACAGTAATTGCTAGCATATGGCATATGACTCAAATAGGCATTTTCAATTAAATGACGTCCAAAAATAGGTGTAGACACCTGCTCATTCAGTGCGTCTTCTAAAATCAAGAGTATTGATGGGGAGTTTGTCCCCCTTTTCTGCAGTCGAACGCTGCAATTGAGGCCAAGTACTCGTGTTGGATGATTAGTTCTGGATGGAGCTCCATCACTCCAGAACAGTGTTTCTCAAGCCTGGTCCTTGAGGCACCCTGCCCTGGAGGTTTCAGCGGATTCTCTGCTTTAACACACCCCCTGCAGCTCTGAAGGAGTTTGTTAATGAGCTGATGAGCTGAATCAGGTGTGCTGGGAGCAGGGTAATCTCTAAAATGTGCAGGGCAGGGTGCCTCCAGGGCCAGGCTTGACAAACACTGTCCCAGAAAAACGCAGTTCCACTGCACCACAGCCCAATGATGGGGGGCTTTATACTCCTCAAGCTGATGCTTGCTATTGGGCATGGATACCTTAGGCTTGTGTACGACTGCTTCAGAGCATCCCCCTGTATTGGTCCATGCTCTTCTATCGTGATTTTATGGTGACAAGCTGTGTGTGTGTATCGGAGCCCTCATGTTAGCAGTAGGTGCGACCTAAAGTAGCTGAATTCACCACTGAGAAAGGCTGTCTAGGTATTTTTGGAAATATGATGTGTCAGTAGCTCTGTGATGCTAGTAAGACATGGATCACTCACCTCCATTCTTTTGTGAAGAAATATCAGCTTCTGGTTCAACAAGTCAATGTCCTGCAAAGACACTAGAGTTACACTGCGGTGAACAGAAAGGAAGCTACTTGGTTCTGAATGTTAATAAGGACCATTAGTAAGAAAGAATTCAAACATCTGTTACGACTGTTTCACCTGGGTCATCTTGTCATGTTGTTTTTGCTTGATTTGAGGAAGCAGTTCCTCCAGCCTTTCAATCTAAAAGGACAGTAACCAGATTAATGTAACGTCTGCAGCGCACATACACCCATCAGCCATAACATTAAAACTGCCTCCTTGTATCTACACTCATTATTCATTTTATCAGCTCCACTGACCATATAGGAGCACTTTGTAGTTCTACAATAACAGACTGACGTTGTACTGGTGTGTTAGTGTGTGTTGTGCTGGTGTGAGTGGATCAGACACAGCAGTGCTGCTGGAGCGTTTAAACACTGTGTCCACTCACTGTCCACTCTATTAGACTCTCCTACCTTGTTGGTCCAACGCTGCCACACAGTGCAGTGTTGGTCATCCTCTAGTCCTTCATCAGTGGTCACAGGACGCTGCCCACAGGACGCTGTTGGTTGGATAGTTTTGGTTGGTGGACGATTCTCAGTCCAGCAGTGACTCTGAGGTGTCCAGCAGCACTACTGTGTCTGATCCACTCACACTAGCACAACACACACTAACACACCACCACCACGTCAGTGTCACTGCAGTGCTGAGAATGATCCACCACCCATATAATGCCTGCTCTGTGATGGTCCTGTGGGGTTCCTGACCACTGAAGAACATGGTGAAAGGGGGAAAGCAAAGAATACAGAGAAAGAGATGGACAACAGTCTGTTACTGACAACCTACAAAGTGCTCCTATATGGTAAGTAGAGCTGATAAAATGGACAGTGAGTGTAGATATAAGGAGTTGATTTTATTGTTATGGTTCATCGGTGTATAGCCATTTAATTGACTTTTCAAACAACCAGCATGTCCTCTCAGTTTTTGATGTAATGTTAATATTACAACTGAAAAATGTATCTCTTCACCAGGAATGGATTAATTTTTTTTTTTTTTTTTTTAAGTCAACGGCAAAATTCAGGATGTTTCAAATTAAACCACTCTGATTGACTTTGTTTACATCTTAACCATTCAATAATCAACAATCATGTGAAAAAAACAAACATACATCTAAAGACAAAGAGAGAGCATTGATAACTAGCTACTGTCCATGCAGGGCTTGAATGATATTTAAAAACTGATTTTCTCTCTTCAGAATTCAGTAAATAGATTTCTTACCCTTCTCACAATACTCTGCAGTCTTGACTTCAAGCTTCTGTGAATGACTGTCATAGCACTACTTCTGGGTCTTGCATTGACTTTATACAGAAACATCAGAAGTCAGAGTGCAGAAGGGTAAAACGGTAAAAGTCATTAAGCTTTCAGAAAACACATTCAACATTTAAAGGATCCATGTCCTACGACTGTCTTGCATTTTATTTTGTCATCTTAATCCACTTATGATATATGTGTGCTTTAATGTACCAAAAACAGTCATAATTCACTGGTACTGTATACCAAAAACAGTCATAACTCTTTATCCCTTACAGTTCATTGCTACTGTGTCTTCAAGACTGATACATACAAATGATGTGCATACTGTCTCATTCAATAATCAGCAAAAGACTTCTGTGTGAGTGGTCTGGGCTAAACCTTTGTAGGTTTTATAGGCAAATATATGTAAACGTATTGGTTTATGGGTGTGTATGAGCTGTATGGAGTGTGTAGTGAACGCTATGTTCTGAAATTTTACTTCCAAACTGCATCAAACTCAATATGGGATATGGGCCCTTTATTAAAATCAGATTATCTGCATTTCTTTAGCCTAAAACCACAGTAATCATACCATGCTGAAAGTATTTTGCCACCTCCAGGATGTAAGGCCTGTAACAGCAACACATACAAAATCATAATGAATGGAAACGTCAGCAAAAATGGAGATACGTGTTTTTCAATGGACAGGGACAACATATGAGGCACAGCATTGCATCATTAAAGTAAGGATGAAAGAGAAACAGGCTCGGTTCTTTTTATTTAGATTATGTTTCCAAATATTAAAAAATGAACTTACATCTGTTTGGTGTTCACTGGTATGCAACTGTTCAAGGGAATTAAAAAGCCTCGGCTGTTTCGTATCTAGGAGGAGACATTTGTATGATTTTATCCAGATGTACTCTCAAAGAAATGCTTTTTTTTCAAACAGGATAGAAATTAGAATTACAATTCATATTCAATATACCTTGAATGTCACCTGAGCAATGTCCAGTCTGAAAGAGTGGGCTAAGATCTGTGAGGAAACAAGAAATGTTGACCTGTCTCCATCAATTGGACAGTGAAAATACAAAGAAGAAGAAAAGGATGTGAACATGTTTTAAAAACCAGTACAGACAGGAGACGAAGGGTCAACTCTATTTTAATGCCCATGGTTTTGGAATATGATGTCCATCAAGTGTCCACATACTTTTGGCCACATAGTGTATGTTACTGAGGGGGAATTCCACAGAGTTTGTCAAATATTTCCAACTCTGATTTCTATACAGTGGTGATGACAGGAACCAGGGGTTTTGAAGTCTACAACAAATATAGCCAGTTTATTTTCCATTTTTTTAAACGTAATGTTGATGATGGTAAAATAGTGGTAAATCTGAAGCAATACTTTTTATTTGGTGACTACTGTGGCTTAGGCATGTCCAACTCTACCATGAAGGGATTTTAAATATATATATTTAAGCTACAACCTTCTCAAAACTATCAGAAAACAATGTCACAGACATCAGGCAGAATATTCATAACCATTTCAGGTGATTATCTTCTGCTAGGCATTAAAGACTTCAAACATCTGGTTCTTATCACCACTATCATCAACAATACAATCAACAATACTGAGCATTTCATGCCAAACCACTCTAAATGACATTGTTTACTACACCGCCTCAAATACACTGATTGTTTGGGGTGTACAACCGTGTCAGTACAGCATTACAAAGTTTAGAGTCCAGTCGCCAAGGGTCCCGCTGTGCCCCAGCCCTCCAAGTACTTACACTGCTGTATGATGAATGATGATGATGATGACTCACCTGTCTAACAGTGGTCATTTTGGTCCCTCTGGGAATGTGGACCTCTCTCAGCGCTGTAACTCTGTCATCTACAAAACAAACCAGCCAACATCCCTTAGTACTGGACAGCTATAACCTTCTCATCACAAACGTCCAGTATCCTGGTCATTTTTGTGGTCTGCGTGCATGTTGTCCTGCTTCATTCAGCCGTCTGACAATGGTGCTGGCACTAACAGGATGACTCATGGAGGGCATCACTGCTTGCTGAATGTCCACAGTCGTGACTGTTGGGTCAGATACAGCGATAAGGCCCATCGTTGCTTACGTCACATGTGCGGAGGTTGAACCTTGAATCATTCTCATGTATAAGGTCTAATGTCTAACCAAGTTTCATTCCCGTCGGTTGATTTCTTCTAGGTGCAATGTGTGTCTATGTATGTATATATATATATATATGTGTATATATGTGTGTATATGTGTATGTGTGTATGTGTATACATGTATATATGTGTATATGTGTTTATATGTGTATATGTGTGTATATGTGTGCATATGTCTGTGTATATATGTGTCTATGTGTGTATATGTGTGTATGTGTATATGTGTGTGTATATATGTGTATATGTGTGTGTATATGTGTATTTGTGTATATGTGTATTTGTGTATATATGTGTGTATATAACAGGCGGTTTTCTGTGTCAGATACACCTGTTAACCTCTCTCCGTTTCCCTTCAGCCACTGTTTGCTACCAACACACACAGACACACACACGCCTAAACTTCCTATAACCCTTTGTTTTAATCTGTCGGTGAATTAAACACACAGTTCAGACTTTAATAGAATAGCATATAAGATTTCTGACCGATGGCTGTTCACTCCTGATGGTTGCTATGGTAACCAGAACGTTCGGGCTCGAGCGTCTCTCCTCTCTCCACACCAAACGCAGTTAAATGAGAGTAAACAGGTTAATGAGCAGACTAACCGTTAAGGTCGAGCCTCTTCAGCGCTACCCAAACCGCAGCATGCTTGTTCTCCACATTAGCCATTACAGAAGTTCAACTTTCCTCTCCGGAGGTTTTTATTCTCAACGGCAGCTCGAAAGACACAGCAGTGACGCGCACTCAGCAGCTGTAGCAGGACTTCCGGGAGACGCTCCGAGTCAGAATTCCAAAATAAAAGTCTGTGGAAACAATAATAATAACACCACCGACAGCAACAAGAAGAGAAAGAGAAAATTCTCCTGAGCTGTAAGACTTGTAAATATGTTTTTATATGCTTGTTTTTTTTTCTATTAGGCATGTAAGAATATGCAAAGTGCAATATTCAGTTTTTTTAATTATGTAAAGTACAATCTCCTATATATCTACTATAGTTTACGCCACACTATTTTTTTCTGTCTTGGTCACATGTAGCAGCTGAAATGGGTTGTAAGTGATATGCTATTTTTTGCTATGTTATAATTATTAATATTAATATTAATAATGATAATGATTCGCCAAACTTTTTAGTTGACACTGCAAGTTTGACAACCAAACTGCTGCTTTTATTTTTATGCACAATCAGGTTAACTGATTTTTCAACAGCATATATTTAATGATGATGCAGTCACAAAAAGTAAAATAGAACAAAAGATCAGAAAATGACCAAATCATTTTTTCCCATTCATTTTATCTGAAGAAAATCAGGAATGTGGGGGAACCTACTTCCAGAATTACAAAAGCAAAAGAATAACAAAGCTTAATAAACGTAATGTAAGGACATAACACAGCATAAAGTGCATAAGCATACTTAGATATGCTCAAAGTCTTAATCATTAGCCAAGAAATAAAAATGTATAGCAAACTGAAACATTTCAAAAGAGTTAAATGCACATAAGGAAATATGACAGAAGGGAAGAGACTGATGCATTGATGCTTCCAACTGTTATTCAAAACAGTGAATCAAAAGAAACCGCCTAAAATAACTTGGAAACATTTAAAGTCTTTGCCCTCCCCTGTAAAGTTGCCATTTTGTGGATACAAACTTTTCCAATTGCAAACATATGCTGCTTAATGTCTGAGATATTGTTTTAGAGTATTTTGACCGAAGCATTTGGTGTACAATGCATTTTTAAAATTCATGTCGTATACTGCAATTTATTCAGTAAGGCAAAACAGTCCCCGCAAAAAGCTATATATTTTTGTCACTATTATACTGTAGGGTTTTTGGTAAATGTTTTCCTCGTTAGTTCTGGGGTACGCGTTCTCCTACAGTTATTTTTGGGGTAATTCTAAAAGGACTCTTATTATGAAGGCGGGGCTAGCCGCTGTGCTCTGTTTGCCGTTAGCGCAGCGTAG
Source organism: Semaprochilodus insignis (assembly GCA_034552555.1). Classification (NCBI taxonomy): domain Eukaryota; kingdom Metazoa; phylum Chordata; class Actinopteri; order Characiformes; family Prochilodontidae; genus Semaprochilodus; species Semaprochilodus insignis. The sequence goes on from CM067478.1 coordinate 3,788,734, forward strand.
AGTGAGCTGTTAGCCGAAAGTTCTGCTTTTGTAACTGGTGGCTGTGGCTAACTACAGCTGTTTAATAAAGCACAAAAACTTGTGAATAGGCCTCTAAAAGCGGTAAATACGAAAAAACATTTTTATAAACATCAAATATAAAACTTTATTTGGATTGGTCATTTTNTTTTCTATGTATTCTCTCCCTTTTATGTAAAGCACCTTGAATTGCCCTTGTGTATGAAAGGTGCTATACAAATAAACTTGCCTTGCCTTGCCTTGCCTTTGCAGGTGCCGCTTTGGGTTAGAAAAAAAGCAGCGCGACGGCGATACGGGACTTTTATTTTGAAAGGCTTCCGGCTTTAGTATCGCTCTGCTCTGTTTTATATATCCACTAGGCTGCGTGATGAGCAGAAATACGCGGCATTAGTGCGATTATTCGCTCTGTAATGTAGTATAACCTTCTAGTTGACACGGTATTCAGTGTGAACATACGTGCAGTGAACACCCGCAGACCGGCTTGACTTATTTCAGCATGAATGAGCCGGAAGGACTGAGATTCAGGAGGGTAAACAGACCTCAGGTCATAACAGACGAGACCCATGAACCCCAATTCAAAAGCACGAGGTGAGTAGCATACAGCTATTTTATTCTAATAGACGCATATAAAAGTCTTAATCACATAAATATCGACTTGCAACCTACAATGCGACTCGGACTGAACTGTAACGTCAGCCTACTTACCTCATTATCCAGCTGCTGCATAACAGCTGTCTAATAATGATCTATGGGAATGTAGTAATGAAGGCATGTTCAGTGTTGTTGATACCGTGATTAAACGTGTGTGATCTACTTTGTCCGCTTTCAGCACCTACAGTGGGAAGGTGTTCAGAGTTACTTTGCTCACACTGGGTGGGTTCCTGCTGTTCCCACTGCTGGTGGTCGTTTTTCTTCTGGAGTCCCCGATTCAGCCGGAGGCGTTCAGGTAAAAGCTGGGCAGGTGAACCGCTGAAGGGAAAGTAGTCACTTATTTTCATGCTCCAGTACATACGAGCAACGTGCTACTCATAGAAGGAGCCATAAGGTGATCTAGGCTTCACCGCAGGCAGCCCGATTTATTCTGCTGCAGAGAGTGAAAGCAGTGCAACTTGTGTAAAATGATGACTCAAGTAAAAGTAGGCTTGGGGAAGAGTAGTTAAAGGTCCAAAAAAAAGTCATCAGGTACTGAGATCCCTACAGAACCATATTCTGATGTTCTTCTCTTTGTGCTCTGAGCTGAACAGCAACACAAGGTCCATGTCAGGTGCACTGGTTAGTTGTTCAGGTGGGCAGTATGGATTATATGTTATGACACAATACTTTAAGACATTTTCACAATGCATGATCTGCATCTCAATATTTAATTTTGCTATAAAACATATAATACAGGCAGAACGGAACCTGTACCTGTGACGCATCGCATACGGAAATTTGACATATAGGCAAATATGGACGTTGATCATAAACAATCTGCTTTATATTGTGTACATATTGTGTACGTATTTAAAATATACATCGATCGTATATATATGTCTGATACATGGCTGAATACATACCAGTACAGTTTTGCTGCATAGCTTATAATATGTATAGCTTATACATAATGCATGTATTTAGAGTTTAGTTATGTAACTAATGTACAAACGTTCACTTCGTTAGGACGTGTATGGAAGAAGCGAAGAGGGTGCATAAAACCATGGTATTTTGTAGCATGTAGCCAGCATATGAGTAATACATGCTTGCCAAAAAAAGTCTTTATCGTATTTGGTTAAATATGTTTTACACATACATGTTTGTGTATGCTGATATATGGCTAAAGTAATCACCCCATATTTGAAAATGGCCAATTTCAAAAAAAGTTGCCATATATAAGCTCCCTGGACAAACAATTAGTCACCTTGTGCGTTTAAGGTGGTAGTAACTTCAGGCTCCTGCAGATGGCGCTGCACGAGGATGATGGGGCTATAAATACCTGCAGGGTGTGAGTGACGGGATCCATAGATTGGGAAGAGGTGCTACAGTGCAGTGAATGTCTCGTTCCATGTGTGGAAAATGGCTCCAAAGCAGATGTTAATGATTGGCTAAAAGGAGTGACTGCATTTGGGCGTGCCAAAAACCATAGTGTGAAGGAAGTAGCTGAATCTGCAGGTGTATGGAAGTGTACGGTCATACTGATCTACCAGCAGTGGCTAAAATCCCAGTCTACAGGAAATTCTCCTCGGAATTGTGCCAGGGAAGGCATCCAGCAAATCTAGTAACCCTTATATCAGATTTCTGTTTGCGATATAAAATAACTTTAATAATAGTAATAATAATAATAATAAGAAGAAGTAAAATAAAACTCAATTTTCTTAATTCAATGTTCTACAAACTGCACTCACTTGTTTAAAGACACATGTAATCAGTCAGTGTTCAATCAGTCAATCTCCCCCTAATCTTTCACACGGCTCCTTTAAGGGGTTTGCAAAGGGGTCTGAATTAGTGGTCAGGGGGCGATATGGCAAAGCATTTTCACAATGCATGATATGGATCATGATATTTAGTTGTTTTGAGTAATGGGGTAATTAAGGTAATGTTGTCAAAAACTAGAAATGAAGTGAATATTTCTGCAGTGTTCAGAAACTGGACTGCACTACGTTCAGTTAAACAGAGCTTCTAATGCTCTCCTTATGATGAAGCCTGCGATCGCTGTATCTGTTGTATCAGCTTCATTACAGCCCTGGCATGTCATAGACTTTGTTTCAAAATGTCAAACGGTTCAGTTGCACAATACTTCCTGTGTTTCATTATCCATCACTGGCTGTTTCCAGATTTTCGAAAGGCTACCAGGCAGGAACATACCTTCTACATGATGTATTTGAGGTTGATGTAGTATCCGTGAAAGGACACATTCTGGCTGTATACCTACAGTTTATATAGTTTATTGGTTCTTTAGTTTATTGGTGGATTAAATACCCACATTTTCTACCTCATATGATGAGTTCTGATCACCCTCGGTGGCTTTTTTGGGTCAAGCCTTGCGCCAGTGCTGAATATTTAAGTACCCTTGGTGCTAAAGGCGAACCAATCCGCAGTGACTCCTCATTTAGATTCGTCTCCCAGTTCCATGCCGATGCTTAACGATTGGTCTTGCTGCGGCTGGTGAGCACTGCAGCCGGTCTCCTCCAGTTTTTCCAGCCTGCTCTGGGATTAAATGCCCCTAAGAACCCAGGTCTTAATTAATGTTCTTTCCCCACCTCTCTTTTCATGTCCTTTTCTTTTATGTCTTTTTAATCCCGCTCCAACCGCACTAGCCTCAACGAGCCGCCCTTCATGACCGGCTGCTTTGAACCCAACCTAAAGCTGAGAGAGGCAGAGAGGGTGTTTGAGGATCAGCTCGTTGGGCCTGAGTCCATTGCCAATATTGGAGGTCAGTACGCGTTAGCAGTGTCCTCTTACCCAGAGTCTCTCCCTGTCTGCTGTTGTGTAAGGAGGCTTGGCTAGGAGTGCTGATGTAAGTAGGTGAAAGGTTATAAAGCAGCGTCTCTGGTTAAACTCTACTCTCGGCTCCTCTGTGTTCGTCTGAAGATGTACCTTATTCACGTTCATCAATTTTCCTTCCTTCCTTTCTTTCTTTCTTTCTTGTTTTCTTTTCTTTATCTTTTTTTATTTCTTTATCTCTTTCTGTTTATTTATTTCCTTCTGTTTTTCTTTTTCTCTACTTCCTTCCTTCCATTTCATTCTCATTTTCTTCCTA
>CM067478.1:3799645-3814010 GCA_034552555.1 Semaprochilodus insignis
GACTCAGGACGGGAAGAAGGTGTACTTCACCGACTCCAGCAGCAGGTGGCAGCGTCGAGACTACCTGAGCCTGATCATGGAGGCTACAGCAGATGGACGGTAAACTGGGCTTGATCGGGTTCACAGTCTGTTTATGGCTGTGGTGTAATTGCATTTTCCAGTTATGCTGATATAATGAAAAATATAGAGACGTTGTTTCAGAGCCAGCTGATGCAGTTAATGTCTTCATAAGTTAAAAACTGCAGCTGTATTTACTAAACTGGTATTTTAGGGTTCTGGAGTATGATACAGAGACCAAAGAGGTTACTGTGATGATGGAGAACTTACGCTTCCCGAACGGAATCCAGTTGTTTCCCGATGAAGAGTCTGTTCTTGTTGCTGAAACTACGATGGCAAGAATAAGGAGGTAAAACACTCGTTAACGTTGAGTTTGATGGTTCTTTTGCACTTTTGTCTAATGTTGGAATCTTTTAAGGACCAAAATGATTTTATTCTTGTTTTTCATGCTGTGCTTAAGAACGTGACCTTGACTTTGATGAAGGACACTTTTCACATTGTTGCTGGTGAAATGATTAGTCATGTTTATACGGAGAATGCAGTTTTCAAATCATAAGAGCTGCAATTGTAATTATATTATATGAAAATTAAACCTTATTGTGCACAGCTTGTGTGAAAAAAAGGAAGAAAAAGAATGACCTGGAGCTGAAGTTCATCGAAAGTAATGAATTGTAATCAGCACTTCATCTCATTTAGATATTTTCCCCCAAATCGTTCAGCCTTAATTCTAAATTAGCACATTAAATCTTTTTCAGCACCTGCGTGTCAAACATAGACTCTTATAGTAGATGTTCCCTGGTCAGCCTGGGGTCGTCTCATTGTCACAGTTGAAATTCTTCCGTCAGCCTTCCTGCTCTATTATTTCTCAAGAGCAAGTTCTGTATGTAAATGCGCTCCACCCCCTCTCTCCGCTGTCACACTCCTCACGTCTGCCGGAGGCACTGCGAGTTCCCCCCAAGCCTCACCTGGATAAATGATGCAAGCTTGCTGTTGCCTAGGTAACAGGATCCTTCACTAAGCTTCCAGTGTTGAGAGCAGAATGGCGCGTTCGCTCTCATAGTGCAGCGAGCGCGGGCACAGCGAGGGGGAGAGTATGTAGGAAATGATTTCATGTAGCCTCTTAGCTCACTGAAAAGGCTACTGTTACATTTGTCATATGAGGCACTGGACAGATTAACATTGAAGAACATCTGTTTCCAAGAAGAGTGAAGAGGGAAAGAAGTAATGGGCGCCGATTTGATCTGTGGATCGGCTTAAAAGAGTACTTTTACCAAAAATGATTTCCGTCCTTGTTGAAGGGTGGTGAGTTCTGTTCTGTTTGAGAACTTTTCTTTATCTGAGCCAAACCAGTATGTATAGTATACAGTTCCATACATGGCTCTGTAGATTCAAGATGCAGCATATAGAAAATCGAATCGTGAAAATCAGAAATGAACCTGAAAATATGTTAAATGTCACAATCTGAATATGCACAAATGTGCTGATGGAGCACAAATGTGCACACAGAGCAAAGATGAACATATTAAAAATAATGCTGTGAATAATTTCTGTATCTGTAAAGCACTTTGAGCTGAGGGTATGTTCGAACAGCAGTCAAAAAATAAATAAATAAATAAATGTAAGTTTATATATATATATATATATATATATATATATATGTATATATATATAATGATTTGTAAGTTTTTTATATATTCATATATAATATTTATATACATACATAATGATTTTTTTAAATTCATATATATTATATATGTATTATATGAATTCTTTGTAATGCAATAAATATATATATTGCATTTCTAAAAATCATTCCATACCTCAAAGTGCTAAATATCCAGCAGCGGCGTGCCCCCATGAAAACGTTGCCATCATGACAGCATCACATGTCATGATGGATTGTGCACACATAGTAAGAGTTTTCAAAAAGAACTAGGTGATGGTCACGTCTTCTGAAGTGAACGTCATCATCGCTGTATATCCATATTAATATGTCGTCATCAGTATAGTGTTGATTTTTTTCATTTCAGATGTGAACTTTGAGCCTGTGCGTCTGACATATATATGTAAAGACGGATGACGTGGTCTGAAAAAGTCTAATGCCTCTGCCTTTTAGATAACATATGTCAGGCTTATTCAGTAATGCTAATTCTTTCAATACTAATAACAAACCTCATGTAGTGCAGCTCAAACGGTGAAAAAAGACAGGAAAGTCCTTTGTACTCTCTTCAACATTGAGGCGTTTGGAGCAAAAGCAAAACTCCAGATGGACAATTTATGCTGACAGCTGCGGTACACTGGCGTTGCTGTTCCATTTAAAACAGTGGAATGTCCGGTTCGCCGTTGACTGCCTACCTCCAACATGTGACCCAACATAAACTGTGAACACAACCACATATTCAGATATTCCCCAATTTCTATATATCGTATTGAGACACCACTGTATCTTATTGAATTAGATTCTGAATTTTGTATGTCGTTACACATGTATCTTTGAAATCCTAGACTGTTTGAATTCTCCACAGGGTTCACGTGGCCGGCCTCAATAAAGGAGGCATGGATACTTTCATAGACAATCTACCTGGTTTCCCAGACAACATCCGACGCAGCTCCTCGGGGGGTTACTGGGTGGCCATGTCAGCCGTGCGGCCTAATCCCGGTTTCTCCATGCTCGACTTCCTGTCCCAAAGGCCTTGGATTAAGAAGCTTGTGTTTAAGGTATGTACAGTTTGGTGAGAGTGTAAACATACCGCTAGGAGTGGCTGTATGAAATCTATAATATCGTTAACACAGAGGGGATGGCACAGATGGGGATACCGCCATCCCATCATGTGGATTTGACTGTATAATAAATGAACTCACAGCAAACCACAAACAGTTCTGTCTTAGGCTAGAGATATGCTTGCTGTATGGCCATGCATTGATCGTAACTGTTCACATACTATGTGCTACGTGTGTTACTGGAGGCTCCCTCGAGAGGGCAGACCACTCCGTTTGTCCTGCACTTTCAGTTGTGCACAGACCTCGGATTTGTTTCCATTTATTTTTGCAGGTTTCCACATCGACTTTCAAATTAGTGCCGAGCTCTTGCTAGCTGTTCCGACAAGCATATTTTCCCACTATGCAGCGGCAATGACACATCATACAGATGTGGGTAATTGTGGACTTGGTCACACTGCTTTTCTTTAAAACTTTGAGCCATTTTGAGCCACATCGAGTGCCTGCACTACCCCATAGCGTTTTTGTGTGTACTGCACCTAGCGTGTGCGTAGCATATGTAGCCTTAATGTCTCAGGACGTGCACAACGGACGCACCAAACGGATGCAGAATACGAGAGGCAGCCATTATGAGCATGTGAACACGTAGTTAACAGCAAGTATATCTGTAGCCTTAGTCACAAAATGAAACACGAGCTTGAACAGTTTAAACAACGTATTTACAGTTACAGAAGCACAATTTAGACTAAAACTGCTGCTGTGCTGCATGCAGTATGCCCATGTGGTAATCAGGGTAAGGATATAACAGTAACTGTCCAGTGAGAGGACATATCTGTTCATCCAGTATTAAATGTGGCACCTCCATTTTGCCGGTGCACTGTTTCAGTTTATCAATCTCTATAACAAATAAAACACAAAACGTTATGACGAGTATTGTGTGTCATGAAAACGTGTTCCAGGATATGTTTTTGCCATACTGCCCACCCTTACACGCTAGATCAGTCGTATTCAGCACTTTTGTTCCGACATTTAATGTGATGCTATTCGCAGCCCACTTGTACATGGTGTTCTGCTTTCATATATGTGGCGTGGGAGGCGACATGACCATATGGTTTAGGCTGTGCTACATTCGTCATTCCTCCTTTACAGACAAGAATCAACCAAAAATACTTTGTTTTCCGGATGATTCTTAAAAAAAGATTATGCTTACTCTACTTTCCTGCCCGACTGACTGCTGTTCGAACAGAGCCCGTGCTCAGGGTTGCCAGATTGAGCCTGAGAATCCATGGTGTAGTATTTCAGTGCAACTTATTTTGAAAATACTGTAATTATTAGTGATGTTTTTTTCATTACACTATAGTGTTATGTTGTATTTATTATAAAGCAATATAAATAAATAGAATTTATGCAATTGAGCATAAAAATAATAATAATAACAATAATAATAGTAATGATAACAGATGCATTGATACCTATATGTACATGTTTTTTTAGTACTCGTTGACACTGAATCCGATGCCATTACAGATTACCTACTTATAATGAGGCAGCTGTTGTGAATGGGAGCGATTAAAAACTAGCTGATTTAAAAGACGTGTATTATACATATTACATTAGTTACCTTGTATTGAGCGGCACTGCAGTAGAAATAAGCGACTTTGTTCCACGTCCAGAAAAGCTGAACTCTTCACTGAATGAAAACTCCCTGTCCAGCTGTTTCATTCAAAACAACATGCTGTGCAGCGAGTGCTGAACAAACGGAGCTTCAGCAGCTCTGCTGAGCTCTGAAATGTACACGGTAGGACGGCACGTGTGCCATGCTGCGTTTTTGTAGTTCGGTTAGAGAAAAAGAAGACAGACTTCTCTGTATGGGTAGATCCTCCTTGACTGCCAGTGAAGTCATATGATCATTAGTGCGGTGTTGGTCGGTATTGGTATGTTGGCATTAGTGCGTTTCCATGAGAACGAATGAATGAGTGCAGTATTGGCCCAATACCTGATACCCATATCGATGCATCAATAATAATAATAACAGTAACATCATCATGTCGGAACAAAACCTTGTATTTCCAACATGGTGACTTCACAGGATAAGGAAAAAACATTCCCAGCTGGATTAACCGGAGGTTACTAGAACAGTAATTTTGGTCCATTTCTGTTGTTCTGTTAATCATCAATTTAATCCCAATGCAAAAGCCCAACTGAAGAGTTTTCAAATTACACAAATGATGTGATAATGTACAGCGATGGGCATCTCTAACCCCAGAAGGGTATTCGATGTTTTGCCTTACTCATGTTGGCCATGTCTGTGTGCTTTCAGCTCTTCAGCCAGGACATGCTGATGAAGTTTGTGCCTCGTTACAGTCTGGTGGTGGAACTGCAGGACGGAGGAACGTGTGTGCGGAGCTTCCACGATCCGCATGGCATGGTGGCTGCCTATATCAGCGAGGCCCACGAGCACAACGGCCACCTCTACTTGGGCTCCTTCCGCTCTCCCTACCTGTGTAAGCTGGACCTCAGCAAGGTGTAAAACAACCCTCCGGCTCAGTGGAACACAGGCCAGATGGTCACAAGGCCATTTCTTGGGACCACTTTTCCTGTCATTTTATGCCGTGTCCAGAAAAGAAGCAATTAACACTTCTGGCACATTAACTGGAGCCCATAGAAAACTCTCCCACACACTCCCATCCAACCCACAGACAGTTTGACACTGTTACCATGCCTTTTTTTTTAAGCTCTTAGACATGCCTGAACTTTTGATTTTGCCCTGTCATGTGAGCGTGACCACATTTAATTGTCGATTTTTAATGTTACGTGGTGTATTATTAGCACTGGAGAACATGCCTTTATTTAAGAGTTGGCATTTCTATTTCCGTTTTTCTCCCTGTGAGAGTAAGTGCGTACTGAGCACATCCTGATCTGTTTTATTTGCACTGAAGAACTGTCATCTAGCCCTTAAAATAGAACTGCTGTTTTCCTTCTACAAACTGCGAATGGAATATCAAAGCAGGTGATGACTTGTGAAGTTTGGGACTTTCAGTTGCAGTGCCAAAATGTTGCTTGGGAACACTGAAACACTTTGACACGATCTCTCCCACTAAAATCCCCCCAAAATACTATTTATAATTTATTTATAATAGTATTTTTAGTGGTTTTCATTTAATTTTTTTTATATATATTTTTTTTTTTTGGGTTGGGTGGTCTGATCTTTAGACCATGCATTAATCCTGGGTTTCATGTGTGGAAATACTATAGCTCGATTCCAGACTAAACTATATCCCAGGTATGTGCAGAGGAGACCTCATCCATCAGTTACATTTACCTTCTGTAAACATCTGTTACTACCGGGTGGATGCCTTCATCAGTCCAGGGTGCAAGAAGGCTCTTGGTTTCAGGATGACTCCAGCTTTGTGTACACCTGGTGGTCTAGATCGGTCTCTAACCATGTCGGAATGTCTTACAAGTGATCCAATCGTAATCCCATCACGACGCCTCCTGGTCATGTTTACCCCTGGCTTTTTATCCAGTCAAGTAAAATCCAAATGTGACCTGATCACTAAAAACGCATGTTGACGCAAGGTGTAAGCAGCCTGTCTGAGCTTCCGTTTACCGTTCCCTAAGACACTTTTCCGCTGGAATTGGTATTGATAAGTAGCAATAATCTCTTTCTGAATGCTTATGCCAGTTAGTGAACCTCTGGCACCTCTGTCATGCACATTTTATGGTAATTATTGTGTAGCCTGACCAAGGAAAAATAATAAATAGATCTGTTCATATCTTTGCATCCAAATCCCCCACTCACGTGTGCAGGTGGGAATTTCTAGGTACCTCACAACCGGATGCAAGATGCAATTCTTAATGTATCTTGACTTTTTTTTTTTTTTACTCATATTTGTCCATCTTCACAAGTAGTGTTACCCTAGTTTACCCTGAACAACGCTAAGCACTTGTTAAGTCTACTGCCACACATCTTTACATTTCACAAAACAGACGGGTTTAAACTAAAAATAAATGAATAAATAAAAATGTTTCTTTTTCTTCTTTTGTTCATGCACAGTAAAACCAACAGTGTTTATTTTTAATCAAACAGCATTTTTTGTATACGGTCACATCCACACTTTTTAATAGAGCTGGTCAGTGTATTGAAAGTTAATATTCTTATATTAATGCACAATTTTTGAGCAAGTATTATGTGGGTGGTGGATCATTCTTAGCACTGCAGTGACGCTGACGTGGTGGTGGTGGTGTGTTAGTGTGTGTTGTGCTGGTGTGAGTGGATCAGACACAGCAGTGCTGCTGCTGGAGTGTTTAAACACTGTGTCCACTCACTGTCCACTCTATTAGACACTCCTACCTTGCTGTGAAGTCAGGGCTGATAGCTTATCTGTTGCTGCATAGTTGGGCTAGACATCCTTTCATCCAGGGGTGTCCTATCTAATCCGAAAAGGGCTGGCGTGGCTGCAGGTTTTCCCTCCAACAAAGCAGGAGATCTGATCAGCAGGTAATTAAACTAATTGAGTCAGGTGTGGTACAGCCTAACTGCAGCCACACCGGGCCTTTGCAGATTAGATAGGACACCCCTGCTTCATCAGTGGGCACAGGAGGCTGTTGGCTGGGTAGTTTTGGTTGTTGACTATGCTCAGTCCATCAGTGACACAGAGGTGTCCAGCAGCACTGCTGTGTCTGATCCACTCACACCAGCACAACACACACTAACACACCGCCACCACGTCCGTGTCACTGCAGTGCTGAGAATGATCCACCACCCACATGACACCTGCTCTGTGGGGGTCCTGACCATTGAAGAACAGGGTAATACAGTATACAGAGAAACAGATGGACTACAGTCTGTAACTGTAGAACTACAAAGTGCACCTATATGGTCAGTGGAGCTGATAACATGGACAATAAATGTAGATACATGGTAGGTGTACCTAATAAAGTGCTCAGTGAGTGTACTTTGAATGAACCACTATTTCAAAGTACTTATTTGAGCTTTAGTACCTTATTTGGGGGAAAAATATGCCCTAACATTTATACAGTCCACCATTATGTTAAATTCAGCAAATACTCAGCAGTTGTGCATTAGAACGATGTTCTCTATAGAGGATGTGTTAACTTATTTACTAGTCTAAGTAAAAAATGATTATGATGGTTTGTTCCCAAATCCTTCAAGAGAGGATCGTTATGCATCTGCAAATCAATTCTTTTCCCCCATACCCAGTCCTGTGATGATGTAGCCAGGGATTACATGAGATTGGGCTCAGTATGAAGAATGTAGGCAGCTTCTAAAAGAGCTTCCAGTGCGTTGAGATCAATTAAGAGCAAGAGATGTAAAGAAAGCAACTTCACTGAACAGCTACTGGACCTGAAAGAGACCTGCTCCCTGATCTAGCATAGCATTACAAATCTGCCTCAGCACAGCAGAAGGCAAGAGCTTGTGAATAATTTACACTACACAATCACACGCAAGCTAGATATTCTGAACTTGGGGTCAGTCGGATGCCGAGGAGAAATGGTAACTGGGCACTGAACATGATCATAAGTTTATATCCACATCTACAGTTCCAGTTCCAGTTGCGTAGTTTATTCTCTGCCAGCTCACAGTTAAATTAGCATTTCCAATGTACAGGTGTTCTTTGAATGTGGTATATTAGGACTGGGAAGGAAGGCAGAGGCAAAATGTGGTCTTCATTATCTTCAGCCATGGTATGGCCCACACTTCAAAGTTACAGAGGAACGTCTGAAAGAAAAAAAAGGGGGTCCTGACAGTTCAAACTTTGCTAAGGGTGTCTCTGTAGAACAGTACACATTCGTTCAAGATGAATGAACCCTTGTTTCATACAAAGAATGCCCTACGGAATAAAAATCAGTGAAATGAACTGTGGTGAACTTCCTTTTCTACAGGGTGGCAAGCTCTGTCTGCACACAGTCCTCACCTTCCTCTACATTTTCACACTTTTTCAAATCAAGCATGCACTATACCTGCTGCAGCAAACCATGTGGCTGGAAGGCACAGTCAGCAAGGTCAACATCACCCTCTCTCTTCTTGCACACAGTCCGAGATATCTCAACCTTCAGCAGGTACTTGATACCTTTAACAATCTGCAACAGAGCAGTGGTAGCATGCTGTTAAATGCATAATAATAATGATAATAATAATTATTATTTATTTATGTAGCACCTAAATGCAGCTCAAAGTTCTTCACAGAGTGCTTTATAAGCAAAGAGGGTAAACAGTGTACCCAAAATAAGATTATACCTTCAATAGACTGGAAAAATACAGTTCGGAGAATAAGAGTGAGAGCAAGATTTAAAAAAAAAAAAAAAAAGAAGAATAGAAAAAGAAATACAGATAATGAAATGGAAATATAGGCATAAAAAGAATACAAGAAAACATATATTATATATAAAGAACAGAATTTATAAAACTGTAAAATGAAGATAAACAAAAGTAAATTTTCATTTATAGTTATTAAATAATAAACAATATAAAATAATAGGAAAGTGTGACTAGTAAAAAAAAAAAAAAAAAAAAAAACCAATGGTATGTATGGTATATTGGGTTGCCACCATCCAGGATTTTCCTGGATCATGCTGGAGTTTTGTCCTCTGTGCTGGAAAACGGAGTTCCATTACCGAACACAGTGTCCTGAACTCTACCCATTTACATATATTAGCTTCATACGCTGAATGGAATGATATAAATTCCTTCACCTGGCTGTAGTGGACTGCTTTACTTTCTTAAATCTGGCTGTGAGATATTCTATTTAAACTCTGTTTAGTAAGTCAGATATCCACAACTTTGGAGGGGAGTTTTTTTTTGTGGCTGTAAAACCTGCCATTAGCATCTTTCATTAAACCAATGGAAAATGAGATTCTGAATCATCGTTCAACAGACATAGACGGCGCGAAAATGGAATGTTAATCCAGATTGCAGATCCAGTGTAAAAAAATCTATACTTGTGCAAAAATGTACCTGGTGTGGGGTTCCAAAAAAAAAAAAAAAGCTGTACAGTGGCATATAAACGTTTGGGCATCCTGTTTAGAATTTGAGGGAGGGAGTAGAAGATGGACTGTTCTCCAAAAGGCGTAAAGTTAAAGATGAAACATTCTTTGATTCTTTGTAACATTTTAGGAAATATTATAGTGCATTATTTTTGTTTTATGTGAGACACAGGGACGCTGTGGAAAGCGTCGTCTCCTCACAGTAAGAAGGGCCTGGGTTTGAATTCCCCGGCCAGGATACCAGGTACTTTCTGTGTGGAGTTTGTATCTTCTCTTCATGTCTGCACTGGCTTCCTCCCACAGTCCACAGTCCAAAACACGTATTTATTGGGCTACACATACAGAAGTAGTGTCTCTCAGTATGGCGTTGGGCCACCGTGTTTGCTACACGCCAGACGTCTCGGCATGGAGTTGTAGAGGTTCCTAATGGTGTCCTGTGATAATCCATAGGGGTGGAGGTGGAGTGACACCAGGCCTTCTGGACGTGTGACACAGGGACACCGTGGAAAGCGTTGTCTCCTCATAGCAAGAAGGGCCTGGGTTTGAATCCCCGGCCAGGATACCAGGTACTTTCTGTGGAGTTTGTATGCTCTCTTCATGTCTGCACTGGTTTCCTCCCACAGTCCAAAACACGAAGTCATGCAAGTTGAAGATGCTAAATTCCCCCTCAGTCTGAGTGTGTGAATCTGTGCTTCTGCCCTGTGGTGGACTGCCAGCCTGTCTAGCACTACCCTGAAGGCATATATTAACCTTGTCAATCATGTTTCAGTCTTTCTTTCAGACTGTACATTTTCTGGTGATACACTGCCCCTAATCGTTTAGAGTTTAATTCAACAGACTACGTCATCATTCAAATGACTCCTAAACATTTCAGAAAAGAGCCACAGGACATCCGGACTGATGCTGCAAACCTGGTTATATTTCACACATGAATACTGACAGAATCATGAATACATTATACACCTGAACAGTGGCAGAACATACTGTACCTGTCTTTGGGCATCATCGATAGCTGATGCCTTGAAAAAGTAAGCATCGTTGGACTGGTTGTTGAATGAGTAAGTTGCCGTTTGCACAGCCTTTTTAACCCCCGTGTCATTCTTGCTGACGTTTAGTGGCCGACCAGGAATCATTGCGGTCTCATGGGCATCCTTTGACCATTGTTCTGGAAGACATTCAAACAGGACATCACTGCCTTTTACGTACAAGGACCTGCATGTGGTCACTGTGTAACATTTTTAAGTTTCACAGACCATTTCTTCAAATCATGGGGGACTTCCCTGATGAAAACAGACCATTAGAACAAGATTAAAATTTAATGGTTTGGGTTTCTAATAGGAACTTGGCTTAATGGCTAGCAGCAGGGACCACTATCTAGAAGAAAACCGCCTTTCTCATGACTGACTCAAAGAAACGAAGTGGATCTCAAAGTTGCATTAGTGAAAGATCACTGATTTCCAAGACGAATCTGCCTTTAGGCGTTAGAAACCAGGAGATAAACATCAGCATTTAACTGTAAAGATGATTCAGTGATGAACGATAAAAGCTCCTCCTCCTACACTGACTAGACTGCTGTGATATACAATCATCACCAAAAGAATAGTTGCACCCAGAAGGAAGTGTGGGACTGCAGTGCAATAAATGATAAGTTTAGACTGATATGGACAATATTTATTAAGCTACACATACAGAAGTAGTGTCTCTCAGTATGGTGTTGGGCCACCGTGTTTGCTAACGCTACATGCCAGACGTCTCGGCATGCAGTTGTAGAGGTTCCTAATGGTGTCCTGTGATAATCCATGGGGTGGAGGTGGAGTGACACCAGGCCTTCTGGACGTGTGACATGTGACAACAAACCATCCATCTTGGCGCTGACCACGGTGCCAAGACAAAAGTGGGACTCGTCACTGAAGATGACCCGCTGCCATTCAGAGTCACTCCATGACAGTCTGGCATGACACCATTACAGTCTTTGAGGACGTTGACGTGGTGTTAAGGGCAGTCGCCGTAACGGTCAGTGTGCATGTAGTCCTGTGTCGTGCAGCCGCCTGCCAATGGTGCTGGCACTAACAGGATGACTCATGAAGGGCATCACTGCTCACTGAATGTCTGCAATCATGGCTGTTGGGTCAGTCAGGTACAGTGATAAGGCCCGTCCTTGCTTACATCACATGCGCAGCTGAGCGTGAAACTTGAATCATTCACATGTATCACAATCTCAAACCTACCCATCAAGTTTCACACCTGTGGGTTGATTCATCACAATTGTGGCTGTTGGGTCAGTCAGGTACAGCGATAAAGTCTGTCCTTGCTTACGTCACATGTGCAGCCGAGCGTAAAACGATGTCAACCTACCCACCAAGTCTCATTCCTGTTGGTTGATTCCTTCTGGCTGCAGCTATTTGTGCAACTATCTTACTGACATTAAATGAGTGTGCAGTAGAGTAGAATCAATCATATAGCTATACACAACTGTGGAAATATTATTTATCTAGGGTGAGATGAGCCAGACACACAAGAGTTAAGCCTGATGTGTGACAGCATTTTGATCCAACTGAGAAAATATAGTTTTTTTTGTCACAGCCAAAGTTTAGAAACAGGAGAAGATGGTTTAAGTCATATACAGATTTCAAACAGGTCCTCACCATATCTAAGACAAGCCCCTAAAATCAGGAGATCTTATTTACAGTACTCCTTTCCTGTGGGTAGTTTCCTGTAGAACATCTTTAGATTCCATTAGGAAGCAATCAGATGCATCTGGAATCAGTCACAAGCCATATCTTGAACCATTGCAATCCTTTACACCGTAATATCAACCACAAAACACCATTACAGACTACTGGACCCCACCAGGAACCAGCTGAAATGGTAAATCTATGATTTGTCTTATCAGGGATTGAAAAGCACACCAAGACCAAAGGCCTACAACAACACTTCCACCCAACAACACCGATTAAACACACCAGAAAGCATAAGTTAAATATGTATTTAAGACGTCTTCTTACCGGTTGAGCACAACCCAGCCAAAAGCCAGGCAAGAAGCAAATGATAGCAGACGTCCATGTCTGTGCAAGCTCTCTCAGCTTTGCTCATCAACTTCCTGTGCAGCAACACTTCAACCACCAGCCTTAACTGCTGCACTCACATATTCCAGTGGTCTGAAGTAAGACTCAGACTACAGACTGCCCCCCAACAGCAACGTAGGTGAAATCAATTAGTCATGTTAACTGAGTAGTTTGGGTCAGTTCTGGTTCCAGTATCCAGGGTCTCTGGTCTTTGTTGATGGTCACCACAGCTCTCCAGAATGAAGCACTTCTAGGAGTTAAACTCCTAGAAATGCCGTTTACCTTTGTTGGTCTGGACGTTTCTGTTCTTTTGATCTGTGTGAACTTCAAAGAAACTTGAACCTTGTTGAAAGTGGAGTCTTATGTGAGTATGAAAGCAGTTATCAGACCCCAGTGGTTTCCCCCCGCCTTACACACACATCCTGCGCTTATAACCGCAGCACTTCAGCAGCATGTCTGACCATGTGAAATGAGCCAGCAAAACGAGGTGAACTGCAGCCTAAATGAGCACAGCCCCTTTGGTCTGGGCTGTGAAGTTTCAATATGAATACAGGCAAACATGGGCAGAGAAGACTATACAGCAGCCCTCTGTTTTAAAATGTGTTTTAAGGCTAAATCATTATTGCTAAAATGATTTCCTTATTTTAACTACGTCACCGTTGTCGGTTGTATAATAACATGGGCCTCGGATCTAATTAACGAGTCCTCTATAGCCCGAGTTCATGTGTGGTGTTGCAGGTACACTGGCGTCCAGCAGGCGGAGCTGTTGCGCTGCCGCTGTAGCGCTGGCGCTGCGTGCCGCATGGTGGGGGTATCGTGTCCACTCTCCGCTCTATGGAAGGTAATTGCTGCTGTCAGATCTTGGATAGAGAAATATCCATTATTAAACAGTCAGAGGGAAACTGAGAAAACTCCAGCGGGCTGGGAGCCCTTGTGTGCGTTATTTAGATCCAGCAGCCCTCCCGTCATGTAGCATGCGCCCAAAGATCCATCTCGCCTTTTGCTACACAGCTGAAATCATTAAGACACCAACGTCACAAAGTGCTTTCCAGGTGTGTGTTTTCCAGGCTGGGTGGAAGGTGACAGGCCTTTTTATGTTCTGTGTAGAGATAAAATTGTATACTGTACCAGAGTATTCATGTCCCTGTTTATCCTCACTCCTTAAAGGGACAGTCCAGCCAAAATTAAAAAATGTGTTCTCCTGTTGTAACCAGGTCTAGTCAGTGTTTAGAGTGGTGCTTGTAATGTCTGGAGCAAAACTTTCTGCTTTAAAGATTAAGAGAACACACCTTCTGATGATGTAGGTTGAAGGTGGATGTGCATTTTGATGGAGTACAGGTACACTGAGATGAGCAGGTGGTTTGCTTGTTTGGTTGATTGTTTGTTTTTTGTTTGTTTACATCATTAATATAATTAACATATTTTTTTCAAGTTTATCCTGTTAAGGTAAGTGCTATGTCTAATGCTAGCTAGCATTATTTGTTTTAGGTTGTAACAACATGGAGCAAAAGTAATAT
>CM067478.1:3853908-3879522 GCA_034552555.1 Semaprochilodus insignis
TTCTACTATGTGCAGTATAACTCAGTAGTCTATTTCTATTCTACTATGTGCAATATAACTCAGTAGTCTATTTCTATTCTACTATGTGCAGTATAACTCAGTAGTCTATTTCTATTCTACTATGTGCAATATAACTCAGTAGTCTATTTCTATTTCTACTGTGTGCAATAAAACTGCTTACTTTATTTATTACTGCTCTAGTGCTCTACTATGTGCAATACCTAAATTCACCATGCATAGCATAATCTGTTTACCATCACTATGTGCAATGTTTCCTCTGATCTTAGTCTTCTGGATTTAAATTTTTAGTATTTTGTTTATATTTTCTGTACTTTTTGTATATATAGATCTTATTTATTATGTGTATATTTCCAGACACTTCTGTTCTTTCCTCTGTGCTGCTGTAACAATGTAAATTTCCCCACTGTAGGATTAATAAAGGATTATCTTATCTTATCTTATCTTATAAACAAGTTCCCTGGTGTTATTAATGTGAACATGGTTTCCAGAGCTACCGACTGTTTGCTTTAAACATGAACATCTGCACTGAATATCTTGTGAAGACAGTTTTAAATGACTGTGTGATTCTAAAGTTTCCTCTTCTGAACTAATGAGTACTTTGCTTAGTACACTCACTAATCTTCTAATCAGCTTCCTTCTGGGTCGCGGGGATTGCTGGAGCCTACCCCACAAGCCAGGAAACACCCTGGACAGGGCATTGCTTAGTACATGTGTTGGGAATTAGAATTAGAATTTAGAACTATTTGCCATTTGGGTTTGCACACAAAGGACATTTAACCCTTCAGTGAAGTGAAACACCCACATATACACACTAGTGAACACACAAACACCAGGGTTCAGTGAGCACACTTGGCTGGAGCAGTCTGCAGCCCAAATGCATGGCACCCGGGGAGCAGTTGGGGGTTAGGTGATTTGCTCAAGGGCACTTCGGTCATGCGCTGTCGGTTCATGGAATCGAACCGGTGACTCTGAATCCAGCCGTAATTGCAGAACTTGTGATGACTGGGATACATGGTGACCTGACCTGTGGTATTTGTTCACATATTCCATTTCTGGTGCATGCATTTGTTTTGAACGTCTAGTATCATCAGTTTGGCAGAAGAAAAAGACTTCACTGAGCAGCATAAACCAACAAAAGTTCACATAAATGAGCACCAGATTTGAATGAAAAGACTACATTTAATTGGCAGGAGGTTGCAGTTCCAGTGGTGGCTGAAATCTCCCAAAAGGTGGAACACCATAACATTTACGGTGGAAGCATGTACAGAATCATAGTTTGGCAAATACTGTAGAAACTAAAAGCATCGGGCCCGGTTACAGAGGTTTTGGGATTCCAAGTGGTACTTCATCAAGGACAGTTCACAAATATACACACGCCCTCTCAGATCAGAAGGGTACTGCTCAATTAGGTCCTTATCCAGAGTCTCTTCCAGCCCATCTTTATGGCTTTGCGTCCACGTTACTCTTGAAGCTTCACCGAAAAAGAAGAAAATAGAGCCCCTTCTTGTGGTGCGGAGTCCCTGACCCTAGACCTTATAATATTGTAGCTCTTATTAGAAAGGCTTCAGAGTACTGTGGCACTTCAGATAGATTGGGTTTTTCACATCTCACCACCGAACGGAAAGAAAGAAAACAACACTGAAGGGCTCAAAGGGTTAAACGGGCACATTAAATAACACTATACAGTATTCGTGATTGCTCAAAGCCGTCTGACCTGATGTCCTTGCCTTGTAAATAGATATTAAAGTCACTGTTTCCGTAGTCTCTCCAAGCACTCGCTCCGCCGCGGTAAACAAGTGAGTGCCGGAAAAAGAAATGTCATGATTTCACACTGAGCGAAGTAATCACTGTGTTTACAAATGAGGATCCACTCAATAATTTCATGTGATTCATAAAAGTGCTGGAGCCGAGCGCACAGATCGTTACTCGGCGCGGTAGCCCTAAGTGGCCCTCAGAGTAAATCCACTTAGAACAATCAGTCAGCCGAGAGACGACGGGGAGGCAAGGCCAGGCAAGGCTACAAGTGGTTGTTCTTGGAGAGGTACGCAATAAGGGCCACCGCCACGCCCACGTAGATGCCAGTCCCAATGGTGATGGACAGCACGGCCAGGAAGAGAGCCCGTCTGGAGCTGGAGCTGGCCTGGTGAAAGTCCCCTTTGGTCACCGCCTTGTTCGTCTGGCAAGAATAAGAGCGAGAGAGAGGGAGATGCATCAGCAAATGTGGAGTGTACAGAGGACATAACGGAGGCGGAGGGAATAGATGATGAGGGAGAGAGAGAGAAAGGAGAGAAAACAGGGTATAGAAATTATTAATTGGCCGCTCTCCAGCAGCTGACTGACACGAGGGGGATTAGGGCTCTGCTAGAGAGTGGTAGAGTGCCGTGATTCAGTTCTCTCCTACGGGCTCCGGAGCCTTTGAAGTTCAGGAAATGTTGCCAAGATTAACGACAGTGTTTCTTTCCCTTTCTCTCTCTCTCTCTCTCTCTCTCTCTCTCTCTCTCTCTCTCTCTCTATTTTTATTTTTTTATTTTTTTTGATGCATGCATTTACTTCTCAACGCCTGTCTTTCTTCTTCCCCTCATCGGCAGCTGTCCCTTTCTGACCTGTCCGAAAAACTGAAATATAAATTTTCCTATTTATTTGATCTGTTACGTAACGGTCAGAGAGAAAAGCCAGGCCGTCCCTCTGTAGCCTTTTTCGGCTTACATCTTTCTCGCAAGCAAACACCCATCAAACAGGCCGCAGCACACTAAGCCTGACCTGATGATGTTAATTATCAGACTCAGGCTCTAATCTATCAGGCAATCATATTAGGAAAAGCCAACCTAGTTGCATCACGAGGGACGGCAAAGCTGATTACCGTGGGCTTGCAGGGCCGAGATCTTAAAATCTCGAATCGGAATGGTCTCTGGGTCAGAGAAGAAGAAGTGGATGCAAGAGGATTACATTATTTCCCTGTTTCACAAATGGAAATCCTGTGATTTGTGATCTCCAGTCCCTTCTCGACACCTGTTTCAACTACTTTATTACCTTTATTAAAGGGCTCATACTGCCAAGAACTGATTCCCAAAACTTAGAAATAAATTTGGAATTCTGGGAAATGGAAAATCCTGGATCATGGGAAACCGAATTCTCCTTTCTTTAAATAAAAGAGTAAGCAGTGTACGTAAGCACTGTTAAAGTTTCAAAACATGCCATTCACTCACTAGTCTATATATGGAAATCAGGCTGCTTTTGTGATGTCATAAAAACCAATGCATTTGCATATATCAGCATATTGTCGCTGTCCAAAGAAAAACAAGTATCTCCAAAATAGCAACTTTACAGGAGAGGCCAAAACCCAATTTAATTCTAATGTAAGTCAATGGAACCAGACGACTTTCCAAGCATGTTTTGGATATTTCTTGTGATCCATTCATCATGAAATGTCCACCCAATGTAAACAGCAGCTCATGTGATCAAATGATGCCAAAAAATAAAAATCAGCCAAATTGAAGATACATGGTTTTCATTGGACAGCGACGATATTCACCCTGAAAGAATTTCGGTCCAACTGCCTTTTAAGTAAGGCACAATGCAGGGTGGACAATCAGTACAGAGCATATTTACATACATTAGACTTAAAGACACAGCAAGAAAAATGAAAATGAATTTGTGAAAATGAAATTCACTCATCATCAAAAGAACAGTTGTGCCCAGAAGGAAGTGTGGGATTGCAGTGCTATTGGGAAGGAAGATAAAGGTCACCAGGAACAATAAATGATGATACATTTAGACTGATATGGGCAATATTGATTGAGCTACACATGCAGAACTACTGTCTCTCAGTATGGTGTCAGGCCACATGTAGTCCTGCGTCGTGCAGCCGTCTGGATGACTCATGAAGGGCATCACTGCTCACTGAATGTCCGCAATCGTGGCTGTTGGGTCAGTCAGGAACAGCGATAAGGCTCGTCCTTGCTTACATCACGTGCGGCCAAGCATGAAAATCATTTGCATGTTTCACGATGTCAAACCTACCCACCAAGTTTTGTTCCTGTCGGTTGATTCCTTCTGGGTGCAGCTATTTGTGTAATGATTCTTTTGATGATGAGTGTATGTCTGTCTTTGTTACACAAAGACACATAAACAGGAGCAATGACATACATGTAGGATATGGGCCCCAAGTTCGCTGTCCCAGTCCATGCACTGTATAGGCTGCAAGTTTGCACTCTGAAGTTTTTGTGATGTCACAAAAAAACACCACATAGTTTACATACATCCACCTTCTTCCTACATCATGTTAGCTCCACCCCTTCATGATGAAGGCATAAGGACACATTGGGCACAATACAGGGCAGCCAGTCAGAACAGAGCTCATTTACATATATTATTTCCATTCATCAGGCACAACCGTAACTGCCTGTTGGTAAATGGTCCTATAAAAAAAATAACTTCAGCTGTTTATGGTTCATAAATCCTCACAAATGTCAGAAATAAACTCCCGGGAAAAATTAGTAGCATGGAAAAAACGTAGGATATGGGCCCTTCAAATTAATCAACTTCTCAGTAAATATTGGCAAGGAGACCCCATTTAACACGGTTTCTGAGCTTTATCGTCTTTACCGCCTGCTGGAATTACGCCTGGAGAGCGTGCCGTAATGTGAGCGGACTGAGGAGAACTGTCATGAAGGGCAATTTAGGAAACTTTCACAACACTGGAGAATTTCTCTTCTGCTTAATAGAGGAGTTTTAAATGCACTCTCTCTCTCTCTCTGTCTCTCCCCCCCCTCCAAACGCTCATACACACGCTTGTTCTCTCTCTCAAGGGAGTCCCATTTTCTCTCTGCAACACAGCGAGGAAGAGGTGGGCTGAGTCAGTGAAAGCGAGCGCTGAGAAAAAGTGGAAGCAGGAGGAGAAAAGGCTGGTAGAAAGAAGCGGACACTCAGCTCAAGTCCACCTTCATAAAGATAACTGGTCCACTAATTGTCTCTCCTTCCGGAAAGTTTTGTTCAGCCGTGCGTGCTGGTGCAAAAGTGGTCACTGACAGCAGGGCCGCTGAAATATTCATGCGTTCTCTCTGTTGGGTCCCCTGAGATAACCACAGGCATATCTGTACCGCATATACAGCACTGCAACATCCACTGGATCCCTGGTGTAAAACAACAGTGCGGAGGCATCCACATACTGTGCTCACAAACAGAATCGGGGTCAGCGAGTAAAAGTAATTAAAGCATGTGACTGGCAGCGCTGCCCTAGCTACGTATCCAGGAAGTGTGGGATTGCAGTGCTATTGGGAAGGAAGATAAAGGTTACCAGGAACAATAAATTATGATAAATTTAGACTGATATGATCAATATTTATTGAGCTACACATACAGAAGTAGAGTCTCTCAGTATGGCGTCAAGCCGACATGTTTGCTAATGCAACATGCCGGACATCTCAGCATGGAGTTGTAGAGGTTCCTAATGGTGTCCTGTGATAATCCATCCCATGCAGCTTGAATATTCCCACACAGTTCCTGCAAATTTTGCGGTAGGGGTGGAGATGGAGTGACACCAGGCCTTCTGGACGTGTGACAACAAACCGTTCATTCGGAGTCACTCCATGACAGGCTGGAACGACACCATTGCAGTCTTTGGTAACGTTGGCGTGGTGTTAAGGGCAGTCATCGTAATGGTCTGCATGCATGTTGTCCTGCGTCATGCAGCCATCTGCTAATGGTGCTGGCACTAACAGCATGACTCATGGAGGGCAACACTGCTTGCTGAATTGTGGCTGTTGGGTCACTCTGTGCATGTCGGACAATTCGTCAGTTCTCTCTCTCTAGTTCATGTACCTTTCCCAAATCCTTCATGTTGCTGGTGTGTGCCTTCTTTTATCCACCGCCACAAACAGCGTATCCACACGACAGTACGGTGCGCAACATGTCTCTTCCACCTGCTCGAATTGCTAAAGAACTCTTCTCTGAGGGATACTTCGCTTGCAAAAGATGCTAACAACACAACAGCATAAGTCGGAATGGAAAGCACACCCAACCGGACGACCTTATGTAGTGAGTCAGGTACAGAGATAGGGCCTGTCCTTGCGTACGTCACGCGTGCAGCTGAGTGTGAAACTTGAATCATTCGCATGTCTCACGATGTCAAACCTACCCACCAAGTCTCACTCCTGTTGGTTAATTCCTTCTGGGTGCAGCTATCTTTTGACGATGAATGTATTTCGTTCATGTTGCTCTTTTTTTACTCTTAATCCATCAAAAGGTCTGTGAATGGGCCTGCTAATGAATCTGTGTCAGTTTCAAGCTTTTCCTGGCTGCTTTGTCATTCACCAAATCCCAACCAAGTATGAAGGTGATCCGAGTCTGTGTTCCTGTGTGTTGGGGGAATGATTTTTAATTGTGAGCTTTGTAATTAATTCATTTTAAAAATGCAATCCATTTCACCTTCACTAGTATGTGCAGTAATTAAGGGGATGGGAATCTGAGGGTTGCAGCCAAGGTTGTAGAACAAGAGTGAGCTGTGTGCCAAAGCGGAACTGATGCACACGTGGCTCTGTGCTACAGGTTCATGGCCACTTCCTTTGTTAGCATGCCTGAAACGGTAGAACATGCAGTGAGAACTTGTTTGCCATTTCAAGTATGGTTTGAGGGTAATGATGGTCTTTTCCTCACGACAGACAGAGTATTTAAAGGGCCCAAAGCATTGGTGACTTAGAGCACAGACCTTCCAAAATAGAAAATTCAGATTCAGTATATTCATTCACCAGTCCATACAGTCTACACATACAAACTGAGCTTCAAAACTGGCTGTTTTGTATTCACTGCTTTCGTGATGTAATAAAAACCAACACATTTAGACCTTGTTTACACCTGGTCACATTTATTGTGGATTGTGACCTGTCAGGGTTTTATACTTTGCGATCAGATGTGTCTGCAGTTAGAGCATTGGTGAGATACGATTGCTACATGATGCAAATCAGCTCATGTACAGCAACCCATCAGAGGTCGGTCCTTCATTTTCCTGTGCTATTCCAAAAATGGGTGGCGCATCCAAAATAATTAGTTTTTTTTATTCTTCTTTTTATTTGTTTCCTTATCCAAGAAGACGGACCTTTGCAATGATTAGGCTCCTTTATTAGCCACCATACTCAAGGATCACATGCTTTAAAAAGGGCTTAATTGATTCCTTGAAGAACTCCAGTAACTAAAAATCCTCAATGCAATTTCTTGCCATTGAAACTTCGCTTAATTCATGTAACTATATAAAGCTCACTGTGTTTCACCTAGACGATTATTACTGCCGCACAATGTGCTTACAGTGTGGGCTTCTGGTGGGCAGCTGAAGTTTAGGGAACAAGCCTTGTGACCGGAGAGTCACTGCTTCGGTTCTCTGAACCGACAGGACACGACTGAAGCGCCCTTGAGCAAGGCACCCAACTTGGGCACTGTGGATGATGTTGCCTACTGCTTCGGGCAAGTGTGCTCACTGCCCCTAGTGCACCTCTGTAATGTCCCCCTGGTACCTCTGAAATGTCCAGGGTAGGGTTCCTCCAGGACCAGGGTGGAGAAACACTGGATTCAGGTTTTGACAGATTATGGTTTGCAATTTAAGCAATTGAACAAATACAGATTAACCAAACTGCCGCTTCACTTTTACTAGCTTGGGCCTATAAAGGCTACTGGAGTAAGCTCTCCTTGTTGTATGAGACCCAATCCAGTACTATCAGAACAGAGATCATCTGAATATAAATCAATATATCAGTCCTAAATACACATCAACAAAAACAGCCCTCTAATCCTCAGGGATAGTAAGAGATGCACAATGATGTACAATGGAGCTTAATGCTTGATAGACCTATATTCCTTTATTTTTCCCTCAGCCCACGGGAGCATCTACGTGGAAGAGGGAAGCGCACGTCTTATCCATTACTGAGGGAGTGATGTAATAAAACTCTCAGCGATATCATCATAACGCATTGTTTGATAAGCAAATGATCCAGCTGGCCCAGCCCGGAAGCCTCACTGGTACTCAGATGTCACCCTAGTAGTCCCTGTAGCTCCACAACACAAACCCAGTCAAGAAGATTTGTGTAATGCCTTCTGCCAGGACATAAATTGTAGCCCTTGAACCCAAGAGACAGGCCAGCAAGTTGTTATCTCTGACTCCATGATCTATTTATTTCCCTGGCATATCGCTCAAATGTACCCGACCCTCTGAAAACGCCACATAATTCGCTCCGGGACTACGACTGCGCTGGTTTCGCCAGCATCCTCTGCTCACATCCAGGCAGGAGAAATCAATTTACATCCCGACACTGCTGCCTTTCAGCGACGAGGCTATGAAGAATAAGGATTTATAAGCAAATCCCGATCATATGTAGATGTAAAGCTCAGGCCCCAACATTAGAATGATTTATTGACTCCTGTCCGGACTAACCCGGACTGGGACAGCAGAGCATTCCTCTCAAAAAAGCTTTTTGAGATTTATACCGAGCTGCTAGGTGCACCTTCGTGAGGCGAATGTCAAGCAAAGCTCTGAATTCCAAATCACTGACAGGGAATCCTCCATATGAGCTTGGAGCCGACAGTTACGAGGGTTGGGCAAGCTAAACAAAAGGGATAATCCCTTTAAACTGGGTAGGATAAAACTGCTCCACTGATATGTAAAAGGAATTATTCGTTATCCTTGTAAAGAGAAGGGGGAAAAAACGACAGTTGCTCTCGGTAATGGGATTTCTCTCCATATATTCCGGATTGCTTTTTCTCTGAGCTCTTGTTATTGAAAAGGCCTGGGGGTGACATTACACCACTGATTCTCTCGCGATTAGTGTGCTTTGGTGGACCCCCTGAATATGCCTAACCTAATGAAGGATTTGTGTAAACACAGTGCATTCTCCACTCACTTTCCAGCATGCAGACCCAGCGAAAAGGGGAGATAATAACTACAGACAGTGTCAGGACACATCGAGGCCAGGCAACGAAATACTGTTAATCTAAGCTTAATGTTATCGTCTCATAAAAGCTCCAAAACATTCACGTTAGCACACAAACACGCACGCACTTTTCATGTGACTGTATGGTTTGTTCAGCTTTTACTGATCGCTACTGACATTTCATACACAATATGTAAGCGCAATAGACTCTGCATGCCTGTCAAGTAATAGGTCAGCCCTGCTAGAAATAAACACAGCACAAACAAACAGCGAGTGTCTATTTGAATCATTTGCAGGACAGAGCTGTAATAAGATGCTATGAGCACACAAATGGCGGTTTGCTTCTTCTTTTAGCTGTGAGCCGTTCACCAATAGCATTGCACTTATAAATATATCATATTATTGCTTTGGGCAATATCACTGAGTCACTTTAAAAGTACACACACACACACACACACTATAACAGCTTCAACTCTTCTGGGAAGGCTTTCCACATGGTTTAGGAACGTGTTTATGGGAATTGTTGACCATTATTCCAGAAGCGCATTTGTGAGGTCAGACACTGATGTTGGACAAGAAGTGCCTGGCTCGCAGTCTCCGCTCTAATTCATCCTAGAGGTGTTCTATCAGGTTGAGGTCAGGACTCTGTGCAGGCCAGTCAAGTTCTTCCACACCAAAGTCACTCATCCATGTCCTTATGGACCTTGCTTTTGTGCACTGGGGCGCAGTCATGTTGGAACAGGAAGGGGCCGTCCCCAAACTGTTCCCACAAAGTTGGGAGCATGAAATTTTCCAGAATCTCTTGGTGTGCTGAAGCATTAAGAGTTCCTTTCACTGGAACTAAGGGGCCGAGCCCAACTCCTGAAAAACAACCACACACCATAATTGCCCCTCCACCAAACTTTACACTTGGCACAATGCACTCAGACAAGTACCGTTCTCCTGGCAACCACCAAAACCCAGACTCGTCCATACACTGCATTCGGCGCTTTGCATTGCGCTTGTTGAAGTAACGCTTGGATGCAGCTGTTCGGCCATAGAAACCCATTCCATGAAGCTCTCTACCCACTGTTCTTGAGCTAATCTGAAGGCCACATGAAGTTTGGAGGTCTGTAGCGATTGATGACCCTGCTCTGTCATTTTACGTGGCCTACCACTTCGTGGCTGAGTTGCTGTCGTTTTCAATCACTTCCACTTTGTTATAACACACTGACAGTTGACTGTAGAATATTTAGTAGGGAGGAAATTTCACAACTGGACTTGTTGCACAGGTGGCATCCTATCACGGTACCACGCTGGAATTTACTGAGCTCCTGAGAGCGACCCATTCTTTCACTAATGTGTGTAGAAGCAGTCTGCATGCCTAGGTGCTTGGTTTTATACACCTGTGGCCTTGGAAGTGACTGAACACCTGAATTCAATATTTTGGATTGCTGAGTGAATACCACAAGCATTTCAGTGCATGTCCAGATGACAAATAAACTTGAAGTTTCAACTTGAACTTCTGTATACAGATCATTCTACCAACCCGGTTGGTCTCTAGACTAGAAATCCTGCTACTTTAACTGGCCCAATAACTTAGCTCTGTATATTTAACAAATTATTAAACATTCTATTTTGTCACTAGCAAAACAATGATAATGCTTCCAAAATGGTTCTGGTAGCGGCAGTTTTAGCTAGCTTTATGCAGAACTTAAAAAATGCCAGCCAGTACACGACTACTTAATGTTTGACACTGATTTTCAGACTTAGTGACTCTGTGATCAAGACTGGCCAGTACATTTCAGGAGCAGTCTTCCCTTCATTACAGGACATTTACCACACCACGGTCATCAGGAGGGTGTTCAACATCATCAGGGACACACCCCCAAATCTGCCTCTTCACATTTCTACCATCAGGTAGATGCTAAAGGGGTGTGAAGTCCAGGACAAGAAGACTATCCACTGGCCATCAGGCTTGTGAATGACTCTATCCACACACTGCCCTGTCCCATCACTGGTTAGTTGGCAGGCTGGTTGAACACAGGGCTATTACACACACATCATGTATTGAGCCCACTCAACTCCACATATATGCACATCTATTTATTGCTGCTGTTATTCTATTGTTATTTGCACAAATGGACAGTGCACTTTATGACACCTACTCTCTGCTTTTTGTTTACACAGTACTGTACACCAATCAGACATACCTTAAAACCACCTCAAACTATCTACACTCTATTCATTCTATCAGCTCCACTGACCACATAGGTGCACTGTGTAGTTCTACAGATACAGACTGTAGTCTGTATACTTCCCTGTTCTTCAATGGTCAGGACCCCCACAGGACCACCACAGAGCAGGTATTATGTGGGTGATGGATCATTTTCAGCACTGCAGTGTCACTGACGTGGTGGTGGTGTGTTGGTGTGTGTTGAGCTGGTGTGAGTGGATCAGACACAGCAGTGCTGCTGGAGTGTTTAAACACCTCAGTGTCAATGATGGACTGAGAAAAGTCCACCAACCAGAACTATCCAGCCAACAGCGTCATGTGGGCAGTGTCCTGTGACCACTAATGAAGGACTGACTAGAGGATGACCAACACTGCACTGTGCAGCAGCAGATGAGCTATCGTCTCTGACTATACATCTACAAGGTGGACCAGCAAGGTAGGAGAGTCTAATAGAGTGGACAGTGAGTGGACACAGTGCTTAAACACTCCAGCAGCACTGCTGTGTCTGATCCACTCACACCAGCACCACGTCAGTGTCACTGCAGTGCTGAGAATGATCCACCACTCACATAATACCTGCTCTGTGGTGGTCCTGTGGGGGTCCTGACTAATAAATAACTTTTTTTTCCCCACAGAGGATTAGTAGAAATTCCATTGTACAGTATAACCACCTGTTTTACTGACCATATGACAATTTACTTTAAAACAAAAGGATCTAACTGCTCACCATGGGGGACAGGGATACAGCCTCACTTCCTGATCTAAAATGCAGGGGCATGGCTAGAATTAGGCTCCGCCTCTCTACTAAAACTTCAGTACTTTTTGAATAGTGTTTTTTTATATTAAACCGATGATAAATCTCGTTTTTTTACAAAAGTAAATGCTCTTTTTTTGAACATGACAGCAGGAGAGACCCACCACTTGGTATGGCCAGAAAATCAAGCAGGTCAACTACAACCACACCTAACACAGTGACGATGGATACTGGCTTCCACACAAACCACCCCAATCCAGCACAACCTGGCACATTGACAAACATAGAACACACATACACATCACTTAAGATAACAACCCTACTGGTGACATGATATAAGTCTCTCTTACTGCAAGTCCGGCACGTCCTAAAGGGTGCTCCATGCGTGACAACACCTTCTGTGCGTCCACAGCCGGTAGCTGATTTCTACAGTATTTAGGCCTGAATTATAACTCTCACAATTAATCCATTGGGTTTAAACAGATTAGACTATAATCCCTGTAAATACCTAAGGTCTGAATAATTCATTGTTTTCTATCCATTGTTTATTACTGAGCTCTTTTGGCAGAATAGTCCTTATATGTCTCAAATCAAGCGGTCCTAGGCTAAGGTTGCGAGTTTAATATGAGCTGTGAAATAAAGCTCTCTTAATCTGCCTTTTTCTCAGCAAAGATTCAATTAAAGTAATCACAGTCACACAATAGCAGCACATGAACTGAGGTTTTATTAAAAACTGTTGATTTCTTTCCCCTGCCGCTAATGTGGACACTTTCTATGCAAACATGATTAACAGTCCTATTGTTCTGCCCAGCTGAGGAACTGTACTTAGTAATTATTGCTGCACTTTATGCATGCCAAATTAACATCAAATCAAAGCAAAGCTGATTAACAGTCACGCAATGGTGAAGTTGCCGATACAGGAGAAAGATAAAATGAAAATGATTTTTGCTGTGAAAAAGACTAAATTAACTTAAAGGATCCATCAAGCAGTCCGTTCAGTGCACCTCCAGCATTTAACATGCACTTGCATCAGACTGTATCACTGCAGTGCACACAATACATCTGCATGGCTGTCCAACGTCATGACATATTTTGCATACAGGTCTGTCACGATCATAACATTTCAGCTGGCAGTTAACTATCATTTCAATAACTATGATTAACAAGTTACACTCCTTTTATTTTTCACTGTCTGCAGCTGTTAAGGTACAAGCCTAAAGTGGCTCATTAACTATCTATACCTAGTAGCTTCTAAATGACTATAGAAACAGCTCAGCTTGAACAAACACCATCAAATAAACAAACACCACTCACCGCCGCCCTCTAAAGGAGTCATTACCAATCATCAAATAAACACCACTCACCACCGCCCTCTAAAGGAGTCATTACCAACCATCAAATAAACACCACTCACCGCCGCCCTCTAAAGGAGTCATTACCAACCATCATATAAACACACACCACTCACCGCCACCCTCTAAAGGAGTCATTACCGACCATCAAATAAACAAACACCACTCACCACCACCCTCTAAAGGAGTCATTACCATCCATCATATAAACACACACCACTCACCGCCGCCCTCTAAAGGAGTCATTACCAATCATCAAATAAACAAACACCACTCACCACCGCCCTCTAAAGGAGTCATTACCAACCATCAAATAAACACCACTTACTGCCGCACCCTCTAAAGGAGGCATTACCGACCATCAAATAAACACACACCACTCACCACCGCCCTCTAAAGGAGTCATTACCAACCGTCATATAAACATACACCACTCACCGCCGCCCTCTAAAGGAGTCATTACCAATCATCAAATAAACAAACACCACTCACCGCCGCCCTCTAAAGGAGTCATTACCAACCATCAAATAAACACCACTTACTGCCGCACCCTCTAAAGGAGGCATTACCGACCATCAAATAAACACACACCACTCACCACCGCCCTCTAAAGGAGTCATTACCAACCATCAAATAAGCACCACTCACCGCCGCCCTCTAAAGGAGTCATTACCAACCATCAAATAAACAAACACCACTCACTGCTGCCCTCTAAAGGAGTCATTACCAACCATCAAATAAACAAACGCCACTCACCGCTGCCCTCTAAAGGAGTCATTACCGACCATCAAATAAACAAACGCCACTCACCGCTGCCCTCTAAAGGAGTCATTACCAACCATCAAATAAACAAACACCACTCACCGCCACCCTCTAAAGGAGTCATTACCGACCATCAAATAAACAAACACCACTCACTGCTGCCCTCTAAAGGAGTCATTACCAACCATCAAATAAACACCACTCACTGCTGCCCTCTAAAGGAGTCATTACCAACCATCAAATAAACACCACTCACCACCACCCTCTAAAGGAGCCACTACCGACCATCAAATAAACACCACTCACCACCACCCTCTAAAGGAGCCATTACCGACCATCAAATAAACAAACATTACTCGCCGCCACCCTATTGTTATTGTAGGTTTCATAAGTTGTTATTGTAGGTTTATAAGCCCCTTTATTGTTTTCATATATTTGCCCATATTCAACCCAACAGATGAAAATCCAAAAGTTCACAATGTTTGTTTGTGAAAGCTAAGAATTGTGAAAATCACTGTGGTCTGCTCAAATAATTGCAATCCGGTGATTATGTAGTTATTGAGACAGGCCTACAAAAAGACCTGAAAAGTAAAAATATGATGAAATAGAACAGCTGGGTACATAAGAGCAGGAGAAACACCCACAGACCTATATATACATAATGCAGGGTATGTGTTGGACTGCTTTGTTGGATATGTCCACCTATTGTCCAGGGAAGGTATTTATTCACAGCTTACGCCTTATAAGGCCCACACTCGCACTCTTGCGAGCCAAAACATTACATAAAGAGCTTACCCCATTTGTGTTAGAGCACGCTCTAAAAGCAATGAATCAGATTATGCACACAGGCTTAGCAAAAACAGATTGTTGCAGTTCAGTTTCAGGACATAGGAGGAACAGCATTTGCGAGGTTCCCTTCTCCTCAACAAATAGTTTGGGGGCTTAGTGCAAAGGCACCCCATCTCTGTGCACCCATAATCAACGGGCATAAAATCATGGAACATTGATGGATCTTGATGACGTGTGACATTTTAGGTTCATTTCGCTTGAGCTAATTAGATTTAGGGGATATTTTTATTTTAATGCTTTACTTTAGAATAAAGGTGAAGACATTCAACTATAAAATAGCACTCATGTAATTATACAGTCCACCTTAAAAACCTCCGGAATGGACCTTTACAGGAGGATAAAACAGCTTTCTTAACCTGCAGTAGAGGCCGATAGAACAAGGTTTATTTCTAAGCAGTTTTGGAGCAATTCTATTGGTCTGTCCATCATGAATATTCACTAAACTGAAAGGAGAACTAGAGCTTTTACACTGGGCAGAAAAAGAGATCAAAGTTTTTACACAACTAAATATATATTAGAGGTGGAGATATGGACAAATATCATACTGTGGTACATCAATTATACGTGGTATATCAGGATATGTACTGTTTCAGACTGTCATCAGTTGGAGCTGTTAAGTGTAAGCCTGTAGAGTCTTTAAGATCACCAACTACATTTAGTTGGGTGTGTCTAAACTTTTGACTGATACTGTACTGCTAGTGGATCACAGCCATTAAAGCAGACGGACACTGTGGCCATGTAGCTTAGAACCTAAATGTATCTTCCAGTGTAGTGCTAGATCTCCCAACACAGGTGAGGTTGTGACATGAAGATGTGTAGGTGCTAAAGCAGTTTGGGAGGAGAATGAGAAAAAGAATGGTTTAGGTAGCTGGCAAAGAAGCCTGTTGATATTCTGAGCAGAACCTATTGGAAGCTGGAACAGACTGCCTGGATGAAATATCCATCTGTCTCAGTGCACGGTTTTCCATAACGTTTGGAAATGTCCTTGCTAAAACTGGGTTCAAAGTGAAATCATGTAAAGTAGTAGTAGGCAGTGTTAATCCAATACACATTCTGTCAGATTCAGTGAACATCCATTCTGTGTGCTCACTGGTACACAACCCTGTCTCAGGTAGACCCACACAATACTTCTGGCTAGTCAGTAACAGGGGCGTTTGTGCTTATGCACCTGACATGGAGAAGGGGAGGGGCTACGTGCTGAACTCCACACACTGTCGAGAAGGAGAGATGGCTGAGAAACAGCCATAGAGGAGATCTGGAGATTTGGACAAAGATGGAGAAAGAAGTTGTTAGGTCAGGCAAGAGTGAGGAGCTGTGCTAACATCAGCGAGGCATTTCAACGGTGGCGAGATCTTTCTTAGCCCTTTTCGACCCAAAAGAACCCTGGTTCCATTGAGGCTTTGTACAACCTTGATGCTATCCAGGGAATCAGTCTGCGTTCGCACTAGTTTTTATTGGGATCAAGGAACGCCAAAGGATTTGGTTTCAACGTAAACAAAGCGTGCTGCACAGTGGTAGTAAACAGTAGTAACAAGTAGGCGGAGCATATAGATTACCTGTGAGCATTTGTGCTGTTATTCCAGATGTTTGTTTATATCCAGAAAGCAACCACGAATCAGCTACTGGTCATGAGAAGATGTAGAAGAGGTTCTTTGGCAGACCACTGGGTGGCGCCAATGTTGCCTTCTTTTTCCCCCACGACTGACACGCCCCCACGGATGTCATCATGGTTCGTGCTGAAGAACCTACTAGTCTTTGGTGCCAAACGGTTGAGGCAAATGTGCCAAACGGTTCAAAATTAGATGTGCAAACACGTTGATGGAAAAGACTCGAACAAGAAGCTTAGGTGCCACCCTGCATGTACTTCTCTGCCATTAAAAATAGATTTTGAGGCCAAAATCTCATCTAAAACTATCATAACATAACGTCTCAGGCATCTTGCAGTGCGTTCATAACCATTTCCTGTCATAGCTTTTATTGTGAGCTGGCTTGATTCCACTTCTGTGAACAATTCTGACTCTGAACTGGTAAGTTTCTCTAAAACAGGCCTAGAAAAAACCTACTCTGGCTTTGTTTACATATTACCTATTTAACTAAGTCTGTGGAATTCCCCTTTGAGCTCTACTGAGCTCTTAGAAGAATAGTTACTTGACTACATTGACTTCAGGTTCAATGATCAGAAACATGAAGCTGTTCTCTAATGAAATCGCTTTGTTCAAAGCTGTTTCCTCCACCCCCTG
Source organism: Semaprochilodus insignis (assembly GCA_034552555.1). Lineage (NCBI taxonomy): Eukaryota > Metazoa > Chordata > Actinopteri > Characiformes > Prochilodontidae > Semaprochilodus > Semaprochilodus insignis. The sequence continues at coordinate 3,871,017 of CM067478.1, forward strand.
TCACACCATACTGAGCCTGCTTCATTCACAGTGCGAGCCCTGCTGCGGAGCTACTACAGCATTGCCCTCACTATTAGCGTTCTGTCAAACCCCAGAGAGGAAACAGACGCATCCAGACAGATGCATAAAAGGCTTTCCAGTGTAGAGAGCTGTGGCCCTCGTTTTCTTTGCCTCTCTCCTCTGGAGGTTCCATTTTTCAGGCCACCTTGGGGTTCCAACAAATTGTACTTTGTGGGCTTTAACCATTAATGGTTGGCTCACTGCAACAGCTTCCAACGGCAATAGACAAATATTTAGTTTTGAGCATCTGGGACGTCTGGGTTGTTTTGCCTTGAAGTGTGTTGCAGCTGAAAGTGGGAGGCAAAGCTTAGACCCAATTGCCTACTGAGCCACGCCGGTGCACGGGTGTTTGGGTCTCTTTAAACAGCATAATACATGGGCATTTTAACCATGCCACTCTACAGTAAAGGCCCACACACAATGAACCGCTTGGAAAACTGTTCCATTTCAGTTTCCAATTAGCTGAATGTCTGAGATAAGGAGAATAAACAGCGATGGGTACAGATACAGACCCCATCAGTGCCTGGAATGTGCAAATTAGGATGCATATGTTGCAGGAAGGCTGTGAGGGTCACCAAAAGGTCTAATGCTGCAAAGATCTGTATTTGCTATAGAAACTCTTCTGGGTGATAGGTTTATGAAATTGCTATTGTCTATTATTACCTCATAATTCATTTCATTCCCAGAGGATGTACAGAGCAATAGAAAGGATTGAAAACATGGGGCAGGACTACCTAAGATAAAAAGGCACCCCTGAAATCCTGATTTGATGGCTCATCTGTCATTACAGTGTGTTTTCGACTGATGGCTTTGTGACTTGTTAAAGGACACAATTAATGAAATCCTTAAAAACACAGCAGAAACCAATTATAAGCCGAGTGACCTTTCAAGCCCCTCTCCAGACACTGAAATCAAGCTGAAAGCCTGTGACCCAACATGTGATTCATTTGGAAGTCTGTTTGAGGTCCTACCTTTGACGGGAGAGTTGTTAAAAGGGGAACTCCACCGTGTTTTTTCTTTTTCTTTTCTTTTCAAAATTTCTATGTATCTGAATGGTTACGAAGTAAGCAAGGTCATTCAGAGTGGTTTGGTATGAAATGCTGTGTTCTAGAGACTCAGAACTGATCACTGAGGTGCTGAACCGGATGTCCACCACTGAAAGCTCCCTAATAGAATGTTATCACATGAAATGATTATGCGTATCATTGCTGCACAAAGTAAAATATGTGGAATTGCAACTTTACAGGAAAGGGCAAAAACCTAATTTAGTTTTAATGTAAGTCAATGGAACCAGATGTTTTTTTCCAAGCAATTCTGCGTCATTTCTGGTTGGTCGATTCATCAGGAATCTTTCACACGGTGTAATCAGCAGCTGCTGTGTTCAAATGATGCCTAAAAGTGAAAATCGACACAAATGGTGATACATGTGTTTCATTGGACAGCGACTATATGCTGTCTTTGCCGGTGAGTGGCTTCTTATTCCAATTTTGTGTTCCACCTAAAAGCTGCCTGTGTCTGGGTCATTCCTTCACTATAGTTTTGAGATAAGGTTTTGGCCTAAAATGTCTTGATAATCCTGTTCACTTAGTCCTTTCATTGTGGAGGGGTACATGCAGGGTGCTGTAACGCTAAATAGTCCCCGAAGAAAATGTAGTTTTCCAGATTATAGCAATTTACCATCATCAACATTACATATAATAATATTACATGATATAAGTGTGCTAGGTAGGAACGCTCAAAGAGTACAAATAAATAACTAGACCGCCATTATCTAGAACAACAGGTGTAGGTTCACTGGTGGTTTAGATAGTAAATAAAATGTCTAATAAAGATATATTTGTGTTGTAGACATGGTGACCCCTGGTTGCCATCATCACCTCCACTGTAAAGAACATCTGAGACTGTAAGTTCCTCTACAATTAACCATTTTACATCAAACCAGTGGATTTGTTTACGTCGCAATAACGGAATTTTGCAAACATTTTGAAAACATTTAGACATGGAAATGTCCACTTTTTATTCCGGGCAACTGCATTCTCACACTGAAATACACCTTTAAATTAGTCTTTCCATTCATGGATTTTTACAGTCAGTCATTGAATACTTAGATACCTAGCTCACAATGAATTAGCAGGCTAGCTAGCTGGGGTTGCCATTCTGTCTTAACTTTTACTCCCAGAATAGGGTTCCAGTGCATTCTGGCCTATTTCCACCCCTGTTAAAGAAGCTGCTCCTTTAAGCACACACAAAATAGCTTTTTAGATCTCACGGACTTACAAAAAAGCCCAAGGTCCGCCAGCCTTTACCTGCGAGATTTAACCTTTAACAAAAAGCCAAGTGCACTTAATGTGGCCATTAATTTAAAGCTGCTGTCTGTTCTGAATGTGCCTCTTATCAGTCAGACAAAAAAATAACCCTTTTGATTTTCTGTTTTCAGCCAAAATCAAAGAGAGTATTAGAGCAGGTGAATAGAGCACCTTTCCGTAATGGAGGCTGACATTACGTGCCAATTCAACATGTTAAACAAAGGGAAATACTGCAGGGCATTGTTGTGCACAGCCATGTAGCTCGAGGAGGGGGCGCCTCTTAAAACCTCACAATAATGACTCTGGGGGCTCGCTCCGTTTTCCCTCTGACATGTGATCATTTTTTTCAGTAGCTGCGAGGCTTTATAGTGGGGGTTTTAGGGAATTGATTTTGGCGTGGGCTTAGTTGCCAGAGCCAGACTGGGAGAGCTTTTTTCCTTTCCTTTCAGATGGAGAATTAGAGAGCTGTAGGTGTTGAGTCGTGATGTGCAGAGTGACAGAGAGTAGTGTGTGTGCGTGTGTGTGTGTGTGTGTGTGTGTGTGTGTGTGTGTTTGTGTGTTTGACGAACAAAATGGTAGGCTGGTCAAAAACTTGTAGATTGGTAGATTTTGACCAGCCTACCATTACAAATGCAGTCACCAAGTAGTGGTGCAACCTGGATTTGAACCTAGCATGGGTTTAATGGTGGACAGTTATCTGACATCTGAGCAGTTTCTGAATTATTATATACACTCATCATCAAAAGATTATAAACTTTCATTTGAATCACAAAGTAAGTAGATTAACCAAATCTCTTCAGAAACACTGTGTCTGTACTGAAAAATGAATAACTTAATACATAATAAATGAAGGGTGGTCTCTGACTTTTGCATAGTAGTATACAAATCAATCTTGTAATAAACACCATATTCCTAATTTACTTGTTTTTAGGCAATATGGTGGAATGCGTATGTCCAGCAGTAACTTTGATGCTATGAAAAACTTTTAGGCTAGTGTTATGCCTCCCAGTTCGCCCTCCACTCATGCTTCCCTTCCACACTACAACTGACCAAAAGGTCATTCGGCCCAACAGCATGCAGTAGCCGCCTTGGCTGAACAGCGTGTAATGTGTCTGTGAAATTCCCTACCCTCCTCTTTATGTGTAGTTATGTCATTAATTATTAGAGACACACCATTATGGGAATCCAGGTATCCGATATTTTCAATACACGTATCTGCCGATGGCGATGCTTACACATACATGTTTATAAAAGACAGGAAGTTAGTTCCAAATCCACCTGCATTAGTATTGCAGAGAAATGTACCGTTCATTTCTTTAGAGTGACAAATTCAGTAAAATGAATTAAAGGCGGAGATTTAAGGCCACAGTCAGCAAAACATACTGAATACAATGAATACTTCATCAAATACTGGTTTAAAATATCAGTTGAATCAAATGTCTGAAGCATTTTAGTGGACACAATGGACAGTATGGCAATGCAATTTTATCACGACACAATTACAGTATATACAACCCCTGGCAAAATTATGGAATCGCCACTCTTGGAGGAAGATCTTTCAATTGTTTAATTTTGTAGAAAAAAAAATTACACACACAGACACATGCCACAAAACTTTTTTTCAAAGTTCCAACCTTCTGGCATTAAGAACACAATAAAAAAAGAGAGAAATAGAATTGTTGTCAGTCACAATTGTGTTTTTGGATCGAGTAGAGGAAAATTGCTAAATTCTGACGACAATATTATGGAATAGCTCTGTAATTTGCAGTTCTAAAACAAACACCTGCATCAGATTAAATCTGCTAATTAGTCTTCAGTTAAAAAAGAGTGCTCACACCTTGGAGAGCTGTTGCACAAAGCGGATTGACATGAATCATGGCTCCAATATGAGAGATGTCAGTTGAAACAAAGGAATTATAAAACTTCTTCAAGAAGGTAAATCATCACGGAATGTTGCAACAGTTGACTGTTCCCAGTCAGCTGTGTCTAACATCTGGACCAAGTACAAACGAAATGGGAAGGCTGTAAAAGGGAAGCATACGGGTAGACCAAGGAAAACATCAAAGCGTCAAGATAGAAAACTTAAAGCCATATGTCTTGAAAACAGAAAATGCACAACGAAACAAATGAGAAACAAGTGGGCGGAAACTGGAGTCAATGTCTGTGACCGAACTGTAGGAAGTCGCCTAAGAGAAGTGGGGTTTACATACAGAAAAGCCAAACGAAAGCCATCATTAACACCTAAACAGAAAAGAACAAGGTTAGAGTGGGCTAAAGAAATGCAGTCATGGACTGTGGATGACTGGATGACAGTAATCTTGAGTGATGAATCGCGAGTCTGCATTGGGCAAGATGATGATGCTGGAACTTTTGTTTGGTGCCGGTCCAACAAAATTTATAAAGATGACTGCCTGAAGAAAACATGTACATTTCCACAGTCATTGGTGATACGGTGCTGCATGTCAGGTAAGGGCACAGGGGAGATGGCAGTCATTACTCCATCAATAAAGGCCAAAATCTACATTGACATTTTGGACACTTTTCTTATTTCATCAGCTGAAAGGATGTTTGGTGGTGATGATTTCATTTGTCAAGATGATAATGCACTTGCCATAGGGCAAAGGACATGAAAACCTTCCTTCAAGAAAGACATATAATGTCAATGGCATGACCTGCAAATAGTCCAGATCTAAATCCAGTTGAAAATTGAAGAAACTGGTCAATGACAAGGCTCCAACCTGCAAAGCTGATCTGGCAACAGCAATAAGAGACAGTTGGAGACGGACTGATGAAGAATACTGTTTGTCATTAGTTAAGAGAATTCAAGCTGTTATAAAAGCCAGAGGTGGTGCAACAAAGGACTAATGGTGCAGTGTTTTTCTCATGATTCCATTATATTTTCCTCAGAATTTAGTGATTCCACATTTTTTCCTCTACTTGATCTACAAACACAACTGTGACTGACTACAACAATTCTCTTTCTTTCTTTTTTTTATTGTTTCTTAATGCCAGAAGGTTGGAATTTTGAAAAAAGATAGTTTTGTGGCAGATCTCTGTGATTTATTTTTTTCTACAAAATTAAACAATTGAAAGATCTTCCTCCAAGAGTGGAGGAAGGGTATATATATTTGTCTGGTATGTGTGTCCCGCACACTTGTACCTCCAACTGTCGAACGCCGCTGGAATTCGGAAAATATTACCGCCATTCACAAACTTCAGCAGCAGCTGCTCCACAGCTTATTTTGTGCACAAGGCACTGATCGTGGCTTCAACCGATGCATCTGATCGAATTAGGCAGCTTCTCAGGTGGTATGAGACAAAACAGAAGCACGGCAGGAGGTCTGGTGTCCATGTTAGGGTAATGCCAAAGACCATGGCTGTCCCGGGAGGGGTTCGAGGGCCTGGTATAGTTTTGGTTTGAATCTGAAATGTGACTGAAACATCCCTGACCCAGCTTCTCAGCTAAACAGGATAACGTTACACTATTTGTAAATCAATATTATATAATAAAGGTTATTATATAATGGGATGAACCAGTATACCACCCACTAATGTAAATATCATCCCTATTAATTATGTAGTTAGTTATGTAATGTATTATGTACGACATTTCAATGCAATTTTGCATTCTGCGTTCTGTTTAATTTGTTTGTTTTGAGATTAAATAATGACAATACAACTATTAATATCACCTCTTTGACAGGCTGTATTGACTGAAAGGCTACAATCTACACTTAGGTGAGGCCAATCATTCTCTGAGTAGAGAGTTTACAGCCAATGTCTGCCATTGGTGTTTGCACACAGAGGAATTTGTCTTCTGCATTTAACCCATCTGTGAAGTCAAACACCCACATACACACACACACACACACACACACCAGTGAACGCACACACTAGGGGGCAATAAACACACTTGCCCAGACAGGTGGGCAGCCCTATCCACACTAGTTGGGGGTTAGGTGCCTTGCTCAAGGGCACTTCAGTCGTTACTGTAGGTTCAGGGATTTCAAACTGGGAACCCTTCAGTCACAAGGCTGGTTCTCAACCTAACAACTGCCCCAACAGACTCAAAGGCCTCTATCTGCTTGTTTAAATGAGTTACAAGTGACAAAAATCATTTTAAAACATATATAAGCAGAGGATTTCCAGGTGTAACCCAAAAGACAAGGAGATGAAATATGCATAAGGATGTCCTGGATAGTTAGACATCCTGCATGTGTTGTGTCGCCAATATAGCAACATATACACCCTTTGATACTACTGGAGTAAGCGAATTAGATCATGAGGAGCTGGTGCTTCAGAGCTGTTTACCTCGTGAGACAAATAGAAGGCGGCGATGCCGAGGGGCCAGAAGCAGCACAGCATGGAGAAAACGCTCAGGCCCAGGTGGTCTCGCGGCGGCATCATGAGAAAGTTGTCCTCACTTTCCGAGTCACTGGAATACTCGCTCTGCAGAAAGAACACACAGGGAGGGAATGCTCAGATAACCAGACAACACATCAAGGACAAGCCTGTCCATTTTCAGTCTCTTTCCAAGCCCCAGAAAACGACCAGCGGCTTCAAAGATTGACTATCTACAGTATCTGGCTAAATGACCTCTGATGGCATACGCTATCTTTTCACCCATTCCTGAGCCTGCTGGATTGACACTGAGGTGAAGTCATCAGCTTTGTAAGCCGAGAATTGCACGGCACAGCTTTCCAGCCCAATTTCAGGCCGTGAATTGTTTTTTCTGTGTGTGTCTTTGACCTGGTAAACGGTGTGTTTGCGACTGCGGCATTTGGAGATGTGTTTTCCAAGAACTGTTTATTGCTACACAGAACTATCTGCGTTATTGTCTGAAGTATATCAAATTCAAATTTGCAATATCGCTCCTCCAGAACAATAGCGTAATTGGCCATTCGAATGACAGCGGCTGCCAGACTAATTGAAAAGTATGGTCCTGGTAAAAGGAAAGATAATCTATTTTCGAATATGAGCGTAATCTACTTTTGAGAATGACTGTCACCGCATGTCCTGAAAGCCCTCGTCATAAAGACTTGTCATAAGCAATATCAGGAAATTTGCATACTGAACTGGAGCCCTGAATGTTAATGAAACAGGATTTGGAGGCACAGATGGACCAACAAAGAAAAGATTGTGCCTGACGTTATGACAAATTGATGAGACAAACATCCTTTTGCAGTGAACGACACGGCAGTAATGATTCTGAATGAAATACTGCATTGACACGAGTGGTCCAACTAACTACAACCACTGCAACCAAGGGTGGTGGGTTCAAACTAACAGGGGCAAGGGAATTGGGAGTACTCCAATTATATCCAGGGCAACTCAAAAATGGCTCAACTTATGCACTATTAAATATATGCACCATTGACATCTTAAAGAGCTCACTTCCTATGTTTTTGCTTTGTAAATACTCTCTCTGTGTTCTGATTGGCTGCCCTGTATTGCACCTCATTCAAAGAGCCGTCAGGGCTAAAGCACTCTACACCTTTAGCGTGAATGGGCATGCGGTAAACAGCTGTACAGATTTATGTTATTGAACATATGTTAAAGAATTTTGTGACATCACAAAACCAGTTAACTCAAATGGGCTGTTTCTGCTGCTGAGCTTCCCTATATGGACTGTCTGGACTGAGGATAAAACATTATATTTTGATGTTTTAACCCGAGTTTACCAAGGCCAGTATCACTGGAAAACCAAACTAACCAAACACACCACCCTTACTGTATTACAGCAACTCCTCTGTAACACCTTGCTTATTTGATCTGTAAATATACTCATTTCTTTGCACATATTCATATCATTCTGTAATACACAATCCACAGCAGCCAATCAGAACAGTGCTTATTTACATATATATCAGTCTTAAAGACACAGTAACAAAAAACAACCTCATTCATTTTAAAGGCGAAAGAGAGAAAAAGTTATCCATGTAAACGCGATGACTGAAAGTGTTTTGTGGCAACAACTGTGTTAGTAAAACACACTTCTATACTTTAACAGAGTGACCTGCTAGATTTGTACCATGCAGCAACATCTTTCATTTATCTGCAAGTTGCAGCTTAATCACGTTATAGATAAATAGCAATGTATACAAAACATGGTTCCTTACATATATATATATATGTGTATA
>CM067478.1:3879618-3898572 GCA_034552555.1 Semaprochilodus insignis
ATATATATATATGTGTATTATTATTATTATTATTATTTTTAGTTTTTTTGGATGTTAACGATTACAGGAAAACAAAATGTTGTCTTTTATGATATAATGAATCATGCTTCAATATTAAGTTAATATGAAGTCAGGTTTAATATGACTTTAAAATGACTTGATAAACAGGGCCCGTTTGCATACGACACCTTAAACTGAATTTTCCAAGTATCTTCAAAATGGCTACTTTACACGAGAGGGCCAAAACCTCATTTAATTTGAAAGTAAGTCAATGGATCCAGATTTTTTTCCCCCCAAGTGATTTGGGGCCATTTCTGTTGGTCCATTCATCATGACATGTTCGTACACTGTAAAAAGCAGCTGCTGCGTTCAGATGATGCATAAAAGTAAAAACTAACAAAAATATGAACTCATGTTTTTTCTTTGGACAGCAATAAGATATAGTATATATCTGTGAATTCCAGATGGTGTTTTCATCATAGCACATGAAGAGTAAGGCATAAACAGCTTGCACAACCTGCCTCTCATACCACCAATTTGCACTGAGATGTATGTTTGTGTATGTTTACAGACAAGCGTGTACACACTGTCTTTCAGGCTTGTACAAAGCAGAATACAATACCCTGCAATACCCTGCAATGTTATCCTGCAATCATTCTGAGACTCATGTGTCATGGCAACATAGATCCTTCTTCAATAGACTCTGTCCCTCTACAGTGTATTATGGAAACTTTGCTGCAGCAGTGTAGGTGTTGCAGAGGAAGAGAGACCGAAGCCCAGCACCAGTGTGGGGGATTTTACACACACACACACACACACACACACACACACACACATATAATGGAACATGCATCAGTGAGACAGGAAATCAAAGGCAAACAAATCATATTTACATATTAAAAATCAGATTTACATTTTGTTTTCCTTTTACCTCTGTGCATAAATCCCCTAAGCTTGTTACGTTAGATGAGTATCTGAAAAGCTGTGTTTTGCATGTACACGAACAGCAGCGTCACTCCGTCTCCAGCCTAAATGAGGAGACAGATAACAGCCAGTAATAGGCTAACAGAATATTTAATGAAACTTAATCATCGTTAGAATGATTATGGACAGGGGGGTCAGAATGAGGCCAGTGATTCGCTTACGCCGCTCACTAGAATGCATACACCATTTAAAGGGTCCTAAATGGATCTCAGCCTGGACATTAATTGGAACAGAACCTTTGCATGTGTGGAGGTTCTTACATTTTAAAAAGGTTTGACTCGCATATCTCAGCGTGAGAACGTGAATCATTATTCATAAGGCATTTTCCAATCATACCGTGGCAGGTTTCTATGATGGGGGGTGGAATAAGGGGGAGATGACACATTATATTGTTAGTTAATATTATTTTATCTTTACCTGCTGGTGCACAACCACATAATTAAAACCAGAAGATGCTTGGATGAATAGTACCATTGTGCTACAACGATTGGAGAACAAGAATTTTGTCTTTTATGATATAATGAATCATGTTTAATATGACCAGGGGCATGAATTTAAGACAGATTAAGTTAATATGAAGTCAGTTTTGATATGACTTTAAAATGCCTTTATAAACAGGGCCTGGTTGCATAAAACACCTTAAGCTGAATTTCTTAAAATTTACCCATAAGGCCTCTTTTTTCAGGTCCACTATTACCAATAACAAAGATATTTTCAAGTAATATAATCAGATAAAACTTTTCATTCTTTGGCTCTCTGTCTTGAGCTACTAACAAGCAATGAGGGGTGAAGGGGGGGGTGAGAGCCCCCGCCCCTTTTTAGACCTTGCCACAAAGCTGGCTGTGAGATAAAATGGACAGCAAAAATACAGGGTTTGTACAACTGACACAATAACAAACCGCATTTAAATACAAAATAAACACAGCTGCCATGTTTACATCCATAATCCATTAATAATCCGACTTACTGCTCCGCCCTTATAAATAACAGAATATAATAATTTTAATTGAAAGCATTCCAAATACAATTTCTATCCACTTGAACAAGGTGAGTAATCCTGTAAATAATCCGTTAGAAGATCAGAAGCAAAACAGCCATGTAAATGCATCCCATCACCTTACCAATTGAACATTTAAGTATGTTTTGTGCTGCAAATTTCTGTCACAGAGGACATTTATAATGTTTTGGGAGGCAGAAACTGGTCTGCAGAGGAGACAGAAGTGTATGCTCTGCTTTAAAAGACAAACTTTAAAATACTTAAAAGACTAGTTAGGAAGATGGACGGCCATAAAGATCTGAATAATGAGCTGTTCTGACAAGTATATGCAAATGAAGGGCAGTAGCTTGGCCTTAACTACAGAGCATACCGAAAATAGATTGAAGGTTCTCAAATCAGCGAGCTGCAATGCTAAAAATAAGAGGGGTTATAGTGGCAGGACTGCTTTATGTGTCTGAGAATAGATAGATGGATTACACAAAACATCACAGTGATACAATACAAAAAGGATTGTACGTTATGAACATAAGTAAGTACCGGCTCAGCAAAAATTATTAACTGTTAACCATAAACTATAAATACCATTAGCTATAGATATAAATAAATCTCACTTATTACAATGAGGCAAGACTATATACAAGAAAGTATATCTACAGAAATACAAATATATCTGTAGATAACAGGTAGAAAAAAAAATTAAAATATGCATTATGTTGCAGGATATGTTGCAGGACATGGCATCTTCCTCTCACCCTTCCTTAATAAGTGCAAGTGGAGAACATTTTGCTGAGTGTCAAAATTTTAACCCTTTAATGTTTTTTTTGGTAGAGCACTTTTTTTTTACTTTTATTTTTTAGATTAAGAGTCTTGTTCCAGAAATGATAATAGGACATTAGAGCCATAATAAATCATGCTCCTCTTACTCTCCATACTTAAGTACATTTGAAGGTAAATACTTTAGTACTTTTACTCCAGTGGAGGTCTAAAGGGAGGAACTTCTACTGACACTGGATGAATATTTTACCTTGGGGATCTCTACTTTCCATCAACTACATGGGTTGTGTACTCTGTCCACCACTGGTGGGGTTGAGTGTCCACCAGTGGCCTGCCTGCTTTCCAGCCGTTTCAGCCAGCCCTAAGTTATGGTTCTCACCCGCTGCTGTAGCCAATACAGTAAAAAGGAGCTTTTACTTACAGTGCCTCCCCGTTTCCACGCCAACGTCACAACAGTAATATACTGTTTATGACATAAACTTCCAAACTACATACAAACGAGTGAAAATGCATTAAAATCCAGAATAATTTCATCACCAATGATGTTTTCTGACCTCATTTTTTCTTAATTGGATTCTTTGAGAGATGACGTATAGGCCCAGAAAACCACCAAATCATATTCTGAGCTGTGTATCATGAAGAGGAGGGAAGATGAGAGGGAAGAAGTAACACCGCTACAGATTGAGGAGTGTGCCTGCATAATAGGCAAGTCAAGTGCTTCATTAACTGGATCTAAAAATGAACTTCAAAAGTAGTTTTTTGCTGAAAGGTCAAAACACGTCCTAAATGGTTAAGATAATTAGAAGGACGCGGTGGCCTTTCAGCACAGGGACGGACAATGGGCTTCCTCTGTCCCTCTAACAATGCTGCGCTGAGCGCCCCAATACAACTCATTCAGAAGGAGGTTCATGAGAGCTTTTACGTCTGCTACATGAAAATAATGAGGCAATATGTTATATAAATCATTCAAGACACTTAGTGAGCTTTGGAGTGAATTACTGAGCAGCGTTTTTACGAGCCAGCATAATGAGGTTTCTATTCACCATGTTATAATAGTAATTCATCTGTCCATGAAAGCAGAGTTTTGGAGGAAGTGTGAATTTTAGGCTGGGAGCCATTCAGCACAAGGACAGCGCATTCATAAGTATTCAAAAGGCATCAAAGATTATGTGGGGAAAATGCAGTCCTGATTTTTGGCCTGTTTATACCTGAACATTTAAAGCAGGTGTAATGCATGGTACTTTTGGTCCTACACTGTGTGTTGAATACTCCCTGGTATTTGGGGTGTCCCATGTTATCTGACTGCTAACTCATTTGAGCATAGAGCTGCTAATCTATTGGCCTTCCCACAGGTCTCACACATCTCCTCTTCTGACCTAGGTTTGAGAAATTAATAAAACTACTATGTACAGCTGTCTGACAAGGGTGCTGGCACTAACGGGATGGCTTGCGTCACATGCACGGCCGAGCATGAAACTTGAATCATTTGCATGTCTCACAATGTCAGACCTACCCACCAAGTTTCATTCCTGTCGGTCACGTCTTTCTGGGTGCAGCCATTTGTGCAAATATTTTTTTAAGAGTGTAGATGAGCCTGCTGGCTCTGAACACTTCCCGCTGCAATTGGATCCTGGACTTCCTCACTGGGAGACCTCAGTCAGTCTGGATCAGGAGCAGCATCTCCAACACCATCGCACTAAGTAATGGAGCCCCCCAGGGCAGTGTACTTAGTCAACTGCTATTCCCATCTGCTGACTCACGACTGTGTGGCAGCTCGCAGTTCAAGCCACATCATAAAGTTTGTTGATGATACAACTCTGGTCGATCTCATCAGCAAGAATGATGAGTCAGCATACAGAGGGAAGGTGCGGCAACTGGTGTAAAGTCAAAAACCTGTATTTCAATCTGGAGAAGACAAAGGAGATGGTTCTTGACTTGAGGAGAGCACAGAGTGATCACTCTCCGTTAACAACCCCTCTGTGGTGTTCACCTAGCGGAGAACCTCATCTGGACCCTGAATACCAGCTTCATACCCAAGAAAGCCCAGCAGTGTGTATTTCCTACAGAAAGCTCATCTTCTATCCTCTATCCTTACCACCTTTTACAGAGGCACAATAGAGAACATCCTGAGCAGCTGGATTACAGCCTTGTTTAGGAATTGCATTGCCCCTGACTGCAAGACTCTTTAGCGAATAGTGAGGACAGCTACAAAAAGGATCACTGGGGTTTCTGTGCCCTCCATCGTGGACATTTACACCACATGCTGCATCCATAAAGTCACAAGCATTGTAGATGATCCTACACACCCATCACTTTCTCCTCTGCCATCTGGAAGAATGTACTGTGGCATTTGTGCCCTCACAGCCAGTCTGGGCAACAGCTTCTTTGTACAAGCCATCAGATTCCTCAGTTTCCACAGTCACCTTCATACACACACACACACACACACACACACACACACACACACACACACGCACACACACACACACACACACCTACATATACAAATGATACCATCTCGCTCCCTGATTCCTGCAATTCCAGATTAGTCTGAGAAAACAACACTCATCAAGGAATCAACCAACAGGAATTAAACTTGATGGGTAGGTTTGACATCATGAGACATTCAACTGATTTAAGTCATTCATGTGACGTAAGCAAGGATGGGCCTTATCGCTGAACCTGACTGACCCAACAGCCACGATTGGGTACATTCAGCGAGCAGTGATGCCCTCCGTGAGTCATCCTGTTAGTGCCAGCACCATTGGCAGACGGCTGCACGACGCAGGACTACATGCATGCAGACCGTTACAATGACTGTCCTTAACACCACATGCAATGGTGTTGTGCCAGAGTGTCATGGAGTGACTCAGAATGGCAGCGGGTCATCTTCAGTGACGGGTCCCGCTTTTGTCTTGGTGGAGACGACCAACAAATCCGTGTGTGGAGGCACCGTGGACAGCACCAAGATGAATGGTTTGTTACCACGCATCACATGAAGGCCTGGTGTCCCTCCACCTCCACCCCAATGCAAAACCTGCAGGAACTGTGTGAGGATATTCAAACTGCATGGGATGGATTATCACAGGAAACCATTAGGAACCTCTACAACTCCATAGCAAGAATGGCGGCCCAACGCCATACTGAGAGACACTGCTTCTGTACGTGTAGCTCAATAAATATTGCCCATATCAGTCTGAATTTATCATCATTTATTGCTCCTGGTAACCTTTATCTTCCTTCCCAATAGCATTGTAATCCCACACTTCCTTCTGGGTGCAGCTATCCTTTTGACGAGAGTGTATAATTATATAGAATTATTGCATTTTACACTGAGATACTTAAAATACATAGCCGTCAGCTTGCATTTTTACACATTTCTTTAACAATATCTGCTGCTAGAATACTGTATTAACCAAATTCTGAATTCCATTACTGTTGTTCTGGTTGCTACCTGTCTATATGGTACTGTTTTGCATGTGTGTTCCTGTGTAGCACTATTGTTTTGTTGACAGTGTACCTGTATGTAGCTGAAATGACAGTAAAACCTTTTGAACTTGAACTTGCTAGATCATCACATCACACATAAGCTGTTGGGTATGTGACATGCATGCACTTCAGATGAAGCCTTCAGAGGTACAGCAGTGATATTTAGACAAAGTGCACATGTAGCTGAGTGCCTCACATTGTTTTAATACCAACAACGCATGTTAAGAGCCAAATGCATGTTAAGAGCAAATACAGGCTGGTTCTGATCCTCACTGAATCTGGTCCCTGTTATGCACATCCACAAGCATCATCTAATCGATTACATTTTGTTGTCTTAATATAGCATACCTATATAACTAGACATACTGAAGAAAGGATATGTCACCACTGTATGAGATTTATAATACGTACATAACTAGCTCATACTTCATAGCCAGACACTTACCTCCATAAGCACTGCAATGTCATTATAATGATAAATGACATCATTATTCTTAAAAGGAGCTTCATTGATTTTTTTTTTTTTTTAATTTCTGCATAATTCAACCATTAAGATGTAAACAGAGGAGGAATCAGACGTCTGAGGAGCTGAATGTCTCTCCATCACAGAAAGTTATTACCTACTATGACACGGTTATGAATATATGCTGCCTGATTTACGATAGTTTTAAGACAAGCTTTTGGTCTGAAATGTATTTTAAATTCCATACACTGGTGGAGTGGTACATGCAGGACGCTGCAAGGCAATGTAGTCTCAGTGTCATCCACAAACAAGTCCATGAACTTGCTATCAGTGAATACGATTCTGTCTGGTTGTGATGTTCCAGCACTGCCCTCACTCCTGTTCCCTCAGCACACCCTCTGGGTACAGGATGAGGTTAGGGGTATCCACAGCCTGGGGCAGTGCACTGGGGTTGAGTAGCTGTGGGTAGTGTCTGCTGGCCTCCCGTTCTGCTCCTGTTCTGACCCGCCTGCTGGGACGAGAGGTTGAGCACTACTTGGCCCTGATACTACAAGGTGAAGTACATGGACAGCAGGACTTCTTTGTTGCATCATGTTGCAGGGCATTGCGATTGCCCCCATAGAAATTTACTAGTATTTTAATATACTATACATATATATATATATATAGGTTTTCTCTGCACTGTACTTTTTCACATCTAACCACCATATTTGTCTTTGTGTACATCTCAGTGTTTAAATTATCCAGACATTATGGAAATTCCCCTATGATACGACAAAGTTCACCAAACAAAGGACTCCGTCCTTCATGCTTCATCTTCATAAATAACTATAAGTTTGATTTCAATGGAGACATCAGCGATGAAGATCCACAGCACATCTGCGTTTATCCCTCCTCTCCAAGCATTACTGTCACCTCACAGGGATCTGTAGAACTGAGTGGATGAATCAGAACAGGTGGCCCAGCCAGGCGGGCAGCAGCAGGAAACTGGCCGTCCAGACTGTAACTCCACTCTCAACCCTTCCAACAACCGCCAACCCTTATAACACACACTCACAGCCAGTCATGTGGAAAGAACCCGAGAAACGTGCTCTGTAAATTCATCATATGACTGAATGGTGTGAAATGAAGGACCATGGCTTACAAATCACTTTTCAGAATATAAATATATAAATAAATACAAACATACATACATACATACATAAGGTGGAGAAATGTGCATGAAAATCATATTGTAGCTGTCAAATGAAAATGTACATTAAATAGTCACATAATGTATATACATACAGTACTGTGCAAAAATCAGAGACCACCATTTTATAGAATTAGTTGCCTGTCAAAAACGTGGTTCACCTAAATATAATTAAAAAAAATTCAGTGTTTATTTTGTCCACCTTTCCTTTTTTGCAGGGATATTTTTCCACCTCCAAAGTTTAGTCCTAGAAGTTGGTTGCATTTTCAGCCTTTTAATCTTCTCTTCAAATGGGTCAGATCTACTTTTACCAGCACAACACACACTAACACACCACCACCACGTCAGTGTCACTGCAGTGCTGAAAATGATCCACCACCCACGTAATACCTGCTTTGTAGTGGTCCAGTGGGGGTCCTGACCACTGAAGAACCGGGTAACAAAGTATAAAGAGAATCAGATGGACTACAGTCTGTAACTGTAGAACTACAAAGTGCTCTTATATGGTCAGAGGAGCTGATAAAATGGACAGTGGCTGTATTCAAAATGGCACACTACTATACTGCACACTGCATACTAGAGTAGGTTGTACTGCATACTGTATACACCCCCTGTGTGTGGTATGCAGTACAGTAACAAGTTCTGACCTACAGTGTGGTATACTAATACAGTCACATGACCAGTTACCTCACATTTACCTCAGAACTGTTATTACTATATCCACTGTTTAGAGCTAGCTGCTGCTAACGCTGCTCAGTTCACCTGAACTACGTTTAGCCTAGCTGTTAGCTACCCTCGGCTATTTCACTCTAAAACTGAACCTCTAAAGCGAGTTCATCTTTTATTAAACTTCAGACCTGTATATTTTAATTTTCTGAGGCTCATTCTGATGAAAACATACCCCAGTACAATCACTACACCCACATTTATACTCGGAGTTGTCTGCGTTTTGCTCCCCAGTGTTACCCGCCGCCATTTTCTCTGGCTGAAGCAGGCTGAGACCTGGTGAGGCCGCGGTGCATGGTGGGATTCAGTACACCATGAAGATGCTCCTCCTGTATACTAGAAACTCTGACTGGATATCTTCAGTGCACTACAGATCTTCAGTTTGGTCGCATATTGCATACTATATACTACTTTTACATAGATTTAGTACGCAAATAGTATGTAGTATGCCATTTCGAATACAGCCCATGACTGTAGAAACAAGATGGTGTACCTAATGAAGTGCTCAGTGAGTGTAAGCACAGTCATTCTGAGAGGTTTGACATGAAATGTTCCATTTTCGGGAAACCTACTGAATCAGAATTGTTCACAGTGGTGGCGGTGACAGGAACCAGACATCCAAAGGATTTGATGCCTCTGAAAGCTCCCTCACAAAACCTTATTACACAAAACAGTTATGAATACGTTCCCGGAGACACTACTAGTGTTTTTTCTTGTATAGTGAATAAAATGACTATATTTGCACTGTAGACATGGTGACCCCTGACTCCCATCACCACCACTGTAAAGTCTCTATAATAAAGCATTTCTCAGGAAACCACTCTGAATGACTTTGCTAACATCTCAACCACTGAACTGTGCATTCCTCTTTAAAGGGCACATCGACACAATCTGTAAATGTATCCCCAAGGAGACTTTAGGTTTGAGGTTTTTCTCATGAAAGCCATGACATTTCATTTGAGGGACTGAAGATCCCCACCTAGTCGATCTTACCTCCAGCTCTTGAAACTCATCCTCGTCGTCCACATCGTAGGAGAGCGTCTGAATCTTGGCATCATCCATAGACAAGTCCAGGAACTTGTTATCAGTGAATATGATTCCGTCTTTGGTGACGGTGGCGGTGGCTGAGCCCGGGGCCATGTCCTCGATGAAGGTGGTCTCACAGCACTCTCCTCCCTCCCCCCATGCCCTGAGCACACCCTCTGGGTACAGGATGAGGTTGGGCCTGTAAAAGGTGTCCACAGCCTGGGGCAGGGCACTGGGGTTGAGTAGCTGTGGGTGGCGTCCGCTGACCCCCGTCCCGTTCCTGTCCTGACCTGCCTGCTGGGGCGAGAGGTTGACCACTACATGGCCCTGATACTGCGGGGCGGAGTACACCGACACCAGGCCTTCCTTGGTCTCCACCATCACACCACGGGTGTTGATTAGGCCATTGCGTTTGTAGCTCTCGGGTCCAGCGTCCCCATCGTCTGCTGATGAGGACGGCTTCCGCTGAGTAGGAGGGTCCTTTTCCTCCTCTGATCGGGGCCCTGCTTCCATTTTGGCCTAGTGATCGTGGATGCTGGGGAAGGTCTTGGCCCCGTCGCTGGTTTCCCTCATGAGCGAAGCTGAGGACACATGAGGTGGGAGCATCGCCCTGATCTCTCCTAGAAGAAACCACAGCAAATGATGACTACAGCTTCCATATATAAAAGTGATATTCTGTATGGTTTTATGTAAGGGTTCCTTGAAAATGGTTTTTCATAGCACCAACATGTTCTTGACATCGTAATGATAGCTGAACCCTTTCGGGTGCTATATATAATCCGCATCAAAACAATAGTTGCACCCAGAAGGATGTTAGTGCCAGTACCATTGTCAGACGGCTGCACCACGCAGGACTACGTGCACACAGATCGTTATGATGACTGCTCTTAACACCACGTCAGTGTTGCCAAAGACTGCAGTGGTGTTGTGCCAGACTGTCAAGGAGTGACTCAGAATGACAGCAGCTCATCTTCAGTGACAAGTCCCACTTTTGTCTTGGTGGAGACAACCAACGAATCTGTGTCTGGAGGCACCGTGGTCAGCAAGATGAACGGTTTGCATCATGACCCAGAAGGCCTGGTGTCACTCCACCACCACCCCTACTGCACAATCTGCAGGAACTGTGTGAGAATATTGAAGCTGCATGGGATGGATTATCACAGGACACCGTTAGGAACATCTACAACTCTATGACGAGACGTCAGGCATGTTGGCCCAACATGGTGGCCCAACGCCATACTGAGAGACATGACTTCTGTATGTGTAGCTCAGTAAATATTCCCCATATCAGTCTAAATTTATCATCATTTATTGTTCCTGGTAACCTTTATCTTCCTTCCCAACAGCACTGCAATCCCACACTTCCTTCTGACTCCAACTATTCTTTCGATGATGAGTGTACCTACAGAAACACAATAAAGTCCTTAACTATCATCTATTTGTCCTGTGTTTTCAGTTGAATACAGGCCAAGCAGACGTTACTGATCAATGTTTTTACTAGAATTGAACACGAAGGGTTAATTGCTAAGATTTTTTCTATGTTTTCTCACAAAATGATTATGTCATAGCCAGAAGTCTTGTCTCGTCACAAAACAACACCACCAGCAGGAGTGCAAAATCACCACATACATCCTCCACTTCAAGGCAGCTATTCCGAGAAGGCTAGATCTTTATCAGAGGAGTCGGTATGACATGCTCACAGCAGCAGAGATATTTGACTTTCAAATTTACTGTCACTGATGAGTAACGTGCAGTGTGCAAACACTATGTTTACTTCAGTGTGGAGTTTATAGATTTCCAAAATACCTGCACCAATTAAGCCGATAGAACGACTGATGATTGCAGTTCGGAAGATACAGCGTGATGAATGGCGACTGTGCTACTATGATAGTGTGTCATATGAATGTCTTTGCTGGTGGTCTATAAGTGTGGTATTATACTGTTACTGTTTCTCTGTAAGGCATATCAGCATACAATTCAGCACTGTTGCAGTGCCATGCAGGTGGTGGTCCACTATTATCTCTCATACTGTACATCAAAAAGCAAGTAAAGGAAGGAAAAAACCTTTAACCCTACATGATCTGATTTGCTGTATTATATTACATATTATATTATATATAATTATGTATTATATATCGTCGCTGTCCAAAGAAAAACAAGTATCTCCAAAACAGCAACTTAATATGAGAGGCCAAAAACCTCATTCAATTTTAATGCAAGTCAATGGAACCAGACGTCTTTCCAAACACTTTTGGGCCATTTCTGTTGGTCCATTCATCATGCAGTTCTCACACAGTGTAAACAGCAGCTGCTGTGTTCAAATGATGTATAAAAGTCAAAATGGACAAAATTGGAGATACATGTTTTTCATTGGACAGTGACGATATATTATATTAATCCTGTCATAAAAACACATTTGCTTTCTGCCATTCTGAGAACCAACCTTCTGAAATATAGCTATAAACACCATTATCAATGCCAGTCCAAGCTGTTCAGAACTACTAACAGACCATGGGCTATGGCAGTCCACACTGTCATGCATCCCTGAGCCATTGATTCCTGCCTCTGCACCACTGAATTATCTAAAACCATGGCCAAGTTCCCAGCAGATTTACTCGCACTTTTCTGCTTGGCTCAGCAAGAAAACGTTTTGTCCAAGACAAGAGATGATCCTGACACGCACATATTTTTGGTGTAGTGCTCTGTGAAAAGGCGTCTCCAGATCTTTAGCCTTAAAAGGAAACTCCAGCGTTTTTTTTCTAAATGTCTGTATAATTGAGATATTAGGACGTGAACACAGTAATTTAAAGTGGTTTGATGCTCCGAGTCAGAACTGTTCACAATTCTGGTGATAGGAACCAGACATCTTAACATGCAGAGCATTGTGAGGCAAAATGGTTGCCAGAGAAAACATACTGTTTGCATACCACATTTGCATGCTGAGAAGAGGTTCATTCATTCATCTTTTGAGCTGCTTATCCTTTTGGGTCATGGGGGGTGCTGGAACCTATCCCAGCGCTCGTTGGGTGGAAGGCAGGAAACCCCCTGGACAGACTGCCAGTCCGTAGAAGGGCAGACACAAACATTCACACCTAGGGGCCGGTTTAGCATCTCCGATTCACCTGGCTGCAAGTCTTTGGACTGTGGGAGGAAACCAGAGCACCCGGAGGAAACCCACACAGACACAGGAGAACATGCAGAGTCCACATAGAAAGGACCCTGGACACCCCAACCAGGAATTGAATCCAGGTCCTCATCGCTGTAAACAGCGCTACCAACTGCGCCACTGTGCCGCCCATAGACAGGCATGGAGTCTCCTGGTTCCTATCGCCACCACTGTAAAGCAATCTGTAAGTTTCTCTAGAACAGAGCCTTTCGCTTCAAACCACTCAGCATGACTGTGTGCATGTCAACAATTAAATGCAGAAATGTTCTCCTTTAATCTTGGGCCCTACCTATTTGGAATCAGTTGATGTTGTATGAAGGCCCACTATAAATGACTCTGGGTGGGTCTGAAGCCTGCTAATATTTGACCTGCTTTGAGTCCAATGTATATATAATATTATATATTATAATAATACTTACATATTTTATAGTAATATACACTCATCATCAAAAAAAAGGTTGTGTCCAGAAGGAATCAACTGACAGGAATGAAACTTGGTGGGTAGGTTTAGCATTGTGAGACGTGCGAATGATTCACGTTTTGGCGCATGTGACGTTAGCAAGGACGGGCCTTACCTTAATGTTTGAAAGCGATTTGTGCAGTTGGAAGAGTTAGAGAGGGGTCGCATCATAGGGATCCGGGAAACAGAATGGTCTTAAAGACATATTGCACGCTCGGCCGCATCATTAGCAGACGGCTGCACACCGCAGGACTGCATGCACGCAGAGGGTTAGGAACCTTAACACCACATCAACGTCGCTAAAGACTGCAATAGTGTCGTACCACACTGTTATGGAGTGACTCAGAATGGCAGCGGGTCATCTTCAGTGACGAGTTCCGCTTTTGTCTTGGTGGAGACGACCAGAAAATCTGCGTGTGGAGGCACCGTTGTTTGTTGTCATGCATCACATGTCCAGAAGGCCTGGTATCACTTCACCTCCACCCCAATGCAAAATCTGCAGGAACTGTGTGAGAATATTCAAGCTGCATGGGATGGATTATCAAAGGACACCATTAGGAACCTCTACCACTCCATAACAAGCATGGCGGCCCAACGAGATACTGAGAGACACTGTATGTGTCTGTATGTTCTTCTGTATGTGGAGCACAATAAATATTGCCCATATCGGTCTAAATGTATCATCATTTATTGTTCCTGGTAACCTTTATCTTTCTTCCCAATAGCACTGCAATCCCACACTACCGTCTGGGTGCAGCTATTCTTTTGATGATGAGTGTATGAAGCATTTAGGATCTTAACTGGTTCAAGTTTCAGTGCTAGGAAGAACAGTTGGAAACGTCCAGGAAAACTGTAGTATGTCACTGGCCCTTTCTGTTCCAGTCTACTGTGAAGAGAACTGAAAGCAGATTTCCCTCCTTGTGCGCTGCCCTGTGACCAATTAGATGCTCCAGTACTGGAAGGGCTAAGGAAGGTTGGATTTCAGCAGTATTTGCCAAGGAAAGGCTAAAAATAGTTCCCCGATGAGTGAGTCAGAACGCCAGATTCTTTTGGTAGCCTATAAGGCATGCGTTCACATGACATGGTGAAGATGTTTTGTAAGTGAATAGAGTTGCTAAGAGCAACTGTGTCCAAATGTCTAGACGTATGCTGTAAGCACAGAATGAATGAAATGAATGGAAAAGAAAATGGGTCTGTGTATCCTAAGCCTTGTCGAAAGTGTGAGAGCACAATTTAGCACGACTCAAAAGATGAGCAGCTTACACCTGCAGTACTTAGTGTAATCACTGGCTTATGTCGGATGTGCTGGGGTCTGATCTCCATCGGCGCGGATTTCTGGACTGGCTTATTGTTACTCGAAGGGACAGACACTGTCAGTTTCTCTAATGCATGTGCCGGCTGTTCAAACATCCAGGTGCATCTGAAATGCGATCACCTGTATAATTAATGTGTTTTATTATTATTATTATTATTATTATTATTAATATCAGGCAAAATATTTGCACATCAGGATTACCAGAACACCTAATTGCATCTGTTAAGTCTAATGTATCTAGTATACTTTATATATATACTGCTGTAATCGCTTTGCTCACATATACTACAACATTGATTGTTGCAGACTTCATGCCTGCATCTGTGTTTATGTATAACCGAACCACCAGTCAATATCCTTGCTTATCCATTCCCTTGTCTCACTGATTATCCATCTTAGCTGCTGTGTTCATGTACCTGTTTTGTCTGTGTCGCATTTTAATATATATTGCTGATGATGGAACAAAACCTTGTATCTCAATTTATTGTCGTTTTTCAGGTTTTGACATCATTTGAAAGCGTCTGTTGTCCTTTTCATTATGTGTGAGTTTCATGCCAAATGGGCTGTGAAAAATGGCCCAGAGTGACTTGGAAAGACGTCTGGTTCCATTTACTTACTTTAACAGTGAAGCATGTTTTTTCCTTCTCCTGTAAAGTTATCATTTCGGAGATACAAGCTTTTGTTCTAGCTATGATAATCGAAATCGAATCTATCTATCCATCTATCTATCTATCTATCTATCTATCTATCTACTATGGAATGGGGTCTTTTTGTTAATAATTAAAAGAACATGTATGATTGGCTCATGCATATCGCCGCTGTCCATAGGTAAACAAGTATCTCCAAAACAGCAACTTTACAGGAGAGGGCAAAAACCAATGGAACCAGACATCTTTCCAAGCAATTTTGGACCATTTGTGTTGGTCCATTCATGTGGTTTTCACTCGGCTTAAACAGCAGCTGCTGTGTTCAAATGATGCATACAAGTAAAAATCAACAAAAATGGAGATACATGCTTTTCATTGGACATGACATATACTGCCAACAATGTATGTATAACTGGAATCCATCATGCATAAAACAAACAATAACCAATAAAACAAACAAATCTAAGTCAGAGCTTTGGTAAACAGCAACACTGGTACATTTCAGACCACCTGAAGTAATTGCATATGCTCCCTTTAATTAAAACCACATGCATCCAAATAGCAGGTCGTTTGTTATTAGTCCCTAACACCGGGGCCACAGCAGGAGCTCTCCATGGTACTGCAATCTACATTCCTCATGGAATACACGAAAGAAAAGAAATCCCAGTTTAGATGAGACCCTCGAAGCCATCAGGCCACCAGGACACTATGCGTAAACACGTAGTGCCATTAGTGTAAACAGCAATGGGGGGGAAAGGTTGTGAATTTTAATGGATTCTATCCTTTTGGCGCAAACAAATCCAGCCAGGCTGACAGGCTGCAGGAGGCTGCGATGCATCGATGTCATCTTGGTGCAATCGCTCATTTGCTGTACAAGTTCGTGATCTGACTGGTAAGACTGCCACTTACCTTTCCAGCTGAACGCATGAGTCGATGAACCCCTCCCCCCACTCCAGCAGACCTGCCGCTCAGAAACTGTAGTGTTTCAGCGCCTTATATCCCTCGTTAGGTAGATTCTATAGAAGCGACAAGAGTCCAAAGTGTCCAGCCCACTGTCCGCGCCTTCCAGAAGTCAGTCACCGAATAGAGGGCTCGGGGAGCTCCGTCTCCGCTGCGGCGAGGCGCCTTTCGAGCAGGGGCTCCTGCATTTCGACCCTGGCTCCGCTGGCTTCGTACACACTGCGGCTCATGTGCACACCTCCTGCGTTTCTGGGACGCTCCGTCCGAGCTGCGCGCCGCACTGTGCGTGACCTGAACGTGGCTGCCTCCTTTATAGCGGCGCGCTCGCGTTCCTCTTGGTCCTAAAGCGCAGATTCGTTGGGACGTCCTCGCCAGGGACCCTGCAGTTTCACTGTAACGGGAGCGCACGCTGTAAGGAGCACTGTATGGGTGGCGCGGCCAGAGGCGCATTAGACCTGTTTCAGTCAATTCCGGTCTTTGTCCTAAGATGCTTTGGTCACAGATAGGAAGGCCGAGGAGTCTGAAAACTGATCAGCTGATTATGATGGTTAGTCTGTACAACAATGTGTCTTCCACAAAACTTTGGCTTGTTTAGTGTTGCAGAGCAATACTGACACCCAGTGGCACCAAATAAAAAGAGCAGCATCTTCCTTACAGCCTTGGAGGGGTTACATACATTCATCATCAAAAGAACAGTTGCAGGAAGTGTCTGATTGCAATGCACATAGCCAACTTCAATGTCTGGCAGTTTGATGGAAGAATCTGGGTTTGGTGAATGAATCCAGGAGAACACTACCTACCAGAATCCATAATTCCAGCTGTAACGTTTGGTGGAGGGGGCATAATTCGGGGGGAGGGGGGGTATAGGTGATCAGTGTTTGGACTCTTTAGTTCTAGTGAAGCGTGATGTTAATGCTACAGCATACAAAGACATTTTACACAGTCATACGCCTCCAACTTTGTGGAACTTTAATCTGGACAGAGCTTGATATTTTAAACACCTAGATGTTGTGATCTAAGAGCAAAGCCCAAATAATTTCTCCAAGACTCCAAGTCTTTTTTTTTAATTGAAAATCTAAAAAGATCTGTATCCAGTATCTACTGGTGAGCTGGTTTCTATTATCAGAACACAGCTCATCTCATGATGAGATAGCTGCCCATACTCAGCCCCACAGCACTACAAGGTCACTCCCAAACACTACAGTCAGGGAGTCATGAGACCAAGCCTTCTCCTCCAGGGGCAAATCAAACTATCAGTACATTGCCCCATCCCAACAACAACAACAACAACAACAACAACAACAACAACAAAAGTACCCAGCACTCAGATTAACAGTTTCTATTAACTTCAGAGAGGATGGGGGAAATCCACAAGGTAGCATTAAAAATGCTACAAATAAGTTTTATTACATCTCAAAGACAATAGATAAATGAAGAAAGAAAGAAAGAAAAAAAGAAATAGCACCACTTTAGAATAAGGCTACCCTTATAAAGAGTTTATGAATGGTTTAAACATTCACAAATGTTTACTAGTTGGGTAATATGCACTTTACAAAGTGTTAATAAGCATTTATAACACATTAATAAAACATAATTTTGATTTTAAAGTGTTTATGATCTAATTAATTAACATTAATACTCATTTTAAACCATCCAAAAAACTAAAATCAAAAATTTAAAACCAAAAATCCAGTTTTTGTTAACTGCGAAGTCACGTTTTGAGAAATAATACAACCCCAATTCCAGAATGGAATGATTTACAAATCTCATAGACCCGTATTTTATTCACAGTAGAACATAGAACACATATCAGATGTTAAAAATGAGACATTTTATCATTTTATGAACATTATTAACTCTTTTAGAACTTGATGGCAGCAACGCATATCAAACAAGGTTGGGACAGGGGAAACAAAAGGCTGGAAAAGTAAATGATACTAATAAAAACAGCCGGAATAGCGATTTGCAACTCAAGTCGCGTGACTGGGTATAAGAGCATTGTAGAGAGGCAAAGTCTCTCAGAAGCAAAGATGGGCAGAGGTTCACCAACCTGCAAAAAAGTGCATCGAAAAATTTTAGAACAGTTACAGAAAAATGTTCCTCAACGTAAAAGTACAATGACTTTGGATATCCCACCATCTATCGCACTTTATATCATCAAAAGAGAATCTGGAGAAATCCCTGTGCACAAGGTAGAAGGCCGACAGTCAATACTGGATGCTTGTGATCTTCGGGCCCTTAGGCAGCACTGCATTAAAACAGACATGATCCTGTACTGGAAATCACTGCATAGATTCAGGGACACTTCCAGAAATCACAGTCTATGAACACAGTTTGTTGTACAATCCACAAATGCAAGTTAAAACTGTATCATGCAAAGAAGAAGCTATATGTCAACATGATCCAGAAACACCGCCGACTTCTCTGGGCCAAAGCTCATTTAAAATGGGCTGAGGCAAAATGGAAAACTGTTCTAAGAGCCGATGAATCAAAATCTGAAATTCGTTTTGGAAACCACGGATGGTGTGTCCTGCAGACTCAGGAGGAGAGGGACCATCCAGCTTATTATCAGCACAAAGTTCAAAAGCCTGCATCTCTGATGGTATGGAGTTGCATTAATGTCTATGGTGTGGGTAGCTTACACACCTGGAAAGGCACTTTCAATGCTGAACAGTATATAGAGGGTTTAGAACAACATATGGTCCCATTCAGACAACGTCTCTCTCAGTGTGTGTGTGTGTGTGTGTGTGTGTGT
>CM067478.1:3918572-3938178 GCA_034552555.1 Semaprochilodus insignis
GTACACCGACACGCTACTTACAGCACACTAACGCATTACACTTACTGAGTTACTGTACACCAACACACTACATACAGTACACTAACGCATTACACTTACTGAGTTACTGTACACCAACACGCTACTTACAGTACACTAACGCATTACACTTACTGAGTTACTGTACACCAACACGCTACTTACAGTACACTAACGCATTACACTTACTGAGTTACTGTACACCTACACGCTACTTACAGTACACTAACGCATTACGTTTACTTCATTACTGCCACCACTGCTAATTAAGTGCTGTACTATTAATTTTGATGATATTTGAGTAATCAGAGCTTACACTGAGTAATCAGAGGTTTTACTGATCATTTGTATGTTTTCATGTGTTTTTGACATCCACCTCTCTCTGTCTCTTCTGGTGTGTCAGTGAGTCAGGCATTTTTCTCGAAGCCCCCCGGTGGATTATACTCATTGCCTTATCTGATGGACAGTCTTCATGATGATGAAAGCACTCTTACTCGTGCTGAGTGGTGGGAAGTGCTCTTCTTTACTAAGAAGCTGGAACCAAAACAGCAGCAGGAGGTCAACAACATCCTGCGACAGAACCTTGATGAACAAGTAAGCATCCACTTCTTGCTGGCACCTCTGTGCTCCTTGCTCCATACGGATTTCACAAAGAGTTTAATGTATGTGTATGGATATCGGCAGCTGATGTCTACTGATAAATGGCAACTCTGTAAAAGTAAAAGGAAGAAACCTTAAGAGGAACCAAGACTCAAAAGGGGAAAACATACTCTTCTGGTTAACACTGGATAGCCAATCAGTAACACACCAGCATCAAAATTAATAAAATAATTAAAATTCATAAAGAAGTGATTACACAAATACTGGGTCTAAAAGTGTCATACTTCCTTCACCCCCATAGTGTTTTACAATGATCTGCGTGTTGTTTTTAAATGATCCCGTGAGAGTCTTGAGACCTTTCCTCAACGCTCTACCATGCTGTCTTTCAGGTTGTGGAGCTAGACGAGGCCACTCTAATCCAGCTGTCGGTGTCGAGCGAGCTGGCCCGCAAGATCCTGCACTACCTGAAACAGACCCTGCAGGCATCCTGCCTAGGTGACCTGCTCTGCTCGCACACCTTCGCCAAGCACTACCTGCGCCGTGGTGCAGCAAGTCTGGAGGATGAGGAGATGCTCACAGACAGCTCCCTCAGCTCGTCTGGGGTCAGCATACAGGCCACCTCATCATCTTCATCGACGGCACCTGCAGCTTCAACCTCCTCAGCTTCCTCCTCTTCCTCCACAATGGGCTCTGTTTGTAAAAAGCCCAAAAAAGAGATCCCGGCTGATACTGGCAGCTGTGGCAGCGACACAGAAAGCGAGCTGCCAGCTGAAGATGAGACCAAGTACCCTGAGGACCTGGAGGAGAAAATGAAAGGTAAGATGCGTTTTTGTATATGTCATGGTACATTTTAAAGTTTATGATTTTTTTTTTTTCCATAATTTTTTTCATAAACTTTCATTCAGAGTTTTCCGTAAACTCTGCCTTTGTACTTTCTTTGAGCTAATATTTCTTTAGGATGTTGATTTATGCTTTTTTTCATGCTTTTACACTGAATCAGTTATAGGGTGTGATGATATATGCTCTTCATGGTATGATAATGTTCACTGTGTATACAAATATCCATTCCTTTGAAGTTAAACATTAATTTGTCTTTTCTGCTGCCATAGTGTTCAATAATCCTAAGGTTCAAGGTAAGAAGACAGCCTTGGAAAAGATCGGAGAGGTTGTGGACATCATGAAGAAGAGCAGCTCTGACCCGGGACAGCAGCTTGCTGGCATGAAGTTTATCTGTAAAGTCTTGGAGGAGGAGGGCCCCCAGGAGCGCAGCACCCTTAGATCAGACTCGGCACAAACCATCCGGTGAGATACTGTATGAGGCTCCATTTGGGCCAAAGGTCTTTTGTTACGATTTGACCATCTGTTGAAATCCTGGTTGTTTGTAGTGGCAGGTGAGATTGTATGCGGTATAATATTGCCTGCTATCTGCGATTGATTATGGAAGCAGGTGGTGCCACAAGGACAGCTGAGCACTGTCTGAGCACGTTCACTGCACACAGCAGGGGACGAGACGTCAAATACCAAGAGAGTCTGCATCTAACCATAAACCATAAGCTTCCTACCCTGCTGATCTTTCTCTGATGGCCCATTCCAGCCCAACAAGCTTTCGATTAATTTCCATAAGCGCTTGCAGTTAGTGAATGCAGTGTGTATTGATCTTAGAGGCGTGTCGCGGTGCAGTTTTGGGAAAAGTTTTTGGGAAAGTTTTGGCAGTTTTTATTAGCAAAATTCCGATAGTATTACGCCTCTGGAAATAGGAAACTTAATATTCCTTAACTACTGAAGTCCAAGCTAGAAGTCATTTGTTAGACACTTCATTATTTTTAAATTTATTTTTATATTTTTCAATCTCACTCTCGCTCGCTCCTACCAATATTTGCCCGCGTTTGTTCCGCTCTCGCCCACAGTGTAGACCTTTTGTCCGTCCTCTGCCCGTAGTCCCATTAGAGGGTTAATGACATCTGGCACTGTACTGTCAATTGACACTCTATTAACGAATAAATTATTTTCTCCTGAAATGATCACAACTGCAAATAGCTGCCATGTGTCAGGTGTGCCTTTCATGGGCTTAATTGTGGTGTATTGGCCTTTATTTAAAGCACTTTCCACAGCTGACCATCTTAAGGCTCCGCCATTTCTGTAGCACAGTAATGCAGTTCATGTGTTGTTCATGTGATTGATTGCTTTGCATCTTATTAGACTGAGTTTATTACTTTTTTTTTTTTATTGATTGTTAAGCTTTTTCCCTCATGTTAATTTTGCATGCTAATTGATACGTTATCATTTCATATAGGCTATTTAGTAATTTATACCCCCAATCTACAATCTACATTTTACTTCATCTGGTTTTATGCGTACACTAGCATGGTTTGCTGCCCTCTCCTACGCATGACATTGAAATTTGCTCCCTTTGAGTGTGCTGACCTGCTTTGATGTGGTCAGCTAGGTAACAAAATTAGGGGCCATTCATTAGTAGACCCTGTAAAGATTAGGTATACAGATCCATTATCAAAGTTAAAATGAGGGAACTGTTAGGTTGGAACAGTTTTCAAGTCTCAGTTTGGATCCTGGCTTCCAGTTTTACACGATGGGGCTTATAGGAGAGTGTTAAATAGTAGCAGTGTCATTATTAAGACCTTTTAATAAATTGCTATGCATTTACATGAACCTTTCTCTTACCTACAGGGACAAAGTCTTAAAGATGCTGGTAGAGATGATTGGCAGCCAGCCAAAGCAAAACGCCATCATGGCTCTGCGCCTGACGCGGAGCCTCATGCTTAAATATGAGTGGCGGGTGTCCTTTGCCACAGAGGGCGGAGTGAAGGCCATCTTGTCTTGCATGCAGGAGTATCCTACCTGCACCCGAGTGCAGCAGATTGCGCTGGCGGTAAGTCCACTATTGATGACAGCTAAGAGGCTAGGTTTGTTTATCAAAGCAGGACCCTGTTCAGTGTGACAGCAAGTGCCTGCATAAGAACTCACTGCTAGCAGAATTTATTCCATCAGAAGAAATCTGTGAGAAACCGTGATTATCAGTTTTGTGTTTTTTCTTGCTGTTATAAAGCTATTTCAAAATCAGGTTTGAAATCGGAACATTGGGTAAATAAGATTTTTAACAGAACTGTTCCTTTATTTAGCTGATATGTTGAATCAGGCCTGTTAGCAAGAACAGCGCAAGTCCACTCATCTGTATGTCTGCATTCCAGACTCTGAAGGTCATCACAGGTGCCAGTAAACATGACCTGCGCAGCGTGGGAAGCTGTCTGCCCCTCTCAGAGTCTGGAACTCAGATGATGCTGGAAATCTTTGCCAGCATTGGCTCAGCAACACCCGAAGGCTCCAAGGGGCTTCTTGGTGCCATTCCTTCTGCTCTTGACCTTATGCTCAACACCCCTGGGTATGTGACTGACCACTGTTAGGAAGCTAGGGCCTGTGTTGATGGGTCTGGGTGATAGGAAGATGAAGTTGGTTATTGACATTAATTGACAAGTAACTTCTCTGTGTTTTACTGTTAGCACAGTGGATTAATTTCTTCACAGAGGGGAGGTATAAGCATACACATCTCTTCATGTCATTTATAAAGATGAAACGTCACTGATCTCCAGCCAGTAATAACTGGCAAATGCACACATTAGCTGTAGCAGCTTTCAAAGCGGAGGTGGTTATTATTAACAAAACATGTTGGATGTTACTGAAAATTATATTATTGATGTGCAGTTTTCTCTTAATGTAGTTTAGGATAACCATAAAGTAGACTCTAAGATGCATCACATTTTTTTTTTTTTACATGTGAATTTGCATTTCAGTAATCGAACAGTATAAGCTCTTTTAATGCTGTCGTTAGTCATTACAACACTACGTGTCTAATTTGTAGTGTTTGTGTTACTGTATGTGTGACTTCGTAGAAGAGCATCCATCTTATTTAAAGAGCCCTTGCTATGCTTTTCCATTTTCCCCCCTTTCGTGTTATGTGGCTTTTTGTGCATGTAAATTATCTGCAAAGTTATGAAGTCTAAAGTACATGCCAGAGGGTGCCTGAAACACCTAATTGGAATTCCAGCCCTTATCTCTATTACAAGGTACCAGCAGTGCACAGCAGTTGCAGAACAGGGTGAACGAGCTGTCCAATCAGAGCATCCTGGCTCATCAGGGGGTGTGGCTTAAAGACACAGGAGCTCTAACAGACAGTCAAGAGATGTACATGTAGCTTATTTTGGTGTTCGATTGTCCATAAGGTTTAATTTCAAAATATTAATTTGATCACAATAAAGAGGAATACAATGACAAAAAGCACTGATGTGGCAGCATGCTGAGCAACACATCTTACAGCACATTTATAATGTTCAAAAATGGTCAAAAGAGAGTCTGTAGATTTTTGTCTTTGGTGAGAAATAGAGGCTGCCTCATCGGAAGGACCAATGAGCTAACAAACTTAACTGGTACAACCCAGAATATAGATGGGTCACCACGTTTTACATTCTGGTAAAGCGTAAAAGCAGTGCACTGCAGTGTTTTCTTAGTCTGTATTTTCTCTGTCTTTCTATGATGAAATGAATACCAGAATAGTGACCTCAGTATTTGAACGTTGGAATGGTTACCCAAAACTCATCTCCATTATTTATTGGAGATTTATT
This sequence comes from Semaprochilodus insignis, assembly GCA_034552555.1. NCBI lineage: Eukaryota > Metazoa > Chordata > Actinopteri > Characiformes > Prochilodontidae > Semaprochilodus > Semaprochilodus insignis. The sequence continues at coordinate 3,923,825 of CM067478.1, forward strand.
TGTTGCATTGACTTGAGTTTCTCCACCTTTCCCTTACTACCTGCCTTACAGTTCTGCCGTTCTTAATGACATGATGAATTTTTTTTTTTTCTGTTAATTTTTGCTTCTCAGAAAAGCACACACCATAGGATTTATGTGCTACAAAACATTTCAGTGTCTCGACAGTCACATGAATCATATTATGATGTTCTCCTCTCTGTTTTAGGTGTGGGCTGTCTGTGCGGAATGGCCTGTTGGTCATAATCATGCTGATCTCCAATCACAAGAGCCTGGCAGAGCAGCTGGTGGACTGTGATGTCACTGCAGTGCTTAAAAAGTGCCTTTCTGTCCAAAGCTCTGAAACGATGCTGGCAATAATTGCCCTCAACCACATCTCCAATGTTCACAAACTGGAAAAGAAAGGTATTGATGTTGTTCACAGTTGCTGTTAAGGTTTATCTATAGATAATTTTAATGCTCTTATTTAATTTTTTTTTTTTCATTAGTGGAACAAATTTTTGGTACCTCTAGACTTCAGGTTAGTAACACTGTCAATTCTGGGGTCGGTTTCTGATAGAGTCCAAGGAGGAGCTTGACTTCAAGGACACAGAGCTGAAGATGCTGGTGGTGGGTCTGAAGGAGATGACCACCACCAAAGAGGTGATTCTGACCCTGGAGCAGCTGCTTTGTGATGATACTTCTCAGCTGGAGGAGGAGAGGAATGAGGTGATGCGCAGCAGAGACACGTTTCAGGACCTGGTACGCCTTATGGACCAACACAGGGTGGAACGTGCTGTGCAGCTCCCCATTCTCAGGCAAGTGGCTCAGTGCTCTTTGCGTGAAACTACATCTATGGACGCAAAACCAGGATTTCTCAGTTAGCCAGTTAACTTAAGCCCAAAATCAAGGAAAAGAGCTGTGGGACATTCCTATTTGACAGTCCTCATCATTGGGCTGAAGTTATCTGGCTAATTGAGAAATCCTGCGTTCTGGAAACCAGGTTTGTCAGATTTGTCTGTTGTTTGTCACTATGAATTCACTATGCATTCAGTTCATGATGTCAGTTGGATGTTTTGATGTGTAAGAGCTGTCAGTGGTGTTGTAATAGCGCATTGGGAAATGATATCGCAATTATAAGTTATGCCGTCTAATGCTCTGCATTGCTTAAACACCAACCATTGTAAATTATCAGCACCAGTCAACAATTCAGTCTATCAGTCCTTCTACACTATATTGCCAAAAGTATTCATACACTGTCCAAATAATTGAATTTAGGTGTTCCAATCACTTCCATGGCCACAGGTGTATAAAACTAAGCACCTAGGCATGCAGAGGGGTCAGAGTGGATGCTGAGGTGCATAGCGTGCAGAGGTCGCCAACTTTCTGCAGAGTCAATCACTACAGTCCTCCCAACTTCATGTGATCTTCAGATTAGCTCAAGAACAGTACGTAGAGAGCTTCATGGAATGGGTTTCCATGGCCGAGCAGCTGCATCCATGCCTTACATCACCAAGCGCAATGCAAAGTGCTGCTACCACTGGACTCTAGAGCACCGGAGACATGTTCTCTGGAGTGACCAGTCACGCTTTTCCATCTGGCAATCCGATGGACCAGTCTTGGTTTGACGGTTGCCAGGAGAACGGTACTTGTCTGACTGCATTGTGCCAAGTGTAAAGCTTGGTGGAGGGGCGATTGTGGTGTGGGGTTGTTTTTCAGAAGTTGGGCTTGGCCCCTTAGTTCCAGTGAAGGGAACTCTTAATGCTTCAGCAGACCAAGAGATTCTGGAAAATTTCATGCTTCCAACTTTGTGGGAACAGTTTGGGGACGGCCCCTTCCTGTTCCAACATGGCTGCACACCAGTGCACAAAGCAAGATCCATAAAGACATGGATGAATGAGTCCTGAAATTGACCTGATAGAACACCTTTGGAGTGAATTAGAGCAGAGACTGCGAGCACAAATGTGCTTCTGGAAGAATGGTCAAAAATTCCCATAAACACATTCCTAAACCTTGTGAAAAGCCTTCCCAGAAGAGTTGAAGCCGTTATAGCTGCAAAGGGTGGGCCGACATCATATTACACCCTACGGATTAAGAATGGGATGTCACTCAAGTTCATATGTGTGTGAAGGTGGACGAGCAAATACTTTTGGCAATATAGTGTACCTCCCAGCTCTAGTGTCATTAGTAAGCTGTCCAACACAGACTTTAGAGTCATCAGTTTTCTTTATTTGAATTTTGGAATATAATAAGGATACCAAATCTTGGACCCAATATCATGAATCAAATCGAATTGTGGACTGAGTGGATCGTTACCCCCCTGTATGTCAGTGTCACTTTCAATAATGTTATAAACCATGAAAATGTAAATAGAAATGGGGCTCACTCATTTTATTGTTGTTTTAAACAGAATCTTGAGCAAGTTCTTGGACAACTATCAGGAGGATGTGCTGCCTTGGCATGAAAGCATTGAACCATGTCTGTCCTCCATGACGGCCTGTATTAACGATAGAGAGGTAGCCGTTTGTCTTCAAACATGCGCTTGTGCACAATAATTCCTCCTTGAAACTGATTGTATAGGTACAGTGATTGTTTTGTTTTCTGCCTTCTGTTCTTCTTTATCGACCCAGACCGTGCAGCAGTTCATCCGTTTCCTCTATCGCCTGGCCTCTCTAAATAAAGACTACGCTGTAGTTATGTGTCGTCTTGGGACTAAGGAGGCGCTCGTCAAAGCTTTGGACAAGCACAGCACCAATCTGCTTATGGTCACAGAGCTACGCGACCTGATTAATGACTGTGAAAAGTATGCCAGTCTTTACAAGAAGTTGACCACCAGTGTGCTGGCTGGATGTATACAGGTAGTTGACTGATCCATTAGGATAGAATCTGTATTCTTTGTGAGCTTTGTGATTTCCCATGGACTAAAATATGTGTATATATATTCCTTCTGTTTTCCATTAGATGGTCTTGGGCCAGATTGAGGAGCACCGCAGGAACCATCAGCCTATTAACATCCCGTTCTTTGATGTGTTCTTGCGCAACTTGTGCCAAGGTTTGAGAACGGAGCATTTCTTCATTTCCTCTTTGAGATTGATGGCTGAAGTGAAAATGACATTTGAGTTAACGAATTTGTTTTGTCTCATTTGGTTTCTTTTTGGGGTTTTCTTTTGCACATTTGACATGCATGCATGCATTCTTGGTTGTTGGACATGAATACTGGGCCATTAACTTCAACGAAAAAGCCCTGTTGTGAAGTTAATGCAGTAAAAGTGACCGAGCTAGCTCACTATTTTGTGCAAGGCCATGGCGTGCTTTTTGTAATAGCCTGTGGTTAAAAGGCATGTACACTGGGAACCCGTGGAAGAATTGCGGCATGTAAACTTGGGTCCCTGTCACCAAGAACTGTTTCTCTGGTATCGGTGGAATGCAAAGAGCTAAGTGTGAGTTGTAAATAATGAGTTGCTAGTAAGGTGGTGCAATTTGTGAGTCAAAAAATCGGTACTGATGAGTCCGGTGGACTTTCCCAGGCCAAGGGTGCGACTGTGGGAGTGAAGAAAAGCTGAGATGCAGCTGGTGATGTGTAGCGATGCAGATGTTCTGCTAGACATGGTCGTAAACTCGTGGAGAGTCTGTCTTCTGTGTGTGTTGAACCAGGGGTAGAAAGATGATGACAAATGTACTAGCTCTTCAGTGCATTAATGATTGGTGACCAGAATAATAGAAGAATATTTATCATATACATGCACTCTTTGTATCTACACTCAGTGTCTATTTTTATCAGCTTCGCTTACCGTGTAGGAGCACGTTGTAGTTCTACAAATACAGACTGTAGCCATCTAATTTTCTGTATTCTTTGTTAGCCGTTTTTGTCCTGTTCTGCAATGGTCAGACCCCCACAGGACCACCACAGAGCAGGTATTATGTGGGTGGTGGATCATTCTCAGCACTGCAGTGACACTGATGGTGGTGGTGTGTTAGTGTGTGTGGTGCTGGTGTGAGTGGATCAGACACAGCAGTGCTGCTGGAGTTTTTAAACACAAACCAAATAACACCTGGTCCTGGAGGGGTGGTGGTTCTGAACCTTGTTGAACAGGGTAAAAGGGATGAACACAGTATGCAGAGATACAGATGGACTACAGTCTGTAATTGTAGAATTACAAATATGCTCCTGTATGGTAAGTGGAGCTGATAAAATGAGTGTAGATACAAAGCAGTGTACTCAATGCTGTTAATAAGCATGAATTTTTAAAATTTTTTATCAAAAGCTTCACATGAATTAAAACCTCACCATTGTGGTGACTATAATCCTCACTCCCTGCAGAGCTAGTCCTCGTTATCATCATTCGGTGTAGGTTCCTTTATTAGCTACTGTTAAGCTTCCGCAGTCATAGCCTCTCAGTGTGACACCCAGGTTTTTTTAAGACCTTATTTTATAGAGTGGTGTTTGTAGTCTTCACTCAGTGGAACAGTATCTATGACACCTGGTGGTGCAGCGCAACAGGGAGGACCACAAGAATCACCACACTGCTGATATCTGATATCCTATTTCATCTATGTGTTCAACGAAAAGAGAAAAAGAGTGCTGAGAAACTGACCACAAGTTCTGCATTTTAGTGGTCAAAGTGCTGTTGCCTGTGGGAAGTAGCCGATAAGCGGTCTCTGCCCTTGGTTAAACTGTGTGATACAGAGTGAGACTCTGAATGACAGTCCTCGGAAGACCTTTCTGTGTCGAACAAGAGAACCTGATGCGATGGTAGATAAAGTATGGCGGCGTATCATTCGGCTGTCACACTGTTTTGAAGGGTTCCTCACCTAGGCGTAATGGAAGATGATGAGAGCCAGGGTGCAACCTTAGCAGACAGAAGTTCCTTGCCTGAAAAAAGTTTTTTTATTTTGTGGATTGGCACAAAACAAGCGAGCTTCTGTGTGGCCTGGTCTTATAAACCCAGCTTGTCTCTGTAAAATCGACTTACAGCTGCAGTTATGTGCGTAGGTCATTCGAAGCCGCAGAGCTGCACATAGCCACTCAGCCTGTTTCACATGAGAAAAGGAACAAGGATGTTTTCCGTGAGGAGGGGTTTATGTTACTTGCTGCCAAGTGACTGTGTGTCTGTGTTGACACAAGATGCTCAGTCACACAAGTAGTGTCTACAGTGAGTGTGAAAATGAGCATTGAGACACCTTGTGCTTCTTTTATTGGATGGACTTCCTGTGCACATATCTGTATTGGGTTTATACACGTCATGACTTTTGACTTACAAAATGACTTAGAAATCAGAGAAAATGAGAAAATTGTATGTATGTGTTTGTAAAAGTCTGTATTTGTAAGCATGAACAGAGATGCATGAAAACAAAGATGGATTAAATGAATATTCAGTCGCCACAGCTTAATTGTACTGCACTGTTGGGTAAGGTATTATTAGGGTCATATATAGGGATGCACCGAAATGAAAATATTGGGCCGAACCCGAACCTGAAATGAAACGTTTGGCCAAAGGCTGAGTACCAAACACGTTTTTTTCACAGTGTTTCATTAATTTTGCCACTTTTTCATCATTGCTTAAATTGACTAGGCTAAATCGCAGATAGCAAATGGATGTGGGCCACATCTGGCAAAGATGGGGCACCGCTGGCCCACTGTCAGCATTGCCAATCTGCTGTGAGCCAAAGGTGGTCCACATATTTAAAACATGCATTTGGCCCACCTGTCCCAAAACAGATCTGGTCCACTTCTAGCACAGATACAGCAGAGTTGCCTACGTTTGGCTGAGATGTGGTTCTAATGTGGTGCATATGTGGCCCACATCTTGCTACCAGGAGCGGTCCACCCAAGTGCTGTCAACCCATCTGGCAAGTATGCCAGATGAGAATAGGGAGTGTGAGCCAGATTTGGGCCAGAACAGGTTTGCTGGTTTTCTGCAGATTAAACACACTTACTGAACACTGAACGTCTTAACATCCCAGCACACATACCAACAAAGCACAATATCACAAAAACTCATCCCAGCCGACATGTTTACTGCATTCATAGAGAGCTCATCTCTCCACGCTGGCTGCACATTTATCACGTTGTAAAATTGTGGAATGCGGGCCTAAATTTGCAAGAGAGGAACAGTGCGTGCGAGAGTGAGAGAGAGACAGTGCGTGTGTGTGCATGTGTGTAAAGAATGTGAATGTAGGTCAGTTTTCTGCTTATTGTTTTGTGTAACTGTTGTCGTTCCTCCTATTAACTATGTAAGTGCCAAGTACCTGCTGGCTTCTCTCTTACCTTCTTTTTCATTTGTTAGTCTGAGAGTGTGTTGCGAAATCTCACGTGGCACACCTGTTTTTTTCAGTCTGTTGTAAATGTAGTGTCTGGATTCTTGTTTCTCTTCGCAGTGTGTCTCTGGTGGTCAGCAGGAATGACATAAAGGGGGAAAAACAGATTTAAAAAAAAAATAATTTATTCAGTCTTTCAAAGTGGTTTGATTAGAAATTGGTTATTTGCAAAGAACCTTACAGACTCTTTTCTATAGAGATTTCTTTGGATTAATAGGAACCAGATTACAAATCTAGCAAAATATAGCAGTTATAGCAATTTAATTTGCTGTTCAAAACCACCAGTGATGAAACATGTGCCTTTTGAGTTTGTATGTAGTGTTGTTGATGTTAACATCATGGTCGGTCTGGAAAAATAAGTTGTCTTTGGGGTCTGTTTTGCCTTAGGACATGTACCCCTCCACCACAACTGGAATAAAATAATTATAATGCGTTTTAGACTAGAACTTTATCACGAAGCTATTGTAAGACAATGTCTCAGACATCAGGCAGTGTATTCATAACCATTGTGTGTAATAACTTTCCTGTGAGGGAGCTTTTTGGACGTGTTAAATTCCTTAGATGTCTGGTCCCCGTCTCCGCCACAGCAAGCAATTCTGACTCAAGTTCAATAGAACACACCAAACCTCTGAATGATTTTGTTGAATTTGAGTTCCCCTTTAACCTATAATATCCTCGGGTGTTTTGTCTCTGGTTCTCACTTCCTGCTGTTTGCCTTTATATTTGTGATTACACTGAGGGTTTACTGGAAGAATCACACTCAGTCATTCACAGTCATTTAATGCCATCTTAATGAAACGGTTTTATTTAGTGTAGCTTGTTGAACTGTTGCTGTGTAATAGAGGACCAGCACTTTGGAAATACATAATTGGACTTTCAGCAAAAGACCTGTCTGTATGTGAACATGTAAGGATGTAAGAAATGTAAATTGTTGATTTAGCTAATGTAGATGAAAGCAGGGCTCAGTTCATTGCTCTTACGTGATGATGATGTGTTCCTCAGGCTCCAGTGTGGAACTGAAAGAGGATAAGTGCTGGGAGAAGGTGGAGGTCTCGTCCAACCATCATCGAGCTAATAAGTTGACTGACAAAAACCCGAAAACTTACTGGGAATCCAATGGTTGCACAGGTTCCCATTTCATCAATATCTACATGCACAAGGGGGTAGTCATCAGGTACGACTTTTACGATAGTCTTTCAGAATCATGTTTTCCTTGGAATTCCTTGTTTATCATTGAGTTACTTCTGATACTTAGGATGTTACTTAGTTATTTAGGATGTTAATCAGTTGCATTGACACTATGTGTCCAAACATTTGTAGATGCTTTGTAGAAGTTTCTTCTGAAATCAAGAGATATTGATTAAGAGTTTGCCCCCCAACCCCCACCTTCTTTTACTGCAGTAACAGCCGCTACTGCAACATCATCCTCTACATCCTCTGCTGTAAAGGCTCTATACTAGATGTTTCAACATAGCTCTGATTATTTGATTGCATTTAGCCACAAGAGCCTTAGTGAGGTCAGATACATACGTACACTCATCGTCAGCAAAATAGTTGCACCCAGAAGGAATCACCTGACAGGAATGAAACTTGTTGGGTAGGTTTGACATCATGAGACATGCCGATGATTCAAGTTTAACCACTGGCAGACAGTGCCTGCACCACGACGCTGCATGCATGCAGACTGTTACAACAACTGCGTCACATCAGCATTGCCAAAGACTGCAATGGTGTTGTGCCAGACTGTCATGGAGTGACTCAGAATGGCAGCGGGTCATCTTCAGTGACGAGTTCCACAAAATCTGCCGAGACGTTGGCCATGTTGCGTTCTGTATGTGTAGCTCAATAAATATTGCTCATATCAGTCTAAATGTATCATCATTTATTGTTCCAGGTAACCTTTATCTTCCTTCCCAATAGCACTGCAATCCCACACTTCCTTCTGGGTGCAACTGTTCTTTTCGACGATAAGTGTATGTAGGTTGATTAATTCTAGATCACAAATTTGGATTACTGCTTTTTAATTAAGACTCTGTTACTCCAGGGAATGCATTTCCACAGCTTCATGTTCCAGTACTGTGGAGGCATTATACCCTCTAGCTGATACTTGACATCAGGCTCTTGTATGCTCCGGAGTGTCCTGCTATTGGTTAATGCTTTTCTATGGAGAATGTACGAGCGGTGTTTGTGCAAATGAACGCTTGTGTTAGCGATGGGTGTAACTGAATTCAGTAATTAAATAGACACTGTGGATACTTTTGGACATGTACTGTATATTGAAAACAAAGACTGATGACAATCTGTTCGGAACCGAATGTTAATTTGATGTGTTTTTGTTTTGTTTTTTCCCCCCCGCAGGCAGTTGGCAGTGCTTGTAGCCAGTGAGGACTCAAGTTACATGCCCGCTCGTATAGTAGTGCTGGGAGGAGATGATCCTACAAACATCAATACTGAACTTAATACTGTGAGAACACACTTTGCAGCACAGCAGTGACAATGTTAGTGTAATGCAGTACATCACTTCATTGAATTCTGATTTGGTTTTGAACAGGTAAACGTGCCACCCTCAGCCAATCGTGTTGTTCTGTTGGAGAATATGACTCGCTTCTGGTCCATCATTCAGATCAGGATCAAGAGGTGTCAGCAGGTCAGGCAGGAATAATTTCTCTGTGCGTTAATTGAATATTTTCTATTTGTGCTTCTGCATTTAGGTTGGTACACAACAGGAGTTAGAACCAGACTGAATACAAGAGGAGAATATTCTATCTAAATGTGCATTGTTATGTCCCACCAGGGTGGCATCGACACACGAGTGCATGGGTTTGAAGTTCTGGGCCCAAAGCCTACGTTCTGGCCGGTGTTCAAGGAGCAGCTGTGCTGCCGTACCTACCTCTTCTACACAACCAAGGCCCACACCTGGTGCCAGGAAATCCTGGGGGACAAAAGTCAGCTGCTGCAGCTTTTTAATAAGTGAGTCTTTCTGCTTACTCCCTTTTAAATGCAGTTAGACGTTAAGGTACAGCACTGTGCAACAGTCGGTAACCACCCTTCATCTAATTAATCTCTAGTCAGTACGGCTGTTAAGTACCAATCATTAATTTCCCAGTGTCACAAAGACTCAGTTACTAAATATAGTCAGATTGGCGTTCCCTCCGTATGCCTTTATTACAGCTTCTGTTCTCTTCAGGAGGCTTGCTCTCAGTAATTTGCCCAGATGTTTTTCCACATCTACAGTGTTTAGTTTTTAGAAGTTGCTGGCAGTTTTCTGCTTCTTGTGATCAAAGTATTCCTAAATACGTTTAGTGATGTTGAGGTCTGTACTCTGGGGTGGTCAGTGTGGTGTTCTGTGAACACCAACCAGTAGCTTCTTCAGTAAGGGCTTCTTGACAGCTGCACATCCTTTAAGACCCATAGCGTTGAGCTGTTTTCTCCCAGTGGGAGGTTAGACCTTAACACCTGTGGGTGTTTTCACATCTGAGAGAGTGGAGATGACTCAAAAAGATGGGGACAGTTTTGGTGGTCTGCCAGGTCTTCAGTGGTTGTTAGTTCTGTCGTCTCTATCACTTAATCTTTTTTTGAACTCCAGTTTTGGAAACTCATATTTGATACCTTTTTTTTGCAAGTGGTTTATCATATATTTGATGGAAATGTCTCCTGTAAAACGTCTCCTGTAAAACTTGATGGTAGTTTTAACTGTAAATTCAAATATTCAGGGATGGTCTCTGATGTTGTCACAGTGCTGTACATTTTCACTTTGTGCAAATTATTACTGCTGTGTTGTCAATTCAGAACTACGAGAAGTAATTTTCTGCTAAGATATGTTTCTCCCTCAGCTCTATGAAGTCTCTCTGTGCCGAGTTTGTGTTTTATTTGATCTGCTCCGTGTTCTATTTGTCAGGTTAAATAGTGCTCTGCGCCATGAGCAAATGTTTGCTGACCGTTTCCTGCCTGATGCTGAGGCTGCAGAGGCTCTGGGCAGAACCTGCTGGGAGGCCTTAATCAACCCCATTGTACAGAGCATAACTGTCACTGGTAACCAGCTTCAGTGCACAATCTGAGTAATTAATTCATCCCAGACAAGACGCACAATAAGAAACACAATAGGGTAATTGTTGCTTATATGCTTCTGCATTGCTTGGTGGGATTTTCCCTCTAATTGCTGCTCCTCTTGATGACAGATTCGCCTGTTCTAAGCCCTCTCGCCTGGTTACTCAGCGAATATTTGGAGAATGCTGAATCCTCAAGGCGCTATAAGACCAGGGCTGCCATTTTCAACTCGCGTGTGCGTCGCCTCACCCATTTGCTGGTGCATGTCGACACCAGCCGACTAGATACAGAAGAACTCAAACCTCCTGTCAAATCCAGTGAGTGAACCATCACACCTAAAACATCCCTCCTTTTTTCTTTCTGTCAAGTGCTTACACAAGAAACGTTCGTACAGTTCGATTTTGACAGAAGTGACAGTATGTTTCTTGGTTATAAATGCTGATGAATGCTGTTGAGGAAGATATGCCGACATCTAATGTAGTGATATTGCTAATGCAGTGCTGCTCTGACCATGCTGTTCAGTTATGAGAGCAGTTTCAGTATTTTAACAACCTGTTTCAGAAAGAACATATTCAACGCCAAATAAGACTTCTGTATGTCAAAGTACTTTTCTTGTTTTCAGAAGGTATCAACAGAAGCAAAGATATAAAGAGTAAGTAACAGCTTAGAAGATAATCCGCAACTTATTTTCCTTCTCTTTTAGTTTCTTTTATCTCCGTTTTTGTTTTGTTTTTTTTTTTTTGCTCCTCATTGGATCTTCCAGCAATTCATCCATCAACTCAGTACTAACCATACAACAGCATAGCAAATTTTTAATGTCGCCTTTTCTTTCATTTTGTTATTGCACAGCCTTCAAATTTTTTACTTGCCAGTTCTTGGAAGACATTGTTTTCCCTCAGTTCAGCTTGGATTTTGGTTGGCATGATACCTTACTCGCTTTTCATACAAGTCGGGGTCAGTGTGGTCAGTTGTTCTTTTGTCCTTGTTGCTTTTTAGATGGCAAAGAAGGAAAGAACAAGGAAGCAGCTGCAGCAACCTCCACCTCCTCGCCCTCTTCTGCTGCGAAGCCCAAAGTGAAGAACACCAGCAGCATTGCTGGTATTGCACTGTGTTGGCAGGGTGTTGTCCAGCGGCAGGTAACTGCTCGGAGAAAAGCATTAGACTGAAAGAAGCCTGTTTATTAAAGTGAACATGATGTTTATTCCAAAGTTGTGTGATGCTGTTGTCAGTCAGTTTACTTTGTACATCCTGCAGGTTAAAAAGTTTCTGGACTCAACCTACAGCATGGCAGACTTTGTGGAGCGCTACAAGAACATGTACTTGCGCCTGAAGAAGGCCATGGAGGAGCTTTTTGGTCAGCAGACTGCCTTTGTTCTGGCCCTGCGCCAGGGTTTTTCTGCTGCACTGCTGCAGCTCTCCATCCTTACAGCTATGCATGTGAGTCAGGCCGCTCTGCAGGAGTTGCTCTTGCAGATTACGCCGTGATGTGTATGAGCTAGGACTGCTTAATCTCGAAGGCTTTTGAAGTTGTGTTTTTAGACATTATGTTAAGCCATGTTGTTATTGCCGTTATGTTTTCTCTAGGTGAGCGAACGGTTTGCACAGTATATAGACCACATGATTCAGGAGAGTGGCGTGGACTCTGGGAATACGGAGACCCTGAACCAGCTGCAGCAGTTCCTGGAGCCCATGCTCTTTCTGTCTGGACTGGAGTTGGCCAACACCTTTGAACACTTTTACAGGTAAGAGCAGCCCTGTTTGCATTTTTGGCCAAAAAGTATATATCTCCGGACTAAATTTGATCTTTTGTCTCAGGGTTCCTTACTGTGAGCGTTGATGCTCATTAGAAAACCGGTCTCTTTCTTTAGGTACTACCTGGGTGATCGTCTGCTTGGTCAGGGCAAGGTGTGGCTGGAAAGCGCTGTGATTGAGCAGATCAGTACCTGCTTCCCCAACCGCTTCCCCCAACAGATGTTGAGTAACCTAAGTGAGTCAGAGGAGCTGCAGCAGGAGTTTCATCTCTACCAGCTACAACAGCTGGACAAGAACCTGCCGGATATGGATGAGGAGGTGAGAAGAAAACCATGGCATGTGACTACATCTGTTAAGACAGACTGTCTGTATAGTTGGACAGTCATTTACGTGGACAATAAATGTTTTTGCGCTCTGTGTGCTGTTCAGATGATGGATGAGCCGCTGTCAGAGCCAGATGAGGACAGTGACGTGAAGGTGCTTGTTTTGTCTCCACGGTGTTGGGCCATTTCTGCTCCTTGCTATCTGGAGGACCCCAGCAAATATTTTCCCCAGCAGCTCTGCAACTACCTTACTGAGTTTGCCGACTTTTACTCCAAGAGTTAGTTTACTTAGTGCATACACCAGATTTTTGGACAATGATTGTTCCGCCTTGTCATCAGCGTCGGGTCTGACCTTCTGTGTGTACCTCTGTCCAATGTTAGGTCAGTGCATGTACAGCCTAAGCAACAGTAAGCCGCGGCGGCTGCAGTGGACCTGGCTCGGCCATGCTGAACTGCGTTACGGCTCCTGCACACTCTGTGTCTCCACACTGCAGATGTACATCCTGCTGCAGTTCAATCATGAAGAGGTACAGGGAGCCCACTACATGAAAACGCAGGCCGATTACTGATGTTGACTGTGTATCTAAGGATCAAGTGTTCTGTATTGTAGTGCCGTGTTTGAGATACTTTAGCAGGCTAGGGAACTGTTTCCTTACGCTGTTTCTCTCTCACTTTCCCTCTGCCACCCCCTGTTTCGGTCTCTCAGGTTCTAAGTATGGACACGCTGCAGCAGTCCACTGGCTTGTCTCCAACTGTGCTGGCTCATGCGCTCAAACCTCTGACTTCTGAGAAGGGCGTTCTGACTCATGCAGGCTGCAGCCGGGATAATATGACAGGCAAGTTTGTTTGTGGCGGATACGTCTAACTTCAGACGCTTTAAATATGTAACGATTCAGCTGTGTTTCGTATTCAGCCTTTTAGGAGTTGCTGATATTTTAATAGCTCACTAACATAGGACAATGCTTATTCATTAATGGACTGCAAAGCTTATAAGAGTTTGCTGTTTGGTTTTTTTACTGTACCCGTGATTCTATAGGGTTCCTGCGGTTGAATAAGAAGTCACTGGCACAGAATTATGAGAAGCAAGGCTATTGCTGCCTGCTGCCCAAGCAGACCTACCTGAATGTGGATGAGGATGCAGCCCGCACGCTGGAGAGGAAACGCAATTACATGTATTGCCTCATCGTGCAGATCATGAAGAAGGAGAAAGAAATGCATATTGACAACCTGGTGTTCAAGGTAAAGTCTGATTCGCTTGACTTGTTGCTGTTGTGGCAGTGGATTCACTTGGCACCCTCTTAGTGCACCCTTTCTGCTCAAGCGGGAGCTTGTTAGAGTAACGGTTCGGAGCTGCCTCTGTGAAGGTGTGCCTTTATTATATATATTTTGAAAGCACTTTAGCTGCCAGCATTATGTGGAAGGAAAGAACAAAGCACAGGAGCCTCTCTGTAGTTGGTGTTGTAGTTTGTTTTTGACCACTTTGTGTCTGCCATGCTGATGCCAGCTTCTTATTTGCCAGCTGCTTCTCTGAGTATTCATGTTCTACCTTAAATGGGACAGCAGTTGTATTTTGTGTCCTGAGGCAACTGCTGTTAAGTGCTGCACCATTTAAGGTGGAACGGGAAAATTGGAATAAGAAGCTGACGTTAGCCTTGTGTGTCCGACTGCTTTTCCAGCCTGGCTCAGTGCAATGCACAACAGGCAACAAGAGTTTTACTGAATAAGGGATCAGTCCCGACTGTTTGTGGCAAAACTGCAGAAGGAGGAGGTCTTACGGGTTGCTGGCCCACATCATCTACCTCTGGGCTAATATTCGACCCCCCACATAAAACCCACTCAAACTTTAGAAATGGGCCTTATGAGAGAAAATAAAATCCACTGTAGCATATGGATTCTTTTAATGTTTGGATTTAAGAAACCACTAATGGTTGTCCAAAG
>CM067478.1:3938480-3957938 GCA_034552555.1 Semaprochilodus insignis
TCTCTCTCTCTCTCTCTCCCTCAACATGCAACAGGTGCTGGACATGTGTCAGAAGCAGGAGACCGGTCGCACTAACAGCTCTGTCCGCTTCAGCTGCAGCACTACAGATGTGCTCTCCTGCATCATGCATGTCATCAACAAAGGCTACGTCCGTCGCAATGAGGAAAACCCCCACATCGTAGAGTTCGTGGTGGAAGACCCCTCATCACCACAGAAGGGCCAGGCACACTTCTTTAGCAAGCTGGATCTGAAGAAGGGCTCCAGCGGCAGCAAGGCTGACACCAGGTGTGCTGATGACCCTTAACCATGACCCCCTTGAGCAGGAGGAGGGAGAAGACGGTGGCATAACTGTGGCGGGATACATTTCTTTTTTTTTTCCCCCTCAGGGGTGTTTTTTGTTTTGTTTTTTTTCCTTTCCAAGCGTTTCCCAGTAAAAAAATGTGTCCAATCTTTTCAGAGCAAGCAGCTTTGCTAGTCCATTGTGCGAGAATGGTCATCATTTCCTCTGTGTATGATGCTGAGATGAGAAGAAGTCTTTTGGGTTTACTTTTTTCCCATTCAATATTACAAGCTTGCTACTCTTATTGCTTCAGTCAACCTTTCAAAGTGCACTTTACCTTGAATAACGAGTTAATGTTAATGATGCAATTGGCCAAAGTGGTTTCCTGGTGGTGGTATGTCAGTGCTACTGAACTGGTGCCAACCCTTTTTATTTTTTCCTTCCATCCCAGCCCCCCCCCCCCCCTTTTTTTTTTTTTTTCAGATTTGGAGAGAGTTTATTTTTATGTTTCTGAGAATGATTTTGTTGAAGAGACCAAAATCAGGTTATCTTAAGACCCTTTCTTTTTGCTGAAATAAAGCCGACTGTGCCTTTTGATTTTTGTTGACATCAGTTAGAAGGCAGAGACAAACGTTTGGCGGTGCTGAACACAGACGTACTGTCAAGCAGTTTTGTTTACTGTTGCATGGGTGTGGATCTCAGAACATTTCGTCTGCAGCAAAATGTCCTTACCCCAGTCTATTGACGAGCTCTGATGGATGGAGCTAAGAATGACTTATGTTATGCTCTTACGGCTTTTCACCTCTCTTTTTACAGTAACACTACCCCTACGAAGCATTTACAAACAGTATAATCTTTCTGTATTCATGGTAATTAATTTGGTCATAAACGCCCTGAAAACCATTCATAAGCAGTTATAACATGCCTGAAAGTCGGTAGCAGTGACCCTATCTGACAGGCTTAATTCTGATAACCACTGGAGAGACTGTAAAATGAGTAGCAAGATCATCGTCGGTCAAACACGATCTGCTAATATGGGCTTACTGTTTGTTGGGTCACTGTTGCTCGTTTTTACCTTTTGCTATGATGGCTTATTAAAGATTTATGGTGTGTTTATGACCTATTTAATAACCCCCCTATAAGGATAGTGTTATTGTGAAGTGGTACTCTTTGCAGTGTTGACATGCTGTTTTTTTGTTATTTGGTCATTAGAAAAACATCAACATTACCACAAAGCATATACCAGTCTGTGGGCGGTCAGGAGCCACTCCCTGATGAGCTATTATAATTAGATACTGTAGTTCATTTAAAACCTTCTCAGAGAAAATGTTTGGCTCCAATGCTTGGAGATTTGTCAATGAGTCGCAAAATTGAAGTATAGTCATGGCAGATGTTTAGACCCAGGCAGACGTATGTTTTACTAATTTTAAGAAATAAAGCTAAATCTTAAATGTCCATGTTTGTTGCTTATTTATTCTCTTTATTAAAGTCGTATAATGTAACTCAGAGGAATAAATATTGTCTGTTTTGTTTCAAGACCATAGTAAACAAGGACCTGATCAAAAACAGTATTTAGCGAAAGCTTTAACCTGGCAAAGTTTAAATTGGACAGAAACCATGCGCCACTAATAGCACTTTCAATTCTCTCATCTACAGTCTGCGCCTATGAAAGAAAAAATACGTTTGGATTATGTATTTAAAGCAGATCTCTCCAGAACGATGCGTAGCTTTTGAAGCCCGAAACAGAATCCTCACTGACATGGTGCTTGACTAAGTGAACTTCAGCCCCTTTAATGCCCGTTGTGACTTGCTGTGTGTATGTCTCCCCTGCAGCCTGGGAGGCCTTATAATGGCCCCTCAGCATGCGGAGGATGGGGTATTGGAGGCGGTGCTCTTTTCCATGGGCCGCACCATGACCCAGGAGGAGGTGAAGCAGCTAATGCAGCGCACTGTCCAGCAGGTGGCCAGCACGCTCAGCCTGGATTTGGACCGTGCCGAACACCTGCTGGTGCACTGCAAGTGGAATGTAGACATGTTGATCCAGCGCTACACGGACGACCCAGACTCCTTGGTGCTGGCCGCTGGCCTCAAGATCCGCAACCCTCAGCCTCCTCCTAGCCCGGTGACCGTCTGCCCCGTGTGCCTCATCTCACAGTCTGGAGAGATCGAGTCTGCCCCCATGCTCTGTTGTATGCACTACTGCTGCAAGGTGAGCATCGCATTTCTTAGGTTCAGTGTTTCCTCTAATGTCGCTTAAGCTCAAACTCAATATGCATCACAGTAGATAATTCCCAAAGCATGTTATTTTGGATTGGAATGGTGATCAAATAGGGAGACACGCAGCTGAAGGCTCTTGGATATTTAATGTACTGCTGGGATGTTAAATCCGCCATCCATCATTTCGAGGCCTGTGCAGTGCACTGTATAGGGAGTGGAGAGTCTTCAGCCTTACACTAAGAATGTGTGCCCTCCGCTGCTCTTGATGGTCTCAACGATCATTTGGCAGAATGAGACGATTCACAGCTCCTTGTTATCTGCTTGTTGCAAATTAACACCAGCAGTTAATGTTAATAATAATAATAATAATAGCAGCAATAATAATAATAAAAATAACTTTCATATTGCACAGTAAATCCATTTACATATTGATACCAGCTCACTGAGTTCCTCACAAAAAAGTAGCTAAATGAAGAATGAGTATTAAGTAGATTAAATTAAAAGGATACATTTAAAAAGGGAGGTGAATTGTAATTAAAAGTTTGCTCAAAAAGGGACATTTTCAGATGTTCTGTGTGCACTGAGCTGTGGAATTCCACAATTTACAAGCAGAATGACAGAAAGACATTCTCCACATTTCTGTATTTTTATTGAATGGTATTTGTAAAAGGCCAGTATCTTACATTTTAGCCATTTGGAGCCATTTAGAGGTTTAATAACTATCATAAAATCAGCAGCCAGTGCAGTTCTTACCAAACAAGGGTTATATGAACGTTTTTTTAGAATCTGTGCTACTGCATTTTCTTCCTCTACATGTTATAGAGGAAGTCCAGTAAAAAGGGCATTACAGCGATCCAGGTCTGCTTCTAATGAACGACGGGACAAGTTTTTCTGCATTGCTCTGGAATAGTAAAAGGCTGATTTTGAGCAACATTTCACCAAAAAAAATAAAAAGGTACTTTAGTGGCTGTGTGGAATAAAACCAAGCTCCAAAACTAACTAGTTTGATTCCAAAATGCATTTTTAAATAAGGTTCTTTTCATGAGCTGTGTTGTTGGGAGTGGGTGTTAAACACATACAAAAAATATCAAAGCACCTTTTTCATTTGTTCTTCTTTTATAAGAGAAGTAAAAGCAGGTTTTCCTTTGCATGCTGCTGTTAAAAAAAAAAACTCTATCCAAGATTTCACCCAAACAGCATATTTAATAAAGCTCTTCAGTTACACCCGTGTTTAGACTTTTATGATCTGGTAGACGGTCAGTTTTCATCCTAGAGATGTTCCTCTCTAGTAAATCCGTTTTAGCTCAGAATCTGCAGATGAATTGTTTTCCAGCTCTTTGTGATTTGTCTGTGCTTACACGGTTGGAGAGGAAACCTCTGCAGTGAGAAACTGCAGTCAGACATGCCTGAGGTTATAAACTCTTTCGAAGCCCAAGGAAGAGCTGAGGGTCTTATGAGCATCAGATTGCAAATTACTAATTATTACCTCCTGTAAGTCGGTGACCAAACATGATTCTGTTTCTGAGGTAGTGACTAGACTCTAAACTCTAAAGACTAGATTTCCAGACCTAGCTTAAACCTCAAACTATGAAAAAACTATACTTATATGTCTGTGGAACTGACCCTACTTGACTTGACATAAGATTACTTGGAGTCTACACTTTTGGTTGGAGGTCATTCTTTCTGTAATAGCTGAGAAGGTTATGTGTATAGTCACCATGTGTCGGAACACTTGATTTGAAAACACTTAATAGTAAAAATAGCTAACCAAGAAGGACTGAAAGGCTCGATACGCCTACTTGTGGTTAGTAGTATAAAGCTGTGGTGTGAAATAACCAGTCATGCAGTTTCCCTTCAGGTGAAGTGCAGAGTTCCTGTATTCTAATGGAGTTTGTTCTGTCTCTCAGTCTTGCTGGCAGGAGTACCTGACTGCTCGCATTGAGCAAAATCTGGTGATGAACTGCAACTGCCCCATCATGGACTGTCGCGCTCAGCCCACTTCCCGGTTCTTCTTCAGCATCCTGACTGACAAAGATACCATCGCAAAGGTTTGCCGTTCGTCACTGTTGGCAGTTGTTTGAACTGTTTTTTTTTTTTCTATTTGAAAATATCATTGACAACTAACCAGACGTGAAATAACAGTCCTCATGCTGTTTTCAAATACAGAACAAATACACTGTATGTGGTTTCCAGACACCCCTTCTAAATAGTGAAATGGGCTACTTTAAGGTTCCCTCATTGCTGACAGGTATTCAGTTGCATGCGTACAGCATGTGTACAGTCTCTGTAGAATGGGACGCACTGAAGCAACTACACAGAAGTAGTGGAACTGTGTTCTCTGGAGTGATGGTGCTCTGTCTAGTATCTTTTGAGAGAGGTTGGAGTGATCTAGAACTCATCATCAAACATCAGTACTCATCCTCACTGATGCTCCTGTGGCTAAATGCAGTCATATCCTCACAGCAGTGTTCCAGTGTAATTCAGTTCCATACTATTGCTGAGGAGCCTGAAATGTCATCGTTACGTCTGTCTTTCAGTATGAGAACGCTCTCCTGAGGGGCTACGTAGAGTGCTGCTCCAACCTGACCTGGTGCACAAACCCTCAGGGCTGTGACCAAATCCTCTGCAAAGAGAATATTGGAAGCATGGGCACCTGCTCCAAATGCTGCTGGTCCTCTTGCTTCAGCTGCAACTTCCCTGAGGTAGGCAAAATGGCTCATACCACAGCTGAACAGGGCTGAGCAGGGTTTTCTAATGGCACAATGTTCTTGTACAATGCCAGCCTACTAGACCTACGTTGTTGCCCAACTTACTTCAGACTTTCATGTTTTGACATCATTTCTAATCCTCTTTCTCAAGGCTCACTATCCAGCCAGCTGCAGTCACATGTCCCAGTGGATGGACGATGGTGGTTACTATGAAGGGATGAGTATGGAGGCTCAAAGTAAACATTTGGCCAAACTCATCTCCAAGCGCTGCCCCAGCTGCCAGGCGCAGATCGAAAAAAACGAGGGTTGCCTACAGTGAGTGCATACCCGCATGCACGTACACATGCAGAACATACATGGGGACTATAGAAATGTGGAAAGGTCCCTTACAGGGACCTTAGAAGACAGCTAGGCGGTATCCCGATAGAGGTTGCATATGCGACAGTTACGAAATGTTGTTGGCATTGTGGTAAATTTTGTAATCATGATAAACATTAAGCTTTTGTGAGCATATTGTTAATATCAGCAGTATTTAAAGGTCACTGACCAACTTCATCTTCAAAAAGAGAACATCATTAGTCCTGTTTGTTTGTCAGTGCGGTCAGCGCAGTGTACACTAGCAATATACAAAATGATTGTATTCATAGGTTTTGTTGGCAGTATAGTATGTTATGTCATAGTATGATTTTTATGATGTCATGACAATATATTTAATGACAAACTGAAAGACCACATATGTGTTACTGCATCATGCTGTGATGGAATAGCACTATTTAAAGCACCTAAGCATGTCTACAATAGCACATTTCAGCCTGACACACGTGTTTCCTTTTATAGTATGACCTGTGCCAAATGTAACCATGGATTTTGCTGGAGATGTCTTAAACCATGGAAACCAACTCATAAGGATTACTACAACTGTTCAGCCATGGTGAGTAACTCATTTAGTAAAATCTGATGTGTGATGACATGGTTTTCCATGTTGTTCAGATATATGGCACACGTGTGCGATACTGTGATGTTTCACTATTCATAACTACAGCTTAGACGTTGTAACATTTGCATCTGTTGTCACAGGTTAGCAAAGCTGCAAGACAAGAAAAGAAATTCCAGGACTACAACGAGAGGTGTACTTTCCACAATCAGGCCAAGGCGAGTAAACAATCACACATTGTTTTTCAGTGTTGTTATTATTATTATCATCATTGTTATTATTATTAAAGTAGCTAATTTACCTCTAACTTACCTGCCGGTTGTTCTGTTTAGGATTTTGCTGTCAATCTGGAAAATAAGGTGTCTTCTATCAATGAAGCACTGCAGATGAAGTCTTTGACGTTTGTTATTGATGCCTGCAAGATTCTTGCCCAAGCTAGAAAGGTGAGCTCTTTCACTTTTACACCATGTTTGCTCCCAGATTTAGTTGTGTCCCTTGTGTCTCTCTGTCCCTTTTGGTCGGTTAAGAAGGGGTGGAAACATTTGAAATTGATATATCGAGTAATACATTTAAAAACCAGGCCTTTAAAAACAGCTAACTTGGCAGCTGATGTGCTAAGAAAGTAACTAATAACAGTAATTATCATAAGCTGTCATTTTATGTAAATCTGCAGTTTGAGTGCTCCCCATCAGATTGGTTATTTTGTTGATGTTCTAGGTAAAAATATCACATCCCCTACAAAGAAACAATAAAAATCGACATTTTTACGTATTTTAGTGAACAGTTTTTATTTGGAAAATACCCAGATTTTGTTTTGCTATGCATTGAAAAGTGCAGAAGTGTGTTCTCTTGTGTTAATGTATTTTTCCAAACAACAACAACATGTATAACTAGACCAGGGGACCCAAATATGACTGATGGTTTGGGGTTCTAATAAGTTACAGTGTAAATTCTATATAACAGACTCCGATAACAGCATTCACGTCATCTACTACTTGTTGTCCAAACAAAAGCCAAATCAGATGGCACAACATTAACCCTGTACTTTTATCTTTGAGCTTTTCCTCCTTCAGCTGAAAGACTGATTATCCTTTTCCTCATGGATCTTTGACCACATAGCGGCACGTTACTAACCTAAAAGTTGCTAGGGCGCCCCCTAGTGGGTTTTTAAAAGCTGCTGTTCATGCAGGGCAGTTGAGCTCGCTTTAGAGATCACTAACTCATACATAGCATACAGGGAGAGAGGATGACGGTCTGTCTCATCTTGGGGCCACAAACCCAATCCGACAGCAAAGTATGCAACTAGAGCTCCTTTATTTCATTAGGGTAACAGTTTGTTAATGTTTTATATAACTTTGTCATCCAGGTCTTGGCCTACTCGTGCGTGTACAGCTATTACAACCAGGACACAGAGAAGATGGACATCATGGAGCAGCAGACTGAAGCTCTGGACCTTCACACTAACGCCCTGCAGATCTTGCTTGGTTAGTGTTTTTTTAATAATTGCTTCAGTGTTATAGTTGTCTGTGTGCGATATAGCTCCACATGCTGGCTGTGAATGTTTTGGTGTGGATTGCTAAACTGGTGTGCATGTTTGGCTTACATAGAGGAGACCCTGTTGCAGTGCACAGACCTGGCGTCTTGCGTCCGCTTGCTGAAGCCGGAGCACCTCAACACTGGCTTGGAGCTTATTCGCCGCATCCAGGAGCGCTTGGTGGCTATCCTCCAGCACTCTACCCAGGTATGTTCTCAGCCAAGTTCTAGATGCTTCCGTCAGCATTGGCTGATGATACTGATAACTGACTGTGAACGCAACCTATATCACATGTTATGACCGGAGAGGTCGAACTTGCAGTGTGCCAGCCTTTACAGTCTTTTATGTACCTCTTGTATCCTTTTGTTTGTGGATCCCTTTTTTTAGCTGCAGTCACTGTGTAAAGGTTTAGCTGCAAAGGGTAAATTTCATTTATTATTTTATTTATTTATTTTTTTATCGGTAGGACTTCCGTGTAGGATATCAGTCCAAGGCTGGGCCAGATCAGGAGGCAGCACAAGCCTCAAACCTTGCTAACAACACAGACACGAACAAAGAGTGAGTTAATCCGCACATTAACAAGACTGATGTTGGCTCTCACAGACACGCAGTGTTGCATTGTGTTCAGGCTTCCTCTGATGAAGGAGGAGACCTTATCTGTGGAGAATCGGAATGTTAGTCAAACCAGATGCATGTTCATACCATATTATTCGAGCAACGTCTTTCATCTTGAAGAGTAAAGCTGCACTTGTTTTTTTAGGTCCAAGTCAGATAGAGACTCTGAGACCAGAGAGTCCGACAACAACAACTACACCGGTGAAGACGTGGGTGACGAAGCAGAGGAGGACGACGAGTACGACGACGAGTACGTCCCGGAATGGCACGAGGACTACGACGAGGAGGACCTCGACGAGGACGACTTTTTCTCGGACGATGACGAGTCTGAGAACCTGGAGAGGGACTTCAGGCCTTTTGACTAAATAAAGTTTGATGACCAGCGATTGTCAGAAAAGATAATGAAGATTAAAAAAAATGTTAAAAAAAAAAAAACCCAGTCTAAACCAGTGTCCAGTAAACCAGACCCCTCCGAGTTTTCCCTGCCCTTACACACCTGTTGATTGAGCTGTTTGGGCCTTGAATTGGCTGTGTAAAAGCAGGGAAAGCATCAATGGACCCGCTGGTCTAGAGTAAAGCAAGGAAGCACTACCAAAATGTGTTTGAGGATGAAAAAGCACTTATACAGAAAAAAAAAAGACTTGTATCTTCCTTTTTTCCCCTCCCTCTTCAGTTTAATCCAGTTTCTGCCTGGCCTCTTAGCTCTTACTGTTAAGCCCCTATATCCAACAATTCATTTTTGCACTTATTTTGTTTGGCTCTTTATTATATGGATGATGTTACTTCACTTAAGTTCATGCTAGTCGTTTTCTTTTTCCTCGCACTTCCATAGCAGATGAGGTGACCAAGTCCAAGGAAGGAATTGTTTTTTTTTTTTTTTTTTTTATTTTTTTTTTTTTTTTGAGGATATACTGAAGCATAGACAATTCTATATATTTTTTTGGAAAGTAGTCCTCTTTTGTTTGTAAGCTGTTGCTGCTTTTTTATTCACTTGCAATGATAAAGAAGGGATGTGTAATCAAGCATCAAAAAGCCTATTCTCTTTTTTTTTTCTCCTTCTTTTTTTTAAGCTTAAAAAAAAACAGCTCATCTACTCATCTTTCATTATAAAAGATTTGCCTTGATTTATTTTGTACACGTGTTTGGATGCCTTCATATGCTGTGATTCTGAATTGGGTCACCATACGGATGATTGATTTCCTACAGAAAAATATTTGCAGAGACGAATATTCGAAGAAAGCTTCTGTCATGAGCATCTGTGTTCAAGGGCTACGCGGAAAACAAAGTGTTTCTGAAAGTGATTCAGATTAAAATCGTTCAAATGTTCTTAAAAAAAGAAAAAAAAAGTGGGTCAGACAAAAAAGTGGCACACTGCTCCATGAACATGTTATGGCAATAAACATCTGTAAGCGTTGCACATAGTCACGTTATTTGCTGAGCAAAACCTTGTTTTGCTGTTAACTTTTTTTGTTGTTGTTTTTTTCCCTCAGAAAGAAAAAGTAAACTCGAGTCGTTTTTGGACATGTTTATGTTCACTTGTACAAAAATGGAGAGATATCAAATCTTGCAGTGTCCCACTTTGAATCTGCTGTAGGCTGAGACGTCCATATATATTAGTACATTGTTCTGCTCATATAATGTTATCTCTCTTAAACGTGAAGTTAATGCAACTTCATAAAGTGCTAACTAAATAAATGCTTTTCTTCAGTTGAATGATCTTGTTTATTCATTACTAAAAGCATTATACATGGTAGCTAATTCAATTATGGGGGGGGGGGTTCCTTTAAGGCAAGAAAAAGATCTGGACAATATTTCCATTTTCAATTTCTTTCTTTTTTTTATTTCTGAATAATTAAATCAACAATCCAATGGAAATTTAAAGTAATTTAATGTAAAAATGTAGAGAAAGTGAATTATTTCTTTACAGTGATGGGAGCCAGGGGTCATAATGTCTACAACACACACAAAATGTAAAAAAAAAAAAAAAAAATTATATACCATCCAAAACCACCAGTTAACCTACATGCATGTGTTTTCTTACACAGTGTTGATGATGGTAAAATAACCATTAAATCTGAAACAGTACGTTTTCTTTGGGGACTATTTTGCTTGACAGCACCGTGCAGGTACCCCTCCGCCATGAATGGATTGAAATAAATTAATTATAATACAATATAAGCCAAAATCATATCACAAAAAAAATATATAAAACAATGTGCCGGAGCATCTGTGAGGGACCTTTCAAAGGCGTTAAACTCTGGTTTAGACGTCTGGTTCCTATCACCACCAGTGTAAACAATTCTGATTCGGTAAGTTTCTCTAGAATGCATCATTTTACACCTCAAAATCAGAATGGCGTTGTTTACATCTCAAGCATTTAAATATCTAAAAATATTTGAGTAAACATTATTAGTAGGCTCCGGTTGAAATATTTAGGATTTGTTTCGTGCTCTTATTTTGGAGAATCAGTGCGACGCTAATGGTTCCACTTCCGTTCACACTGGCGCAGCACACAGCGAGCAGTTTTGTTAGCTAACTCGGTAATGTGGGCTGCGGCTATGTCCATTTGTGGTCGTTGCCCACCAGGTTGACTTCAACAAAACCTGCAATTAAAGGCCACAAATGTGGTCCGCTAGTGTTAAAAGCATTTCTGATGCTCAAAGATGCAGCTGCTTGTCGTTAGCCGGAGAAGAGAAACAGCTTTGTGCTAGCTAGTTAGTCTGTTTACTTGAGGTCTCCGCAGCGAGCTGCGTCTACAAACAGTGTACAACCTGTGATCCAGAAGAAGCCAGCGAATGGCGAAAGGTCGAAAACGAAGGAACGACCCCCCTCATGGAAATGGACCTAGATTTAGGATGCCTCCTCCAGGTGGTCCCCCACCTCCCGACGGGTTTTGGGGAAGGCCTCCACATCCAGGTGACTTTCGTGGTCCACCTCCTCATCCGATGGGCCCCCCTGGACCGAGGATGCCAGGGGAGCGGTTTCCTATGGGCCCACCCGACTTTGGACCACCCCACCCCCCTATGATGGACAGAGACCCTTACTTTCATGATGAATTCATGAGGCGAGATCCGTTCATGCACGGAGACTTCCCTCCGCCAGAGTTTGGAGATGACCCACGGTTCCCCCACCCGGAGTTTGAAGAAAGACCGAGGGGCTTTCCCCCGCCGGAGTTTGAAGGGGGCCCACCTTTCCCCCATCCAGATTTTGACGGCAGACCACCACCAGACTGTCCCCCAATAGAGTACGAAGGTAGACCCGGACCTGGATTTTTCCCAGCACCACATGAAGGCGGACCACCTGGTTTTGCTCCACCAGAGTTTAGGGGTGGACCACCAGGCTTTCATCGCTCCGGGTTTGAGGGGGAACCTGGGTACCCAATGATGGACCCTGTACGTGGGCCACCGGATGGTTACAGTGCCATGGAGCCAGGTTATATGCCACCAGTAGGAGCCCATGTAAGTATTCATTGGCGTCACCATATAGGTTTTTCCCAGTGTGTATGAAGTGTTTTCATTTGTGCAGATTTTAGGAAAGTTTGTGGAGTTTGTTCTGCTGAAAGCAAGAGCATGACCAACAGTACCAGCTGTTTCCATTGATGAAGTGGCGTTACCGAAGGGGACGGCTTGGTAACGCCCACACCTGTATGAGTTATAATGTGAGGCTGAATACTGGCCAGTGTGCTCATGGCAAGGCAGTGTGAATTACTGGAGGCATGAATGCAAATGTGCAGGCCATATGATACGTCGGACCTCTCCAGAATGCTCCTCGAACCAATTCTGGACAACCTGGGCCCAACGGCACAGTGCATTATCCTGAAGGAATATACCGTCATTGCCGGGGTGCAAGAAGTCCATGAAGGACTTAATTTGGTCACAAAGCAGCGAAGTGTAGCACGCACCCGCCAGGGACGTGTTTAGTCAGATAAGTTTAGACATGGACCCAACCCATGCCATGAGAACACGCCCCATACCAGTATAGAACCACTACCAGCCCGCACAGTGCCTCGTCGATAACTGGGTGGCTTTACGGGGTTTCCTCAACATTCAAGCCCTACCATCAGTGACTCATGGGACCACACCACATGTTGCCTTCTAGGGTCCAGTTAGCAACGTTAAGAGCCCAGGTGAGGCACTGTGTCTGGTGTTGTGGTGTTAACAGAGGCACTGTGCTGGGTCCTCTGCTCCCATATCCAGTGGAAGCTAAAGAATGCATTGTATGTGTATGTGATTTCTGCTAGAGTCTATTGTCTGTTCACATGAACAATTCTAGCCAGACGCTGTCGGTCACAATCAGTAAGCAGCTGTGGGTGGCTACTGTGCTATCCACTGTGGGTGGTAATGATTCCTATAACATGATGCTGGTACACATGTGACATTGTGGATCCAGGCATGTTGGAAAAGGTATGTTCCATCCGTCTGGCAACCACAATCATGCCTCGTTCGAACTTGAGCTGGTCAGTGTTGAGCTGACCTCTCCTACAAGAAACGTATACAGGTGTGGGCGTTCCCAAGCCGTCCCCTGAGGTAATGCCCTTGCATAACCAATTTGTTTACTGCTATCCTATAACTAAGTAGGAAAGTGTGTGTGTGTATATACATATATGTATGTATGTTTTTTATATATATATATATATATATATATATATATATATATATATATATATGTATATGTGTTATATATACAGCCCCCATGCCGCTCTCATTGATCCTGAGTGTGGCCTATAGGGATGTTCGGGCTCTTTCAGAGTCCATCTTTCAAAGTCCATCTCTGCCATATTTGAAGGGTATAATGGTTTTCTAGTAAAGTGTGGAAATGCCATCGATGCATTTAATATTTTAATACGTTTTAATGCTTGTTATTTTTTATTTCAAGCTTTAGGCTTGTTCACTTTGTAATACATTGAAATATGTAGTGAACTATATGTTAACCAAGAAATTACATCACAATTCGTTTAATTTGATTAAGGGTGAACCTGCCTTTGGAGGGACAGGAGGCCATTTTGGGCCTCCACCAGATTTCATGGGACCAGGACCAGGCCAGGATGTAGCTGTAAGTTCATCCAGCCTCTTTTTCCTTGGAACTCGCTGGCCTTTTATGGCATACATTAGTTTAGGTTATGTAACAAACTAAAATAAATTTGGTTTCTATAGTTAGAAAAAATGTTCAATATTAAACCATTGGCAGTTTGAAAGAAAAACTTAAAATGGTACAAAGTTATCAGTTAATTCATTTAAAGGAATTTCATATTTTCTTGCCAGAGGAGGCCGTAAAGCTTTAGTCCGAACAACCAAACTTTGGACTCCAATTAAGAAAATGAAGTACTGTAGAACTAGAAAGGCCAGAGGAACACGCTGCTCTGTGTTACTTGAAGGTGGGAGTGGGGAGTAGTGTGCTTTGAACACTATTGGGAAAAAATAGTTATTATTATTCCTACATCAATAAGGTCTCCAGCTTTGTGGGCCTGTACTGGTGAGGCTCAAGGTCACTCTTTTTTGGGAACCTGGTGTAGAGCAGGCAGTAGTGCTTGGGTTGGGTTTGCAGTGTTTGGTAGATAAGGATTGTTTTTGTTGAATTAGGGGTGTAACAGTACACACACACACACACACAGTTCCGTTTGTGATACTGAGTTCGTGATTTGGTATTCTCACCAAAATATGAACAAGGAAAATGATGACATCACCAAGGTGCGAAATTCAGGGAGTCCTGGGGGAGCCGGGATCCATTAATTAACTATTGGACCCCCCTGAATATCTCTTAATGAACATAGTATGAAGTTATGCTCACTGTTAGGGGAACAATAGGCACTCAAACAAATACCCAGAGAGCTTCCGTCATTGTTCTTAGAGATGCAGCACTGGTCTGCCTCAGGGTGGCACCGTATCAAAGTAGGTTCTCTCACTTGGTCCTTCACAGCCTAACCACTGTTGTCTACAGCTGAGATATGATGTAGCTTGTTTATAAATATGAAAGTTTTGCAAGAGATTGGTGGAAAGAGTAAATTGTTAATCGATTCTTAAACCAAAGGTACATGGACAGTTGTAGCCAGACGCTCTCGGTCACTATCATTAAGCAGCTGTTGGTGGTGATGATTTCTATGACGTATTCCTGGTACACATGTTACGTTTTGGATCAGGGGGTGTGAAACGGCCACACAGCTTTGGAAATGGAGCGTTCCATCTGTCTGGGACCCATTATCATGGGTCTCTATTAATGTGTGGAAGACCCCTGTACCAAACTACGTAATTCCAGAAGAAGAGCTGTTAAACCAGACATGTTATTGCCACTAAAGGAAGTATCAGCGCCGCTACGGCAAATGAGTTACCGACCAGCTGACGTGGGACCCCACCAAATAACAGAAGGGGTTTTCACACAGCGACCATCATGCGTACATTACTACCAGCACTGGAGCTGTCAGGCAGGAGACATGCTGGAATTTGAAGTTTCTGATTGTTTGCAAACTGCAAATTGTGTTCAAGCGATATAGCTGCATTAGATGGCATAATACAGTGGTTTTTAATCCAGTCCTCGGAGACCCCCTCAGAGACAGCCCGTTTTTTTTGCTCTATCCGTATGTGTTAAAGGATTAATCTGGGGGTCCCCGAGGACTAGTTTGAGAACCAACCACAAGAATAATTAAGAGAACGTCCATTCTCTTCCATCCATGCATTATCACCTCTCTGTGCAGCACACTGTTACAGTTTTGCATTGCAGGGTCACAATGCATTGTTAAACTCCTGTGCATCTGATGCATTCAATAACTCCTTACTGTATGTCTGTATATTAATATTAATGTTCTTCATATTGGCCAGATAATAAAATACTGTGGCATCAACTTTTTTCTCCTTTTTTTCCCCCCTCCGTTTTTTTTTTTTTTTTTTTTTTTTTTTTTTTTTTTAAATGTTCAAGGCTACGGCTCCTCCTCCGCCTCCAGGTCCACCTCCCAGCCATCAGAATGACGCCAGTGAACAGGCATCTAAGCAAGCAAAGAGTGAAAATACCAAGACTACAGCTTCAAAGACAGCAACATTCACGATCAAGAATACAGCAAGATATGTCAAGTAAGTTTTTTTTTGACCTGAATGGTTTGGGTCAGTTTTTTAAATTTTTGGTGGAATTTTGAATTAGAATTTAGAACCAAGGACCAATTTTGCTTATACACAGGGGGAATTTGTCCTTTTGCATTTAACCCATCCGTACAGTGTAACACCCACATAGACACACTCTAGTGAACGCACACACACTAAGGGGGCAGTGAGAACGCTTGCTCGGAGCGGTGGGCAGCCCTGTCCTTGGCACTTGGGGAGTAGTTGGGGTTTAGGTGCCTTGGTCAAAGGCAATTCAAGTATAATTTCAAGTCCTGTAGTTTCAGGGGATCGAACTGGCAAACTTCCAGTCACACTAGTTGCCTAACCTCCAGCTGCCCACTGTGTTACTGTATCTTGAATTTGTGAATATAATTGGTCTGTTTGATGTTTCTCAGACCTCCTCCAGGACGTTCCATGGGAGTCATTTCATTCATTGGTGTAAGTAATGTTACACATCATTTAAAGAAGAGTGGAAATAAATAACCTTAGTCCCCCCCCCACCAAACTGGAATTAAAACTACCTATTTGGCAAAAATGATATATGATATTTATGTGCTTTTGTATTCTGTGCATTGTATTTACTTGCTACTTTTCCTTTTGTTCCTTGAATTTTAGAACAATTATGGGTTCATTGAACGCGAGGACCTGAAAAAATTCTCTTTCCCTTTTGATGCCTATTTTGGGAACCCCAACCATTTGGTCCCTGGGGTTAAGGTGCATTTCACAGCAGTCAAAGAATTGGTGAGTGGTTTGTGTCATTTAGAATATTGTAGTAAAGCAATATTTAATAACACGTTTAAAAAAAAAAAACCTTTCTTATGATGGTTGTAGGGTAAAGAATGTGCTACTGATGTGAAAGTTGCCCCGGGAGGGACAGAGGAAGTTGACGAGACTCTCCATGAAGGTGTGGTGATCACGGTCCTTCCAGATGTGAGTAGAAGAATCACAATGGTACTTTATCCTAAAGTGTTCGGTGCATAGTTTAATACCGAAGGTGAAACATTTTTCCCCCCTGAAGCGTAGGCGTCAGTGCAGTAGATTTATAAGAACAACTTTTATTTTGCAGCCTGATTTTTTTGTATCTTGGCTGTTTCGGTGGGCAATTGTCCTTTGACCAGTTTTGATTTTGATGGTATTAAAAATGTTCTGAATTGCTTCATGTTTAAGAGAAAATTGCCTATGGAGAAGTAAGAAATGACTGGCAACCTACAAAGTGTCATTTCATTGAACGCAGTTTTACTTACTTA
This sequence comes from Semaprochilodus insignis, assembly GCA_034552555.1. NCBI lineage: Eukaryota > Metazoa > Chordata > Actinopteri > Characiformes > Prochilodontidae > Semaprochilodus > Semaprochilodus insignis. Next base: position 3,955,104 of record CM067478.1, read on the forward strand.
TTTTGTTTCCTGATTATGAGGACAATTTAGAACGTGACTGTCTACAGTTCCATGTATAGACGTACACCTTGTATAACAATCGTACTGTTTTGTTTTAATATAGGCCACGATTTGGAGCAGCGGTATTCTTAAAATGCTAAACATGCCCTTTTTTCCGTCCTTCTTCCTTCAGACTTATGTATCGGAACCTCACCCAGGCCGTATCCGAACCATTCTCTCTACTGACCCCATTAAACTGCCTTTTGGAAAGAATGACTCAAAAGCCACCCTACTGCTGTTTGACCGAGTGAGATTTCAACTGGCCACAGATATTATTACTAAACATACCAGAGCCACAAACATCATACCACAAATCCCAGACACATTTCAGCTCACCAAGGAAATCAGGGAAACGGTAAGATCAACTTTGCCAAATGTAAGAAAATAATCTTTAAAATGTGGAAGTTTCTGCTGAGCTCCATCATTTGTTGTAGTGTTTATAATGGGTACATGTTTGCCTGTCAGTGGTCAGCATGCACCGCTCCACCATGGATTCATTCATTTTAAAAAGAAGACTTGAGCCAATAAGCTTTTTTCAAAACTGCCTTAAAGCAATGTTTATGTAAAGTAGCTTTTAGAGGCATTGGACTCTTGTCATGGAAAAAGACAAACTCATTCTGGACTGGCTGAGGAAAAATAGATAATAGTAGAAAGAGAGTTTATTAATGAAGAGAAGTTTCAAAGCATGCAAGAGGATAGAAGATAGGAACACTCCCCGTGTCTCCCTTGGATGTGTGTATGTGTGTATGTGTGTGTGTGTGAGAGAGAGAAGACCCTGAGTTCCAGTCATTTTGCTTGGTAAACAGCAGGAAGCTACTTCCAAGTTTGGGAGTTGCAAGGTCACCAGTGTGTGTGTTTGTGTGTGTGAGAAGATGAGAAAGTATTGCTGTCTGGAGACAGGGAGGCGAGCCTGTGTGTCAGTGTGTCTCCAGATCCAGATGTCCAAGACAGAAGATTAGAACACTTAATCACACATAGTCTACACAATGACCTCTCATGCACAAACTGCGTAGTCATGTATAGCTTAGTAATAACCCTGCATGTTTCTTCCACATAGTCAGACTCTTCAGACCACTGTGAACAATTCTCTAACTCTCTAAAACTTACTCTAGCTTAGAACAGTTGACCTCAAACCACTCTGAATGAGTATGTTACACTTAATCCAATCCTAGTCAAATTTCTGCAGTTGTCTGATTATGCAAGTGCTCGTGTCAGCAGATTACTTTGGTTTCTTAGATCATGCAAGGGCCCCGACATGGCATTAAGAAATCCGATAGAAATCTGAAGCTGGGTTTAGGTTTCTCGGCACAAGTATTTTCTTACTTGGATTTCTCAGTCTGCACATGTGCAGACCACGCTACCAGAAATAAGCAAGCATTGTTTAACACACCAACCACAAGATGGCAACAAAACACTTTTGGTGCTACACTGAAAGCAACTACATGCCTGAGAAAATGAAGGATTTAAACACTGTTCCTCCTCTAGATTTGAGTGTTATGTCACGTTTATGTCACATCTTGGCTGGTTGCAAAGCAGAAATCTGATTACTGCCTGACTTTTCACATTGTCTCATGACTCTGTGCATGCAAACGCTTTGATCAGATTACCAAATAAATAGCTTTCTGCAGCTGTTGGATTATTAAGTGCAGATATATGCCGTCTTTTTAATTGAATGGAGTGGAGTTCCCCTTCAACTGAGTGGAGTTCCCCTTTAACCAAGGCTGTAATCACAAAGCAGTGAAGTCTTAAACGTCTCTAAATCTCATTTCATAACCTAAAGGAATTGCTTATTAGCGTACGCCTTGCTTCAGTTTAACTGAACTGTAACTGTCTTTTACCCTCATGTGTCATTTGTCCTTTGTGTTTGAATTTCCTACAGGGTGCGGTCATGAGCATCAAGGGTGACGTCTATACCATCATGTCAAAGAGACATGAAAACCTCACTGCTTCTGTCAAAGAGAATCTGTCAGATGATGAACTGAATGTTATGGATGAGGTGGAGTTCACAGCTGTAACTGTGAGTCGATTGAGCTCTGTTCTTCTCCAAGTGGGCTTTACGTTAACTCTTATTCTGCAGTTCTGACTGTTTGGGTCTTGGAATGTTAAACAACTTCTCATCTAGGTTAAAGACAAAGTGAAAGCCGTCAGACTGAAAAAGCTTCCTGTAGGCTCAGTGGCCTTTGATTCACAAGCAAAAAACAAGATTGCTGAGGTAAAGGAGAAAATCACTGACCCGTCTGCAGCCAGAGACAAGGTCAGTCGTGCTTCTTACTTTTTGCTGTTGTCATGTTGTTGTTGTTGTTGTTGTTGTTGTTGTTGTTGTAACAGTAACAGAGCCTCTGTTACTATAAACTTATATTTATAGGTAAAACCTCTCAGCATGCTCATGTTAGTCTTCAGCTAACCCATTTTTTGTCCGGATTATGCAAGACGATATTACGGTGACTGAAAACTGCAAAACAAATTAACAAAAATGACAGAAAACAAAATTACAAAAATAAAAACTTAATTTACAAATGAAACAAAACACGTGCCACAAATGGACAAAACATGCTTTAGCGCCGTTACCATCCCAAACTCCACTCACTCTACCACCACAAAACAGTTTGATTGACAAGGGTCCGCAACAAGCACTTCCTGTGTGTTAGACCTACCCTTTCCGTCAGAATTCGCAGTTTGTAAAATGTTTCACGTCTTTTAAATTTGTTTTTAATTTTGTGATTTTGTTTTCTGAAATGTTAATTTGATTTGCACTTCTCGGGCACCGTACAGTATACTCTACCCCTTCTTTATTAT
>CM067478.1:3958188-4089508 GCA_034552555.1 Semaprochilodus insignis
TTATTATTATTATTATTTATTTTTATTTTTATTTTTTTTATTTTGTTAAGTTAATTAATTAATTAATTAATTAATTAATTGTTTTAGTTATTTATTTACTTATTTATTTCACAAATGAGAATACAAATAACAAAGGGATTAGTACCATAGCCACCTTCACCTTTCTTTGTAGTGGAAACCAGTGACCTCGGAGGTCATCTCTAAAGGAGGAGTTGACGGAGTTGCAGACATAAGCAGCGAGAAGTATGAGGGGATCATCTCCAAAGTCGTCACGTGTTCCAGAGAGGAAGGAAAGCAGGTGACGTATTTTGAGAAAATTGTTAAAAATAAAATTGCTAGAAATGAGCTAGAAAAATGCTATTCTAGCAAAAGTATGTGGTCCGTAAACTATTACTGTTGCAGCTGTCACAGTTCTTATGCTGTTGCAGTGTGCAGAGCCAGTCTGGAACTCCTTAGTGTGTGTGTTGCAACTAAGGACAGACAGTATATACATGCTTTAGCACTCGGTGGTCCTCATTCAGTGTGCTTGTGTGGTCAACTGTTTTGCTTCTTGGCTGTTGTTGTTGTTAGACATTTCGCTCACCATAACGGCTCTTGCAGTTGACCAGGGCAGAAATTTGATGGTTGACTTGTTTGGGAACGGCATGACAGGGCCATGTTGAAAGCCACAGATTCACCCTATTGCCACTGTATGCGTATGTAGATTGCACGGTTGTATGCTTAATGTAATGCACCTGTCAGCAGTGTAAATACCCAAAACCCACTTATTGCAGGTGCTGTCCACATACTTTTGGCAGTTTTGGGTGTGGGCATTTATTGGTATTGTCATTTTCTATTTTGCTTTATTGTTTTTATTGTTGGTGCTTAAATTAGAAGAAACATGTTACTGATCTTTTACAAATTGTAGTTTTTTAACTTGTTTACCTGTTTACTTGAAATCAGTTTAGGACCTCCTATAAGGCTATGCTCACAATACAAGTCCTAATTCCTAAATTCCTAAAAAAAATTTTGGCTCCGATCTGGTCTTTCTAACTTGATGGTTCACCTTCGTTAATGGGAATAACCTGTTAACTGCATTTACATTTACATTTACGGCGTTTAGCAGACGCTCTTATCCAGAGCGACTTACAACCGTGCTTAGTGTTCCGTTGGATAATATTCCAGCTAGTACAGGAAGTTTAGAGCCTAAAACTCACCCTGAGCTCAGACACTGCCCGAACAGGGGGCCAGTGCTGATACCTAGATAGATCAATACACACATCCTCAGGCCACACCCTGTGATTCACACCTTGGGCTTACCTGAAACCACAGCTGAGCCTAGTAATTACAATTAACTCTAGGTGCAGCAAGCTAACAACACAGCCTAGTAACTGACAGAATCTAAGTCAAAGTAAATTAAAAGCTCAAAGCCTACCTTACTGACAGAAGAACAAATCCTAATCAGAACCCACTAGCACACTGCAGTGACCCACATGCGCACATCCTAATCTTAAACATTAAGTGAATCAAGCATTGTGAACAAACAAACAAACCCACAGGCCTTCCTAAGAAAGAAGTCATTTTGAGCAGCTCTTGGCTTTTCAGGATTGCAGGTGAAACAGGGTCCACTTACATGGCCATGAACTGGATTCGTATCCCGTCTAGGACCACATCAGATCTGTGTCACATTAGGTCTAAAGAAGAGATTTGTGCCTATTCAGCCTGATAATGAGAACGTAGCTCAACTCGGTTATTCTCAAGACTGGCCAGCAAAGTTTCCACATGTAGTCAGTGATAACAAGGTTGATTTGAGCCTATCCTGTTTATTTGCAATGTGGTAAACTCAGTAGACCGGAGAGAGGTGAAGGGAGTTACCCAGGTTGTAGGGTGGCAAGTTCAATGGATGAAACATCTGTGATGGTTTCCTTCGAGAAATTAATCATAGTTGATTTAGATAATGCAAGGCTTATTGTTACCTTAGTCAGATGGGAAGCTAAAATAAATTGAACTGGCTTGCAAACTTCTCATAATAGCATTTCAGTAACATGTCCGGAGTATCAAGCAGTAAGATGAATCATTTACATATTGCAAGCATGTTATGCACTGATGGGTTTTCATTTTAAGCAGATAGAGGAACAGGAGCCTCCCCAGGGTCTTCTGGATTCCACTGTGGGGGGAACACAGAAGCGCTTACCCTTTAGGTCCGGTGATGTGATCACACAGGCCACTATGATGGTTGGTGACAAAGTCCGTTTCAACATCTCCATCAACACTGAGACCAAAGAAGAGCGTGCTGTGAACATTGAGATCCAGCCGGACAGCCTTCAGACAGATGCTGCAGAGCAGCGCAGGATAGTGAGTCTCGTTTGTGGTATTGGTTAAGAGTTCTGATGATAAATAAACAGGTCAGACTGAAGCTTTATGTTTGTAGAATTCAGTAGAGAAAGAGGTTGGTGCTGTTGGCAATTTGCAGCGTGCTGCAGTGGTGCCCAACTCTGTTTTGACCGCTCCTGATCCACTTATAAATAATGTCGTTATTTATTTCCTAACAAATGTCAGTACTGCATCATGGGAAAAAGAGCTTAGCTCTCCTAGGATCAACTTGCTTAAGTTTATCAAGTGCCAGTTCAGTTTAAAGCTGTATTTTAAACATAGTGATGCAGTCTCACGTTGTTCAGTATTATCAAAGATACCAGGTCACGGCTAGTTAGACAGCCAAAATCAACCAATAAGTCTTCTAGAAAGCTAGTTAGAAACCCCTCGCCCTGGAAGAGGAAAACGTCTTAACTGCGTTTACCTGCTCGCTGTGAATTTTGGACAGGATATCTTCTCAGCTTGGGCTCGGTGTTATCGCAGCGTCCGTTAACGGCATAACAAAACGCGTTTTTAGAAATGCAAGCCTGTTTTGTCTGTTTCCTTTTCGTGTACGTTGTATGCCATCATTGTGTGTTCTGACACATCTTCCTCTGCCAGGGTGTTGTTGTGAAGTTGGATGATAATTCTGGGCTCATCAAGACTCCGCAGGACCCCGAACTGTTTTTTGACCTAAGTGAGGTCATGGAATCTACCAAGCTGTCTTTGTCAGAAAAGGTTGAGTTTACATTGGCAGTGGTAAGTGCCTTATTGTGGATATTGCGGCATCTATTTGCTGAGGATCCTGATAATGTGAAATGCTAATTTTGGTCAAATGGCGGATTTAGTTGATTTTTTTTAAATGAAAAAAGTTCACACATTGTCTACAGAGAACCGACTTAACTGCGTTTATATATGTAACTGCACAGTACATTTATTTTTACATTAATATTGCAATAACTTTTGCACAAGTTTTATTTGGGGGAAATACATTTATTCCCCCAAATTCTGCAAACAAACAGTAATTGTGTATTAAAATGTGCAGAGATTGTTCTCTGAAGGGGACGTGTGAACTTACTTTCACTTCAACTGACCGAAACCTGCAACCTTTGCATACAAATGCATTTTGATTGACTTGCTACTGCTACCCCAGAAAGTTGTTTTTTTCCCTCAGTATTTTGTTTCCATGTTAATATGATTTTCAACCATGTTAAAAATGAATTGCAAGGCTGATAAATAAAGTTTGATATGTTTTAATATAATTTCTATTTTTTTCAAGAACGAAGAGGGTAAACGAGCTATTAGAATCAAGCGGCTGACTGAGAGTGTCTTTACAGCTGCGCCAAAATTAGAAGGCCTTGGAGAGAAAGAGAAGGTACTGTATATGCTTTAACAGGTAACCAGAGAGTGGACGGACTGCTTAATACAGATAACCTTCTTTTTTTTTCTTTTTTTTTTTTTGGTTATGTTTGGATATTTACAGAAGAAAATGACAATCAATTTGCAGAAGGATCCGACAGAGCAAAATAACAGTGACTTAGCTGCTGCTAGGTGAGTAAATGATGGATAACACATTTTGGATTGTCAGTTATAAAATGTACTTTATCAGTAGGTTTTTAAGGAACAGCTGGAAATGTGAGTGTTGCTAATAATTAACAAACTTTAATATAAAATACTATTTATTCCAGGTATTAAATTGGATCATGTGTTCTCCAGGCCTATCCTGCATACTTAATAGGTCTCAGCATCTGCCAGTATATAAAACCATTTATTTCACAATGTTATAACAATATTGTATTATGGAAAAGGTTCTAGATAATATATGGACATTGACATTGTCTTTTTATGATAGTAATAGAACCATAAAAGTAATAAAGTATCTGAACAAACATTAAATAAAGGATGGGATCATGATGTAAAAGTGGGACCTTGTGAAGGCAGAGCTGCTTAAGCCCTACTGAGCTGGATTCATCCAGAGATGGTCTGGGAATATAATGTGCATGTAATTTGACTAGCTGGCCTCAGAATGATGGAATTATAGAAATTATAATTCACTTAAGAATTTACTGAGCAGGGATGCAAAAACCATGGACATTGCAGATGCGTACCTGGTACTGCATCTCATCGATCATCACTAAAACTACACTAATCCAGAACAAATTGGGAGATATAGATATATATATATATATATATAGATATATATATATATATATATATATATATATATATATCTGGGTGTATATATACTGAATATATGTATATGTATATATGCTTCTAAATGCTCCTAAACAGGCATAAACGTTCCAAGAAATGTAAAGCAGTGAAAATAAATTAGTCTGTGAATACATTACGGTAGAAGTGCAGTTATTACTCCATAACTGACTGATGTCCTCATTTGTTGTTTCTACTTTAGGAAACCAGAGAAGGGACAATTTGAAGCTTCCAGAGCTGCTAAACTGACGAAAGCCCAAAAGCAAGACATTAAAGGTAAACAGGAGAAAGGTAAAGTAGAAGAAGAGCGTAGCAGAAGCCGCGAAAGCAGCCGACGCAGGTACAGTCGAAGCAGGAGCCGCAGCCGCGATAGAAGTGGCAGCTACTACAGGAAGCACAGGAGCTCCAGCCAGGAGAGGAGTTACAGTAGACACAGCAAAGATCAGACACACAGATCCAGAGGCACTCATAGCCGCAGTAGGAGCAGGGAAAGGAGCAGCCGTAGTGGCAAGAAGAGAAGCCACAGCCCAGAACACAGGGATGAATACAGGGGAGGACGAAGCAACAGTAAGGAGCACAACAGCAAGAGACGAAGCCCTGATAAGAAAACGGAGAGCCAAAAGTCTTCATCAAAATCTGTATCCGGCTCCTCTGGCTATATGGACCCATGTTCTAACAATGTAGATAACGAATTATCAAAGAAAAGGAAAGAGTTGTTGGAGCTCAATGAGCTGATAGCACGGAAAAGGGCAATCATTGCTATGGAACAAAATACCAAATCGTTTAAAAACGTGCTCGAAATGGACAGACAGCAAGGGTTTGCCACATTTGATTACCAGCACAAAACGTGTCTAGACAGCACATGGATCCCTGACATGAAACCAGCCAAGTCCATATTGAAGAAACACTCTGACCGTCCTACTGGACCTCAACATCAGGTCTGTTTTCTTGTTCAGCTAAATCCCTTCTTACAGCCACTGCCGTTCACTTTAGGGTCTTCCTCTGTTTCTCATTTATTTGTTTATTTGTTTGTTTGTTTATACAGGCTAGTAAGAAGAGCTTGAGTCCAGAAGAGCCAGCAGAATACCCCCAGAGCGGTACCACCAGTCCATATGATTGCCCCACGCCTACATGGATGAAGCAGGGTTCTTTACCTGAGACTGCGGATCAAGAAATAGAAAGGAAGAAGAGGCAGCTGGAAGAATTAAGTGAATCTATAGCACGTACAAGAGCAATTGTGGCCATGGAACAAAAAGCGAAATCCATTTCTCATGAGCCTGACATGAAAAAGGAATACGATTTTCCTTCGTGCTCTGACGATTTGGACTTCTCGGCGCCCAGTAAGAACACGTGGAGACTTGATATAAAGCCCGATCTCCAACCAAAGAAGTCTATTTTGAAGAAACGCTCAGATCCTCTCCCTGATCAACCGCAGGTATGTTTCTCTTAACTGATCTAAATGGTTGAAATTAGATTTATGACAGGAGCGCTAGGAAGGAATAGATTGTAAAACAGCATTCCGATAGTATTACAGACTTTAATCAGACGTATTTCTCCAGCAGTATTTAGGAATGGTAAGTATTTATATTAGTGGTGGAAAAACTGTAATGTAAGTTACTGTCCACCTTTCAACGCTTTTAAGTCACCTTGAGTTGTCTGGCTAAGAATAGCAAAAATGATGATGTAGCTAGAACACACTATTACTCTTTAACTCCAACACTGCAGGATTGCTGCTTTTATTTTTGGTAGGTTTGGCAAGAGTTTGGTAAAGATATGGGTAAATAATAAAGCTGACTGAGGACGTTCTGTTCTTTTAAATCAGTGGTTCCTAAACTGGTACAACAAATGATGTTGAGGGTACATAAAAAAAATTCTTATGTTGGACATTTAAACTTAATTTTATCTTCTTTTTTATTCCTTTAGTCAGCCATACAATTACACAGCTACTTCCCTGATAGAGCCACTGGGCAGATCAGATAATGAGTTCAATCTAGAGACCGTGGCTTTTGTTAAGGCCTGTATGGTACATGATCAAGAACTTAGCTGTTTGCGATGATGATTGTTAGTTAATGTTAGTGTTTACGAGTTTGTTTCACTTCTACAGACAACATTAAGTTTACGGTTGTAGTGAGATTAGCTACTAGCGTTCTGTTTGTATGTAAGAGCTGGTTCAAGCTGTAAGGCTGTTAAAACCAAACGAGTGGGCTGGAGTTGGTTTTACATGGGACATTTGATAAATATTCAATTTTTTTTCTCTTCAATTTCTCTTAAACTAACATACAAAAATTAGCCAGACCTAGATTTTCTCACTTCTGAAAACCCAGAGGACAAAATTACTACTAAATATATTAAGATTTTTCCATTTTTCCTGACCAAAAGCTTTGGACAGCTAAACACTGATGTGTTACTGTCTTAAGGACTGTCTAAAAAGTGTACGGTTGAACACATTAAAGGTTGTAGAGGCTGCGGTGGCTATTTAGGGTGATTGTCGGCTCACTAAACGGGCGATGTTACTATCTTGAGTGTGCTTTGTTCCGCATCAATGAACTTTTTTCGGCCGCAGCGCGACTCTCATAGGCAAATCGTGTGCGCTCACGTAGACCACTTTTAAATAACACAGTTTATTCAGAATTATTCTGTATGTCTGGTGTAAAGTGTCATCCTGTCATAAACAGGTCTGATGTTTCAAGGTGGGTTGAGTTAGAAGGATGAACGTCTTGCACATCATGGCAGTATGTCCATGTATAAGAAGCGAGAAGCGAGCAGAGTTGTGTAGCAGGTGGCCTGAAGTGGTACAGGACCACATAGGAAGTTTGAGAACCACTGTTTTAAAGGTTTGTGAATTGCACTACAGGACTGGCACATGCTTTGGAAACGTATATGACTGTACGTCTGTCTTTTATGTTTTTTCAGAGTGGTATGACTTCAGCGGATCCTTACGGTCATAATCTATTTCCAGCTAGTAAAGCCCCTCAAGATGATTACTCCACTTTCTCCAAACCCTCCGGGTCCTCTCATGCTACTGTTGATATGTTCAAGAGATTGATTAATGAGGTTTCTACCAATGCAAGTAGGAGCGAGTCCTCGTCTTCTTTTAACAATCCTCCTGGGCTACGCTCGTTTTCCCCCATGTCAAATTCTGGATCGTTTTACAGACAAAAAAGCCCAGGAGAGGCCAAAGCCGGTTGTTCATATGAAGACACAAGTTCTAAATCACATTCCCAAAGTCGCCAGTCTTCTCACCAGGCTCGTGATCAGTCCTCTTCAGGCCAGCCCTCGACTTCAGAGCAGAAACGTAACGTCGCTACGCAAATGCAGCGTTTTCTCAGCGCTCTCAATAAGGCCGATTCAAATTTGTTGTCCTCGCTGTTGAGAGAAGCCCGTAAAGACTCCGATTCTTTGGGTGCGAAGAATCCACAAGTTCAGCCTGGTAGGAAGATGCCCCACAAGGAAGACTTGTATGATCCTTTCAATGAAACAGAAGACCATGAAGGTAACCCTTTTGTAATGGAGAGCAAACGGAGCAGGAATCCTGTGATGGGACAAGTTGAAAACTGTTTTGAAGACCACGGTGATGATGATCTTTTGCCGCATGAAAGGGCTGTGCAGGACGGCAGTGGATTTTCTCGAATTGTCGGAATGAAATATGGCACAGAAGCGAAGGCTGAGGATCGGTTCCTTTATGAAGAGAAAAAAACTCCAGAGGGTCAAAGTAGATTTTCAGAACGGGATCGATATAAACTGCACCAGGATTCTTACGGTGATTTTGAGCACCAGAGTCGTTCTGTGGACGGCTATCAAAATCCGTACTCGCGTGTTCAGGATTTGCGATCAGAAAACAGAGAGAAGTATGATGGGCCAAAAGAGTCAGAAAGGTACAGGGTAGGAGGCAGCCATAGCCCAGTCCATCAAACGCCGGAGAAGGCTAGTGAAGATACAGCCAAAAAGACGGAGCACTATGAGAAACTTCAGAATCTACTGCAAACAATAGGTCTTCAACTAGACACGTCAGAAGTTAGTAAATTAGCTGACAGGACAAGGGAGAGGCTGTACGGCACGAAGGTCAAATCTCAGAGCACGTCGTCTCAGTCGTTTGACCAAAAAGATGAGCAATCGGTGAGTAGACATCATCGGAAAGGTAGCAGGGCGGATTCCTCTGACTCCGAGGGTGTCCGTTCTGTATCTCCTACCAAATCCTCTAACCGTGAGGTTTACATGAGCTACTTGGACTCTGTTAGGAACCGAGACCAACGTGATGAGGTTTCACTCATAAAGGAGAGGGATCTAGTCAACCTTAAAAGGACTATTAAGAACAGCCCAGAAGCACAAGTGACGCCAGATCCGTACAAACTTACACCATCGTCGTCAAAAGTCGCACGTGAATCTTACAACTCCACAACGGAGCTTCCCTCAACGTCAACTCAGTCCGTCACTGTCTTATGTACTCAACGAACCACTGAATCCACGTTGACTACACCCTACATTACCAGCAGGCAAAATTCCTGGGAGTCTAGCTATCATTTAAATAAAGACCAGGAAGGGAGCTCTCAGGATGCTCTCCCCCCTTATGGTTCAGTTCGCCCAAGTCCTCTGCCTTACACTGCTGGAATTCAAGTACCACTTCTGAATGTACCACCTCCGAATGTTCCACCTCCCAGTATACCACTTCTCAATGTACCGCCTCCCAATATACCACCGCCCAGCATACCACCTGGCTATGGTGCTTATACAACGCCACTGTTCCCAATCCCACCTCCTTTTTCCACGCCAAATCTTTTTATCCCCCCTCCCTCCCCCATTTATCCACCCCCAACAGGTACGTTTAACATGCCCTTGCAGCCAGTAGGCTCTGGCTATGGCCTCAGTCAGGCTAAGATCAAACCCAGTGCCCCAACCAGATGCCTCAAAACAATAGAAACAGTAAAAACCCAGGAAGCTGTTAGTACAAAACCTGCACCGGCCAATGCACGACCTGCGCTTATTAGCATACAGCCTTCGCGGCCTGCGCTTATTAGCATACAGCCCGTAGAAGAAACTCAGCCAAAAGACAGTCAAGAGGAAGATGAATCAAAACAAGCCGCACCTTTAATGGAGGACGACATCAAAGCTAAACAAAAGAAGAGGGTAGGTCATCTTTCTCCTCGCACCCAGTCATACAAACACTGCTGATCGTGCATATTGTGTAGATGTCTATGCTTTAGATCGAAGGGACCTCAGTGAGTCGTCTCCAAATGTTTGAATTGGACCAGAATGCTACTTTCGGCCCAGTTGTTTTAATATTGTTAGTTGTGTCCTCGAGATCATTTTTTGCGCCTTTGTTCTGAGCAGCTGGAGCAGTTTAACCAGAGGATGAGACTGAAGAAAGAACAGCAAATGGAAGCTCAGCGAACACGTGGACAGAGCCAGAAATCAGCACCAGGTACTAGATAAGTATTTCTGACGTTAGTATTGAATAGGCAGGCCGTTTGCGTAATAGGCAGGATATCGGATTAACTACCAACTTAATATAATAGATGCGTGTTGAATTATGAGGTCATTTTAGTCCAGGCATGACTCATGTGCCTCAGCCAAGCTAGTTCTGCAGTTCTGGGTTTTACTTCTGTTGGGAAACGGGTCATGAAGGAAGTTGCCAGTGCTTAAGGCTAAGACCATTATAATAGGCATTTCACTGGCAGTTCCAACAGGTAGTTGAGGTAGTTGAGTTCTTGAGGTAGTTGCGGTTCTTAAGTAGCAGCCTGTTAAAATAAGGAATGCACATGACCGTTTTAAAGCCAATACTGAATAGTCGTTCTTTACGTAAGTGTGCATTCTTTAACGGAACATGTCTTTATTTATAGTGCTGGAATTAACTCAGCAGTTGTCCATTTGTCAGGCACACGTAACTTGCCTTCTGAGAAGATCTAGAATCATCAATTGTAAGTCCTCTAATTTAGGACTTTTTGCGGAGATGTAGTTTATAACTGATGATTCCAAACAGGAAGGACCAAACACAGAGCTAGGAAATGTAGGGTAACTACAGTAGTCAGCGTATTTGGTGCATATGACCATGACATAAAGAAAGCAAATGTTCTGTTAGGTTGAGACAGAATGGCATTTACAGGGACACTAAGATTATTCCAGAAGTTTGGGGGGGGGGGGGGGGATTAGCCAGCTAGATTAGCACTAGGGCAGTAAGCAAGCAGAAGACTCGTCTCACACCTGATCCACTTCCTGAAAGGCTTGATGTTAGCGGGTAAGTTGCATAACATCCGTTGGAGTAAGAGAAGCTGTGGAGGGCGGGGGGGTCCCCAGTGAGTTGGGTTGAGAGCCCCTGGTGTATCTGTAGAATACATCTGTAACTGAAAATTTGGATTTGTTTTCCTCTTTAGATCAGAGAGATTATTCATACATGTATGTATGTATGTATGTATGTATGTATGTATGTATGTGCAGTGAAAGCACAGTGGTCATTGTATAGCTGGAATCAAATGTAGCTCCAGAAAAGTAGCTGGGTATTGTCCTGTTCTGTACGTAATGTCAAAAAAAACCTTGCAATGTGGACCACCATTTCAGACAGGGGGTAGATTATTCTCACCTCACTTGGCCAAGCCTGCTGAGGTTAATGCTCCCCCTATATTGTTACATCTTCACAGGAAAAGTTACCCAAAAAGAGGTAAAGAACGTGTGGATATGTGGCCACTCCCTGGTCTTCTGGGCCGAGAAGAGGGCCACATCTCCTGAAATTGGTATGCAGCTTGGGATGGATCCCAATAGCGTGCGGATATGGTGGAAGGGTGTGCAGGGCATGACTTGGCAACAGCTTCTGCCCCAGCTGCTGCAGCTCAAAGACAATTGGCCCAAACCAGACGTGATCCTCCTGCACCTGGGAGGAAACGACATCGGCAAGATCACCACAGAGGCATTCCTGGCAGCTGTGAAGAAGGACCTGATTTCGATGAAGAGCATATTTCCTGAATGCCTCCTGGTTTGGTCCGACATCCTGCCTCGTAGGTCCTGGAGGCACTCGGACGACAGCGAAGCGGTGGACGACGCACGCAAGGCCATCAACCAAAGCATCGGCAGTATTATTGCAGAGCTTGGCGGTGCTTCACTCGCTCATGAGAGCATAAAGCCTGGTTTGGATACGGGCCTCTACAGACCAGATGGGGTTCACCTCTCTGGGAAGGGAATTGACACTTTCAATTTGAACATGCAGGACTTCCTTGAGAAGTGGGAAAGTGAGATCAGTGAGGCCGAGCCTTCTGAAGCATAGACTCCTTTTGACGTTTCATGATGCTACTTTTGCTTCTGTACGTTGTTCTCGTACTGTGTAAACGTCTTGGCTGTTCACTCGTGTATCTCTTTCGTACATTGTTAAGGTTGGGTGCCAACCTAAGGTTCTACGAATGTCACTGCATGTTTTAATTGACTGATTAAAAAGACCATACAAAGACTTTTGGTTCAAATCCTGTGATCTTTATAAACTCCGCCCCCTCAAATCAGTAGATTTATAGGAGAAGGTTTATGTTTTTATTGGTTGTGTTTAATGAAAACCAAAACTGTGTAAATGAAAGTATGACAATAAAGTGATACGGGACTTACAGTGTCTGTTTATTGAGGCTTTTGAAAAACTTGGACGTGTCTTTTGAGCAGGACCCACTTGTGATTAGTCATGTTGTTTGTAGCACATAGCTTTAGTTTTGTACCCCTCATGTACCACTGATTACCACTGTGGAAGCATCAAGTTACTAATGTGCCTTGTCGCTGAATGCAGTGCATGACCTGTACACTTCAGTGCAACATATTTAAGTGAGCCTTTTCTTCTCAGATGATTTGTGTTATTGTCTGTATACCAACTACAGTAGCGATTTGTATTGTCCATGCTTATGCCCCCTGGATTTTCTGTCTGTATTGTCCCTGTTGTCCCAATTGTCCCAACATGAAGCCGGTTTGGCGGTCTATACAGTGGTTGCCTTTCTCTCCTGCAGGTGATAATGGGAACCCTTAGGTTACCCTATCTTCAGGATAGGACTCAGAAGTTTTGGTAGGTTTGGAGCATCTGATGGACTGCAATGCACATCATCTTATGAAAACAGAACAACAGCCTGAAACACTAAGAAGACGACGCAGTCCCAAGGAGGAGCGATGTTCTATGTTGAGAAGGAGCGCTGTGTGTGAATGGCGTTCTTATTTGAGACCTTTTAAACATCTTTTACATTATAGTTTGTGTGGTTGTTTCTCTGGAACCTGTCACAAAGACCTTGGGGGGGGGGGGGGGGGAACTAGTATGACTGTTGTCGGTTTGTAGAAAATTGCACTGGCAGGACAATGTTGATATGTTTGTGTCGCAAATGTTTGATAAATTATTGGAATGTATATAGATGGGGGTCTTTTGGAAACCGATGGGGAGAAGTATGATCCCCATCAAGTGGCGTTGATGTCAAGTTCCAACTGAGATTGTAACTACAGTGCATCATTTCATTAGTTCATTTTGCCATTTGTTGTATAGCAAATATGCCACTCTCTCAAAGCATATGATGAATAAACAAAAGTCTTCTGTTAATATATATGGCTGTCACTGTTGCTTTGTAACCAGGTCTGCATTAGCTTTCTTTTATTACTGGCTATCTTGCCTAATTTTGATGATATAAAACATATTGCATACATTAGCTGTATAATGTGTATTGTAATTTTGCCTAATTAGAAGAAAGATCTACATAATCTTTCTGTATAACGGGAAGGAATATTGCCTCTGAATGAGAATACGTTACCGGTTAAGCTAAAAATTATATAAATTGGGGGAAAAATATCCCTGAAGTATTGGCCATTGTACTGTATGCATGGGCCTCCAGCTACAGTTAAAAATTCACAACGTATTTGTACATACTTTAGTTTTGCTACAAGTTGATAAATACCCAGAATGTACAAAAGCATTTCTCCTGATCATATATACATAATGAAATCTGAGTTTATAAAACAAAAAACCGCCCTTAAAGAAAATGAGCCAATGGGAACGCCCCCTCCTGGACTGAGGGGGTCTGCGCAGGCTCAGTAGCCAGAGCGACATGAAAAAGCAGGTTAACGAGCCGAACCATACCCCCAAACGGTGTGTATATATAATTCAGTTAGATTTAATCAGAAAATTCAGATTTCGAGTTTTGAGTTTTTAGGTCTCCCCCAAATCAGGGAGATAAGAAGTTATTTGTGTGTGTGTGTGTGTGTGTGTGTGTGTGTGTGTGTGTGGCTCCATCATTTTTATCATTGCAATGCCAGGAAATTAATGAACATAAAAAACAAGAGAAGACAATAAAATAAATACAGTTACTAAGAAGTACAATTACTTCATGAACACATTTTTGCAGCTTTAATCTCAAGTACAAAGGAGCCTGGTGTTGTTCGGCTTGAAATAATTGCCCGGGCGGCGTTACAAAAACTAATATATATAAATTATAAATATACTCTATATTATATAATTTACATAAAACTAAAACGAATTTTCTTTCAAATTACATGCAGAGGTCAAATTAAACAGGCACGTTTATTTACTCATTTTTTTAGCTCAGGGTAGCACTTTCATATCTCACAATATAGCAAAATGCCAGTGTAAGATCAACAACAAAAAAGGAAATAATTTTTATAATAATATTATTCTTTTCATCCTCCTTCGTTTTTGATTGGCTCAGAGCGAGGACACGTCATTTCCTGTTGAGGGAGCTGAATGGCGGTGCAGGAAGAAACAACAGAGTGGTTCTGTTGATCTGCAGTGCATCGCTGAAGTTTTATTTTTGCGAGCGTTTAGTCTGCAAAAAAACCTCTCCGCTGCCTCGGTTGTTCCTCGTAGGCGGCCGGAGCACGTTTTTAACGAAAACGGCCGGCAGCCTGACGGCATGTACCGAGGCGGTAGGCCGCATAGGGGTTCTTACCCCCCTTCTAGCCGCGGTTTCGCTCCCCGCGGTCCTCCTCCCTTCACCCGGCCACCGTTCCGCAACGGAGTACCCCACGGGTACCGCGGACCCCCGGAGCAGCACCGGCGCTCTCCGCCGAGGAGGAGGTACCCGTCCCCTGGGGGCAGAGGACCGGGGGACGAATACCGGGGCGACGGGCCTCCCAGAGACTACGGTCATGTAGGCTGAGTAGACTAACGTTACCGCAGACATTTCACAGACTCTCTTGGGGGGATGCTGTTGAAAATGTGGGGTTACCTGCTGAAATGCTCTTGTCCTTTGCAACTTCGTGTTCGAATGTCCCCTTTCCACCTTAAATGAGGCGCTAGAACGTAACTGCTGCACCATTTAAGGTGGAACGGTGGAAATCGAACATGATGCTGGAGAATGGGGAACCGACTACAGCATTACCTGCTTCAGTACAGTGTGGTTCAGTAGCCTCCCGTCCATGATGTACATGTGTCAGAGCACTGATCAGTACACTGCAGCTGCAGGTTATCTGGTCTCTTCCCACCTTACATACTATGGTGCTTTACTATAGCTACTGAATCACTGTAAACGTAATGTAAGTGAGCTGATTGGTTGTATCAGGTCTATTAGAGTGTATTTGAAGAGGAAAACACCAAAACATGCAAAGCATGATTCCTCAGTTTAGCCTGACACAGAATGCCCAAATTCAACCCTGTCCAATAGGAAGAGCTGAGAGATTTCTACTTGACTATGCTCATCTTTAGGCTTCAGTTATCTGGCTAACCAAGAAATCCTGTTTTGTGAAATGCCCACCCCCAGGTCTGAAGAACTGCTTCACTGCTTTCAAACTTTGCTTTGCAAAACTAATTTAGTGATTGTGATGTGGTTTATTATGCAGTGTTATTAATAGGAACCATCTGCTTCTGAGTTCTAATATGTTGAAACAGTAAAAAGATAACTTTATATGGAGGACTGCTTTGCCTGAATGTAACTCTCCAAAAAAGTCACAGGCCAAAATCCTATCTCACATTTGTCATACACTCATCATCTGAAGAACAGTTGCACCCAAAAGGAATTGTGGGATTAGAGTGCTATTGGGAAGGAAGATAAATAATATAAATGATGATAAATTTAGACCGATATGGGGAATATTTATTGAGCTACATATACAGAAGTAGTGTCTCTCAGTATGGTGTCGGGCCGCCGTGTTTGCTAATACAGCAACATGCCAGATGTCTCAGCATGGAGTTGTAGAGGCTCCCAATGGTGTCCTGTGATAATCCATCCCATGCAGCTTAAATATTCTCACACAGTTCCTGCAGAATCTACGGTAGGGGTGGAGGTGGAGTGACACCAGGCCTTCTTGACGCATGACATGTGACAACAAACCGTTCAGCTTGGTGCTGACCACGGTGCCTTCATACACGGATTCGTTGTCTGTCTACTTCTGGGTGCAACTATATGTGCAACTCTTCTTTTGCTGATGAGTGCAATACAGTGTCTCAGGAATCAAACATGTGTCTGTTTCCTGTCGTCCCCACTCTGAACAATTCTGACTGCTCATTTCCCGTCAAACCACTCTGACTGTAATCTCTTCTGTAAGTGTGGTGATGCCGCACTGTATGTGCGGCTGTTGTTCTTTTGAAGTTGATTTAAACCTTTTATTCCCTTTTTCTACAGAGGTACACCCCCTCACCCCCTCGAGGTGGGCTCCCTGTTGATCATAGCCTCGTTATTACTGTGGGCAATGAGCTGACTCAGAGAGGAGGGCCAGAGGTCCCCTACGCCAGGTAAGGACTGTTTTCTTGTAGTTACCTATGACAGCCTACCATCCTGGAGGTTTTTGTTTCAATTGCTGCATCAGGGGCATTGGGGATTAGGATGCTGTGGTGTGTTATAGCTGGAGCAGTTTAGGTTAAGAGGGTCAGGCAAGGGCAGTATTTAGGTACTTGGTTAACAGCTACTCTAGTGCCCCACCCTGCACCGCCAGTAATACTTTTAAACCGACGTCTCATTACTATGCAAATTACAAAATATTGCCCGCCGCCCCGGTATTCGTCCCCTGGTCCTCTGCCCCCAGGGGACGGGTACCTCCTCCTCAGTGGAGAACGCCGGTACTGCTCCGGGGGTCCGCAATACCCCTATGGTACCCCGTTCCACAGCTAGAAGGAGGGTAAGAGCCTCTATGCGGCCGACCGCCTCCGTACATGTGCAAATTTTATTTGTCCATACCACAAATTCTGACTAAAAAATGTTGAAATAAAAGAAAAAAAAGTAGGAGAAGCCGTATTTTGTAATTTGAATAGTAATGAGATGTTGGTTTAAAAGTATTAAAGTATTTAAATGCGGTACTGGGTGGGGCACTAGAGTAGCTGTTAACCAAGTACCTAAATACTGCCTTTGGCTGACCCTCTTAACCTAAGACTTCTCCAGCTATGCCACACCACATTTTCCCTCTTGCACCAAATATAGTCAATGGGCTAAGACTTTTTTTGCATCTTCAGTTTACGTCAGAGATGCAATGTTAATGTATGTAATGGAAGCTTACGCACACCAGGTAAAGCCCCAGGGAGTCTAAATCTGTGGGTTTATTCTAGTGACGCACGATATATCGGCAGCCAATATATGGATTTTTATCAGTCAACGTCATCGGTCCGATATTGTAATTTTAGCCAATATTACAACCTGATAACTTTCCGCCTTTCTTTTTTTTATTATTATTATTATTATTTATTTTTATTATTATTCACGCGTGTGCACTCCTGCCCCTGCACCTTGGAGAGAACATATCTGCTGTGAGGAAGTATTTCACAGTGTAAGCAGAGAACAACAGAACTACAGTTAGCATTAGCACGAGAACAGGAGCAGCAGCAACCTATAAAACAGGCACTGGAAAGTGGCAGGAGATTTCCTAAAGAGAGTCTTCATGTAAAGTGGGCGGTCCTAATCTTGTGTAATGCATTTCCTAACCAATCACAAGGGTGGCATCTCTTGCCCCGCCCACACAAACAGTTTCAAGAGTCAGAGAAACTTGGCACGCTAAAGCTAACCGGTATAACCAAAAGCTAGAAAGACCTACTGTCTGTAGCTTCCTTCACCTGTTCATGTGTTGCTTCATTCGTCCATCTGTACATAATTTTTTAAAAATTTTACCTGTGATGTTTTTTGGTCCAGTTAGTGACACACAAAAGCTGAGTAGTGATGTTAGTTCTGTATGAGGGGCGGAGAAGGTTAGGAGTGTTGTACAAAGAAACTGTCAATCAAGCTGCTCATTAGCCACGCCCACACAGTTGTCAAATAGGTCTGATCAGCATGTTTTATTATATTTATATCTTAAGCATATGCTTTGTTGGATGTTTAATGTTTAAAGTGTCATACAAACAGTTTTAATATTTTACTCTACTATGCCCAAATTGTCACACGCTGGCCTTTCGTAAGAGTATGTTCCGAATGTAAGAGTAGCAAAAAAATGCAAAAATAAAGTTACATAGCTAAAAATAGTATCTTAAAAATATTTGTTTCATACTTTTCTGTTTGTTATATTAAAACCACCTAAACACACCTGTTTGACATTGCATGACAACTACTAATCCCCTTTTTATGGTGCCTTTTGGTGGGATATAACGAGTAAGTCCAATTCATCGTTAGCACAATTAGCTTTTTATCTCCAAACACATTTTTGCTGATAGATTAAACAGTGTTTAAGAGAAAATATCTTACACCGTTATATATCTCAAATTAGAGAGCTTAAGTTTAGTGCAGATGTTTTCTTCTGTCACAGAGACTACTCCCCACGCCAGAGCTACGACGCCCCTGATGATCGCAGCTCAAGAAAGCGCAGCCCCAGCCATGGAAGAAGCAGGGGCTGGAGCCGCAGTCCAGACAGGGTGCGTAGCAAGAGTCGACCAAGGAGCCGTAGCAGGAGCCGCAGTCGCGGTCGGGCCGTGAGTCGCAGCAGGGCTCTGAGCCGAGGGCGCAGCAAAAGCAGAGCAAGAAGCAAGAGCAGAGCGCGCAGCAAAAGCAGAGCACGCAGCAAGAGCAAAGCCCGCAGCAGAAGTCGAAGCAGGAGCAGAAGCCGGAGCAGGGGGCGCAGCAGAGCAAGGAGCAAGAGTCGGCCACACAGCAGGAGCAAGAGCAAAAGCCGCAGCAGAAGTCGCAGCAGGGCCAGAAGCCGAGCCAGGAGCCGAGCCAGGAGCCGAGCGAGAAGTACCAGCCGCAGTGGCAGTAGTAGCAGCAGCAGCGGTAGTCGTGGTGACAGCAGCAGGAAGCGAAGCGACGACTTTAGTGAGCTCAAGATGGCCCGGCGACGCAAGGAGCTGGAAGATATGCTGTCGATGCCCACTAAATCCATCCTAAAGAAGAGAGTAGACTCCTCCGAGACGGATTCTCCCCTGTTGGCGCAGGTAGGTGCGCAGGCAGGTGTGGGATAGTGAGTTAAAGGAAACTAAGGTGCCAGAAAGCCTGACATCACACTAGTGACCATGATTACAGTTTGGATTCTTAAGCACAGTGATGTAAAAATGAATTATGGACAGCAGGAGCAAAAAAATAGTACCAGGAAAATGTAGAACAAGTGCCCTCTATAGAGAAACGAATTCAAAGACAAGCCCTTTGGTAAAATATGTCTTTATTTAACTTTTAACTGTAATACTTTGTGTTTCAGAATGCTGATTCACCACAAGGAAATGTAGGCAGTGGCCTTTCACAGGAGGCAGAACAGTTACTTAGTGCAATGACCAAAAACATGGACCCGGACGTACTAGCATCTATGCTTTCGCAAAGTTCCAATGCCAATGCTCTTGAAGAGCTTATCAGCAGGCTTCAGCCTGCCAAAGAGAGTGGACATGACCCTCCCTCCCCTCAGGAGAAGGGTGGCCAGGACAACATGGACCTCAACCAACTTCTCAGCATGATGGCAGAAGCAGTGTCCCAACCACTGGACAAAAAGAAGAGCTTTGCAGATATTGAGGATGAAGAGAAATTTCTCTATGGGGATGAAGAGGAGGAGGAGGAGGAGGAAGAGGAGGAGGACAGTTATCCAGTGAAGGGGGTGCCTAAACCTGGACAGTGCAGCTTGTTAGATGTCTATGGGGAAACCAGAGCCGATGTGGCACTTTATCATGAAACCAAAGTAGGAGTGATGCAGCCTCACGATGTACAGAAGAATGAATATGGAGCATCATCTTACATGCATGGGCATCCTGAAGATGTGGTAAGCCATTCGAAACGAGAGAGCAAGCATCGAGACAAGCACTATTCTTCAAGCCGACTTGAGAAGAACCCTAACCAGGAACCTGCTGATTTCCCACCAGGCGTTGGCCCCAATGATGCAAAGGTTAGGGAAGAAGTAGAGGAATATGAAAAGATACAGGACCTGCTCAAGACCATTGGGCTTGACTTGGGCATGGCAGAGATCAGTAAGATGGCTGCCAGGACACAAGAGCGTCTCCATGGTAAGAACCCAGCAAAGAAGCCTCCTGCAGTACGCCGCCAGTCTGACAGAAAGCACAGGAGTCGCAGCAGGAGTTACAGCAGCACGAGTAGTAGCAGCAGGAGCAGGAGTAGAAGCCGGAGCAGGAGCCGGAGCCGGAGTCGAAGTAAGAGCAGCAGCTGCAGCCGCAGTCGAAGCAGCAGCAATGAGCGCACTTCAAGTCGCAGCAGGAAGAGGTCAGTTCCTCCTGGAAAACGATCTTCACGGTCAGTCAGTCAGAATCAAAAGGAGGGCCGGTCTGGCATCAAAGCTGAAGGTGGCCCTTGGACTAACGCAGGTCCTAAACCTCCTGAAGTTGTCAGCCCGGGGACAAATCCTTTCCAAGCTCACCCTAGCCACCCACCCCACCAGATGCCTCCCTATCCACACCAACACACGCATGGGGTCATGCCTCCCAATTACCATCCCCCTGGCTATGACCCATATGGGAACTACATGCCATATATGCCCCAAGGATGGCCTATGTACCCACCCCCAGGCATGCCAGTGCCACCACAAAGTCCCATGGATGACTACAGCTCGCCTGCCACAGAGCGACCCTTCCTTAAAGTCATTGATACGAGTTCAAGTGAAAAGCAGGAGCCAGATAAAAAAGGTGCATAATGTTTTTCCCTTTCTTTTTGGTAGCTAACCTGTGAGAGATTTTCTTTATTTTGCTATCAGAACACTCAATATTTTGTCTTCTAGGATCAAAGGTGGAAGCAATGCAAAGCATGAAAGTCTGCAGCAGTGGCAATCAGAGGAGGGTGATTGAAGAAAAGAATACAGCCAGCCAGAAACAAAAGGTAGCTTCTGGAGGCGACTGTGTTCAATTTAGCGGTTGCTGATTCTGCGTTTAATTTGAAAGCTGTATGTTGTGTATTTGTTAATTGGAGAACGTTATTGGGCTGGGTTTCCACTTCCAGTTTAAAGGCTATTTGCACCAATTTTCTGTGTACTTCAGTGGTTGGTTTGATGTGAATTGGTTCGGTGTAAAGCACCTCAGGTGTCTTTACAGTGGTGATGAAAAGAACCAAGGGTCACAGTGTCTACAACACAATGGATGCGAATGATGCCACGTCACAGCGAACTGCAGATGGAGGGCAGGAAGTGATTTTCTACATAGGGAGCACTATTGAAAGCCTTCAAAACAACACTGTTTACAGGCTCAAAATCGATCTAACAGAGACATCACAAGGAGCTTTTATCGAGCACCAAAGTTAGTTGTTCCTAAGGGTTGAAAATTGACTTGCTTGCAAGCATTTATCTGATGTCAGGACCAACTTTTTGTTCTTATTCATTTTACCAGCTTCTTGTTCTTGTACATTCTGGTCTTGCATGGTATACTGATACTAGAAAAGCAATGCAATACCCTGCTTCTGGAAACAACCACAGTACCACATTTTATTAGCGGTTATGTGTGTAGAACCGTATTTCCTATAAGTTGTGTTGATGTGCTACAGCGGGCAGTGTGTGCGCGCAGCACTCTGTTTCCATCCCTTCAGGTAGCCTTGGTGTACCAGATGTCAAACTGACTAGGGCCGTCCACAAACATTCTAAATTTGATTATATGAAGTAATTGTAAAAATTTGACGTGATCGCTGTTTGACTGTGAAAAAGCAGCACTACCGGCTGTCTGGCTCCCTGGTTTCTGCGTGCGCCTGGGCCGCTGCGGGACGGACAGGAGTCACAGAACAGCACTTTGGTTATTTAAAATGAACTGTAGACCCAGCTGAAATTAGCTAATAATTCAATAACAACCAGGCTGTAATGATGGCAGAGTTCACAGCCCAATTCTACTGCAGAGAAAGAGTGATCCACACTCTGAGAGTTTGGAAACACTTTAGAGCAGCACCTAAAGGTCAGTAGACAGCAAAACGGTGGAACCTTGAGAAAGTTGTATGGAAGCCATTTAAGCTACAGTTTGCTTACCAGTCCTGCTCTAGCAGTCTAAGGACGTGTTTTAAAAGCAGTGTTTTGAAAGTTTTTGGAGCAACCTAAAGGGTCAGCTGTATGGAGGTATTTTGTAAAGTAATGTTTAGGTCAGTCCTGATACCTTAAGTCTCTCCCATATGGTGATGGACACAGTTTGTTAATTCAACAGTGGAATCGGATCAGTATCGGGTATCGACTGAATCGCAAAGTTTCAGTATGGGTATCGGAACTGAAAAGTTGGATCGGTGCATCCCTGGTAATAACCTTCTGTGAGGGATCTTGAGGACTTTAAACAATCACCACTGTGCACAATTCTGAGTAGGTGAATTTCTCTAGAGCCAAACAGTTCACGTCAAACCACTCCGGCTCACTTTCCTAGGGTGTTTAGGGTGATTGCATGTATTAAACTACTTGGTTTTATCTGCTGTAAGTCCAACATTTAAATTTTATTGCTAGGTTTTTTAACATAGGCTAACTTTCTAGGACAGAAACTGTATTTGCTGCTCGAAGCCTACTCTGTAAATTTATAGGCTACTTCGCAGAACAGCAGAGCATCAGGACTCTTAATGCTTTTCTTCAAATGTGTGGTTTTAGTGGCCCACCATACAGAAGTTTGTGCACTTTTGCTTGCAATAGATGTTAATGTAATATGTCAATACTCCCAATCAAATAGTTAGCTGTCCCTGTAGGTCGTTAAATTTAGGTGAGGCCAATCATTCTGTGAGTAGAGAGTTTAGGGCCATTTAGTACCATTTGTGTTTTTACACACAGAGAAATTTGTCTTCTGCATTTAACACATCCGTGCAGTGAAACAAACACACACACACACACACACACACACACACACACACACACACACACACACACACACACACACACACACACACACACACTAGGGGGCAGTGAGCACACTTGTCCAGAGCGGTGGGCAGTCCTAACCACGGCGCCCAGGGAGCAGTTGTGGTGTTAGGTGCCTTGCTCAAGGGCACCTCAGTCATTACTGTCAGTTCAGGGAGTCAAACCGGCAACCCTCCAGTCACAAAGCTGGTTCCCTAACCTCCAGCCCACGACTGCCCCCAATGAATGCACTCAGGATCCCCATGGTACAAATTGGCTAATTAGATTACCATGCATTCTTATGTGGTTCTGTGTACACACTAAATGCAGCGTTGTAATTGCTAGGTTATTGAAGAGCTTGAGAAGCTAAAGAGAGACCGAGAATCTCGACTGAAGAAGAAAGATAGTCTAATAAAGGAGCTGGAGACTTTGCGAAAGCAACAAGGTATGTCCTTGCGTTTATTATTAATGTCCACCCATCAAAGTATTGTGATGCTGAGGGAGGGAGGAAGGGTGGGGTTAATTGTGTGCGCTTGTCATTGCGATCTCGTGTGCCTCAGGGGAACTCCTTAGAAAGAAGCGAAGAGAGAAAGACGGACATAAGGACCCTGTACTTGTAGAACTTGGTCAGCTTCAAGAAGAGGTGATGGCCCAGATCTCCAAGCTGCGCTCTGAACATGAGGCAGCAGAGAAGAAGCACGAAGAACTGGTCAAGGTGGCGTCTATCCTGGGTCTGGACCACAGGAACATGCGGAAGTCTGGGGACCGCGAGCAGCTTGCCTCTCAGAGCAAGTCGAAAGAGATGACCAGAAGCCCAGAGAAGTCTAAAGCTGCCTCAAACACTTCCTCCACAAAGGTAGAATTGCTTATGCTGATACAGGATAGGCCCAGAGAGAAAGGGCCTTGGTAATCTGTCCTCTGTGTAATCTTCATTAAGCCTAAGAGGACAACTCAGTTTAGTATTTGGTTAATTAACTAAATGTCTTCTCACAAAGAATCTAGACTTCATGTCATTAATAGAAATCTAAGTTATTATTAAAGCTGTCATACATTTAGTATCAGTCTCTATTAACATGTGGATAGCTTTAGTGACATAAAGGACAGATTCATGAGGTTTGTTCTGTTTTTTGAATAGCATTATGGCTAGGATGATATTAGCAAGGGCAACAGCAAGGTTTATTTCAGCACCCAAAGCAAGGCTGCGCAGCCCAAGGCTGTATTTAAACCCAAATATATCAGTGTCTTACTTGAAGTCCCTCAGGTAGTATGTCAGGGCTCAGCAGAGTCTGTGAGAACCGAGCATTATGATTGCATGTGTGTTTGTTTTCATGTTTAAGTGATTTCTTCTCTTTGTACATGTTTTGTACAGAGGTTTGCACTCGGAGTAATAACTTTGTAATGAATGCCTAGAAATCACATCAGACTCATTTAAACAAGCTTGTCAGACAAACAGAAAAGCATTTCAAGATGTGAATTCCACATTTGGTAAAATCCACCTTAGCTACTATAGTTCTTGAAGGCAGAAAAAGAGTATCCACTTCAGTTAAGTATTATTTACAGTAGAGCTTTGGGTTGAAATATAGTATATAGGTCACTGTCACAGAGGACGCACCGTGTGAAAGTTATTTCACTCTTGTTGACAGATAATTTGTGTTGACCTTTTTCTTTTAAATGAGAAAATCCTAAACAAAGCATTTTTACAATTCTTACAAGAGCTGATAGTATTTACACCTGTACTTTTCACAGAAAGAGTGTTTGTATGTTATCTAATTCATTAAAAAAAAAAAAATCCAGTTTAGATATTAGATTAGACTAGATAGCTGTGCTGCACACTGTCTAAATAGCTATTAGCACCATTGACATTCATAATTAAAAGTTAAAATATTGAATGCCATGATTATTTTGGACTAAGAGAAGAGCTTAATTTCCAGTATTCAAAATCCATATCAAGTACGGCACCCCTAAAATATTAAGTTGGATTAAGCTTTGGATTTAGCTGTATGAGTCGGATTCAGAAGCTGGGAATCAATTTAAACATTAACACTGAAGGTAATTAACCAGTTAATTCATATGTGTGAATGAGCACTTTTAGTTTTTGCGATTCCAGTGCCCCCATTTTCAAACCAGTGGTCTTTAAATATATACTATTAAGCGGTTTAAATTAAAGCTGGTACTCCAAAAGAAAACACTTCACATCTTTTTGGTCAAAAGGACACGCTGGGTTGAGTTTGTACGGTACAGTGTGTGCCACTTGCTTACCAAAACCTCTGATCCCTTGTCGTTTGATTTGAGACCTCCCCCTGACTGTGATTGGTCCACTGCACGAAGCAGGCTTCTAGCAATGATGAGTAGACGAGTAAAGCGTGTTGCCAGATTACAGATAAAAACAAAAACACACACACCTGTAAGTCTGATACTGTGAAGCTAGCGTAAAGGGTTATTCAGTACTGAATCAATTCAGTTGCTTTACTGTTGTATACTCATGTTTTAGCTATGTAACGTGCACAGCTTACTGTACAAATTAGCCATAGTTTTTTGCTTGAAATGTTTATAATACACACTACAACTCTGTCATTATTTCATTTAACATGATACACGTTTTATTGCAACACCTCTGTTTTTAACCGTGGCAACATTATTCAGGAGCAGTCAGACAGACACATCAGTAAGATTTGCAGACCTCAACTAATGCATTGTGGGTTCTGACAAAAATGGACCCGATCTAGCAATCTGATTGCAGATTGCCAAAGTCGTACTGAACATTGTCTCAGCAATTCTGAATACCCCGGGGTTATATGAACTTTAACATGATAGTGAAATTTTTTATTTATTTTTTTAAATTTATATAAGATTCTGTGTCCTTCAACTGGAATATCCAATAATTGGAATATGATGTTTCATTTACTTCATTGTCTCATTGACTACAACATGTGCAGTTCCAAAAGGATTTAAAATCCAGTTATTATTTTTTTCTAGCAGCTGCTTCAGACCGCTGCTTCTAGTGGAGGTAAAGGAAGTCTGACATCAACACCAGAGTAGAAGTATAGGTATCCATATTCATGTATGATGATGCACTTATTTATTTATTAATTAAAAAAAAAAAGACCCTTACAAAAAAACATGACTGGAAAGTTAATGATACAGGTTCGACTTCAAGTAAATTAAAGTTGTTCCATACGTCTGTGGGATTCAACTGCATACACTATATGTCCAAAAGTGTCCAGGCACCCTTTCTATTTATTGAACCCAGCTACTTTGAGGTGCACTCTTTGAGAGTGTTCAGTGGCACGCACACAGCTTGTAATCTAAACAGAAAAGCATTGCTAACAGAATGGGATGAGTCTGAGCTTACAGTCCCCATGCGTGACGCAGTGTTCTTTGGAGTAACTGAGCACCATCCAATAACTTTGGGAAGCTTTGGAAGTGGATGTAGAACTGAACATCCAATGTTGGTACCTGATTTTACTAGTGCTCTTGAGGCAACCAGAGCCTTGCAGCAATGTTACAACACCCAGTGTAAAGACTTACTAGATAAGTAGAGGCTGTTACTACAGCAAAGGAGGACAGACTCCTTGTTTTTACCCTTGATTCCGGAAGAAACACTGGATGAACAGGCGTCTACAAACTTTTGGACACACAGTGTATTTTGCGATGATGAAACGCTGTGCGGATGTAGTAGCAAAATTCATCAATTAATTTTCAACTTCATTTCATCATTTGGATGTCCAGTTGTATTTTACGTAATGGAGTCTTTATCTCCTTAAGCCGTCATACTGGCCCACAACCATGTTGGAGGTGCTTACAGCCCAAATACCCAATTATTTGTCGACAAGCCGGTAAAATTAGTTAGTCCATGAGTAACTCCATCTCAGCTGGAGCACAGATGGCCTAAATTGCAAAGGTAAGACTACTTTGTTGAACTTGGGAAGTAATTGGGAATCAGGATTGACTTTTTACATGATTGATTTGTTTATTTGGGATCTCTCATTCAGTTTGAGGTGCTGCCATGTCTTTATTTTGGTTCTGCTTTCAGTTGATCTTGTCCCTTTTTGCTAATGTGTGATTTGTCCTTCCTAAACTAATCTAGGTGACCAAGCCGTCGGCAGCAGCAGCCAGTGCCCAGACTCCAGATACGTCAGCTGAGCTATTTGAGTACTATGATGCGGGAAACCACTGGTGCAAAAACTGCAATGTTACTAGCGGTTCCATGTTTGATTTTTTCACACACTTGCACAGCAAAACACATAGGAAGGTATGTGTGCCTTCTCATTTAACTTTATACAGGTACACGTGTCTGTTTTATAGCTTTTCATCTGTGCAGTAGTTCATTCTTGCTCCACTGTTGTTCTGTAAGAGAATTTGTTAGAAGTAGTCTTTCATTTTTGTCTTTTCGTTAAAGACCCTAGATCCCTACGACAGACCTTGGGCGCCAAAGCCTGAGAGCGACAAGAAACGCCCTGCAGGGGAGCCGATTTCCAAACCAGCCAAAGGTAGAAGCTCTTTTTTTTTTTTTTTAAACTACCAGAGACACTTTTGCTGAAGTTAAAATAATAACTATTTAATCATAATAATTTATTAAAGAATAATAAAATAGTAAATGGCTTATGTTCATTGGATATTGATGCGAAACAAATTTTCAAATGCATTTTTTTTTTCTTTAAACAAGATTTTTGTTTGTTTTTTCTAAAGATTTTTTTTTGAATGTTTTTCCCCTCAACACAGGAACATGGCGAGGGTAATTATTTATTGCAGCTTATGTGTCTTTGGAGTAGACACTGTGCCTTAATGTTTGTTGTGCTTTCCTTCACCTGCAGGCTCAGAGTTTTTGTTTCCTGTGAGAGGATATTTTTGCCAGTTGTGTGAAGAGTTTTTTGGTGATCCTATTTGCGCCGAGGCCCATGTCACTTGCCATGCACACAACGAGAAGTACAAGGTAATTAAAAAAAAAACAAAAAAACAATCAGATTCAGATGCAGAGTGTTTTTTATGTATGTGGTTTATTTTGTCTGTGACGGATTTTGAAAACAAATAAACTCCTGCAGCTGCATGCGTCAAGTGAAAATGGACGGAGCTGGGGGGTGCAGCTTGATGTCAAAAATCTTTTTGTTGGAAATTTGTGTCTTGCCTAAATATAGCCTACATGCTTAGTTTAAGCATGGTCAAAAATGGCTTTACATGCAACTCAGTGAGCCAGAAACAATATGATTTAGGTATTTTATGGAAAATATAGATAGGGATAGATAGGGATATATAGGATAAGCAGGTTTATTTACTTTACAAAAGTTGGTTTAAAGACCTTTGTTTGCAGACTAGTCTAAGGATTTTTGGTTTGCTAGAGTTTAAGCTGATGTAAGCATTAAAATTGTGTTGACATTTTTTAAACAATATTGCATGATTGCATGATTTTGTTAGCCCAAAAATGAGTCAGAATGGGATTTATGGTTGATCTTTGAGGTAAGGAAAACTGTAATGCAGTTCACTTGTGTCAAATCTTGCACTTAAACATTGTACCTATACTTTCAATATTGCCAGGAGGTTTCTGGTCTAACGTCTGTCTTAATTTTTCCAATAGAGACAAATGTATGAGAATCCCCTCTATGAGCAGAGGAGGAACCTGGATCGCCAAGCCGGCATGGAGAGTGAAAGAAAGCAGACTGACCACAAACGGAAGCGCGACGATTACGATGACCCCCCAGATGACCAGAAAAAGTCCAAACTCAGCAAAGATGAGGGGAAAAAGTCCAAATCCAAGGACGGAGAGGAGGATAAACCTAAACACAGCAAAGAAGGTGAACAAAAGGGGAAGTATATCAAAGAGGAGGACAGCAAACCTAAATACAGGAAAGAGGAGGAGGAGCTTATGAAGCTCAAGAAGGACGAAGAGAAACAAAAATTGAAGAAGGAGGAGGAGGAGCGGATTAAGTATAAAAAAGAAGAGGAGGAGAAGGCCAGGCATGCAAGGGAGGCAGAGGAGAGGAGCAAGTACAGAAAGGAAGAAGACCGGTATCGACAGAGGAAAGAGGAGGAGGAGCGGTATAGAGCTGAAGAAGAGAGATCCAGGTACAAGGAAGAAAGTCGGTACCGGTACAGAGATGACGACGACATGTACAGATACAGGAAAGATGATGAAAGGTCCAGGTATGGTAGAGAGGACGAAAAGAAGTTCAAATACAGTCGTGAAGGTGAGGAAGACAGGAGACCAAAATACAGGGAGGATGAGGGGGTAAAGTGGCCAAAATCTAAGTGGGAGGAGGAGGAGGATGGGGAAAGGGCAAGGTACGAGAAAAAGGAAGATAAATGGCAGCGCCCAAAAGACAAGGCTGGTCAGAGCAAAGAGAGCACGAAGACCTCGACAAAAGATCCCAAACCTGAACCTGAAAAACCCAGCGAGCCTCCTAAGATCCTTTGTGGGCCGAGTCCAGCCATGCTGGCAAAACTTCGCAAAAAGAACGAGGAGGCTACTGGCCGTCCTGCATTTGGAAAGTTCAGCTGGAAAAAGCCCGAGAAGACGGCGCTGGAAAAGGAAGCAGAAAGAATTGCAGCACAGTTCATAAAGGAAGATGAAGAGAGTGCTACACAGGACACCAACAAAGACCCTGAGGACCAGGAAGCGTTTACCAAATCTGTGGCTGCCGCCAAGAGCATCGCCATCAAGTTGTCTGGAAAGACGGTTCTCCCACCGTCCCAGGACTGGGTGGCCTATAACCAAAACAAAACTCGCCCTAATTTACCTCCTACTTCCAATATTCTGAGAAAGTCCAGTGTTGCAATCCAGAACAAACCAGCTCCTGTATCCCCAGTCCCCTCAGTTGGACAAGCTGCTGCCACGAGCAAATCTCCTGGGCCTGCGGTGAAAAACCAGACCCAGAAAGAAGCTGTGCTCTCAGCTGATCTGATCTCAATGGCATTTGGAGGTCAGGAGGTTAAGCTGAAAACTCCAGGCGACAACGTCTCGAATCCTCCACCCTCTTCAAGCTCCTTACCAACTGCTTCTGTGCCACCTCCGCCAATTACTTCCATGCCTCCGCCACCAATTACGTCCATGCCTCCGCCACCAATTACGTCTCTGCCTCCACCACCAATTACTTCTATGCCTCCGCCACCAATGACTTCTATTCCACCACCTATGACTTTCATGCCGCCCCCAACAGCTACTTTTATGCCGCCCCCAGTACCTTCTTTCATGCCGCCTCCAACACCTAATTTTATGCCGCATCCAACATCCACAATTAAGGAGGTCGAGACTGTCCAGCTAAAAACACCTGCTGAATGTATAGTCAGTCTCGAGTCTGATGTTGCTGCTCCTGGAGTACCTGAGGAGGAGCAGAACCTTACAGTAGTGGTCCGCCCACCTCCTCAACTTCAGGCTAATGCAAGCGACTCCTCTTCTAAATCAGACAAACCCAGAAGAAGCCTTGCTGCAGCCAAAGCAAAAGATTTATTTGACATTTTCTACAGCGGCAGCAGCACTATGGCTAGCTCCAGCGTCGCCAGTGCTGGCAAGAAAGCTGGCAATAAAGCTACATCTCTCTCCAAAGCCAAATCTGAACACCAGCTGAACTCTCAAGAAGAGAAAGATTCAACAAAGGATGAGAGCCCAAAGACTGGAGACTCAAAGTATGAAGAACCAGCTGCAGATAGAGAAACAAAGTCTGAACCACTAGCTGTAGATAAAGGCCTTCGAGTCAAGGAACCAGAGGTGGACAAAAGCTCTCTGTGTGAGCAACCACAAGTTGATGAGGGCTTTTTGGACAAGGAGCCAAAGGTGGATGAGGAACAACAGGGGGATAAAGCCTCTCTGGATGAGCAACCACAAGCGAATAAAGGTTCTCTGAGCGGGGAACCACAAGTGGATAAAGATTCTCTAAGTGAGGAACCACGGGCGGATAAAGGCTTTCCGAGCGAGGAACCACCTTTGGATAAGAACTCAAAGACTTCGGAGATCTTGGAAAACGAAGAGAACAGTGAGGGTATAGAAATGATTGTTAACAAGAGTGAAGCAGTGAACTCTCTGGACTGTGAGGCCTCCTCAGCAATCTTGGAGAACATTGAGATCATGGATACCAGTGCTAACCTGGATGGGGATGATCAGAATGGGGAAAACCCTCTGGACCCTGAAGAAGCTCTAACTGTTTCATTCTCCCCCCCGCCAGGGTCTTTCACAGAGCAGCTAAATCTGGACACGTTTGAGTTCAATTTTGACTCTTTGTAAAGGACCTTCAGACAGTAGGTTTAGGGATGTGCATGAGACCTCTGTACGTTTCTGTCACTTTGATTTGTACAACATTTAATTTGCATTGTTCCGTCGAGATATTTCACATCTTTTCTTAACCTTTTGGCAGGTAATGCCAGTGAAATGATGGACTGACACTCATTCTGAAGTGGGTGTTGGGAAGGAGGTTCCACAGACAGAATGAACACTTTCTCGTCAAAGTAATTAATGAATCATTAATACATGCAAAATGTTCAAACAGTATTTTTTATTGTACATGGTTTTGAACTACCTGCTTTTTCCTTGCCTTGTTCGCAGCTGAAACGGTTCCTTTAAAAAAAAAAAAAAAAGAAAGGTAACGTAAAACATTTTTATGTGTTTGGGTTCAGTTTAAGTTCACGTCTAAAACCATTCTGCCTGTTTCTTCCATTTAAGTAAATAAAAGATATTTTAATACAGGAACCCGAGAGATCCAAGCTCGGAAGAGAAAAAATGGTATGGAGTTCGGCATAAGATACTTTCTCTTTACAGCCCTTACCAGACAGGAAGCAAGATCTACATGTTGTACGTTCAGAAAACGTCTTGGATGTCACTGCTTCATTGGGGTATTTTTTGTTGTTGTTGTTGTTGTTTTGTTTTTCTCTCTTCCTGAGGAAAAAAGAACCTGGTATTATGATGCTGAAAGTACCCTGCTCCGTTCTGTAAATGTTATTCTGTAGTTGCTGGTGTACAAGCTGTAGTTCAAATAAATATCAGTGACCAGTTTTGTGTATTTTTAATCAGGAATTTTAATCAGGATTTTTACAGGCTATTTAGCAGGATGTGTTTATTTATTTTATTTATTCATGTATTTAATGATTGATTGATTGATTGTCTTGCTTCACATGATCAAACGTAATCATCTGATATGTCATTATTTGAGCCGAGTGTTTGAAAGCAGAGGAAAAAGATCAAGGATAAACATTGATATCAAGAAAATCTGCCTTGAAAATGCAGCTCTTAGGGATGGAAAGGAACATGCATACCGACATACATACATACATACATACATACATACATGCATACATTTATACACATACACACACGCACAACAGGGACACCGTCTGACATGCTGTGTGGCAACAGCTATCATCTCTGATTTTACATCTACAAGGTGGACCAGCAAGGTAGGAGAGTCTAATAGAGTGGACAGTGAGTGGACACAGTGTTTAAACACTCCAGCAGCACTGCTGTGTCTGATCCACTCACACCAGCACCACGTCAGTGTCACTGCAGTGCTGACAGTGATCCACCACCCACATAATACCCACTCTGTGGGGGTCCTGATTAATAAAGAACAGGGGATTAAAGTATACAGAGAATCAGATGGACTACGGTCTGTAACTGTAGAACTACAAAGTGCTGCTATATGGTCAGTGGAGCTGATACAATGGAGTGTATATACAAGGAGGTGTTCTTTATGAAATGCCCTGTGTGTGTGTGTGTGTTTTGGTTAAGTTTTTCTGAGTTGAAGATGGGGGTGGGGTTAGGATTAGGGGTAGATTTTTTTTCTCTGGCCATATTGTTTATCTCCCCAGTGTGTTCAGGTCAGCAAATAACAACAACAGAAACTGTTTTGTTGCTTTGTTGTACCTTATTATTGGCTGAGAAGTGTGTATGATCATTATCAGTATTGGAGTCACAACACTGTTAAACTTTTAAAGGTGCGTGTGTGTGTGTGTGTGTGCGCACATAAAAGGCAAGGCATAGAAACTGTATGCCTTTACTTGAACAGAGTTCACACCTTTGAATAGCTTTGAAACTAGTTATAAATAGTTGGATCCTCTGACAGCAAAGTGTTTTGGATGCCAAATGCCGCTGCGTTCAGGGACTCTTCATTATTGAAGTGGAATGCTCCAGAAAGGTAAGTGGCTTTCAGCTCGGCTGACTGTGAAAATGTAACAGAAGTGTTTAATGCCTTTTGGGTTTACTCTGTTATTTCGTGCTGGTTAGAGTTATCATTCATAGCCCCTTTTAAAGTTGAGTGTGTTTTTTGTTTAAGAAATAAAATCTGATTTTAATGATGTTTCCTCTTAGTTGTCGTTGTGCTCAATGAATACACAGCCACAAAAGGCACACATCGCACAAGAACACATGGAGTGCAGGTTTACACTACATCTCTAGATGGAGCACTTTCACCTTCTCTCTTCTAGTTTGACTGCTGCAAAGAGGCAAGGAGTAGCCTACAGCCTTCACCCAGTTCAAATACGTTAGACCTCATGCAAATTGTACACGCAAAGAAACTTATTTGTGTCTTAATCACAGAAGCTGGAGATAAAGCTGAACTAGTGTCTTATAGTGTAGGGTGTAGGCTGTTACTCAAAAGGCTGATATTACAAATCTAGATATGCAACTGTCATAGAAGTTCAGGTATCTCCAACTAATTATTAACATTATTATGCAAAAATATGTCGTCACTGTCTAAGGAAAAACAAGTATCTCCAGGAGTATTTACAGGAGAGGACAAAACCAGACTTTTTATTCCAAGCCATTTTATTTGGGCCATTTCTGTTGGTCCATTCATCATGCAATTTTCACAGAGTCTAAACAGCAGCTGACGTGTTCAAATGATGAATAAAAGTAACAGTCGACAAAAATTGATATACATGCTTTTCTTTGGACAGTGATGATGTTTTTATTGCGCTAACTGGTCAGAGAAGCAGCAACTTTGGGTTTACACGATATACACTACAAATACAGACATTTACAATATACAACCAACACAGTATACACGACGTACACAACGACTCCACATATACACAATACATACACACACTGTACAATATACACTCTACACAGTATACACAACGACTCCACATATACACAATACATACAGACACTGTACAATATACACTCTACACAGTATACACAATATACACAACGACTCCACATATACACAATACATACAGACACTGTACAATATACACTCTACACAGTATACACCATATACACGACTCCACATATACACAATAAATACAGACACTGTACAATATACACTCTACACAGTATACACCATATACACAACAACTCCACATATACACAATACATACACACACTGTACAATATACACTCTACACAGTATACACAACGACTCCACATATACACAATACATACAGACACTGTACAATATACAGTATACACCATATACACAACGACTCCACATATACACAATAAATACAGACACTGTACAATATACACTCTACACAGTATACACAACGACTCCACATATACACAATACATACAGACACTGTACAATATACACTCTACACAGTATACACAACGACTCCACATATACACAATACATACACACACTGTACAATATACACTCTACACAGTATACACCATATACACAACGACTCCACATATACACAATACATACACACACTGTACAATATACACTCTACACAGTATACACAATATACACAACAACTCCACATATACACAATACATACAGACACTGTACAATATACACTCTACACAGTATACACAACGACTCCACAT
Source organism: Semaprochilodus insignis (assembly GCA_034552555.1). Taxonomy (NCBI): domain Eukaryota; kingdom Metazoa; phylum Chordata; class Actinopteri; order Characiformes; family Prochilodontidae; genus Semaprochilodus; species Semaprochilodus insignis. Next base: position 3,992,618 of record CM067478.1, read on the forward strand.
ATACACAATACATACACACACTGTACAATATACACTCTACACAGTATACACCATATACACAACGACTCCACATATACACAATACATACACACACTGTACAATATACACTCTACACAGTATACGCAATATACACAACGACTCCACATATACACAATACATACAGACACTGTACAATATACACTCTACACAGTACACACGATATACAAGCAATAAACAAACTATATATATGGACAAATAATATACAGATTACAAATAATTTATAAACAGTAAAAGGCAGTAGTGCTGAGGTAGAGGCAGTAGTACTGAGGTAGAGGCAGTAGTGTTGAGGTAGTGCAACAGTATTAGTTTACATGTATGGAGAAGAAACGAGTGTTTAATCTGGCATGTGAGTGAAACTGGTAAAACTATGGAGGAACAGGAGTAACTGTGGGCCAGCAGACGATATTACTGGTCAGCTGTTTTTTGAGAAAGGTTCTAAGAAAACGTCTGTGTCAGATTTATGATGTTGTCTAAAACCACAGAATTGTTTGCACCTTTGTGAGTATGTGTGGGTTCTCTTTTTACTTACAAACTGATCCCAGATATAGAAAACACAGCTGGAGGTCAGAATCTTTGTGAAAACTGACGAAGTTTTAAGGAAAAATATCTTCATAAGAATAGCCGGTGAATGAGGTCCATTGATCTTAGTTCCCTATAACAGCATTTTACTAATGGCCCATAACAGATGTGCCTAATGCATTTTACCCTTAGCTAACTAAAGTCAGTTAGGTTGACTTAAAGAGCCTGTATCCTATACTTTTAACTTGCAGTCCACTAATGACGAGTTTATGTACCAAAGTTAGTTGTAATTCATATATACATGACCATTTTCCAACCTCTCTTTAACCCTTCATGTTAAACAGGATGTTTCTATGCCTGTTAGACTGATTTATGTAAATGATCTCTGTTCTGATTGGCTGTTCTGTATAGTGCCCCTTTTAAAAGGCAGTCCAGACTGAAACACTGAAAGACCTTCCCTGAAAGAGCCGTTGTCTGGATGGGAGCATACGTTGTTTTAAAACCTCCATATACAGTTTTGCATTGAAAGTGCCTTTCCAGGTGTGTAAGCTGATCACACCATTGGCACTAATGCAACCCCATACCTTCACAGATGCAGGCTTTTGAACTGTGTGCTGATAACATGCTGGATGGTCCCTCTTCTCTTGAGTCTGCAGGACAGGGCATTCATGGTGTCCAAAAAGAATTTCAAACTTTGATTCATCTGACCACAGAACAGTTTTCCATTTTGCCTCAGTCCAATTTAAATGAGCTTTGGCCCAGTGAAGTCGGCAGTGTTTCTGGATCATGTTGACATATAGCTTCTTCTTTGCATGATACAGCTTTAACTTGTGTTTTTGGAGTGTACGGCAAACTGTGTTCACAGGCTGTGATTTCTGGAAGTGTCCCTGAATCGATGCAGTGATTTCCAGTACAGGATCATGTTTTTAATGCAGTGCTACCTGAGGGCCCGAAGATCAGAAGCATCCGATATTGACCGTCGGCTTTGTACCTTGTGCACAGGGATTTAGATGGCAGTAGATGGTGGGATATCCAAAGTCTTCGCAATTTTACATTAAGGAACATTTTTCTGAAATTGTTCCACATTTTTTGGACCCATTTTTTGCAGGTTGGTAAACCTCTGCCCATCTTTGCTTCTGGGAGACTCTGCCTCTCTAAAGTGTTCTTTTTATACCCAGTCATGTGACTTAGTTGCACATCGCTCCTCCAGCTGTTTTTTTTATTAGTACCAATTACTTTTCCAGCCTTTCGTTTCCCCTGTCCCAACTTTTCTGAGATGTCTTGCTGCCACAAAGTTCTAAACAAGTTGACAATTTTCGTGAAATCATAAAATGTCTCACTTTCAACATCTGATATGTGTTCTGTGTTCTACTGTAAATAAAATATGGCTGTATGAGATGTACAAATCATTGCATTCTGTTTATATTTACATTCATTTACATTTTCCACAGCAGCCCAACTGTGTTATTTTAGAATTGGGGGTGTAAAATAGATTTCTTTTACTTTGTCAGGGAGGAAACATTCACTAGTATCCTGCTACAACATGTGTATTGAAAGCGAGGGAGATTTCTCTTTACATGTATAGATTGCATTAGAGGAGCAGCCACTTTCATTTATCATACATTTCCTGTCATGGTGATTGTGACATGCCCCCCCACCCAAACAGCTCTATTCACCCCTGTAATGAGCTTCTGAGTTTATCTAATAAAAGGACAACACCAGCAGTGACCTCTTATAAGGTAAAGGAATTCTGGTGAAATCCTATTCATAATGAAATATCCAACCTTAAATTATCTCTGAATTCAGTGTAAGCATATCTGACACTGGGGATTTATAGCATGCTGGTTGTTCCATAGAATACAATTCCCAGCATTTCAAGGTTGCAAGTTTGCAAGTTTCAGGTTCATTTGTCATTTGCACAACGTCAGGACATTTATGCATTGAAATGCTTGTGGTGAGGCTCAGGTTGATACTTTACAGCAGGGCAGCATTAATATACATACTAACTAAACATATTAAAATGAAGAGATATATTAAATAAAAACAAAATACAGAATATACAAAGACAGGAGGGGTCTATAGAAATTCTCTGATATGTACATTTATTAGACAAGGATAGTCTGAGAGAGAGTGTATATATATATATACACACACACACACACACACACACACACACACACACACATCGGAGCGGGATTTCCACAAACCAGGATTTCTCAGATAGATATCTTAAGCCCTCAGTTGTCCTTCAGCTCTTGTCCTATTGGACAGACTTGACTTTGGGATTAAGATATCTGATTTGACATTCCTCATCTTTAGGTTATCTGGCTAACTGAGAATTCCTGCTTTCAGGAATACCCCACAGGACTAGGTGATAGGATCACAGCAGTGATGTCATGATAACAGTCTCGCGCTCCTGCTGAAGTTCACTATAGGGGGAAACTCTATAGTCGTATCGTTTGTCGGTACGATGCTATTATTCCTCCCTCTCTTCCTCCCTCACTCCCTCCCTCACTCCCTCCCTCGTCTGGGAGAAAAAACAAGCCCCAATAGTAAAATCCTACTTCTTGTCTCCATGCCGTGTCCCTCTGCACGGACCAATGGGAACACACTCGGCCTGCAGGGGAGCGCAGTGAGTGAGTGAGTGAGTGAGAGAGAGAGAGAGAGTGAGAGAGACGAGCGCGAGACACGAGCGCGAAGTGCTGCACAGTCTGTCACGGAGCCACCGTGAAAAGTAACTGAAGAACATTAGCAAAATGCCGAATAAAACTAAAAAAGAAAAGGTAAAGTATTCACCGCGGACCCCTCGTTTCTGTTTTCGCTGTGATTTTGCGGTGAAGGGAGTTTTGTTTGCCCTGTATCCTACAAAAGGCCTCAGTAGCTTCTGTTGCTAGCTAACGCTAAAACAAACCGTGCTGTTAGCCCGCCAGCTAACGTTAGCGGAATATATGCCCTCGTAAACAAAACAAGCGAACAGAGTGAACCGTTACTCTCATTTTAACGGGGATTCTGACGAAATGGTGTCGGCATTACTGTCTGCACTCATGTGTCCAACCTTAAAGCTTAACCTTTTGTATTAATGCTAACTAACTGTCTGTCATTGTGGCTTCTCATATGAGATTTTTAATCCCGGGTTTGTTTCTGGTTTAGCTTGATGCAAATTGTATGACACGTTCATTTTAGCGAGTTTTGCTGTGACAGGATTAAGATAGTTTAGATGGGGGGACGTTTTTCAATGCTTCGCTGAGTCTCCGTGTTGTTGACACTGACAGTAGCATGTCAGTTTAGCTAACACTGCCCTTTTTAACCGGTTATCCTTATTTATTAGCACGTTTACATAAACACTCATTACAGAAGTGCAGTCAGTCGTACATTTAATCATTTAATAGTCTAAACGTGGCGATTTCGTGACGGAAGACTGTAGAAAGCGCTTCGTATTTAAGTTAGCAGCCTAGCTGTAATGCAGATGACCAGCAGCTACATGGATGTCAGTTACAGCGCAGTACAGTATAAATGCGCCAGGCCTGTCTGAAGTAATCTCAATAATCTGAGTTATGGCTAACCGGACGGCTGAATCATAATTGGGTTTGTGGTGCTCTCCTACAGCAGGGCCCAGTATGGCCGGTGGTCAGTTAGTCTGATCGGTGTGCGCAGCGCTCAACTGCATGATGGTGATGTGTCATTTTCAGTGCTTTGGGACTGAAACTAGCTCCAACTCCAGCTCTGCATTTCAGATTTCTCACTGTGATGCTTGTTATTTCTAGGAATCACCTAAATCTGCCAAAAGCAGCACCAAAAACAGTAACGTCGGCGGTGGGAAGGATACTGGAACTGAAAATTCAGACGAGGTAAAGACAAATTAGTCCTCACTTTTTCCCCCCGTGGCTGCAGCAATCACTACTCAGATCACAAACCTCATTTCAAGGCATGGATACATTCATTTTCTGGGATGCCTATTTTAGCTTTTATGCCTTTTTAAACATCTTTGTCATGTAGGATTGTTTCATTGGGTTTCCTGTTTTTTTCCATTAGTGCTTCATTATAGCTTGGGGTGGGAGAAGAGCCAGTTACTTAATGGGGAATTCCACTGGTTTGTCTGAATTTCTATATAATGCAGTATTTTAGAACATAGTTCAGAGTGTGCATGTGAAATGGTTCATTGTAGAGAAACCTGCCAACTTGACGGTGGTGATGGGAACCAGGGGTTATAATGTACTTCGTGCAGATAAGGCCATTTGAATTACCATCCAGAATGACCAGTGACCAGTCTTCGGAGTATGTATCTTGAAAAATAAGTTTTCTTTGGAGACCAGGAACGCCCTTCATGTATCTCTCTGCCATAAATGGATTAAAATAAATATGTTGTAGGCTGAAACTTTTATCACAGAACAACCATAAACAATGACTCAGACATCATGTACTAACTTTCTTTGAGGCTGCTTTTAAAGTCTTCAGACGTCTGCTTCCTATTACCACCGCTGTGAATGGTTTTGAGATTCTCTAGAACAAAGCATTTTATACCAAAGTGCTCTGAATGATTTCATTGGTATACTAACTCTTGCATTATGCAGAAGTTTTGACAAATTGGTGAAGCTCCCCTTTAAAGGGAGCCCTGACTGAGACTGATGTTCCTAAGAACAGTGTACATGCCTAATACTATTGAAATATGACACATAAACCAAACAGGAATGCACAGTTTATTGTCTCATGACATGACAAATAAGTATAATTCCTACTAGTAGCCCTCCATTGTCATGCAGTGATGATGGTTGCAGTGTCAGTCACTATGGAGAAAAAAAAGACAATCTAAAAATGTGTCTCTTGAGTGATGTCACGCTCAAGCTTAAAGCTGAGAAGGCTGAATGATATTAGAGTTAAATGAGATATTTAGCTCACTATTCCTCACTCAGCGGAGGGCAGAGAGAGAGAGAGAATGAGAGTGCAACTGTTTGGTGCAGCAGCAAAAATGACAGGCCAGTGGTAAAATGATTTTGTCTGTTTTAACTGCTATATAAAGTGTTTTACTCCGCTTATACAACTTGTTTGAATGGTATTGGACATGTACACCATATGGGGGCCTATATGTCTTAACAGTCAGGGTTCCCTTTAATTCTGATCAGACTGGGTTGTTGGCCCAATCTATATTTTCATACTGCACACGGTGGACCATTAGAGCACTCAAGCTTGATCCAGACTACAGCATGTTTAATCAGGAAGGGAGCGGCTAACCGGAGCAGCTGACCTGTGTGAGAGCAGGCGCCTCAGCTGCACTTTCTAACTGCAAGCCTGTGGAGGAAGGCTGTGACTTGCGTTTCCTGCTAATGAAATGTATCCCAGCTAACATATGAGAGAGTTCTTGTACATATATTGGCTTGGCTGTGTTGATATATGTATGTTAAATTTAAGCCTTTTAGGAGAATATTGTGAGACATGTATGTTTTGGAGAATTCACGTCTCACTGTATACTACTGAATTGGCTTTGCTAGGATGTAGGATTCCACAATTACAATCTGTCTTATTTGCTTAAATGGCTACAGTTGTATTTGGTCTATATTTGGTAAAGACACCATGTTTGCTTGTTGTATTTCACAAGGCGGTGTCCTAAGGATTCATCAGATTGTGGTTGTGACACATGGGTTGCCAGGATATGCAGCAATTCAGAGATAACAGAGATGTAGTCATTGTTGCTGGAGGTGCATGAACACGTAGATAACCAAGAAGTAGAGCTTGCGTTAAAGTCCCAGGGAACACAGTGTTAACAGAGTGTTAAACATCCAGTAAAGCTTGAATGAAAATTACAAATATGATAAAACACAGCTTAAAATACAGGTATCAGACCCATCTGAGAACTGTGTGGGCGTGGCTAAAGAGCAGCTTCATTGACAGCTCTCTGTCCAGCACTCCTGGCCTGCTCCGCCTCTCACACTGAACTAACATCATTGTCCAGCTTATATGTGATAATCTGGCCAGAAACAAAAATTACAGATGGAAAGATGTGCAGATGGACAGATGAACGAATGAAGGAACAGGTGAATGATGGAACGGAGAAACGAGCAATGTTTGTGTTATGAGTAAAGTAATGAACAGGCAACAGGCAGCTACAGACAGAAGGTCTAGCTTGCTAGCTACTGGTTATGCTGTGTTAGCTTTAGTTCACCAAGTTACTCTGAGACTGTCTATGTGGGCGGGGCAAGAGATAGCAGCCTTGTGATTGGTTAGGAAATGCTTACAGAAGCTTTAGCCAAGATTAGGACCGGCCACCTTACACAGAGAGTACTTTGGGAAGACATTCATGAGGCATGCTTTGTATATGTATATTGTGGCCCAGAGGAGCAAGATTAACTTAACCTAATACAGATATAGGTTCCCTGGGTCTTTAATGTAGGTTGTAAAAGTGGGCTGTGTGGCTAAGATATAGTGTAATCGTTTAGTTTTTCTGCGGTTTACCAAAGAACCAGATAAACAGCAGTGGTTTATTTAAAACCCAGTATGAAAAAATAATACATTTCGAAAACAGATATTGGCATAGTGGACTGGTATCCTTTTCTTGCTGTTCTGTTATATTGTCCTTTTAGTAACGAATACAGTCAGTCAGCACTCCAGACATATTAACACCACCCATAAGGTAGTCTAAAAGAGTACCATGACGTAGATCATCATTTGATAACATAGCATTATATTGCTGCTCTTGGTGAAAGTTTCAGTCAGTTTCACCTCATACTTTAGCTATGATAAAAAGATTTAACTGCATAGAGACCTGTAACTCCATTACCCATGGTGGGTCAAGAATTCATTATTGTGCCACAGGAATAGAAAGGAGGTGAAAACTGGATTTTAATTGAACTATTGAGCTGTTATACGTGTCTCACTAACTTCAGGGTTCTCGGGTGTCTTTTTAAGGAAGGCTGTGTAACTGGTGTTAGTGACAAGAAGCTGAGGAGAGGTTGATGTTGCACAGGGTGAAGCTTATCGATTAGTCTATTTTCAGTCCGATTCAGTCATGCAAACTCTGCCACGGTCGCCAGCACTGCCATACAACAGGCAGAACCTAACAAGAGTGTTACAGACACAAGCTTAATGCTTCCACCGACGTTTACCATACAAATGTTCTACACACGTTTAAAATCTGTGTGTTTGTTCATCTGAATTAATCGATCAGTCCTGAAGCTGAAAAATAAGTGATGTGTAATGCCACAGTGAAGATCTTTGGCAATTTATATTGATTTAATTTTGTTATGCTGCTTCATTTTCTGGGAATACATCTCATCTTAGGTATTTCAATTATTGGTTGTTTTGTAAGCACTCCTCCTCATTCATTTGGTCATGGCTCACTAGTGTTCATATAGAATGCATGGGTGTTAGGTGTTTTTGCAGAGTGCATCATTTCTGCTGCAGTGTTTCCCACACAGGTTGCTCTTGGGAGCGATCTCCAAAGTAGAGTGACGGCTTACTAAGTATATTTTATCCAGTTTTAAACATATCTGATTTCCATTTTGTCTCATTTCAACAAATTCCAGGGAGAAAATATTTTTTAAAAAATGTATGAAATGGAAAAAATGGCAATAAATGTGGGTGGTTTAACATTCACTTTGTCCTATTCAGATAAACAAATGCCAAGAGAGAATCTCAGATATCCACATAATCTAATCTCAGATACTGAAATAATCAACCCCACCTGTCAGACCTGATTCATACTGGTGAGATGATTGTAGACTAAATGTCCAGATCCAGACTGTCCAGAAGCCTTTCTGACTCACTACATGATTCAGTTATATGCTTGTTTGTATTCTGTTTATATCTTCAGTTGAAAGTTAGTCAGATCAAATTACATTTTAATTGGTTTTCTAAGTGACAACATGTTAACAAATATAAGGGAGCAACTTTAAATATGACAGTTCTTTGCCAGGTGTAGAGTACAGTCTTTTTCTATTTGTTGAGATGAACAAGAAAATAAAACACCTACAGTGCCAGTCAAAAGTTCAGACACAGCTACTAATAGAAGGTTCTCCTAATGTTTATGTAGCTTTACTTTTAGAATAAAAGTGAAGACATCAAACAATAAAATAGCACTCATGGAATTATACAGTCCACCTTAAACAACCTCCAAAATTGAACTTTACAGGAGGATAAAACAGCTTTCTTAACCTGCAGTGGAGGCTGATAGAACAAGGTTTATTTCTAAGCTGTTTTGGAGCAATTCTATCGGTCTTCCATCATGAATATTCACTAAACTGAAAACTAGAACTTTTAAACTGTGCAGAAAAAGAGATCAATTTTTTACACAACTAAATATATACTAGAGGTGGAGATATGAAGAAATATAATACTGTGATACATTAAGAGTATATGTGGTATATCAGCATATGTACTGTTTCAGACTCTCATCAGTTGGAACTGTTAAGTGTAAGCCTGTAGAGTCTTTAAGATCACCAACAACATCCATTTAGTTGGGTGTGTCTAAACTGACTGGTACTGTATGTGCAATAACCTCTGTAATTTTTTTTTTTTTTGGTTATTACATTTTTTCAAAGCTCCATAACACACTAAAGGAAAAGGAAGAAACCAGAAAAGTATAATAAGTCTTTTGTGTTTACTTAGAAAATCAGCAGTGCATGCAATTTGCCCAGAGGTGCCCAGGCTTTTGCATATGATCTATTATCTGATCTTTAAAATCACATTTCCCCAAAACTGTAGCATATGTGGAACAACATATCCAAATTGCCTTGTTGTTTTACTTTTTCCCCGTTCCCCAGTGCAGTTCACAAAAGTTGATAAAAAATGTATCAATAATTTGAATCTGTAAAAGTCTGTACAGTGGTGTCCTGATTCAATTTCCTTTGTAATACAGCAACAGTAAGTAGTGGATAAAAATGTGCTTTATGTTGATGCATTTTCAGTCTATCAGAAAGTCAAAAATATAAACAAGCTGTAGCCACCAGCTCAGGTGTAAATCTCAATCTAGCACACTAGCCACATATTATTGTTGCGAGGCCACACTGCAGTACAGTTTGATGCAGTGCGCTATATCATATTGTTACGGCTTTATACTTGGATGCAGTTTTTATATATTTTCAACAATCTGCTTTTCAGTAAACAGTTTTACAGCTGTAATTTTAGTTTATCTACAAGTTAACCTAGTGGATTACAGTGTAGTTGTTTGGTTACTTGCTTGTCCCTACCTAATAGTGCTACATAATATTGCTAAAATCTGTTTATTATTTATTCTAAATCTTTCTGTGTGTCTTTTTTGCATAAACAGGCCATTTAAAAGCAGTTCCACAACTGTTAACTTTACAATAAAAGGTCCCTTGTATTTCATCATTGCTATAGGACCGTATTTGACCTTTTTGACCTTTTTGCTATGCAGAAAATGTCTCAAGGCTAATTTTGTAACTCGTTCTCCTCTTCCTGTAAATGAACAACAAGGGTTGCTTCACATGTGACCGACATCAAAGTCTATTCATATTAGGAGAAACAAAACAATGAATTAATTAGGTATGGCTGTTGCTCCGCTCTCATCTCTTTTGTTTTTTGAGCACTTCTTGGCTGAATTGCAGCTTTTTAGCTGCTGTGTTTTTGTAGTAGAACAATAGATCTCATTATTGTCCAGAGTTCCAAGGAATACAAATGAACTGTGGAACTCAATATTATTGCAAATGCAAGCTTCTGAAGTGCCATCATTTAAAATGATACAGACTGGGGAAGATCTGCTTAGTGATCTAGACACTGAATTAAACCTTTGAAATTTCTTTTCTCTGAAATTTTCTGTTTAGTAGTGTGCCAGCTGGAGTCTTAGGGAAGATTATGTGTTTAGTGTTGTCTTTCCCAAGTGTAATCTTTGTTTGTCTTTGTTCTTCTTTTTCTTCTTCTTCTTCTTCTTTTTCTTCTTCTTCTTCTCATTGTCCTCCTTCTTCTTCTTCTCATTTTCCTCCTCCTGCTTCTTCTTTTTCTTCAGGCACAGCAGCAACAGACAGCCAGCAAACGTCCTAGCAACAGCACCCCACCTCCGACTCAGCTCAACAAAATCAAGTATTCGGGCGGCCCGCAGATTGTGAAGAAGGAGCGTCGGCAGAGCTCCTCGCGCTTTAACCTCAGCAAGAACCGTGAGCTACAGAAGCTACCTGCCCTCAAAGGTACAGTGAAGCTTTTGTACTTTCCCTCCACCACAATTAAAGGTTTTAGTTTACACAGTTCTTTTGGGATTCCCTCCTGCCAATCTTTGTCTGTTTTAGGTAATGTTTCAAATAGTGACTGTTGATATGCAGTCTTAAGAGCCTTTAGGCCAACAAAGCTTGTTGTTTACACCACTGTTTAAACAAAACTGGGTAAAAAAGGACATGACAAGTTAGATGTTTGATGTGTGTTTATTAGATGTGTATTTCCCACATGAATCTGGAGCATTGTTGGTGTGTACTAACATTTTAGTGCTGATTTTTCAGTCTGTGTTTATCTACTTCTTTTTATTTAGGATTAGGATTGATTGCATAATTATTTGGCACATTGTGTTTGCAGATAAGAAGTGCGCAAGGTTAATTCATTCCTTAGTTTATATTACTCTGAATTAAGGCATGGTTAATAATTAACTTGATTTACGTAGTGCTGTCATTTCCACCAGTGAAGCACAGCTGATTAGGGGCTCATCACAAGTTGTGACGCAATACAGAAAAAACAGCAACACTGCTTTTTATTATTATTATTATTTATTTTAACTTTTATTTACAGAGAACATTTGTCAGCATTGCTGTTTGGTCAGGGCCAATCAAAATGGCATTTAAAGTGCAACTGCAGTTGTGTCCTGGATGCGCCCTGCACCTTTTAGTGGATTCCCTGCTTTAACACACACCCTGCAACTCTGAGAGGGTTTGGTAATGAGCTGAATCAGATGCGTTGAGAGCAGGGAGAGTGGCCTGGGTGCCTCCAGGACCACGGTTGAGAAATGCTTAGGCTGGGTTTAGGCTAATGGATTTTTCCCCCTTCCTATATAAGTGATTTTGGCCAGTATCATTTTGATACTATCATATCAGCACACTCCTGGTGTTATTTATGACTTTTAAAGCTTTGCTGTTATTGAGTACAGTAGGAACAGTAGAGATCTGACATTTGTATTTGACTTGTTTACAGAACCTTTATTTCATTCTTATACTGCCTTGATGTTGTGCTGTGATGCTCAGCCATTGGGAATCCGTTCCTGGCTGGCCAGACAAAGGCAGAGAAAGTGACAGGGAGCACATAACAACTTGCTGGCAGTAATTGGATCAGTAGTGCAAGTGTCTGCAATAAGTAGGGCAGTGAAAGCTCGTCACAACACTCCATGCGGATAATTTAGGCTCCCTGTTGTGTGACATACAGAAACAGGCTCAGATGTAATGTACTCAGTTGTGCTGTCAAGAACATATTGAACAGATGTATTTACAGTGTAGTACAAACTTTCTAGAAATAGACATTGATTAAAGCACTGGTATTGTTTATTGCACCAGCTAGTGTAGACGGTGTCTGAAGGAAAGAAATCTGTAGACTTAATTTCAAAAGAAGGAATTTAAGGCTGTTTCCCTTTTTTCCCCCTCCATTAACTTAGCTAAACCTGCTAGGAGAAAGGAACCTGTTAGCGTTATCTTAGCTACAAGGCTACTCCACCAAAAAACACAGAAAAGGTTTGCGCTTCCCATCAGAAGCTGCTGCACTGAAGTTCTGAAAGTCATTTTTCTACTCCTGATCAGTAAATTCAGCTGGTACCTTGAAGTGTGGCCTGTTGGACCTTCTCAGAAACCCAGTCCTCAGGGAATGCCAAAGTTTCATTGTCTACGAAATTCAGTTAACTACAGTGTTGAGCTTATTCATGATTACTTTGTCTGATAAAATGAAGAATCTGCCTTATCAGACTTTAGATGTAGATAATTTATGTTTAGAAGTATTAAGGTCTTCTCAAGAAGAGGTTTCATGGCTGTAGTATTCAAAAACCTGGCCGTGACTGAAATACTTTCAGAATGAATGACTCTTTAAAAAAGATGTATTTTAACTTCTTCCCCCTCAAGCTAAGTTTTCCACTTTCACTTTTGTGATTGAAGAGGTTCTGAAGCAGTAAATGCACTCAATGCGGTCGCACAGATGTGGAATCCAAATGGAATCCATGCAATGAGTCGACCAGTTTTGATTAACGCTTAAAAATTGCGGTAATATGTGCTGTTAATATTAATTATTCCCCAGTTGTTGCAGAAATTCTGTCAGAAACTCTTGATAAATCATCAAATAAAGTTGCAATGCTATTGGGAAGGAAGATAAGTTATCAGGAACAGTAAATAATGATACATTTAGACTGATATGGGAAATATTGACACCAGGCCTTCTGAACGTGGGACAACAAACTGTTCATCTTGGCTCTGACCACGGTGTTTCCACACATGAATTTATTGGTTGTCTCCACCAAGACAAAAGTGGGACTCATGACTGAAGATGACCCGCTGCCATTCTGAGTCACTTCATGACAGTCTGACACCATTGCAGTCTTTGACAACGTTGGCGCCAAGGGCAGTCATCGTAATGGTCTGCATACATGTAGTCCTGTGTTGTGCAGCTGTCTGCCAATGGTGCTGGGTGGATGACTCATGGAGGACATCACTGGTCGCTGAATGTCGGCAAACGTGGCTGTTGGGTCAGTCAGGTAGAGCGATAAGGCACGTTCTTGCTTATGTCACATGCGTGGCTGATCGTTAAACTTGAGTCATTTGCATGTTTCACCATGTCAAACCTACCCACCAAGTTTCATTCCTGTTGGTTGATTGTTTCTGGGTGCAGCTATTTGTGCAGCTATTGTTTTGATGATGGGTACCTACATACAGTCAAATGCAATATTAATATCCTATGTGAGGTTAATACAAAGACTTTGGGCAATAACATTTTTGGAGTTGTTCTCTATACAGGATGTGTTAACTTGTTTTCACTCAAATCAACAAAACATGGTATTTTACTTATGTACTTAGACGTTAGCTTTTGACACAGCAGCTTCTCTGGCTCAACAAAAACAGTCTCAAATGTTGAATGTGTTCAGTTCTCTGCCACAACATCCGAAAAGTCGAGACTAACAGATGCAAGCTCTGCTGTAGTGACGTCTGTCTTTGTGTTTGTTTATTGCACCATCAACACTTGAGTCTACCCCGTCCATGCTGTTAGTGGTCTGGCACCAATTCTGGAAGTCCACATGGCAAACAAACAGAGGAAGCCTTGAGGTCTCCTTTTCCTGCTTTTGTACAAAGTCTGCACCAGTGTGGGATATACTTTTGTTGACCGTTTTTCTAATTGCAGTTTGTCTTTTTTGCGTTTTATCATGTCAGATTGTCCGCGGTGTTAAAGGCTGTGTAAGCGTGTTATGAGTGTAAAAAATAATCATAATTTTTTCTTTGAGATATAATAAAACTTATTTGTAGCATTTTAATTGCCTCATGTTGTACCTTGTGGATTTCCAACATCCCCCTGTCCTCTCTGAAGTTAATAGAAACTGTTAATCTGAGCACCGGGTGGTTTTTTAAAATTTTTTTATTTTTTTATTTTTTTTTGGTGGTGGTTGTTGTTGTTGTTGTTGGGATGGGGCAATGTACTGATGGGTTGATTTGCCCCTGGAGGTGAAGGCTTGGTCTCATGACTCCCTGACTGTACTGTTAGGCAGTGACCTTGTAGTGCTGTGGGGCTGAGTATGGGCAGCTATCTCATCATGAGATGAGCTGTGTTCTGATAATAGAAACCAGCTCACCAGTAGATACTGAATACAGATCTTTTTAAATTTTCAATAAAACAATGAACAGTCTTGGAGAAATTATTTGGCACTTGGAATCAAAAGCACATAACTAATTTCTTTGCTCTTAGATCACAACATCTAGATTTTTAAAAAAATATAGAGCTCTATCCTGATTAAAGTTGGAATTTTTAAATATTCCTATTTTTAGTTTAAGGTAACTGAGTGGTCTACAATTTTAATTCATAACTGAAGTGGACGAACGCAGAAGAAAAAGCCCTTCATGACACCAAACCAAGTCAAGGTCATTCGAGGGGAGGTTGGGGTATCGTTGACAAAGTCAAGAGATGCCTTAATGAATGTAAATACAGATGGTTTAACTCAGACTACTGGTAAAACTCAAATACAGAAAGGCCAGATTAGACCTTGCCAAACAAAACTAAAAGCGCCTGCTCAAGTTCTTTGGACAGATGAAACCAAGATTGAACTTGTATCAGAAGAGAGTAGTTTGGAGAAGGAAAGGAAGGGAAGGTGATGCAAAGTGTATCGCATCATCTGTCAAACATGATGGAGGCAGTGTTATGGCATGGGCATGTATGGCTGCCAGGGAAACTGGGTCACTGGTGTTTATTGATGCTGTGACTCCGCTAATAGAAGTAGCAGGGTTAATTCTGAATTGTATAGAGATTTACTTTCTGCTCCGACTCAGTCAAATGCTGGCAAACCGATAGGATGGTGCTTCAAAATGCAGGTGGACAGTGACCCAGAAAACACCACAAAAGCAACCCAAGAGCTAGTTATGGCAAAGAAACGGTATGTTCTTAAATGGTGAAGTTAGGTACAAAGCAACAACTGAAGGTACAAAGCAACAACTGAAGAGGGCTGCAGTAAAGGTTTGGCAAAATGTCTGAAGGTAGAATACTCTGCACTTGGTAATGTTCATGGGTTCCAGATTTTGTATAGAAAGATTTGTATCAAAGTATTAAAACTAATCATTGTGTTTATAGGCGTTTGTCCAGTTGCTTTGGAGCCTGTGAAAATACTTGTAATTCCTAAAAGGCAACTGCAATATTAACTCCTCGTATTACATCTGAAAGTCTATGTGTCAGTTACATCTCGATTGTTTGATTTCAAATCCATTGTGATGGTGTACAGAGGCAAACTTACAAAACCTGTCACTCTCCAAACACTTATGGGCCTGATAGCATGCAGTGCTATAGATTTTATAGTGCTGGAAAGCTGTGCTATTGTTCCATATTTCTTTTATTATCATATTACAAGCTGTTAAACATGAGAAGGCCTCAGAGGCTCATATTGGTGTTTTGTTGCAAGGCTGCAGACGCACTTCTACATATTTGTTAGTGATTTCCCTGATTTGCCCTGTTCTCAATGTGTCCCATTTGTGTGTATTAGTCTGCAAATGCATTTCTATTATTGCAAACATTTTTTGCTAGCAAAACATGTATCCCACAAAAAGAGAGATTAAAAGGATTGCAAAACCAGATTTAATTCTGGAATATGTATCACACTATGAGGCATTTGTTTTGATGAGAGAATGAATGAGGCTTTATTTGAACTCTTTCTCTGCTCTGACCCACCCAATTCAGATCAGGTTTCATACTGCATATTCAGATAGTTCAAACCTGTTAACATTTGTGAAAACAATACAAAGAAAAGAAAACAGAAGCTATATTTAACTCACAGTCAGAGGTCTATCTAGTTGATCTGGCTCCAGAATTGATATTAATGATACCATCATTGCCATATTGCCTTCAGTTAACCTTAACAACTCTGGAGCAGTCTTTGATTCCACACTCATATACACAAGCTCTATATTTAATTAAGAGATACTGTTTTTTTTTTACCCGTTTTGGCCTTATCCTTTACCTTCTCACTTACTTGTGCACTTTTAACATCTAGGTTAGATGATCACAGTTTTCTTCTCTTTGTCCTCCCAGTCAGAACAGGTTACAGTAAGTACAGAATGAAGCTGTCAGGGTCACCTGTGAAAACTGACCAGATTACTTTGATCCCTCAGAGCCTCGACTGGCTACCTATTACCTACAGTGTTCAGTCTAAAGTGTCTCTAATCATATACAAAGCTGCATATGGCCTTGCTCCTGATTATCTGGCTGAGCTCACACGTCCGTATACTCAATCACATACCCTGCAGCTAGCTTGGGCCTTCTTCAGGTTCTGTAGTTTGGAAGGTTGGTCATTTAGCTTGTTCTCTCCCTGGTCTGTTCAGGATTCCTCCTCTGAGTTATCATGGAAATCCTAAAGACACATTTGTTCACTGTTTCGGGGTTCCTCTCCTCACTGAATTTGCAGTTTATATGTATCTCTTTGCCATCCGTTGTTTATTATGTTGACTCCTGTTTAATCTGTTGGGGTCTTCTTATGATTGAAATGTTTCTTTGAGCATGGCTACTACATAAATATAATAGGATCTGCTTTTGTTACAGTCCATCAGAAAACAAAACAGATAAAGTTCAGTATAGGGGCTGGTGTTTGACTATTATTGTCCTAAATAAATGATTTCTGATATTGTTTTTAGTTGTTATGCTCACAGTGAGCGGCAGCACATTAGCATGGCCTGTATTGGCGCATTCTATGCTTTCCACCCCCGAACAAGCATGAGTCAAAACCTGGAAGCAATTTTATTGATCTTTTGCAGCCATTTGAGGCAGCGAGATAAAAATGGCACCCTACAGATAATTGATCTGTTCTAATAAAACCCAGGATCAGCATTTTCTAACAGTCAACATTGGATGATACTTTTATACACTATTTTATGGGGTGAGTTTTTTGGACTTCAAATTAGAGTCGAATTCAAAATGTGGAAAGAAAACACAAGTAAAACTAATCATTCGAATGATATGTGTCTGTTTATATAATTGCAATTAATGGATAACTTCTACAAACCTTGTAGAGATTGTTGCTGTGATTGTATCAGTAAACAGCTTATTTCCTTGATGGAACAGCAGGACCCGAGTAGTCTGTCGCTTAGATGCTTATTGAGCGGTAGTGATCACTGAGCATGCAGTCATCTCCCATTCAGTCTTCAGCTGAAGACCTCTGATTGCTGAGAGCAGTTCTGAAGAGGAAACTCGAGCAGCTGAACCTAAACACAATTATACATAATTTCTTAGTCAGTGTAGCACCAATCCATTAGCTCACAAATTAAATGTTGAAATGTTGCATGTATTTGTAGTACCCCCCACAAACTTACATGTTCAGCTGCAAATAAATTTGCACAAATTAACAAATAATTATACTGCATTGTAGCCTTGTGCTAACTGAAGTCCAGAACTACTAGGGTCGGAGAAAGAAAAAGGGGTTGTACAGGGCAGATAATCTGAATGACCTCCTTTTCTGTATGTAGTTCCCAAAGACACTGTCAGCTGAGCCATATAGAGGGTAGATGGGCCAAAGATGTGGATCTTTTGGAGGTCAGATTAGATGGATGTGCTTGGATATGTTCGGGTGCAGTAATTGTGTTTACAGTTTATGCTGTGATATTGTTTTTCAGTTTTAGCCAGTATATTTAGTCTTAAAATAGCTCTGTTTCTCTAGGAAAGCAGTTTGTTTTCAGTTTTTAATTCTGTCTGGCAATGTACTTTCTGTCTGGCTAATATTTAAAACTTTGCATTATTTAAAGGGAAGAAACCAGAAAGGGAAGAAAGCAGAAAAAAACATGGCTTAACAAAGTTCAGTATAGGGGCTTGAACTGACTATTATTGCCCTAAATAAATCGATTTCTGATATTGTTTTTAGTAGTTATGCTCACAGTGGGCAGTAGCACAATTAACATGTCCTGTATTTCCCATATTCTGTGCTTACCACCCCCAAACAAGCATAATTCCTTAGTCAGTGTAGCACCTATCCATTAGCTCACAAATTAAATGTTGAAATGTTGCATGTCTTTGTAGCACCTCCCACCCTCATCTTTACTTGTTCTACGGTCAACTAAATTGCACAAGTGAACAAATAAGCCAAACAGTTTTCAGTTTTTAATTCTGTCTGGCAATGTACTTTTGTCCGACTTATATTTACAACATTGTGTAGGATTTCCTTTGGTGTCCTTTAAAGGGAAGAAACCAGAACAAAACTGAAAACAGAAAAGTCAGTTTAAAACAGTACTCAGGGGAATATGCTTACTAACTGTATTATTGCTAACAGAAATATCTGATACTGTGATATATTGAGACAAAATTATGGTATATTTTATTAGGGCTGCCCAGCCATGACATTCTTTAAGCCAGTTCTGAAACTTGAGAGCTTCTGTCACATACCTGTTTGATTTGCATGGTGTATGGCAACTTTGAGATAATCATTTAGACTCTCTGTAAGACATTTGAAGCAGTGGTGCAAAGTCAGGCATTGCTCTGTAGTACTTTTTGGTATGAGATACATACATACAATTGGGAAGACAAATACTTAAGTCCTTAATCACCAAAATGAGTCCCCTGTGACTGAAATGTATGTAATAGCGTGTAATACCTCCACAAGCACCAATAACAGCTGCGATTTGGCATGGACTGGACAAGTTTCTGGATGTAGGACACATCAACGTTCAGACACTCTTGCATCAAAGAATTGTGCAGCTGGGCCAGATTTGGTGGATGCCTTCCCTGTACATTTCTGAGGAGAATTTCCTGTAGACTGGGATCTTTGCCACTGCTGGTAGACCCGTATGAACATAATATCTAATCGACTATTATACTGCCCACTCAGTGTGCTTTCAGTGTTAAACCTCACCATGCAACAGTGGTAGTGACACAGTCGATTACCATGCGACACACCAGCAATCTGTATGGTCATTAATTTGCATAAAGGTTGAATGAGAGAGCAGAGTGAGTTTGATGTGTCAGTTATATACTCAATAGCATATACATATAAGGAAAAAGAAATCTCCTCTGTTTCACCTTTAGCTCATAATTTCTTTGTTGTGTTTAAAAGCTGGGATGAGTACTACTGGGATTTGCTACTTAGTGTCATTTTGCTACAGATTACTGCCAAGGTATTCCTCTGCAGGAAGATTATTATTGTTGTTGTTGTTGTTGTTGTTTTTCATTTCATTTAATTATTTTTTTATATGTATTTTAAAAATCAAAGCGGCTCGTTTTTTGTACCTGTGTCTTGTACTTGAGTCTGTATTTTATTGAAGCAATAATACTCATACTTGAGTGTGGATTAAGGCTAATCTGCCCAGCTCTGTATAGGTCATCTCGACTTTTTGTGTCAGCTGTCCTCCTGTGAAATCTCTGGCTGCAGTAAACTTCTTCACTTTCCCTTCAATGCTACTTTTTCTTCCCTTTTTGTGTAACTTTCTCTACTTATTTAATTGTCTTGCCACTTTCTGTCTATTTCACATGGTATATTAAGTTTTGGAGTTTCGTTTTTGTGCTCCTGTTTGTGAAAATGCTGTCTTTTTAGTGTTCCATAACAGACTGGAAACATTCCAGACTGTAAACTCATGTTACAATACAGTTTTTCCTTTTTTTTTTTTTCTTTTCCTGTCCTCCCCCACTAGCCGTGCTCAGAGTGACTCTCTGCAGCTATTGCATAAGGCCTCATGTCTCACACCAATACCTCAAGCTGCAGGAGTGCTGAGGAGTGGTGTGGATCCAGCAGACATTGGGAGGGACTATCGTAGAATCAGCCAACTTTTAGCTGGATTTTCCAGAATATATGTTTTGTCTTTTGTCTCTAGGTTTGTACCTGATTGATTGGTGAGAGATCATCTATCTTGCACTGAGCAAGTACCAAACCCAGAGTAGGGACGACTATAATTTTACTGCTCTCAGAGATTACTGTGTTTGTGTGTAAAGGTCAGCAAAATGCCATACTCATAGATAATTATAGCCCATGTCACATAATGCTTTTTAAATGAGATTTTGTCACTTCTTATTTGCTGTGACAGACATTTGTGTGCTTATCGTGTTCATTCTTGTTTGCTGTCCTTGAAACATCAGCTGTGAATGTTCAGTTTAGAGAGCTGTTGCAGTGTGGCTCTGCATGGATTCCCTTTAATATAGATTCATTGGAGCTGTCGTCTGTGCCCCAGATTTTACTCTCTCATTCTGTTCTCAGCTCCGTTCAAAGACAGATCAGTTCTTTTGTCCTCTTCTCATTACCCTTCACTACTCTTTTATTATAAGTGAAAATGTCTCTTTGGTAAAGTGTTCTCTATGAGTGTTGAAGTTCAAAATCTATCAGACCAAAGTCTTTCCTAGCGTGGCAGTCCCAATTCAAACAGATTATATAGTTTGTGTGTGTGTATGAATGACAGATCTACAGACTCTTCTAGAGGTCATCCTAAACCATCCTGGTGACTAGCATTGCCATTGCTTTTGTTTTAAAGTGTGTTTAGTCCGAACACAATAGGATAGCTGCTGTTCCTAGGCATCAAATTTTCAAATTCATGGTCATTTCAGATTATTTAATTGATTCATGGTTTTGCTTGTAACATTTTGCAAATCTTTTGTGTGTATGTGGTACTAGCACACTGTCTAATGAGGTTTTCAGTGTGCATGGGAGAACGGTGCTAAATGTCTAATTGAGATCCTAACCTACTAACTATGGAGCCTTTTAATAGCTGTTTGTGCCACTTAGTTATTGTGATACATGACAATTTCAGAATCATATCAGTATTGGAAGCTACAAGTGGTGCTTGAAATTTTGTGAACCCTTTAGAATTTTCTATGTTTCTGCATAACTTTTACCTGAAACTTAAAAACCACAATTTAAGTGTCTGCATTGGTGGATATGTAGAAGAGAATTATTTAAATTAAATTTAGATGAGGCCAATCATTCTTTGAGTAGAGAGGTTTTGTGCCATTTCTTGAAATTGGTGTTTGCACACAGAGGAATTTGTCTTCTGCGTTTAACCCATCAGTGAAGTGAAACACCCACACCCACACCAGTGAACACACATACTAGGGGGCAGTGAGCACACTTGCCCGGAGTGGTGGGCAGCCCTATCCACAGCGCCCGGGAGCAGTTGGGGGTTAGGTGCCTTGCTCAAGGCCTCTTCAGTCATTACTGTCGGTTCAGGGAATCGAACCGACGACCCTCCAGTCTCTAACGTACCCACAACTGCCCCCATGTCTTATGTCTGCATTGCCTGCAATTCGTTCTTCAGTACATCAACATGGCAAGTATTGTGGTAATCCCACTGACAAGAGAAAAAAAAAAGCATATTCATGTTTCTCAGTATGGCTGGATGGATTCTGGTAGAGATATATAAATCACTAGAACATTATAGATATGGAGGCATACCAATATTAAGTGTAGGCTATGATATCTTGTTACTGTATAGCAGGGCTCTTTTAAATAGTGTCTTTTTTTATTTTATTTAGCAACTTGACCTAATCACAACATCAGAATCATTTAAGCCCATTGTCAGCTTTTCTGAGGGATGATTTTTGTGCATGGATGGTTACAGTATGGCATGTGTAACAAGCTTGACCACAGGGAAAATGTGCTGCCTTACTTAAGAATATGTGGGTAACAAGTCCTGGAAACAGGTCCTGCAAACTATAAACTCTTAATTAGGAAAATGCTGGGTGAATTTCAAATTGACTTATTCACCTTATTTCGCCACGCCCACTTACAAGAGTTTGTGTTTGAACTTCCGCTCAGCTACTTGGATAGCTAGCTAGGCAAATTAACAACAACAAAAAACAAAATGAACTAAGTTACATGGGAGGAGACCAAATAAGCAATAAGGAGCTGGAATGGGACAGCATTACCTCATCCAAGGGTCATAACAGAGTGGGTGGATGAGATGAAAATGTGGCCTGAGGTTACCTATGGCAACGTTTTCAATGACTTTGTACTCTTGGTAGGCATAGACAGTTCGGCGATGAAAAACTATAAAAGTATAGAAGCGTATCAGTACCTACATAGTGGGAAGGTCGGCCGTTCCCACAAGCTATTTAATGTTAGCTAGCACAGCTAACTAGCTAGCTCTTAGGTTAATGTCTTACCTGACAGCCTCACAAGCACCCTACGTGTCTGCTTCACCGTAGCGTCATAACTGAGCTGTTTCTCTGGGTAAGGGTGATCTGGTGTCGGCTTCCCCTCCACAAAATGGTAAGAGCTGACGTACGGACGTTTGGGTGGATGTTTTAAATTTAGTGCTTACAACCGCAGACGCAGGTTCTCTTCTTTGGAAGGAGGTGGATGTAAGTTATATGGTGTTTTTTGTTGTGTTCGTAACACTGCTGTTCAAGCGAAAGCAGCCGCACCAAAAGTTCTAACACAAAGTAAACAAAGATGGCCCCTCACTTGTTGTCATGGAAAATAGTGTGAATAGCTTTTTTTTTATCATTCAGATTAATCAGTACATCTATAAAGTAAGGCACAGGTTAACCAATGTACTAAATAATCATCAGCGGCATCCCTAGACCACAGTCAGCTGATTCTAGAGCAGACATCAGTGACAGAAAATAACAGTGCAGTATCAAGGGAGCTGGAAACATAATGTGTGGCATGCAGGCCTGACAGGGCGGTGTTATTTTCCACAGGCCCTCGCAGTCAAAGAGGGCCACAGACATCTGTGTTCACTATTCTGTTGTTCAAGGTGAGAAGGGAGTGCCAGTGAAGGTCTGATGGTATAAAGAGATGGCTGTGTGAAAGGTTTTCAGATTAGCTTTGGAATGCAGCAGTGAGTAAGACAGTTTTTGCTTTTGTACTTTTTTGTAACTCTCTAATTTTTTTTTTTTTGTTTGTGTCTCTATTTGTCTGACTTTCAGATGCCCCACCCATCGACAGGGAGGAGCTGTTTGTTCAAAAGCTGCGCCAGTGCTGCGTACTCTTTGACTTCGTGACAGATCCCCTAAGTGATCTCAAATACAAGGAGGTGAAGCGTGCTGGCCTCAATGAGATGGTGGAGTACATCACACACAATCGTGACGTAGTTACGGAGTCCATCTACCCTGAAGCTGTCATTATGGTGAGAGCACCCACGTGCTTGTTCTTACATACTGCAGGACACCTACGCATAAGCTTACGGCTCTCACAAGTGTGTGTCCTCATTCCCTCCCCAACCCCCCAGAAAAAAGCAGTTGCAGGTCAAGGTTTTCATGTTGGTTATTTTTTTTATTCTGAGAAAGGCTTTATTTTTTTCCTCATGTAACTGTGGCCGGATATGACTACCATCATAAAACACTTTGACCAAAAAATAAGTAAATAAATAAATAAAAATAAATAATATATTTTTGGATTAAATCAAAATTGCTTGCTATAAGGAAACATAAGATTAAGATTAAGATTTTTCCTCTTGAGAATTGAGAACCTAATTACTATTGTGTACATGAGAAGAGGCAAATCAACAAGTACAAAGATTATCCTCATCATGTTTTGTTTGTAGTCTACCCAGCATTGTTTTGTAATCATCCATCTTTGTTACATCTGTGTGAATTCATGTGGTACCCTCCTCCTGCACTCGTGTCTCGTGCTGACAGTTCTGGACCTGTTAGTCATCAGTGTTTCTCACGATATTAAGAAATGAGCTATAAGCAATTGAAAAACGAGTTACTTGGAGATTTTTTTGAAGATTGAAAACATGAATATTCACAAATATTCTCTGGGCTTATAGGGAATAGAAAAAACATCACGGTTACTGACTCGACATGTACAAAATGAACAAATAAATAAGGTCACTTGAACTTGATTTGAACTTTGTTCTTAAAGCCCTATTGTATTGGTTTGATTGGTTTTGTTCATTTTTTGCAGTAATCATCTGAAAAAAACCTGCCAAGTGTAGCTTCCTAAAACATTGTTACCCTGGCTCCAGATTTTCAGAACCTCTCTATGAAATGAAACTCCCACATACACACACTCTAGTGAACACACACACTAGGGGACAGTGAGCACACTTGCCTGGAGGGGTGGGCAGCCGTATCCACAGCACCCGGGGAGCAGTTGAGGGTTAGGTGCCTTGCTTAAGTGCACTTCAGTCGTACTGTTGGTTCAAGGAATCGAACAGGCCCACGACTGCCCCCATTTCTTACGTCTGTACTGCCTACAATTCCTTCATTAGTACATTGACATGGCAAGTATTGTGGTACCATCACTGACAAAAAAAATTAAATAAATAAACATATTCATGTTTCTCAGTATGACTGGATGGATTCTAGTTCTAGTTTTCAGATTTTCCTAGTTATTTGACACAGTATGGCCCCTTTGCAGTAACACCAGACTAGATGTAAGTGTCCCCTTGAAATTTTATCTCCATGGCAACATTAATCCTTTTAACCATACCCTGGGTCTTCAGAAGTGCTGTAACAGAGGTATTGCCTCTTCCCAAGGGTGTATGTTTTATGACTCAAATCTAACATGACACTTTAAGGAAAAGCTTTAATATGTTAAATATATTACAGATGAGCATTAAATGGTCACCATACGTGTTTATTTATTGATGTGTGTTGGACACTCTTAAATCCTGTATTGAGCCTCATTTCTTGAACCGCCACAGCAGCAGTATTGTGTCCAAAAGCCTGAGAGACCCTTTTTGCCATAAATGTCTGAGAGCTTCACAGCATGGCACATCCTGTCTGTTGACAGTAATGACTTTTGCCTGACTGTTTCTGGAGGTGCAGAGGGAAACATTGGATTTTTAGCCAAGCCAGGAGATGCTTCTTGATCTTAGACTTTGTTTCTGGTGGCAAAGCCAGCACCTGCCAATCTCAGCAAAAGCCCCTAAGCCAGGCATTATTGCCCCTCTTGGGACTGTGTCAAGCTGTGCGCTGACAAATAGAAACGTCTCTTTCGCCTCCTACATGATCACTGGGGAGTTTTGGGTAATTAGCCATTACAAATCAAAGGCCCAGACACCTGTGCTTCCTTTCAGGCATTTATAATTCAGAGCNACACAGTGTAAAGAACTGCTGGCTGCTGATGAACCCAGTGTGCTCTGACTGGTCAGCTCGCCAGAACGACATCCTGATACAAGTCCCCACACTCCTGTGGCTATTGTTACAGTGCCGCTGGTTCTGCTGTATCAGTTTAAGCCAGAGTCCAATCCTGAAAGTCCGGCAGAACAAGATCTGATTCCACTTTGCAAGCTAGACTGCAGCAGGACATTTCAGAGTGGTCAGTTTTTACTGTTTTAGCTTGCTGGTAGGCGGGCAGTAAGAGCTGTACTACGAGATGATGTCACCTTGTAACAGAGAAAAGGCCTGGAATTCCAACAAGCTGATTCAGGCAGCTGAGAAAGTGGTTTGTGTGGGAGAGATTTACTGTTTGATATATATATATATATATATATATATATATATATATATATATATATATATATATATATATATATGTAAATAATTACAACTAGTTTACCAGTAATGCATATGCTTCATTTTTAATCCACTTGGCCCTCCCTTTACGGTCTCCTTCTGGACAGTACTAGTCAGTCTTGAACAATCAGTCTTTGCGGTCATTTTTTGCCATCTGGTAAAGATGCAGTGTAGATTGTCTGGTTCCTTCCCTCACTCCGGCTTACTGCCTGAGCATACACCAAGTGTTTTATATTAAACACCAAGTGTTTTATTTTTTCATCAGTTCCTCACGGAATGTCAGCCCAAACAAAACTCAATAGTAAAAGCGTACATTGTTCTCTGTTATACATAAATTCCCTTCATGTATGTGTGTATGTATGCATGTATGTACAGCACTGTGCGAATGTCAGAAATCACTCTTTTGTTTATTCAGGTTCAAATCTATCAGTATTTAATTTGTCTACTCTTTAGTTCCGTGCACCTACTGCCACATTTCCATCCTTAAGCCAAAAGCTGTTCCTAAAGATCTTGCTAGCATCGTTTAAAGAGACATGCTTGTAACTACCCAAACACACCTTTGGGTGTCTTTGATCTAAAATAGCTAATGGGCATATTAATGAGGAGATTAAATATAAGATCATTCAATTGCATAAGGAAGATGGCAATCAAAGAAAAATATGCGAAATGACAAGAGTATTGGGATTCCTGTGTAAAACGTATTAGACCACCAAAACGTTCCTCATCAGATAAGCTGTACTTACAGATTCATCTTTGAAAGAGAGCAAGTTTCACTTTGGCTTCAGATCTGAAACAATCCACAGGTGTTTCTCTCCATCCTTCCACTGTGAAAAGACAATTCTATGCTATGGGTCTGAAAGGATGGGTATCGGTCAAAGTTTTTTTTGTTTTTTTTGGGGTTTTTTTTGGATACAAGAAGTAGTAATTGTTAAGGTGCTATTTTAACCATCTGCAAACCTCTTCTTAAGGAGCCTATTGTCTGGATTGGATCTGGATTAGTTTATCAGTGCTTCATTATGTTAAATCAGTCATGCTGGTGATGAAATTTAACAAATCTATGCTGTTGTTGACAGTGTTCAGTAGACATCTGAAACCAACATTTATTTGCAGTCATTTTAATTATACATTTACAAGCTAAAACGCACTTACTGCCAACACAGTCTGCTTGGGTGCCTAAAACTTCACATTGTGTGTGTGTGTGTGTGTGTCACAATTTATAGTTTTTATTTATTTATTTTTTGTTTTCTTGTAGTTTTCAGTGAACCTGTTCAGGACTCTGCCTCCCTCTTCCAATCCCACGGGAGCAGAGTTTGACCCTGAGGAAGATGAGCCTACACTGGAGGCCGCTTGGCCCCACCTGCAGGTCAGTGTGACGCTCTAAACCACCATAGCACAAGTCCACTGGCATTCCCTAGGACACTTTATGAAAGGGAAGTCTGAAAGTACATAACCGTTAGAGCAGTCATTTCTATCATTAGCTTCTATAATCTACTAGCTTTTGTGAGACACACAGAAGAGATAAAGAGATAAACCCTCAAAGCAGGACAGGAAAACGCCTTTGTTCCCTACACTGGCTGTGGAGACATTTCCAATGTCACGAGAAGCCTTGTGGCCAGCTTGTGACCAACAGTTAGCCAGTAATTTTGAGACACAACACCTGCCACAGGACAAGCACAGCTAGGACAAAATGTACGTCACCACACAGAGTACTTTGTACAAAGCTCTCTGCAGTCATGTAATTCCTATTATTCCCATAATTTATTTTATTTTTTTTCTCTTCAATCAAACCAAGACTGTTTGTTTAAGCTTTCTGTATGGTACTACTGCAGTACCATCTTTCAAAGTTGTCTGTAAAATGCAAAGGTAAATGAAAACACTAAGTACTAAAGTAACTGTGGTGTCTGAATTCTATAAATACCCCCAAAACATTTACATACATTTACATTTAGAGCGACTTACAAGGTTATTCATATTACAGGTAGGCCAGTGCAGTGTTAGGAGTCTTGCCCAAATTCTTATTGGTGTAGCTCAGCATTTGCTACCTAGACTGGGATTCGAAACCCTCGTCTCCCACATGGAGTGGTAGCTCTCTGGTGGGTAGTTGTGTTAACTGCTGAGCCACACCAACCAAAACAGTCTGGTGCAGCATGGAAACCCCTTGTGCTCCTGCATGTAGGTTGACCTCCTACACTAATAAAATCAGCTTCCATATAATGCAGACATTTCTTTATGGGCAGAGCATTCATCACCACACGTCACTACAAGGAGTATCCATTGCTTCACAATGACTTGCCACAAACCAATACTGGCTGTGACAATAATAGTATTGTATTAGTCGTAAGTGATGGCTAGACGTGTTAAGAAGCTTAGTGTATGACAAATACCAAGAAAGTCACATGGAATATAGAGCACCTAGTAAAGCTGCAGCAGGCGCAGGTAACACCATCAAGCTCGCGCTGCATGAAAGAGCCACATTTGCT
The DNA here is from genome assembly GCA_034552555.1 of Semaprochilodus insignis. Classification (NCBI taxonomy): domain Eukaryota; kingdom Metazoa; phylum Chordata; class Actinopteri; order Characiformes; family Prochilodontidae; genus Semaprochilodus; species Semaprochilodus insignis. The sequence goes on from CM067478.1 coordinate 4,020,682, forward strand.
CTGTAGCCATTGTCCACCTAGATGCCGCATAGACAATCAGCAGCATTTTCATGACACGACATTGACGCTATTTTTTTTTTTTCTTTTTCTTTTTTTTTTATTTTATTGTCGTATCGCCCAGCTTTAATAAGAGCGAATAAAGCCAGTTCACAGATTTGTATATTGAAAAAATACAACCTGGTTTGGAAGAAAGTCTCCAGACTACACCACAAGCATTGTGGACTTGTAGAGACAGGATCTGGATCATTTGAATCATTAATAATATAATCAAGAGAATTTTATTGATTACCAAATAAATGTTTACTGCAGATAGTCATCTTTTGTATTGTAAATAATCTCTAACTGATTTTCTCCGTTTTCCTGCTTAGCTGGTGTATGAATTCTTCTTGCGGTTCTTGGAGTCACCTGACTTCCAGCCTAATATTGCCAAAAAATACATTGACCAAAAGTTTGTTTTGTCTGTAAGTATCTTTTTTTATATAGATAGGATACAGCATGTTCTCACCAAATAGATAGACTGTTAAGATGTCAGTGAAGTATCTGAGAGTGCTTGAACTTCAGGTTGGATATTTTCCACCACATTTAATGTCTACTGATGTTATAAATGACTTTGGTTTGATGTTAAACAGCAAATTTTTGTTGTTGTGTTCCATGACATAAAACAACGAAAACTAATTTTGACTGAAGCATGCATTTTTTTTGCCTAAGAAATAAAACTGATTTTATTTCTAAAATCTTTGAGGCAGATGAATTTTCATGTTCTTATAACAAAAAAACAGGTCAAAAAAGAGTTGAGTCTAATTTTCATTGTTAGTGTTATTTCACTTCATATTACTAATGTTTGTTAAAGGAATACGATGCAAGTTTGGCATGTTTAAGCATGTTTATATTAGACATATATAAAAAATGCTAATAACTCTTTCTTTTGTAGCTCCTGGAGCTGTTTGACAGTGAAGACCCCCGAGAGCGAGACTTCTTGAAGACTATCCTGCACAGGATCTATGGCAAGTTCCTGGGGCTCAGAGCCTACATCCGTCGACAGATCAACAACATATTCTATAGGTGAGGTCTCTACACGTCTCCCTCTTAATGTCATTAAAAGATGATTATTATTGTAGGGTCCTTTTATAGGAATACTTTTTTTCTTGGTTTCTTATTTTTAATGATATTGGAACAACTTAAAAATCTAGAACTTTTTTGCAGTACTGATGATAATGATACTTTTAAAGGAACTGCAGTTTTGTTATTCCCGTCTGTGATTAGCCTTGGTCTCTCATTGCAGGTTTATATATGAAACAGAGCATCATAATGGCATTGCAGAGCTCTTAGAAATCTTAGGAAGGTGAGTGCACCTAATGGCACTGTTGCCATGACAAACCTGACTGCGGAGAAGCTCTCTCACTTATCTGTATTGAATTGAATGGACTTGGGATGTCACGTGACCAGAGCTGTGTATCCTGTTCTTCTCACAGTATAATTAATGGCTTTGCCCTGCCACTGAAAGAGGAGCACAAAATGTTCTTGATCCGGGTGCTGCTGCCTCTACATAAAGTCAAGTCTCTCAGTGTCTATCACCCTCAGGTATTACTTCTACAAATGTTCCCTAAGCCCTATATTTGATAGAAATCCTATGTAAATCCTCTTGGCCTACTGCAAAATCAATGCACATTATATAAATCCTTGCTTCTTAATCCCATTACTATAGATGTAGTGCACTGGATATTCTTTCTTTTTGCTGTAAGACTTCATTTTATTGTTTGTGTTTTTTTTAAATGCTGTTATTTAGGAAATGTCTTGCAGTTCACTTATACAGCATTTGATAGCATTTGGAACAGCATTCCTGTTGTATGTAGTTTTGGATCTGCTGAAATGTGATATATTGTTTCCTTTTCCTGCAGCTGGCATACTGTGTTGTGCAGTTTTTGGAAAAAGACAGCAGCCTCACTGAACCAGTAAGTGTTACAGCTTTTACAGCTCCAGTCGTTTTGAAAATTAATGCTGAATCCTGATTATTGATTGTTTTGTGGTTTTATTCATTTCTTCACATTCTGGTTTAAATGTTCTTCTCACACGTTCTGTTATCCCTCTCAACAAGGAATGCGATTTTTAACTGACAAGTTTAAGTTTATCAAATGTATTGATAAACATAATAGCACAACATATAAGGCCTGAAAATAAGATGTTTATACAATAAGTTCAAAACCACAGCCCATTCAACAAATCTAACAATTAAGTAATATCAACCAGTTAATGACATTAGCCCACTAATCAGCTTTGTATTATGTACCTGGGGCAGCAAAAACTGGACCGAAATTAGCCATGTTTAAACAGAGACCCAACAATCTCTTTGCTTTAGTCTTGCCAGCACACGACTTGAGGGTGACTTTTAGGCCAAAGGCCTGCAGACCAAATAATAGCCTGGTGGTCTGTTGTGCCAGTAGGTGGTAGGAGAAACAGGCTTACTGTACAGGTCCTTCATATTTGTCATGATGACATGAACAGGTTGAGCCCATGAGTTGACTTATTAATCACTTGGCTTACTACCAACAGAAGGAGCTGTGGCAATCCCCAAATGCCACATTTCCAGGTAAAGTAAACTTTTGCTGGATGGTGATAGTCATTGCTCCTTGATTAAATCATCAACCTACAAGGCTCAAATCAAGCATGCTATCCATCAACAGCATAAAATGGAATCTGATGGTTCTGAAATCTGACTGAGCCACACACAGTTGTTAAAAAACATCTTAATGTACACATATATGAACACACATCAACTAAATTCGTAATGAACTGAAATATTAAAAAGTGTTCCTGAAGTAAATGACACTGTATGCTCTTCATAAGAATCCAGTTTTGTTTAGTTCTATTTACCACTAATTACTAGCCCAAGTTAAAGCAAACGTAAATGTCATGACTGGGGCTAGCTTTGCCTTACTGCTGTTGTAATCCACCACATCCTTTACTATATTTTTACACACCTGTGCATCAGACCTCCTCTTAGAGAACTTGGATGGAATAGTTTTTATTTTTTAAATATTAAATATATTTTTTATCTATCAGAACCAGTTGGCTTTTGTAACCTCATGCCTATAATTCAAAAACATAAAAAGAAATTAAACTGTAAACCCACCTTTGTTGTTTATTGGAGTATTTTACCGGTGTCATTGGTAGAACAGTTGTTTTTGTTGGTTTACAGTTAATAGGTTAATTATTCACATTTCTGCAACTAGCATTAACTCCTTCTTGCCTTGCTTTCTGTGCCCCAGGTTATAATGGGTCTCTTGAAGTTCTGGCCCAAGACCCACAGTCCTAAAGAGGTGATGTTCCTGAATGAGTTGGAGGAGATACTGGATGTCATTGAGCCTTCAGAATTTGTCAAAGTTATGGAGCCTCTGTTTAGACAGCTAGCCAAGTGTGTATCGAGTCCACACTTCCAGGTAGGAAACCAAACAACCATTCTTATCTCTGGCTGCCTAGTGAGCTATTTTGTCTTACTTATCTGTTCTGACATAATGTGCTTCATAACCACCCAGAAACCTAGTTATGGTTTTAAAGAGGAATTCCATAAATTTTTCAGGATGTCTGTATAATTATCTTATGATCTAAGCAAAGTCATTCAGATTGATTTGATGTAAAATGATGGTAATAGAACCCGAGATTGAGATGCCTACAATCCAAACACAGTATAGCCATTTTATTTAATGCCAAACCACCAATGAACTCATGTGTTTCATTTGAGTTTTAATATGTGATGTTAAAAATGGTAAAAACAGTGGCAAATCTTTAAAAAAAACATTGTTCTTTGGCAACTACTTTGCCCTACAATGCTCTGCATGTACCTCTCTGCCATAAATGGATTTAAAAATTAAGCTCACCGGACAAAAAATGAGTAATCTGTGATTAAAATGTACCTAATAGCATGTAATACCTCTATGAGCACAAATAACAGCTGCGCTTTGATTTGACGTGGACTGGACAAGTATCTGGATGTAGGCCACATCAATGTTACATTTTACATTTTTTTAGGCATTTAGCTGACGCTCTTATCCAGAGTGACTTACAAGGCTATTCGTATTACAGGTAGGCCAGTGAAGTGTTAGGAGTCTTGCCCAAGCACTCTTATTGGTGTAGCTCAGCATTTGCTACCTAGACTGGGATTCAAACCCCCATCTGCCTCATGGGGGTGGTGGCTCTCTGCTCGGGTAGTGGTGTTCACCTCTGAGCCACACCAACCACCAACCAATGTTCAGACACTCTTGCATCAGAGTTGCGCAGTTGGGCCAGATTTGGTGGATGCCTTCCCTGGTACAATTCTGAGTAGAATTTCCTGTAGGCTGGGATTTTAGCCAATCATTAACATCTGCTTTGGAGAAATTTTCCACACATGGAACGAGACATTCACTGCACTGTACCACCTCTTCTCCATCTATGGATACCGTCACTCACACCCTGCAAGTATTTATAGCCCATTCATTCTTGTGCAATGTCTGAAGTTACTACAACTTTAAACACGCAAATTGTTTTTAAACTGATTTTTTGTCTGGTGAGCTTATGTTTTATACTGAGATCTTCATATCAGAACTATCACAATGTTTTAGGCATCACACAACACATTCATAACGATTTAATTTAAGTCTATGGACAGACATCTGATTCCTGTCACCACCACTGTGAACAGTTTTGACTTGGGTCTCTAGAACTGAGCTTTTCGTGTCAAACCACTCTGAATGACTGTTTACATCTAAACAATTAATTTTGCTGAAAAAGTGAAAATCTGTGTAATTTCCATTTTACCACTTATGAATTGAAATGATCATTTTTGCTTCAGGTTGCTGAAAGGGCACTGTATTACTGGAACAACGAGTATATTATGAGCCTAATTAGTGACAATGCTGCCAAGATCCTTCCCATCATGTTTCCTGCTCTTTATAAGAATTCCAAGAGCCATTGGAACAAGTAAGCCACTCATGTCAACTATTGTGAAATAAGCTGCACTCATGAATACAAGAATGATCGTCTCGTGATGTCTGCAAGCCAAAAGCAGACAAGCAAACATAAAACTGTTAAATGCAGACTTCTGTGAATGAGGTTCCAAATAATGCAAGAGCTTTTCTTTGTCCTACATTGTTTCTCTTCTTCCTGTAGGACGATCCATGGGCTTATTTACAACGCTCTGAAGCTCTTTATGGAGATGAACCAAAAGCTGTTTGACGACTGCACTCAGCAATACAAAGCTGAGAAGCAAAAGTAAGTCAGCAATAAATTCAACAAGAGAGAGGGAGATCGAGATGAGACAAAATGAGAGCATAGACAGAGAGAAATTTAGATATAGGCGCTTCACAGATGTTGTAAGCAACTTACCCAATTTTCTCTTTTTGTTGATGTAGCGTTTGTTCCCTGCAAGCTTTAGTAATACTCAAAGAACCCCTTTAAGAGCTAGCTAGAAATCCCTGCTTTTGACAAAGCATAAACTGTTCTGTTTTTTTTTTTTTTTTTCTTCCCCAGAGAGAAGTATAAACTGAAGGAGCGGGAAGAGATCTGGCACAAAATTGAAGAGCTTGCGAAACAGAGTCCTCAGGTACACTTCACACTAACATTCACTCATACTTAGATTCAGACAGGAACAGACAGCATATTGAGGAAAGATGTAGAATGCTGTTTACATTTGTTTCTGAATCAGTGAAGTGATTTCTAGAAATTATGCGGAAGTGTTTGTCTTACTGACTGAGTTTATTTATATACTGTCTTATGAATTTCATTAAACTATTTAAACCTTGCAAAATTGACCCTGTTTACTGGTGTGAAGGAAGCCTTGGGTATTTTTTGTCACGCTTTAATTAAAGCTCAAAATTTGGTCTTCCAGATTAAGTCTAATTATCGCAGGGCTTCTCTCCAGAGTTTGGGTTTACCCTGAGGACACAGTTTTAGAAGAATTGAGAATTTAATTACGTTGTTATAAAGTGGGTGTGTGTCTCCGTGTGACTGCCATAATTAATTTGAGTTGACATTTGTTGATAACTTTATCTTTTTATTTTGTCTTTTTTCAGATTACAAAGATCCATCCTAGTCTCCGACCAGGTCTGCCTCAAGAAGAGGTCAGTCTCTCCTGTAAAATCCATTGTAATGAATAGACCCTTTCTACAATTCCAGGTTCAACGCAGCAGAAGCCATCACAGTATGGAAAACATTACAGCAGGGGCCGTGTTTACAGATGAGAATGTAGAGGACTCACATTTTTACCTTCCACAAAAGACGTTTGTTTGGTGGAGTGTTTTTCATTTTCAGAGGAGAGCAAGCTTGACAGGGGGTGAATTTCATAGATCTCAATCTTGAGAAAGGGTAGATTTCGTATCCTCGTTTCCTTTCCTTGGGTCTTGGCTTCTCTGCAAAGATGCAAGGATAAGATGTGAGGACAGAGGAATCAACGCCAGCTTGTTCACCAGATCATTCACTCGGTCATCACATCTGGAATCTCCCAATATAAAGCACTCGATTTCTCTGAGCACATTTACAAAATTGAAGAATTAAGAAGATATCAATTAAGTTTTGAGCTATCAGCTAAGATCTACAAGCATTGGTTACCTGCATGACTTTTTGGTTATATTATGTGATGTAACCTTGATGTTCCCATCCGACATTAATACTTTGTTGTACAGTGTCCAGTGTTGTAAATGACTCGATTGTAGTTCGTTTTCCTATGTAATCTAATCGACACTGAGCAGTAATATCCCTAATGTTAATGTTTAATATACAGAAGTGTCAAATCTAATTGGACTGATTAACTCTATCGCTACGCAGGATCCTGTGGTCTGCCTCATATAAATATTCCCTCTCCCGTTCACATATCTTTTTACTTCCTTTAAACCCATCCAGTCCTAAAGCAACAGGCTTTAGTGTCCTGCTTTCATTGTAGACCTTATGAAGCTAGCTCCTCTCTGAAAATGAAAATGAATGTTTTGTATAATGTATCGTTCTGAGGAAGTACAAGTGTGAGTCCTCTACATTCTCTTTTGTAAATGCTGCTTCTGCTGAAATGTTTTGTCTACTGTGACAACAAAAGAGTGGAAAAAGATCCATTGTTCTTGCAACATGTTACTTCATATGCTGTTGGTTAATGTGTGTCTGTGTATGTATACCTACAGTATATGATGTATAATGAGAGCCCAGGGATGCCCCACTACTCCATGGAGACAGAAACCCCCACTGCTGAAGACATCCAGCTGCTGAAGAAGACTGTGGAAACTGAGGCATCACAGGTATTAGAGGTTTATTGTAGCCAGACAATGAGACTACTAAAGGGCTCTTGCGAGCGTTAATCTCTGGTACATGTTTGAGAGCCACCACAATAAATCGTGTGTGTGCGCACGCGCGATAGCTGTTGGATGCTGAAAGAATGAGTTCTCAAACATCAGCAGCAAAATGTAAGCTCTTTAGGACAATGCAGATCAGTGCTTCTCGGCCCAGGTCCTGGAGTACCACTTCTTGCACCGTTTTGGAGATTTCTCTGCTCCCAACACACCTGAGTTGACTAAGGAGCTACTTAAAAAGCTGTTCTTGAGCTAGAGTGGGTGTGTTAGAGCTGGGAAAACATGCATGCCAGTGGAACTTTAAAACTCGGATGGAAAACAGTTACCAGCTTCATTAACGTTAGTCAGTTTGTTCAGATTTTGTTTTTATCCCTCACCATTCAGAGATGAGTGGTTGAATAGAGAGAAATGTCTCGTTTTCTTGATGAGAAGTCTCCTCATTACAAGTCTGATGGCTCAAACATGTATGACTGAACCATACCGATCCTGCTGGTTGCCAGCTAACTAACACCAGGTAGTTTATGTTTCCATAATGATACCACTTTATTTTTTAGTATTTAACTATGATTACACCGTATAAATATATATTGAATGTGACGTTTTGCATTTCCAAATATTTAAAACCAGCAGATCGGGCTTTAGAGTTGCACTTTGCAGATTGAATATTGACTTTTGACAATTGTATGTTTTTTAATGATGTCTTGACGCCTGCTTAATGCTTTTCAGGGGATGAAGGAGATAAAGAAGGACAAGGTGCTGATGCGACGGAAGTCTGAGCTGCCGCAGGATGTGTACACCATAAAGGCCCTGGAGGCCCACAAGAGGGCAGAGGAGTACCTGACGTCTAATCAAGAAGCCCTCTGACCGGGAAACACCGCCATCCTTCACCTGCACCACGCCTAATCTGTCCCTCTGTCTTTGTCCAGAAATGTCGCCTGCTGTAAACTCCTCTCTGTTCCTCTCTTTGCCTCCGCCTCTTTCCTTCCTCACCTCCTCTTGGAGAGCCCTTTCTGCAGAATCCTGGCCAGCACGGAGAACAGTGGAGAGCTCCCGTGCCCTCCGTTACTCACATACACAAAAGCACTCATTTCCAGTGTGCACCGAAAGCCACAAGTAGTCGTCACACAGAATTATACATGAGTTGTGCTAACACTTTTGAATGTTTTCCACCCAATCAGAGCATGGTTGTTTCCTTTGCTTTTTATTTCTTCACTCAGCTTTCTTCTGGATTTGATCACCTTCTCGGTTCCTCTTTTCAAGCTTCATTGCTTTTTCAGGATGGCCTTTTTCCCGCATTGCCTCTGTTGATCTGTGTTTACTCAGTCATGTCTGGTTTGCAAGGGTCCATACTTGACAAAATGGACTGCGTTAGCCAAATGATAACAAGGAACTCAATGGCAACGTTGACCGTGCATTTGTTTTTTCTGCATGAGCCAGGTTTAGGGACTCTTATGTATGTGTGTGTTTGTGTGTACGCACAGGCCTGTTATTCCTTTCTTTTTTTAATGGATCATGTTGCCTTGCTCTTGTGGGACTATGTGGAGCATATGAATGTAAGGAATTTTGCAAAATGTGCCACAAGCATTACCTGGATGTCTTTGTGATATCTAGAGAAGTAACTGGAGCGTTTGTGTTCCTGCAGAAACAAGGAACCAGGCTCTTCCCAATACTTGGTGTCATAATAGGATAAGTGTACAACCCAAACACGGTTGCATCAAAAGTTCCTCAAGACAAAGCATCATGCTTCCCTCTTGCACGTCAGAAGCAACTTCACAGTCCTGCCGGCAGACGGAGAACCTAGAATTAGCCAGGTATGAGGTCCAGGTCTGTATGTTTAGTGGCAGTGCAGAGTCTGAGTATACAAGCCTTGCTGTCTGTAGTTTAAGCTGCAAGTGTCCCCTTAAATGGGAGGCTGCTATGATTTTATTTAAATCCATAGTCTAGTTCAGACAATAAATCTCATTGCAGGATGTGAGGTTTAATCCATTTCCTGCCTTAGTGGTGATCTGTTTACAAACTGAGATCCCAGCACTGCAAAGTTGCTTTATCAAATGATGACCTCTTAAAACAACACCAGCAGACCATTCCACATTTCATGATCATTCTGCTAAAGAATAATGTCATTTGTTCCGTCCACAACAAAACATGCCCCACGGCTACCAGTTGTTGTTGGTATTTGTCGTCCGTTATTTCATTTCTACCTGCTTCCCAAAAGCCTATACAGTCCCCCTTTAAACTACTTTTCCGATCTCATAGTCTGATGTCTTATTTCGTCCCGTGTTTTTGTCTAGTTGAAAAAAATAAATAAATAAATCCCACATTTCAGTTCTCTCATGTGGAATAGGAAGGGTTAGTGTAGTGCAAGTGCAGGTAATCTCTTCACTCACATCTACCCTCTCATCTACAGACTTTGCTTGCCATTACTTTAATAGATTATGCATTTTTAAGCGCCTAAGCAATATTTTTAGAAAGAAGTTACAGAGAAAATAAAGAAATAAAACATGCACTTGAAAGGTGTATGGTCACACGCTATACAATCCTTCTACTAGAACTATAAAGAAGAAAAAGAGATGCTTGCTTAACTTCCCAGGCTGATTATATGGGGAAACGAGACAGCCTGCAGTTACTGTTGCAAATATTTGTGTACTGTATATTGTATTGTATATTGCTTAGGGTTGCACCCCCTTGCTTGTCACATCCTTTATGATTTTTCCCTCTACCTCTCACAGGGATCATCTTTTTTTGATGCTTCTTTTGCCTCCACCTACTGTAAAATGCCCCCCCTCTCTGTTGTAGAGTGAATAGTCACTCACTCTGATCATTCCAAATGAATATTCACTCCTTAAGCAAACACTTGCCCTGTCCACACTCAGCTACGGGGTCAGTGCAACACAAGTGGTGCAGTCTTCAAAAAAGCTGTGCATGCAATTAGCAAAAAACATTCAACACAGGTAAAGCTACAATGCTTTCGTGTGTCGTCGCCTCAACAGTGGCGTTTTACTGATCTAGTTGGAGGAACTTAACAGCATTGACCCAAACCATCATCGCTACTGGCCCCAACCTGATGATCTAGCTCGCTTTGTGGATTGGGCACGTGTTTGTTGTCTGGAAGCTAGACGAACACTGTAGAGGGAAATTATGAAAGTATGGGTCTCTCCACATTGCCCTCCCTCTCCCCCTTCCCCCGGCCCCCTTTCCCAAATCTGACACTAATCTTAAGCTGCTTTCCAGGTCATATGTACATATGTTGTACTTTAATTAGGTAGAGCATTACATAGTATGAAAGTCATATTTTGTACAGATGTTCATGTATGTACAGAACAAAAATAAAGTTAAAAAAAAAAGAAAGTGTTTCTGAACGTGTGAGATGCTGCACAATGATCTACATCCATAGGCACTACAAACAGGTTACGAAGCAGCGATTAATGTAAGGTCAATCACATGAAGAGAGGAGGCATTAACATTCGGAATTTAAGTGACAATGAAACTGATAAGTCGGAAATACAGCGATCTGTTAATAATGTGGGGAAAGAATCTTAATTCCTAAAGGGAACTACAAAACAGCCTACCTTACTGAAACGAGTGACTAGATGGCATGGTACACAGAAGTTATAAACATTGATATTGATATTAATACAACTTCTTGGAAGTGGGGAGCACTTGCAGTCTCCAGTGACTGTTCACCTTGTGTGTACGTCATTTTGGGGTATTCATGCAGCAGGATTACAGAGTGCTGAAGTTACACCAACGTTTGGTCTGTAGGAGAGTTATCTTCTAACGAAAACACGGGAGAAATGTTTGAACATGTTTCTTGTCAGCTTCATCACTGGCGCTTTAAAGTTTCATGAATGTGAGCTACAGGACAAAGGAGATGAAGAAGGCCTAGTCTGGTTTCACTTGCGTTCTAGTATCAGACTCGCAGAGCTCTGCCGGGACTGAAGCGTCTTCTGAACCATGTCCTTCCACTGGTCATCGGAGATCTCCTGCGCCCAGGCAGGTATACCCAGCGTCGGCAAGTTCACCGCTGCCATGGTTCTCTTTACGAGCTCCACATGGTCTATGGACAAAGGCGAGACAAACACAAATAAGCACTCAAAGACAAGAACTGAGTCTTCCTGCGGAATCATCAAAATATACCCTGCTTACCTGGATCCATTGGAATGGATGCATGACTCCGTCGTGCAGCAGCTCCTTCAGGGTCCTCCTCCTCATCACTATCTGGAGGTGGTGGCTGAGGCAGGAACAACCCCATGGCCTGAAGAACAGCCAATGAATGTCAAACTGTGTACACTTTTGCTGATGACTGACCTTCTAAGGATAGTTCATATACCAGTCACAGCCTTAATCATCAGTTCCAGTCCTGAACGACCACAGTGCATTAAAGCGATTTTGCAGGTGTAGGTGGTGAGGCACAGTAGGGAAATCACCAAACTGTGGGTTGGACTGTAACAGGATCAGACTGAATGGCTTTTTGACTTGCATCAATTCTTTTCATTACTCATTCACAAAGATGAACAAAGTTCATGGCGGTAGTAATAGGAACCACAGGTCTAGGGCTGACCTCTAGAAGTTGACGAGTCGAATCATCAGTCGGAGACCCTTTGAGTCGACTCAGAACCTTCAAGTTGACTGACAACAGTGATGAGTTTTTTTTTATTTATTTATTTTTGTCGTAAAACAGACAAAAGCTTACAAAATGCACTTTAAGAATTTAAAAAGACATTTTAATACTTATTAAAAGGGGAATAATAAATATATATTTAAGTTCTAACTGGGCTATGACGCATGCTTGCTAAAAAATTAAACTACGTGACAACGTGCGCTGGCGGTTCACCGGTGAAGGAAGCTAAAGCTGTGAAGCTGAGAAACACGGGTGGAACGATGTCTCAGAAAAAGTCTGGAAGAGCTTTTGAAGAACAGAATCCGAACAAATTAAAGCTAATTCTGCTCCTCATTTAGTCAGACATCCAACACTGCTTCAAACCAGTGAACTGACTTTCGTTTTAGACATAATGGCTGTTTGCGGTGAAGGAAAAACGGACCGAAGACGTTTGTTTTATTATAATTCCATTATTTTAGAACCCAAATTACAGATATTTTATTTATTTGTTTACAGCTAAGATTATTTTTATTTAAAGATAAGTACAGTCACTTAATATGCCTGCCGATAAACAAGAAATAAGTATTTCAGCGCAGGTGATATAATTAAACGGTTCAGGTCTACCGTTCTCCTTTTCATCTAAAAATAATTTAAATATTGACTAATTTGGTCGGCCGGGACGGGCGAATCCGATTCGACTGACAAAATTCTGAGTCGGCCCTACACAGGTCCAAAGTGTTTGAGGCCTCAAATCTACAATAATGCTGTCTGATGTTTTATGACTCGCGTGCAATAAAGTTTTGGCCTAGTTCATGTCAAATCACTCTAAAGACTGAAACAAAAAAAATGTGTGGAATTTCCGGTTAAATGTTTCCTACCATGTTAAGAAATAAACCGCCTACCTCTATTCTGTCCTGCACGTCCTGTAGCTGATCTGCATGTGTCCCCTCATCAGCTTGCTCCACGTGCGAGTTACTCAGGCCATCAGGATCCTGGTTCAGTGGCTGGTAATAATATCCCCCACCGTCTTCGTCGTCGTCCCCGGCTCCTCCATCCTCCTCCTCCACGTCCTCACCGCTCCACTCCTCTGCCACGGCCGTGTCTGAGGTTCTGTCCTGCACCAGATCCTCCTCGGAGCTCGGTAACACTCTTTCTGGGCCCATGTCTCGAGCCCTCCCCACTTCCATCCACGGGCTCCAAGTTAAGCCTGCAGCCCTGCACGTATAATAAAGCGGGATGTTTTTTCTCCGATACTTCAGCGTGAAATGCTTCACTGTAGAGAAACTTACCAACGGAGGATTGTTCACCACCAGACGTCCACCTCCCTCCCAGAAAGTTACAACAGGAAATGGTTATCAATATGCCTAATGCCTGAGATATTGTTTTACAGTAGTTGTGTGAATGTTTTGATCTAAAATGTATTTTAGATCCATTAATGATGGAGGGATACAAAAAGGGGTGTTCTAAGGTGAAACAGTCCTCAAAGGAAACGTTTTAAACCAGATTTCCCACTATTTTACCATCATTAACATTAGATGTAACCATCAGAAGACGTGTGGAGGCTGACTGGTGGTTCTGGACAGTGAATGAAATGGCTATACTTGTGTTGCAGACGTGGCGAGCCCTGGTTCCCATCACCCACTCAGATTTACAGTGGTGTTTCTCTGTACATGAATAAAACCCCTGTGAGTGACTTGCTGTATATATCTTTACCACTGAATTACACTAATATTTGGACAAATCAGTGGAATGCTCCTTCAGTACTAAATGCTCTCCAGCAAATCAGTCTACAAGAACTGCATAAGCTGTCATCACTAATAGGTTTGAAGTATCCCTCATATCGTTATCAATAACTACACTAATCCGATATCTTCATACATCCCTAACGATTTTAGCGTTTCTGTTACTCTGTACTGCATGGAAGACCATTTCCACCACTTAAAAAAAAGGCCATACGGTATCTCATAATTACGACTTAGCATCTCATTGTAATTACTTAGTATCTCATAAATATGACTTACTACCTCTATCATGAATTAGCATCTCATAATTATGACTTACTATCTCAATCATGAATTAGCATCTCATAATTATGACTTAGTATCTAATAATTATGACTTGGCATATAATTGACTTACTATCTCATAATCATGACTTAGCATCTCATAATTATGACTTGGAATATAATTATGACTTAGCATCTCATAAATATGACTCACTGTCTCAATCATGACTTACTATCTCATAATCATGACTTACTATGTCATAATCATGACTTAGCATCTCATAATAATTATTTAGCATTTCATAACTATGACTTACTATCTCAATTATGACTTAGCATCTCATTATTATGATTTGGCTTATAATTATGACTTAGTATCTCATAATAATTACTTAGCATCTCACAATTATGACTTGGCATATAATTATAACTTAGCACCTCATAATTATGACTTACTATCTCACTTACGACGTGGCATCTCATAATTATCACTGCGTATAATTATGACTTAGCATCTCATAATAATTATTTAGCATCTCATAATTATGACTTACTATATGGCCTTTCTTTTGCTTTAAGTGGTGGAAATGGGCTTCCATAGTACTGGATCCCATAACGCTGGTGAAGTGCTGATCAATTGCTGAACTCTTCCAAGAGCTGAACAGTATTCCTACTGGACAAGCTTGACTTCAGGTTTTAATTACCTGGCTAAAAAAAACGCAAAATATTATGCTAGCAGACTAGCTAGCTAGCTATACTGCTAATGGTGGTCCACTATTCGTTCATGTTTAGCGCGGTAATATGGGGTTTTGGACGCGGCCTTAGCCAGATAACTAAGGATAAAAAATAACATAATCCCTGTTGAATCGAGAGGCTAAACCTGGCTTCATATTCGCCAGCTTAACGTTGAAAGTTTCCTGTTCCACCTTAAATGGTGCAGCAGTACTGCGGCATCACTTAAGGTGGTGCGGGAAAACTCGGACAGTTAGCATCAAAACAACACACTGACATAGCAACAACAAGCTACAAGACACGAGTTCACACCTGTACTACCGTTGTCCGCAGCCGGCACAGCAATCTCTCCCTTTTCCGTCCGTGTTTCTCTTTTCTAAGTGTTATTTATCTGATCGGTTTATGGAACGGCGAAGCTTACTGTACGTCAACACATACTATTCGCTTCCTGGCGGAAGCGGAAATACGTGATACGACGTTCTTAAGGGCTGAAGCCCAATCCGCTCCTTTCTCCCTATGTAGTGCCCTAGGTGAGTTATAAACAGCTACCTTATTCACACAAATAGTGGACTGTATGTCAGGCGGAGAGGCGATAGATAGAGAGTGGCTCTTAGATAGACATGTTAATATAGACAGTTGCAGGAGGAGCTAAATTATTTTTAGGGACCTAGTTCAGTAGGGAGCTACTTGCGATTCGGCTTCGAGCCACAAAACCATAAACAAATGGCGGCTCCGTTACCGTAGATAAATACTAATAATGCAATAAATACTTCGTGCCCCGCAGTTTCATTCAGGTTTGTGGAAAATGTTGTAGCTTTTTGGGGGGTGTAAAGTTTCGCCTCAGGCGTTTTGTAGCTGCTGTTTGAGGGCTGCGCGTGTAATGCGTTGAGCCGCCGCGAGGTGGCGCTCGTACACAGACGGAGGCGGCAGAATTCGCAGCGCCGAAGCAGAGTGTCTTTTTCATTAATTATTATTTTTTTCAGTTTTTTAGAAAAACACGACAGTAATTCAGTTACCTGGTCATTGCAGCTGCAATCCTTGCGCAATGCAGATCTACTTTTGTGGCAGTATCCGCGGAGGGAGGCAGGACGTGGAGGTTTATCAGAGGATTATAAAGAAGTTGCAGTCGTATGGCAAAGTTCTGACGGAGCACGTGAGTCACGCTGAGCTCTCAGAGAAAGGTAAATGGCGCTGTGGCTGGGGACACATGGAGCCCATAAAGTGAGATGGTGAATATTTTCTATTAAGACGTGGCCACAAATTAATATATTGGGGCCATGAGACAAGTTCCTTACAACACGTGGTCTCAGTTCAGTAACTTGTGGCCTCGTTATAGTAATTTGGGGCCTCAGTGTTTTGGCATGGCCGCCCCACGGTGCTAAACAGACAGGATACCAGGGAGGTCATCAACAGCCATCTCTCTCTGTCTCTCTCTCTGTCTCTGGTTGGGAGCAGCACTGCAACCATTACCCCACTGAACAGTCCCACAGCTGGATGCAGCACGTGTTCGCTCAGCCACGTGTGCCACCTCTGTCTCTAGTGTCACCTCTGTGCCTTCCAGCCTCACAGCCGAGCCTCCACAGTCCATCTCTTAGCCAGGCTCCGCTGTCGAGCTTCATCACCATCCTCGACTGCTGTCTTCACCCCTGTCTTGCAGTCCTCAGCCAGGCTCCGTTCTCTCCGCTGGGTCACAGCTGAGTTTCCCCCTTTCCCTATGCAGTCTGCTTGGGCACGCGCGTGTCCACTTCTGACACCACTGTGGCATTGATGCAGAGCAAGAAGACACAAGAAGCTGCACACTTTTAAACCAGTGCTTTTCATCGAGTGCAGCAGCAGTAGAGATCGCTGCCCAGGAAGGGGCATGCCACGCCGCACACAGGTTGTGCAGAGGTTGTTACATAGGCCTCTGGCATCACCATCAAGCCTCCTCACAACAGGGATAGCAGGCAGGGCATCGGTAGTTTTGTGGCCTCCTTATGGTAACTCGTAACCTCACATGATTAATTTGTGATCACGGCTTAATAAAGAATAATCATCATGTCATCCTAGAGGCTCCATAGTAAAGCACAACACAGGCTTAAGAAAGAAAGATGGAACCTAAATGTTAAACAAACGCCACAAGAAGGTGGTTAGACACTTTTGACTTATGTATCGTTGCTGTCCAAAAACGAGTATCTCCAAAATGGCGACTTTACAGGAGAGGCCAAAAAGCTAATTTACTTGTAATTGAAGTCAATGGAACCGGACTTATTTCCAAGCAGTTTTGGGCCATTTTTGTTGCTCCATTCATCATGAAATCTTCACACAGTGTAAACAGCAGCTGCTGTGTTCAAATGATGTGCAAAAGTAAAAAATCGGCGAAACAAATTAAGATACATGTTCTTCATTGGACAGAGATGATGTGTGAAGTCAAAAGTTTGTAACTACCTTCCGAGCTAGCTGTTGATTTTGTTCATGGTTAATGCAGCACCTAAAATCTGCTTAGGATCATCAGCTAAGTTTACTGCGTTACTGAAAACGACACTGCTTTGTCCTGTAATGTCCAGTAATGGCTAAAGACACTGTCCCTCTGTCTCAGGTGAGGATGCTGTGCTGGACGGAGACAAGGCTATCCATGATCGAGATATGGAGTGGCTGACCTTGTGTGATGGTGAGACGTTTTGATATGATGTTGACTGATGAGCTGTGAATGAAATATATTAGCCATGTGGTCCTTAATCCTAGTTCTGAAGATCTACTGTTGTGCAGTGTGTAGTTACAACTACGGTCTGCCACATCTATTCCAGACGTCCCAGATTGGCTGGATCAGACGTATTAGTGTTAGGTCAGGAGGAAGCACTGAACACAGGTTGGAACTAAACTCCTTGGGACATTAATTCTCACTGGGTGTTGGTGGCCTGTGCTTTTACTCACATTGCATAGGACCACTATAATACATCTGTGTATCTGTGTGTGTGTGTGTGTGTGTGTGTGTGTGTGTGTGTGTATATCTCCAAACGCTTGTACACCCCTGCTTATGTGACGTTACTTCTAAAATTAGGGGTATTAATAGGGAGTTTGTTCCTCCTTTGCCGCAGAAACACGTCTCTTCTCTTCCGAGAAGGCTTTACACTAGATGTTGGAACATTACTGTGAGGATTTGATTTGATTGCAGACTCAAGGACATTGGTAAGGTCAGGTACTGATGTTGGATGATCTGTTCTGGATCACTCCAACAGGTTCCAAAAGTATTGGATGGAGCTCCATCACTCCAGAGAATGCAGTTCCACTGCTCCATAGCCCAGTGCTCGGGGCCGTTATACCCCTCTGCCTACCCTTTGGCGTTGGGCATGGATCTTTAGGCTCATAGGCAACAGCTCCAAATCATTTAATTCCATTGGTCAGTGCCTTTCTATGGAGATTATACAGGCCTTTGTCAGCAGTGGGTCCACCTTATAGTAGCTGACTACTAATTAGAAGAGCTGTCTGCGTGCTGACTGCAGTAGGTGTGGCATTAATAGCCGTGTGGTAGAGCTGTTACGCTTGAATTTGGATTATAGACCTGCTTGGGATCTCATCAGGAACAGATGTTTTCCAGTGCATGTGGGCAGAAACACCCCGGTCTGAGGAAGATGCTTATTCTGATCTTTTCTCCGTTTGTTTCCAGTCATAGTTGCTGAGGTGACGCAGCCGTCCTTGGGGGTAGGTTATGAGCTAGGTCGGGGCGTGGCCATGAACAAGAGGATTCTGTGTCTGTTCCGACCCTCATCTGGCAGAGGTATTCCCAATGCATGTGTGTTTCATATAAGAGGAGTCAAAATGCTGTATCTGCCCTACTTCAGGTCTGGACTTCAGCCTGTTTCTCCCTGATTTGCACCTGTCTGTGCATTCGTGGTGTTGTAGATCAAGATTTAACCGGCAACATCTTTAACAATTAGCTTTTTATAGCTAATACAGCTTTCTGGTTTACTTTATAATGTTCTCTAATCCCTGTAGTGCTGTCTGCCATGATACGAGGAGCTGACTGCGGGTCGGAGAGCTCTCTTTTTAAGGTACTGGATTATACAGAAGAGGAGGTTGAAGGTATCCTGGAGAAATACTTTGGTGAACTCACCAAAGGCTAATGCTGAAATCACCTTTACTGTTACACGTTATCTAGCTCTGAGGACGTAGTTCAACAGGCACTTAACTAACCCGCTTGTTCTGATCAGATTACTTTGATGCTTACATGTTGTTTTTAATGTAATGTAAATGTTCTTTCTGTCATTCCTATTAAAGTTTTGCTGTTTGTTATATAATAGCAGTCCAGTATTGATTATATTAGCAATCAAGCAATCGAACCATAGCCTATTATGCTCATGTTTAGTGTTTGTAACTATAGTTTTGGTGTCTTCTAGAATTGATTTACATGCTTAAATTTTCCCCAAACACAATATTTTTCCCATACTGTACGTCTATGTTCACCCTCTGTCTAAAATGCTCTGTTAGAGCTCCTATGTCTTTAAGCCCCGCCTCCCGATGAGCCCAGTGTCCCTGCTCTGTTCTGACTAGGTATCCTGCTCTGCCCCACACCACTGTGTTGTTGGACAATGGCCATATCAGGTCAATGCTAATAGTCAGGTAGGAGTTGGTAGAGCCAATCCACCTCTGCGTGTTGTGTGTGGGCATGCCGGTTTGCCGGTAGGCGGGCTATAATGGTTATTTGAAGTTATGAAGTTATGAGATGATGTCACCTGGTAACAGAGAGAAGGACTGAAATTCCAGCAAGGCAGCTCAGGAAAGTGGAGTTTCTCCCTCTGGCGTGTACTTTGGGCTTTATAACTTTGGAGACGTTCACATTCACAAAAAGGTCCATAGCCCACTAAAGGAAAGCCAAAAAATACAATTTTCTCTCATACTGTATGTCTGTATTCACTCTCTGTCTGAAAAGCTCTGTTAGAGCTCCTGTGTCTTTAGGCCCTGCCTCCTAATGAGCCCACTGCACTTTGATTGATCAGCTCACTCACTCTGTTCTGACTGGGCATCCTGCTCCACCCCCACACTGCTGTTTCTGTTCTTACAATTACGCTGATTCTTCCGTATCAGCGGAATACCGGATCATTTAAATATCCGTATCATTTAAATAGCTTACTGGAACATAGATAACCTACACAGCTGTGGATAAGGCATTATAATATAAAATATAAAAGATCATGTGGTTAAACATGCATATAATTGGGTGTGTCCATCTGACTCTGTTTCTCACTGTAGGAGACAGCAGTAGGAAGGTTTAAAGTATGATTTGTTATGCTCCTGCAAATTCGAATCACTGGCGATTCATCGACAATTTGAGTTTGATTGTTAATATATGACTGCAACCCAACTGAAAGGTATAGGATGGATGTAGGACTCCAGAGAATGCAGTTCCGCTGCTCCACAGCCCAGTACTTGGGGCGTTAAAGCCCTCTAGCTATCCCTTGATGTTGGGCAGCAGCTACAGAGCATTTCATTGTATTGGTCAGTGCTTTCCTAGCTGTGAACAGCCTAAATTATAGCCCCAGGTGAGATAACCACTGAAATATAGTTGTTACCTATTAGTCAGACTCAACAACCAGATCTGCAATGTCTACCATATACGTGCACTTCGTAGGCTCAAAGTTACTGACTGTAGCTCATCCGTTGTTGTATATTATATCAGCTGTCCTCCACCCTGTCCATCAACAGAAAAGGGACCTCCAGAGGACCACCACTAATCAGATATTATTTAGGTAGTGGACTGTTCTCAGCACAGTAGTGATAATAGCATGGTAGTGTCTGGCGCTGGTACAAAATGCACCGTTGCGCAGTTCCTGATCAGTTCCTGATCACTGTTGGGCTCATATTTCTGGTTATTCACAGCCCAGCAGTGACTCCAATGTGTCTAATACACTTGTACAAGAACACACTGGAATGCACCAGCATGCTGGTGTCATTGCTGTCCTGAAATGGCCCACCACCCAGACAGTATCTGATCAGGGGTGGTCCCTTTCCAGTGATGAAAGTGGTGGGGAGGTGTGGATGAAAGGGGGGGGGGGTGCTGAATATAACATAGTTTATGTGCCATTATGTTTTTTTTATAATAAATAAAAGTCATGCATTAAACTCTATAGAAAAATCCCACATTTAAGATGTTTCTTGTGCAGGGTGAGTTACCTGGGGCACCCAAACTTTTGCATTCAACTAGATTTTAAAGGCAGTAAAGGCTCTGGTTCCTATCACCACCAAGTCTCTAGACCAGAGGACTTTACACCAAACCACTCTGAATGACTTTGTTTGCAGCCTAACCATTTAATTATTCAGAAATGCTAAATAAAACATTGGATTCATCTTTTAAAGTGTTCATTGTATTTCATATGCAGATAAACAGAAAGGCAACCACTTGGCAAGACGTTATTTGGCTGAAACCGGTTCTTGTAGGCCTGCATGTAGCTGATGTGGTTTTATAGCCTACCGTTATAGTTCTCAGCTTGTACTAGCGCTGTGCCATTAACACTCCTGTAAAAGCGATACAGGGATAGAAGTCTCCTCCGATCTCCTCCTAATAAGATGAATATGAGGCCGGATCTCCTCTCTGATGGTGAGCAGGGAGGGTGAGTGTGCTGCACTATGCCACGCTGTCAGGCCCTCTGAGTGAGTGATACTAGCACTTCTATCAGCAGCTAATGTGGACTCCAGTTTCAGTTTATTCCTGGGCGCGATGCTCACTTCCTGTGCGGGGTATATGGTGTCAGGGTGGGACCAGGCCCCAGTTCGTTCCAAGCAAGAAGTGATTATGCGGAATCTGAGGCGAGATGGAGTGGAGGGAACCTTAATAGTGAGAGAGACCCTGCACATGGGACGGGTAGATGTGCCGTGCGTGGTAAGATGCTATGTTTGCAAAACTTTGCATGTCTGCTGGATGTGTAAGGAATGATTTTCTCTGGTCAGATTCTGACGGCAGATGTTATTGCATGGCCGATGCAGAGTCCCCACTGTTTTCCTGCCAGAACTGAGAGCGTTAGACTCTGTGATATTATTTTAGGTTATAGACACTCATCATCAGAAGAGTAGCTGCACCCAGAAGGAGGTGTGGGATTGCAGTGCTGTTGGGAAGGAAGATAAAGGTCACCAGGAACAATAAATGATGATACATTTAGACTGATATGGGCAACATTTATTGAGCTACACGTACAGAAGTAGTGTCTCTCAGTATGGTGCAACATGCCAGACGTCTCGGCATGGAGTTGTAGAGGTTCCTAATGGTGTCCTGTGATAATCCATCCCATGCAGTTTATAGGGGCATTAAAGCCTTTGGAACATCTGGTTCCTATCACCACCACTATGAACAGTTCTGGCTTGGTGGGTTTATTTCTAAGAAAGAAGCATTTCACATTAAACCACAATGAACTCTGTTAACCCTTTTTTTATAATACAATTTAATTTAAATACAATTTAATTTCATAATACAGATGTTTTTTTGGTGGAATTCCCCTCAAATATANGGGGGGGGGGGTGCTAAATATACCATAGTTTATGTGCCATTATGTTTTTTTTATAATAAATAAAAGTCATGCATTAAACTCTATAGAAAAATCCCATATTTAAGATGTTTCTTGTGCAGGGTGAGTTACCTGGGGCACCCAAACTTTTGCATTCAACTAGATTTTAAAGGCAGTAAAGGCTCTGGTTCCTATCACCACCAAGTCTCTAGACCAGAGGACTTTACACCAAACCACTCTGAATGACTTTGTTTGCAGCCTAACCATTTAATTATTCAGAAATGCTAAATAAAACATTGGATTCATCTTTTAAAGTGTTCATTGTATTTCATATGCAGATAAACAGAAAGGCAACCACTTGGCAAGACGTTATTTGGCTGAAACCGGTTCTTGTAGGCCTGCATGTAGCTGATGTGGTTTTATAGCCTACCGTTATAGTTCTCAGCTTGTACTAGCGCTGTGCCATTAACACTCCTGTAAAAGCGATACAGGGATAGAAGTCTCCTCCGATCTCCTCCTAATAAGATGAATATGAGGCTGGATCTCCTCTCTGATGGTGAGCAGGGAGGGTGAGTGTGCTGCACTATGCCACGCTGTCAGGCCCTCTGAGTGAGTGATACTAGCACTTCTATCAGCAGCTAATGTGGACTCCAGTTTCAGTTTATTCCTGGGCGCGATGCTCACTTCCTGTGCGGGGTATATGGTGTCAGGGTGGGACCAGGCCCCAGTTCGTTCCAAGCAAGAAGTGATTATGCGGAATCTGAGGCGAGATGGAGTGGAGGGAACCTTAATAGTGAGAGAGACCCTGCACATGGGACGGGTAGATGTGCCGTGCGTGGTAAGATGCTATGTTTGCAAAACTTTGCATATCTGCTGGATGTGTAAGGAATGATTTTCTCTGGTCAGATTCTGACGGCAGATGTTATTGCATGGCCGATGCAGAGTCCCCACTGTTTTCCTGCCAGAACTGAGAGCGTTAGACTCTGTGATATTATTTTAGGTTATAGACACTCATCATCAGAAGAGTAGCTGCACCCAGAAGGAGGTGTGGGATTGCAGTGCTGTTGGGAAGGAAGATAAAGGTCACCAGGAACAATAAATGATGATACATTTAGACTGATATGGGCAACATTTATTGAGCTACACGTACAGAAGTAGTGTCTCTCAGTATGGTGCAACATGCCAGACGTCTCGGCATGGAGTTGTAGAGGTTCCTAATGGTGTCCTGTGATAATCCATCCCATGCAGTTTATAGGGGCATTAAAGCCTTTGGAACATCTGGTTCCTATCACCACCACTATGAACAGTTCTGGCTTGGTGGGTTTATTTCTAAGAAAGAAGCATTTCACATTAAACCACAATGAACTCTGTTAACCCTTTTTTTATAATACAATTTAATTTAAATACAATTTAATTTCATAATACAGATGTTTTTTTGGTGGAATTCCCCTCAAATATACACTCATCATCAAAAGAATAGCTGCACAAACAGCTGCATCCAGAAGGAATTAACCAACAGGAATGAAACTTGGTGGGTAGGTTTGACATTGTGAGAAACGCATATGATTCAATGCTCATGTGACGTATACAAGGATGAGCCTTATCGCTGTACCTGACTGACCCCACCCCCACGATTGTGGACATTCAGTGAGCAGTGATGTCCTCCATGAGTCATCCTGTTAGTGCCAGCACCATTGGCAGACGGCTGCACAACTCAGGATTAAATGCACGGGGGTCATCTTCAGTGTCGAGTCCCGCTTTTGTCTTGGTGGAGACGACCAACGAATCCGTGTATGGAGGCACTGTGTTCAGCGCCAAGATGAGCGGTTTGTTGCCACGCATCACATGTCCAGAAGGTCTGGTGCCACTCCACCTCCACCCCTACCTCAAAATCTGCAGGAGCCGTGTGAGAATATTCAAGATGCATGGGATGGATTATCACAGGACACCATTAGGAACCTCTACAACTCCATGCCGAGACGTCTGGCATGTTGTGTTAGCGATACTGAGAGACACTACTTCTGTATGTGTAGCTCAATAAATATTGATCATATCAGTCTAAATTTATAATCATTTATTGTTCCTGGTGTTCTTTATCTTCCTTCCCAACAGCACTGCAGTCCCACACTTCCTTCTGGGTGCAGCTATTCTTTTGATGATGAGTGTAAAAGTGTAAAGCCGATGCATTAGAGAAAGACCTCTTTGTCGCCATTCTCGAGCTTATGTTCAGGTTTAATCAGTCAGTCGTGTCTCTTATCAGGACTATGGTAACAAAGAGAAAGACCATAAATCCCAAAAATCTCTCAGTGCAAAGATGATTCTGAGATGACAGAGCCAGCATCACACTGAACACTCTCTCTCTCTCTCTACCACATATAAGATCTTAACACGGAGATGCTTTTCAGTGTTTTGTGTTATTAAATGCCACCACTTATCACAAATTGTGCATTTTCCCCCGTATATTTCCGATATTGTGCTTTCATCATAATAATTCCTCAGTTAACACTTTTAATACACTCAACTTAGTATCAAAAATACACATTACACCGAATAAATTACACTGAATAAATTAGATGTACATTTAAATACTGTTAATCTCTGCATCAGTGAACATTGAGTTTTTTTGTGCTGTTTTCATCTTTACAGTAGTACCAATTAACAAATTACCACATCGATTATAGCAGTGGAAATAATTCTTACAACATTTGTACAAAAAACACATTTGCGCATATATAAAACACCACAAGTATTTCCTTAACCTCTACATTGCAGTCCCCAGATGGGCATATTCTACATTTTGGAGATTGTGAAGACTCTCCACTAACTCTATATCTCTTTGTGGCAAATACAGCAGTTAAAGATGAGAAGAACCGACTTAACAATGTGGATTTGAATAGTCTTTAAACACAGAGTAGTAGTACAAGTCCTTGAGGGTCAATCTTAACAATGAGATACTTGGATATATTGCAGTCCTAGGTCCATTCGAGTCCAGACCTCATAGCGAAATAAGCTCACTGTGTTCCCACACATACGTCTGTGAAAGTGGAACTGCGTAATTCAGACGTTGAGATGTAAACAAAGTCATTTAGAGTGGCTTGATGTGAAATCATTCATGGTAGAAAAACCTACTGATGCAAATCTTCTTACAATGCTTCAAGATGGGTCAAGATGTCCACAATGCAAATATCTACACAGTCGAGTCACATTATTATATTATTATTATAGCTTATGAAGGAAAAGAGAGTCACGTGTTTGTGGCATTCTCTGCCGCCACTCATCCATGTGGAAGGCACTCTCAACCGATTTGGGTATGAATCCATCCTTGCAGATCACGTACACCCATACATGCTGATTGTCTTCACTGGGGCGGATGGGATTCTCCAGCAAGACATTGCAACATGTCACACGGCCAGAAATGTCTGACATTGGTTGGAAGAGCATGACCAAGACTTCCAATTACTACCCTGGCCCCCTGATTCCCCAGACTTGAACCCAATTGAGCATCTGTGGGACCACCTCGATTGTTGTGTTCGCTCTATGGATGCAGCTGTGGGATGCACTGCAGTCAGCATGGCTCCAGACACCTGTGACAACCTACCAGGACCTTATTGAGTCACTCCCAGCCCCTCTAGCAGCTGTCCGTGCTGCACGCGGTGGTTACTCTGGATATTAGCTGGTGGTCATAATAATGTGACTCGACTGTGAAGTCACTATACAAAATGAGCAGTAAACTTAAAAAAAGCTTTAAACAGCGTCTCAGACATCAGCAGGATATTCATAGCCATTATGTATAATCATGTTCTGTGATAAAGCTTTTAAAGGGCATGTCACTCTTCGGACGTCTGGTTCCTATAACCACCATTCAGAAGAATTCTGACTTCCTAGGATGGAGCGTTCCACATCAGACCACTCTGAATGAGCCTGTTTACCTGTCATTCAAAAATGTGGAAACTGTTGGAAAGCGAACGGTGGAATTCCTTTTAATGCTTTTTTAGTGCTGTGTGCTCCACTCATCGCAGATCCCAATGATGGTCACTCAAGTGCTAAACCCTTTTTTCTGAGGAGGGCTTCTTTGTTGGTGGTCACTCAGTGAGTGTTCCTAATCCTTCCTCAAATCTGCTGCTCACCTCTTGATAGACAGCCTTCACGGCAGGTCGTTTTGGTCAGAAACAGAAGCGTGTCCCTTTTTCCATATACTGTAAGCTCGTACATGGTTGGGATGACGGAGTTCTTCTTGATCTTCATCTCCGGTGAGAGAAATCAAGCAGTCTTTGTCTAATCTCCTAGCACTCGCGAAAAAGAGTGGCTTCATATGACCTCAGTGTTTAGTCTCTTCTTCTCCAGCTCAGGAGGAGGAGCAGGGGAGTGGAGGAAGCTGATCTTGCAGTCCTGCTGAGTGGAAACTAGGTGGCGCTGCTGCGTGCAGCATTGCTGGAATGAGTTTTGTTGGGAGGCTGGTGTTCTACACCGGCTGCAGGCACAGAAGGCCTGCCAGTGTCCTCGCAGCACCAGGCCGGCTGTAAGTGCCACCACAGCCAGAGTCAAGCCCCCCAGTACTAGCAAGATTATGAGCTTCTCCTCAGAGAGTCCTGCCGCTGCATTCTGCGTCACCACCTCCTTCACGGAGATCTTCAGCAGGCGGCTCTCGCCTCCACCTGCTGTAATCCCCTGTGAGTGGTTTGCTGAAGTAGCCACATCAGGCTTCTTCTGGGTAACCCCGTGAAGAAGTCCTCCTCCTCCTTCTCCTCCTCCTCCTCCTCCCCAGTCAAAGCTTCTATGCGGGGCTTGCGTTTGGGGCCCCTTGTTCCACAGGGGAACTTCACAAGTTCGGCCAGTGTACCCGGGGGGACACAGGCAGTGGAAGGCGGTCACGCGGTCTATACAGCGGCCTCCGTTGAGGCAGGGCTGACTGGCGCAGTCGTCCAGGTTGACGGTGCAGAAGCGGCCCGTGAAACCAGCAGGGCACAGGCACGAAAAGCGATTGACTCCATCCAGACAGGTGGCACCGTTGGCACAGGGACGCATTAGGCAGTCATCCATGTTGGTCTCGCAGCGAGGCCCCGTGAAACCAACCAGGCATCTGCAGGACAGTTCTGGAGCATAGCCGCCTAGATCTTCGCACAGACCACCGTTCTTACAAGGAGACCTGAGACAGCAGCACAAGGCAAGAGCATTAGTTAGTAGGGGATAAATAATGAGGAGAATTCTAACATGGCACTGTAATACTTATTTACTCACTTGAAGTTTGCTGAACTGTCTTTCCATGAGGGAACTAAGCAAATACCCCAAATAGTGATTCAGTTTTTTGAATACTCGTGCCTGGAACGGCTAACCCAGTGCTCAAATACATGTCCGCACATTTGGAGATGAACACAAAAATAGGGGATATAATAGCACTAATGTAGAAAATACCATAGAATAGAGCAGTGTTTCTAAACCCTGGTCCTGGAGGAACCCTGCCCCATACATTATTCCGCTTTCCGCACTCCCAACACACCTGATTTAACTTATCAGCAAATTAACAAACCCTTTCAGAGTTGCAGGGGGTGTGTTAATGCAGGGGATCCACTAAAATGTGCAGGACAGGGTGCACATCTACTATTCCATATTTTGCACTTCACACTCCACAATGTTCATCCCCACACTGCACGCTACTTGAATTTCCTATATTTCTCTATTGTTTATTTATGTATATTTATTGTATATATTGTAATTACATTCCCCTTTGATGTTTTTAGTTATACTTCTATCTCTGTATATTGTATTCATCTTATTATGTTTATTTATTATTTAATACTTATTCATGCTTATTATGTTTATCTTGCTCATATAAAAATGTAATTTTTTTTTTTTGCATGTTGATATGCTGGTCTTGGGCAGCATGGTGGCTTAGTGGGTAGCACTGTCGCCTCACAGCAAAAAGGCCTCAAGTCCATGGGTTTGATTCCCAGCTGGGGCGTCCTTTTTGTGGTCCATTCTGTGTGGAGTTTGCATGTTCTCCCCATGTCTGTGTTGGCTTCCTCCCACAGTCCAAACACTGAACAGCTATTTCAGCACCTGGCTGCATGTCCAGGTGAATTAGAGATGCTAAATTGCCCCCTATGTGGGAGTGAATGTGTATGTCTCCTCTATGATGGACTTGTGGCCTGTCCTGGGTGTTTCCTGCCTTCTGCCCATTGAATGCTGGGATAGGCTCCAGCACACCCCATGACCCAGAAAGCAGTTTAGAAGATGAATAAGTGAGGGAGTGATATTCTGTCTCTTATTGTTCCAGGTGAGCGGGCAGTTGTCAAAGCTAGTTGTACTGTCTATGACTATGTATGTTACAAATGAATCTTGATTTGATTTTCCATGAGTCGTCCTTTACAGCAGCTGGGCTTTGTATTAACAACAGCTGTTTCAGACTGCTTAGACAGTTTGGCTATATAAGCAGGAGTCTCAGGAATTTAGCCCCAGGTCTAATCCACCCGATGACCTTTAGCCTACAGCCTGCGTTGACAGCATTGGAAAAATAGCAATTATTCTGACTACAAAAGCAGAAATGTTGGAAGTTATTCGTTCATGCATGATAACTGTGCATGAATCGCATGCAATTCTAACATGAAGTTTGTTCTTCCAGTAGTTCACAAGCTCCCTCCTTCCAGTGACTATGCGGTTTCCCTGGAAACCTCTCAGTCTGTCAGTTTTAGTCCACTTGGGGAGAACAGTAGGGGCCAGTCCGCAGTCTGTTAGTATTAGCGAGCTCTTACAGGGCCAGTAATGAGCCCATTGAATTACATGATTGCTCTCCAGAGGCTGCGAATTGACCAGGCTGTTGCATTGCTTGTGCCAGTGCGCACGAGCACAGCTCTTGCAGCGTTGATACAGCGATGCAGTGGAAACAAAGGAAAGCCATTTAAGCTAACACACAAGCTATTGATCAATCAGAAAACAGGATTATATATCAATCAATGCTGTGGAATCTGAGTGCTGAATTCCGGTGGTGTTTTATGTTGGGCCTTCGGTGTCTTGAAGAATGACCACTTAGCCATCCAGTGGTCTATAGCTCACCTGACAGATTAGTTTGGACTATGAGTATGAGGATAACATGCTGAAAGGGTTCTAACACTCACTTGGTTTTATGGCACGGCCCGGTCTTCAACTCGCAGTTTTTCCCATGAAAGCCTTCGGGACACAGACAGTTGTATTCTCCCGCTTCGTTTAAAGAACAGGTAGCCCCGTTCTGGCATGGCTGCTCTTTTTCACACACATGAACATCTGGAATCATAAAGAGACAAAGGGATAAACTGCATCGAGCCTCCAGTATATAGTTCAGGCTTTAACCATCTTGGGGAGGGTGTTCATCTTTGTTCATCTTCATTCAGGTGTATCCTTTACCTTTGTCGCAGAAGCGGCCGGTCCAGCCGTCCTCACAGGTGCACTGCCAGGGCTGGTGGCATGAGCCGTGAACGCAGCCTGGCATCCGCACACAGTCGGCACAGAAAGGCCCTCCCCATCCTGGGTCACATCTGATCATTGAGATGAGATAATGAGATCGTTAAGATGTGATATTTAAATCAAAGCTATGATTTAGTAAAACATAAGATAATTAACTTGTGATTATGTTGTGGCCATGACTTAGTAAGGAGTGGGAACGAGATTTTCAAGTTGTGATGGTTAAGTCATGGTCATATCTCAGTAAGATGCAAGCATGAGATAATTACATTCTGATAGTTAAGGAAGCATGACTTTAGGGAGGCACGAGAATGAGATAATTAAGTTGTGGCCATGACTTAGTAAGGTCTTAATAGCATAACTAAGTTGTGATAGTCCAGTCGTGGACCTGACTTAGCAAGATATGGGAACGAGATCATTAAGTTGTGGTAGTTAAAGCAGCATTATATGAAAATTGGTATGTTTTGCTTATGGGGTGCCGCTACAGTTGGTGAGTGTGAGAAGCAAGACTGAGATAATTAAGTTATGATGGTTAAATCATAGCTATAACTTAGTAAGGAGCGAGAACAAGACAATTAAGTTGTGATAGTTAAGTCATGACCATATCTTAGTAAGACGCAAGTATAAGATAATTAAGTTCTGATAGTTAAGTAAGCATGGCTTAGTAGGGCACAAGAATGAGATAATAATTAAGTTTTTATAGTTATGTCTTGGGCTTGACTTAGCAAGAAGAGATTAAGTTGTGGAAGTCAAGGCTGCAATAAATGAGAGTTGTTATTTTTTGTTCTTGGGGTCCGTCTGCACTGGCCTGACAAAGTGTAAGGAGCAGGAATAAGATAATTAAGTTATGAAGGTTAAGTCATGGCTAAAACATAGTAAGGTCTTAATAACATGACTAAGTTGTTATAGTCCAGTCATGGGCTTGACTTAGTAAGGTGCAGGAATGAGAAGTTGTGAAAGTTAAAGCAGCTTTATAAGAGAACTGATATATTTTGCTCTTGGGGTCCCCCTGCAGTTGGACAGTACTTACTGAGTGTAAAGAGCAAGAATGAGATAATTAAGTTATGAAGATTAAATAATGGCTATAACTTCATAAGGTGCGGGAGCGAGATAATCAAGTTGTGAAAGTTAAAGCAGCTTTATAAGAGAACTAATGTATTTTGCTCTGGGGGTGCCGCTACAATTGGACAGTACTTACTGAGTGTATAGAGCAAGAATGAGATAATTAAGTTATGAAGATTAAATAACGGCTATAACTTCGTAAGGTGCGGGAGCGAGATAATTAAGTTGTGAAAGTTAAAGCAGCTTTATAAGAGAACTAATGTATTTCGCTCTGGGGGTGCCGCTACAGATGGACAGTACTTACAGAGTGTAAAGAGCAAGAATGAGATAATTAAGTTATGAAGATTAAATTATGGCCATAACTTATGACAGAAGGTGCCTGAATGAGATAATTAAGTTGCGATAGTTATGTTGTGGCCATGACTAAAACAGTAATGATATTACAGGTTAATATTATTTTCCCTGATCTGCTGGAAGATTAAGGGAACATAAGAACTTTGTCTATTAAATGATGAATCATGCTTAATATGATCAGGGACATGAACAAACAATAAAGGGTAAGTTTGATTTCAGGCTTATAACTTTCTTTAAAAGAACGAAATTAAAGAGACGGGCCTCGGTTTGTTAGGCAATGGTTAACAGTAGAGTTCTGCTGCTCAGTTTGATGCTAATGAGGTTACCAGTAACAATGAGTCGGGGCTGAGAGCAGCTCATTTGATTTCTCTGCTCGGGCTTAATGATGTGTCAGCTCCTACTGACCATATATCCTACTCAAGTAAACGGCAACTTCAGCTGTATGCTGTGGGCCTACGAAGAGTACAACTGGTGTGAGTTGTCGCTAATCTAGATACTGTTGTTTTGTAAAGTCGTACATGTTATCATATTGCTCATACTGATTTGTTCAAGCCAATACTCCAAATAAATGATGTTAGAGTCTACCTTAAGATGTCATATTACCATGGTAAGGGGAACCCAGCATGCAGTACGCTAACTGGAAGCTCATGTCCATAGCCTGTGTCACGGTTACCAAGCTACAATGTTTTCCGATTAAACATAAATTCCTTCAGCTGCCAGCTGTTAATGCCTGTATTGGTGGACAGCCGCTCCTGAGACTGTTGACAGCTATGAGCAGAATCTTGGCTTGTTATTCACTGACCTGCATTCGCCATCTTCGGCACACTTCCCGTGGCCAAGTTCACAGGAGCAGTTCACAGCGGGAGTTGGAAACAAGTCTGTTGAAGAAGAAACATTGTCGTTCAAGCGTTTAGTGGAATATTTCATATTTGGGAAACTCGGACTGATGCTTGCTGCTTGGCTCAGCTGGTCCACCTACGTCCTTCTGCATCTCTCCATGTTATACACAAAGAGCGAGTGGAGGTCAGGGATTATAGCTTGTTATTTACTTCTGTGAAGATTCTGTTTTCAGGTGTAGCCAGTGAGCAATTCAGTGGATAGGCTATAGCCCAGTAAATGTGTGGGTACTGTAGGGCACTCATGTCTGGGTGATGAACCCTGACCCCTCAGTGTGCATGACTGGCAGCAGGCGTGTGCATGGTGTTCCTTTTCAACAGCTTGTGTAGCACTATGCATAGTGAGTGTGCGGTGAGCTAACAGCTGGCCAGCTATGAGGCTCCACACTCGCACAGCTGTGGCCGGGTGGTTAATTAGTTTTGACAAGCGAGCATCGAGAGATACTTTGGAGGAGCTCACTGAGGACACAAACAACTCATTAGCTTCGTTTCACTCCTGGCATGAATGTTTACTTTGTGGGTGTCAGGAAAGGGACAGTATTCCACACAACCCACAGTTATGTAAGCTTACTTCTCTCCTTGATATACAGTATGTATGTCTAACAGTGTGTGGACACCTGCTCGTCCAGCGGTTCTTCTCAAATCCAGAGGGGCCCATATTCTGAATGCTGCATAAAACCAACATCAGTCATATTTCATCCAACCTATCTCTTCTGAAGTATGTATATGAGGTCTGTTCTGATTGACCTGCCTGTAGTGTGCCTCATTCAAATGGCTGTGTGAGAGGGTGGAGTTAAACTGTTGTAGGCTGAATATGCAGGTATATGTAAATGTGTTGAATCCGCTTCACATCACCAAAACAGTTCTACATATGGTGAACAGAAATGGGTAAGTGGGTAGGTTTAGCATTGTGAGACATGCAAATAGTTCAAGCAAGGACAGGTCTTATCGCTGTACCTGACTGACCCAAGAGCCATGATTGCAGACAGCTAGGAGTGATGTCCTCCATGAGTCATCAGCTGTTAGTGCCAATGCCATTGGCAGACGGCTGCATGACGCAGGACTACATGCACGGAGAGATGTCTGCCCTTAACACCACGTCAACGTCGCCAAAGACAGCAATGGTGTCGTGCCAGACTGTCATGGAGTGACTCAGAATGGCAGCAGGTCATCTTCAGTGATGAGTTCCGCTTTCGTCTTGGTGGAGACGACTAGCGAATCCGTGTGTGGAGGCACCGTGGCCAGTGTCAAGATGAACAATTTGTTGTCACGTGTCACACATCCAGCGGGCCTGGTGTCACTCCACCTCCACCCCTACCGCATAGTCAGAATATTCAAGCTGCATGGGATGGATTATCACAGGACACCATTAGGAACCTCCACAACTCCATCCCGAGACGTCTGGCGTTAGCATTAGGCTTGATGAGCTTAGGTTCATGTATAGCTGCTCCAGTATGTCCCATTCTGTTGGCAATGGTTTTCTATGATTATACAAGCTGTGTCAGCATTGGCTGCACCCTAAAGTAGATGAATTCACTATTTAGAAAGAAAGGGTAAGGTGCAACATGCAGGGGGTTCAGGGGGGTCTGGGACCCCCCAGTTAATCTCCTACACCCCCTGAAAGTCACACCCTTGAAATCCCAAGCCAGAGGGCAAGGAGGTATTTCACACACTGAGATACTTTTAGACATGATGTTCATGAGCATATTAGCAGATGGTGGAATTACAGATGCTTGTTTCTGGTGTGCAATATGGCTAATTGGGTTATAATGCCGTTGATGAGTAGCTTAAACTTAAATAAGCAGCCTCCTCTGGAGGACAGACAGAGGATGGGTCCATTGTTGAATTTATACAAGGATGAATAGAAACACCCTTTCGTGGAGGAGTACTGAGACAGGAGCAGTCGAAAACATTTCATAATGAGCTCTGCCAACTAAAAAGTCTTACACAGTTTTAAGAGTTCTTGCAGTAGGAGGACATTCAGCCATAATGCATCACAGCTCAACTGTAATTACGACTCAAAGTGACACTTGAACAGGTTTTCCCAGTTGGAAGCTGGTAATTACAGTCACCGCACGACTACCCGACTTGAGTGCCACATTAATAGGTTGCAGTTAATTTAAATTTAACTACGCAAATCTGGAAATCAGTTCAGGAGACTTAAAACGTAACAATGGCCAATTTAAGATGATGCATAAAGAGCTGTTCAGCCTTTTATGGCGAGTTCTCAGTCTCAGATTAACCCTAAATGTAGACCACAAAAGGATTTCCATTACTGCCTCATTCTTAGCATAGAACATGCATGAAATGCTACATAACACTGACATATCAGTGCCATAAACATGCCACTGTAGATGTCATATGCTACCATAAGTCATCAGGGTATATTTTGTTTAGTAAAATAACTGTTCCGCTCCCAGTACCAGTCATTGCTGTGAGATACGCCATAATGTTTCATGTTTCCTAACCGCTTATTCAACATACTGATTTTTATGAAATGTACTCTACATAGTTGTCAAGATATCAAACCTTCTGGGCCTTCAGAGAAGTCCTAATAATTTCTGGAATCTAAAAAATACATACCTGTAAATTCTCATTCGGTAGAATCATGCTTTAGAATCAACTTTGCAAGAATTCATGTACTACTCTTGTTTTATTGTTAGGTTTAGGATGGAAACCAAAGTGTTAAACTGTTGAAACACCCAGTGGAAATTTGGCTCTAGAGAGATACAGAGCGCGTCTTTCCAGTTTGTGAGACACTAGAGGGCGCTCCCCACATTTATCCTGTGGAAGAATGTGTTCATTTACTGAACACAGAACGGCGAGCAACATTTTAACAACACTGTTATATTTCTGAGCACTTTTGAACTCCAGTTATAGGGCTTTATAATGGTGCTTCATGTTAACCAATCATCACTCAGTAGCAGCAATGCTAACCAAACAGTACTCAGTAGCAGTAAAGCTAACCAATCATCACTCATCACTTGAATATTTAGTTGACCAATCATCACTTGAACTTTTAGTTAACCAATCATCACTCAGTAGCAGTAATGCTAACCAATCATCACTCAGTAGCAGTAATGCTAACCAATCATCACTCAGTAGCAGTAATGTTAACCAATCATCACTCAGTAGCAGTAATGCTAACCAAACAGTACCCAGTAGCAGTAATGCTAACCAAACAGTACTCAGTAGCAGTAATGCTAACCAATCATCACTCAGTAGCAGTAATGCTAACCAAACAGTACTCAGTAGCTGTAATGCTAACCAAACAGTACTCAGTAGCAGTAATGCTAACCAAACAGTACTCAGTAGCAGCAATACTAACCAAACAGTACTCAGTAGCAGCAATGCTAACCAGTCATCACTCCAAACAGTATCAGTAATCAGTTTTGTGAGGACAGAACATCACTCTTGGCTTTCTGGGAGAAATGGAAAACAGCAGCAGCAGCTCTACACCAGAGCTCACTACTGACAGAGTCACTGCTACAAGGTAACAAAAGCTCGGTCGCAAGCTTCAAGTAAAACGTCTTTTAGAAGCTTCAAATATCTATGTTTAATCTAGGTCTGTCAAAAACGCTCATACAAATCACCATTAGCTTAACGCTAACACATTTCTAACCTAGAATTCCATATGGATGCTAGCAGATGTTAGCATTATCGTAGAGGTGGGTTTTTCCTCATATCCTCACAGGGTTTTGACATTTACGGCTTGAAATGAAGCTAGTCTTGGCTCACCGTACCAACATGATGACAACTACCAGTAATGGTAACATGACCCTGTTGTACTACTGGACATAATCTGTCATGACAGGATATGACATCTAGCTACCATGTTTATGTCCATGTTACGTCAAATTTAAAAGCCTAATTTAATGTCTCTGTATAAGTTCAGTTGTTTTGCATGGATAAACCATTTCTGTGGGAATATCCCAGCTCCTTTAACACTCCAGACCTGCCACTTCCATTCCTCACATCCTTAAAACCTTAAAGGCTAATTACACTAATTTATCTGCATAATTCAATCGTGCAATGTAGAGAAACCTACTGTGAATTCTCTACACTGGTGCACTGCAGAAAAATGATATCCTGCTAAAGTACATCTAGTCAATATGTCAAATATTTATCATTTTGAGATTTTTGTAAGTTTATAATAAGGTTACCCTTATAGTAAGAAGATGGCAGACCCCCGTTGACCTTCTAACGGCAAAGCTGGCGGTCCACTAGCGTTTGGCTCACCATTTTTTGGCCGCCCCGCTGGTGGTTAAGTAGAATCTTAGACAAAATGCCACTTTTCATTGCTTGTTGTCCACTCACAGTTCCATTTACTCAGTTTTCCTTCTTCTTTATGTTCATAACCCTTTATAAATTTGCCATTAATAATTTTTAGTGTCAGCCACATGTTCAACTAAAGCATTTTCTATCAGGCCTCGTCCTTATTATTTTCTCTGTGAGTCATTTGTTCATTTCAAATCAGTTGGAGGAAATTAAAAACTAGTTTGATTTTGTACGTAGGACAGTTATCTGGGTGGTCAGAGGATGGACCAACAGTGGCAAACAGATGGTGGGGCTCTGACCGGATCAAGCCAGCAGACCGGTATATGCTCGCTATCTGGGTTATTTAACTTATTTCTAAAGGTTTTATACTTGTTTTAAACGATTTTTGTAATTCAAATTATCTCACTATACTGGCAGACAAATTTGCTTGTTGTAGGATATGTATGGTTGAAGCGAGTCAAATGATCTGCCAATGCAGTGATGTACAGTAACTGGGCTTTATGAGTCAAATCTCATAAACAGGTTCAAATGTCTTCAAATACAGTAAATAATCTAGTAATGGACAACAATCTCAAAATGAGACATTTTAGATACTTTAACTAGATTTGAAATAATTTAATTTGCCAAGATAACTTTAGTGCCGATGGCAGCCAGGGGTTGCAATGTCTGCACCGCTAATTTTGCCATTTTATTCACCATCCAAAACCACCAGAGAACTAACATGTGTCTTCTTGAGTATTATATCACCGCTGTCCAATGAAAAACATGTATCTCCATTTTTGTCGATTTTTACTTTTATGTATCATTTGATCACATGAGCTGCTGTTTACACTGTGTGAAAATTTCATTATGAACAAACCAACAGAAATGGCCCAAAATCACTTGGAATAAAGTCTGGTTCCACTTACATAAAAATGATATTAGGTTTTCGCCCTCTCCTGTAAAGTTGCCATTTAGGAGATACTTGTTTTTCTTTGGACAGCGACGATATGTAATAGATGATTATTAAATACTGATAAATCTGAAAACATATGTTATTTTATGGCTTTATTTTCCCTCATAACACCAGAACATTGTCAATAAAACAGTCATTTACTATCAGTAAAACGACTAACTTTCTGTGAGGGAGCTTTTAGAGGCATTAAAGTCCCAAGAGCACTAAAGTGGACAATTCTGACTTTTCATGTCGCACCACTCTGAATGACCGTGTGCACCTCCTAACCATTTGTGCGTACAAGGATCAGCAGAATTGGCCTTTAAGAACGACTGAATGTAAGTCTTAGGATGTGGATTAAGGGTTAAATCCTACCTGTATGATAATTCTATGGAATGATTCATGTTTCCAGGAATGACGTGGGTTGTTTTTCTGTTTTCCGTCCTTTACACACATCCTGATATGTCAGTGGGTGTTGGGTGTATATCTGAGTCTATTTGAGTGTGCAGCGTACGCGTGTGTGGCGATGGGCACGAGGGGAGCGTGTGCTGTGGTAAGGCAGGAATGTGTTCATGCCGCCGCCTGTACAAGCTTTGTCTCAACACCACTGGAATTCGCCATCACTCAGGACCCAACGCCCTGAGCACTTTCCAAAACCCTCCCAGTCCCCCAGTGTACTGAGAGTTTGTTGCATAATATGTCAAACAAGTACAGTAAATTTTCACCCCGTGCACTTCTTTTATATGTAGGCAGTTGCCGGTGAATATACTGAATATGCTGTCTAGGAGAACACCAAAACATTCGTAACCCAGAAATGGAAGTTCGGAATGTGAAAAGATATTTTTCCAAGTACAAGTGGATCATTTCTGTTGGTCTATTCATTATGAAATTTTAATTATGCAAAACTAAAAAACGGACAGACAGCTGTTCAGACAGCAACAGCACTGTCTAAAAGTCTAAAAGTCAACATTGTTTAAAACCATTTATGTGTTTATGCTTGTAAATATGCCATGTAAGGAATCAACCGACAGGAATTAAACTTGGTGGGTGGGTTTGACATTGTGAAACATGCAAATGATTGAAGTTTCACACTCGGCTGCTCATGTGACGTAAGCAAGGACGGGCCTTATCGCTGTACCTGACTGACCCAACAGCCACGATTATGGACATTCAGCGAGCAGTGATGCCCACCATTAGCCATTGGCAGAGGACTGTATGACGCAGGACTACATGCACACAGACCGTTACGACAACTGCCCTTTACACCACGTCAATGTCACCAAAGACTGCAATGGTGTCGAGCCAGACTGTCATGGAGTGACTCAGAATGGCAGTGGGTCATCTTCAGTGACAAGCTTTTGTCTTGGTGGAGACGACTAACGAATCCATGTGTGAAGGCACCGTGGTCAGCACCAAGATGAACGGTTTGTTGTCATGCGTCACATGTCCAGAAGGCCTGGTGTCACTCCACCTCCACCCCTACCGCACCTTCTGCAGGAACTGTGTGAGAATATTCAAGCTGCATGGGATGGATTATCAGAGAGAGTGACTTCATTGTGCAGCAAGACAATGACCCAAAACACACTGCCAACACAACAAAGAACAGAAGACAACAAACAGTGAAATGTTTTAGACTGACCAAGTCAATCACCAGATGTTCTCCCAACTGAGCATGTGTTCATGTATTCACCTTTTGATCGTGTTGAATGTATAGGAAAAACACATTGGCTTTGCTGTTACAAAACTTTCAGAGAAGATGGTGTGCATATATTGGACACAACCCATTACAGGCTGGCGCTAGCCTCTAGAACTTTGTGTGCCAGTCAGTACTGAGGGTCGTGGAAGGTGTGCCCTCCAGAAAAAAGGCACATTTGTTCATGTTGTCTGTCAGTTATAATGTATGAGGTATGTTTTTGGTGTTGTTCTATGTCAGGAACTGGGGTTATGGGGTTAGGATGGGTGTTTTGTGTTGGGGATTGGTCACCATGAGGGTGAAGTGTATGTCAGGTGGTGTCCTCCCCCACGAGTTCAATGCTATGTAGATGCCTTTCTGCTGTTGTGTCAGTCAGAGAGCAATAAGAGAGCAGGATTATGGCCTGTGGCTGTATATATAGTTTCCTCATTTAACTTTTTGTCATGTAGTAATGAACATATATCGTATAATATGGCGTTGTCTTTCTCTACAATATCTACACCAACTAGCCACTTCATAAAGTACTCATCCTCATCTACACTCATTGTCCATGTTATCAGCTCTACTTAGCATGTAGGAGCACTACAATTACAGACTGTAGTCAATCTGTTTCGCTGTATACTTTGTTAGCCCCCTATCACCCTGTTCTTCACAGGATCCACACATGACCACCTCTGCAAGGTGGACCAGCAAGGTAGGAGTGTCTAATAGAGTGTTTAAACACTCCAGCAGCACTGCTGTGTATGATCCACTCACACCAGCTCAACACACACTACGTCAGTGTCACTGCTGTACTGAGAATGATCTATCACCTGCATAATGCCTGCTCTGTGGGGGTTCTGACCATTGAACAACAGGGTAGTAAAGTATACAGAGAAACAGATGGACTACAGTCTGTAACTGAGTGCTCCTATATGGTAAGCTGATGAAATAGACAAAGAGTGTAGATACCTAACAAAGTGGCTGGTCGGTGTATTGATGTGGTTTATTTTTCAATTGTTATGATAATCCTTTATACGTATTTAGATTTAGTCAAGTTTACAATATGTGGCCTTACTGTAGAGCACCGCATTTACCTGACAACTGATATAAACCTACATAAACATTTACAAAGGCTTATTTAGGAGACACAGATGTTTTTCTGACATTGGGTTGTTTTGTGACTCAATTATGGATTGAAATGACAGCACATTACAGTTGACTTCATAGTTTAGAATTATGGTGACATAACACTGATGATGTCAAATGGCCTAACTCATAATCATGGTTGATGATGCATTTACACTATACACAGACTGTATATAACAAATAAGTAATACATTTATTTCTGTATTTAGTTTTTCCCCTCCTTTCTTAGTACTTATATAGCCTATCTACAGGAACTTGTAGAGTAAGAATTCCATCGTGCAGCGTCACTGTTTCGGTGCATATGACAACTATTAGATTTGAATGAACCTAGCATCTTGAAACCCACTTCACTTCAGCCGCACAAAGTGCTCACTTTTGTTCAGCTAACTGTACTGTGACATGCACAGAGCTCATTTCACTCCAGACAGCATGCTGACAACCTAATGTCAGATAATAAACCAACACAGATGTTGAGACTTGACCTTTATGACAAATGACACCTGCTGGCATAAGTGTATATAAATGTTCATGTAGGCCTACGTCAGTTGTCATAAAGGGCTTATGTAGGCTTATGAGCATGCAAGGCTCTTCCCTACAGGAAAGCGTTACTGGAAGCAGAAGCATTCGTTTTGCCCTGACGGTATTGGTGCATTTGTTTGTCTGCGTGTCGGGTGAAACAACACCTCATTTCTCACTGAGTTCTTGGATATCACGGCTATTTCTGTACCAATACGAGAATTGGTATGAGACATAATGCCATACCAGTGGTGTGTAAGCTCACACTCATTCACTACGGCTGGTATGGGAGGCATTTTCCATTTAAACCAGCTCTCAGTAAAACCTGTATTCGTGGGAGCGTAGTGAACCTTGAACAATGCATGCCTGGCTCTCCTGCGCCTTCGCAGCGACAGCTGAAAAGTACTAACTGTTATCTGAGAGTGTTTCAGCGATCCGGAGCAACAATAGGAAGAGTAATCTCCTAAATACAGACAGCTGGGAAAGTCATGGATTAGTTCTAAACAGAGGTATGGTAACAGAACTAAACAGCCTGCGCTCATGATGAGTACTGTTTTTATGACTTAATGGTCATGAGTTAGATTGTGGTTGTTTCGGTACTAAATACTTAGAGGTACGTATGTATGCACTTCTGAAATACTGTTATATTGCTTTATCGTCATGAATCCATGTTCTATAGATATGACTCCGACAATGACAAATGGATTCCAAACAGTTTTACTGAGTGGTTGCAGGTGGGGTTTGCAGCGGCCTCTCAGAATGCTGACTAACAGATGCGGTGGCATTTCCTCAATGGCCCAGTGCTCAATAGCATGTCAGCCTTTCATTACAGCAGAACTCCTTGCAAGTCAAGCCAGGGAAACCACACTGGACCTCCATACATGTCGCCATATATAGCTAGCTCAACTAGGAGCTCTGCTATTCTAGAGATATTTTTAAAATTGGTTTGTGGTGATTCAAATTCAGCCATAGGAAAATATTCAGATTGTTTAAAGTGTTTGCGGTTAATTAGATCAAACATAGTGTCCCTCAAAATAAGCAGTAAGCCACAAAAGGCCAAGAGTTACAGTGATTTTTATTATTAATATTTAGTATATTAGGCACAATGTGAAGTGGAGTAAAAAATTCCATTACCTGGGATAAAATCACTGTAATGTGCTGCCTCACATGGCCTATTGTTTTTATAAAATGAAAATGTAACAAAATACACAATTCTTAAAAAAAAAAAAAAAGATTATTATTAGTAAGGATTGCGATAGTTTGAATCATGAAGGAGGACGAGAACATTCAGTCACCTTTCAGTGTCTGATTATTTTATTAACTTTAACCTTTTGCCTTATAGTAATAAACATATCTTAAAATAGCAGTATTAAATGCAAAAAAACAAACACTTTATAAGTCATTTATGCTCACCAATTCACCATCACAATGCTAATTTCCATTAGCGCCGCTATGTGATTTCCAGGCTTCTATTAGCATCAAGCTAACAGTGTTGTACGTTCCTCTTCCCATGCTGGAGCTGAATCTCAAATAGCTTCCTACTCCCTGTATAATGCACTATATGGGTACTGGCTCCTGCACCCAAACAGTGTATAATATGGTTAGCAAATAGACATTTGGGATTTAGCCATCTGTGTACAATTCCATACTGAGCAAATAGCGCATTCTACATCTGGATGTAGACGCCAGAATTTCATAGCAAACTCTATAGAGTGTAGGCAGTTATTTGTGATTTAGACAGGGTTTAAAGCCACTTATGGCAGAACTGAACAAAATACTGACATTCAGAGCTTGTAAAACATTCAAATAACATATTCTTTAGGTTTTTGTATCACAGTTTTATGGTGAACAGTAAATACTAGTTAAATTGTATGTAGTGAGCTCTATTCAAAGCATACTATGTTAATGGAGGAGAGCTTTAGCATGTTAGCTCTGATTTGCCTGTTAGCTTGCTGATTAGCCTAGCTCTAATTCATAAAATAAGCTAATGCCCCTCTGTACTATTAATGTACTATATATTATTAAATTAGTGAATACTAACTTAACAGTATGTAGTATGTTCCCTAATTCAAAGCCTAATATGTGAATGGAGGAGAGCTTTAGCCTGTTAGCTCTGGTTTACCTGTTAGCTTGCTGATTAGCCTAGCTCTAGTTAAGAAAAGAAGCTGTACGCCCCTCTGTTTAAATAAAAACAGGTCTTTCATCAAACACCCGGTGGGTCTGAGCTGCAGTCAAAAATGATTCCATTAACAGCAGTTTTTCAGTGATTTGTGGATTAATAGAGAATTTAGTTGCTGCAATGCCCATATTAGCAACTCTGGGTGTACGCTGGATTTCCCTGTGATAAGAAATAAATGGCTCAATACAAAGTGTAACTTTGACTGCCTTAAATTTAGCCAACACTGAATAATCTCGTCCTTGATCTTTTTAGAGTCACTGGTCTTGGTACAGGTACATCTATCATTACTTATGGTAAAATCAGGCACGACCTTAGGAGAGTCATTTTGTAGCTACTTCCCAAATAGTCCCACCTCACCCTCACTTCGGATTTCAAGATGTCACCTAAATTAAGGGTATAACAGAGAAATAGGTGCTGTGATTCTCTTTTTGCCTGTCTGTCTGTCTATATGTCACTCCTCCTTCTACCCTCCTTGCTTGTTCCTGAGGGACGCAGTCTCACTCGCTCACCCCTGGGGGACTGTGTTCAGCAGATCTAGTCCGTAGGCTTCATGTTCGAGCCACCGGGAGCTAAATTTACTCTGGCCATGAAATCCTACCCTAGATCTCCTGCACCCCTGTGGCTGTGGCCAGCGCCCTGGTGCCAGTGAAACATGCAGGTTTGGTTTCTTCCATTTTGATCCCCAGACGGCTCAGCACGCCTGCCACTACTCCACACGACTCTGCGCGTGTGTCTAAGCTCCGGGAGCAGGCCGGGAAGGAGCTGGGCGCTTAGTGTAGCGCCTGAGGGAGTTGTAACCAGATCCCTGTAAAATTAAGGATCATTGCGTCCTCGTATCTGCTCAGCTGTTTGGGTCCCTAGAAAAACATTTAGGCAGGAACGGCCAGGCGCAGATCTGCCGTCTTATCCCCCAACTCCGACCCTAACTGTGAGGGTTTTAGCCTATGAGGTGCAGAAGGTACTGCAGTTACCCGAAAGCTGTCGTCGGAGCCGTTCAAAGACAGTGTGCAAGAGACTTGGTTTCTTGACCTTTGCCCCCTGACACACGTGTCACACATCTCCAGTCATGGCATATCATGTCTTGGCCCGTCATCCTAATGACCAAGGCACATATTAATAACATTCTCTAACCGGACAGGAATTTCACAGCTGAATTCTCATGAGAC
Source organism: Semaprochilodus insignis (assembly GCA_034552555.1). Lineage (NCBI taxonomy): Eukaryota > Metazoa > Chordata > Actinopteri > Characiformes > Prochilodontidae > Semaprochilodus > Semaprochilodus insignis. Next base: position 4,064,441 of record CM067478.1, read on the forward strand.
GTATCAGCCGTGAGGGAAGCCCTCCCCTCCACCATGCACCCCTCCCGATCGGTCGCAGATACTCTGTTACATTCTACTGGTCATGAAAGCTCTACATCAGGACTGTCAAAGTGGGGTTGTCATTAACAGACTGAGGCAATTAATACTATGAGCAAGCACATCCTTGGATCTTATTTGAGATGTCCGTGACAAAGAAACAGATACTCATTTGGACTGTTGACTTAGGAATGCCGACCCAACAGTAATGCTTTGGACTTGTCACTATAACATAACTCATTTCATCCATTTTATACTGTGCATATTTTATAGTCCCGGTATTGGGGTAAGCTTGCAGGGCACATAGTTAGTTGATGTGTTTTCATAGGCGGATGGTTAGCTTGATGTGTTTTCACGGTCAGATAGCTAGCTGAAGTGATCAGGGATATTTACCTTGGCCTTCGCAAGTTGGCATGAGCATGACCCAGCTACCCCAGAGAAGTAAAATCAGGGCCCCCCTCTGTATCATGGTGCAGGGTAATCTGAAATAGAACGAGAGAATCTCACATTAGTATTTAATACAGTGTAGCACTAACCTCGTCCACTACTTTAGGTTGTTCCTAAGAAAACCTGAGACTTTGTAGGAAGTGCTTACGTTTTTTTAACCATATTAGCAAGTTCATTCAAAAGTCATTGTATGCCTCAACATGCTTGGAGGAGCACACTAACTGCCACTTCTGTAATGTCAGATAACAGATGCCTTCATGGTCCAGCATCGTGCTAAATGATGGGAGGAGAATGAGGGCCATCGTACCAGAGGAAAATCGATGCTACAGGGCGCTCCCGAGCGAGCCTGAGATGAATAGGTTCCCAAGGAGCTTCGTTTACTCAACCCACAATAGAATTGAAGATTTTAACACTGCTGAAATATTTTTGAGTGCTTTTGGACTCCAGTTTTAGTGTCCTACATACATTAATGACATCACTGAAAGCAAATCGTTTTACCGGGCCACGATGCTGATCTGCTTGCCGACCAGTAATGCGATAAACCTGCTGCAGCCAAAAACTCTTTTAATGTAGAGAAACAGAAATACAGAAGTTTTCATTTCTATAATAGAATGTATCCTTAAACTTTCAAGCTAATTTGAATAGAAACATGTTTCATGTTTCGCTTGTAGCCTATTTGTTCCTTTTACTACCATCCATTGTGGATTCGCTTGCAGGCACCCATTTTGCAGCCCTGTTTTTAACGTAATGGGAGAAATAGGAAGTGGCTACATTCCCAATGAATTGGCTCTGTTTCTGCACAACCAGAGGGAATGATCTCAGTTACCCTGCGTCTTCAACTGAAATCTTATATAGGCTACATGGTATATACAGTAGGTGCCCAGCATATTTAATAATGTAGTCCACAGCCAAAACACCAGGGACTGGAAACTTCCGATACATCAAATGACAACACTGGAAAAAAACAGTATCCTTAGATGTACATGTACATTTGGGCAAGCTCAAACGGAATAGAGTCAACAGTGCCTGGATCTACTTCTTGGATGCAAGGAATGCTTAGCTATAAGCCGACATAGAGAAAAGGTTTGTCAGTAGCTCTTTCCTACTGACTCACCAAGCCTTCCAAGATCAAACGGAGGGGAAACCTGACCATGGAATAGTTAACAGACACTCTCTCAATAATTTAAACAGCTGTTTGAATCTTTAATGGTGGACATTTACAACAAGAGCGCATGCCTTCTTTCCCGCCTTCTTTGCCTAGTGACACAATTACAACATACCATTGTGCAACTTACTGATGGAGTTGTGTTCTACACGTTTAGATGCCTTCCAGGCTGCACCACAGTAACGGACAGATAAACAGCAGTAGCTACGTTGCAGAGGATTAGCAAGTCTGCCATTGTAAATTGGACGCAATTTTTGAAATCTGATTTGCAGATGAGGTCAATCCTTGATGACTTGTCCAGATGATGCTACTATTCAGAATGGCAAGTTGACCTTTCCAGCTCTTGGAACTGAGAGAGAATGTGAGGGTGTATTTTTTTTTCAGGACTCTTCTGGCTCGAGGTTAGCCTTCTGGGTAGTATTGCAATTGTCCCCCATAGATTTTGGGCCTAGTGATGAGGCTTTGGCCACTGTGCTCCTGCTGCCCACTTTGGGTGCTCTCTTGCTTAAGCCTTGAGCACTGAGCTCTTAATAAAAGCGAACTTGGGAAGTGCTTAGAGCCTGAAACCTGAGAAGAGATTTATTGCCATAACTAGAGGCTTTTCTCATGTCATTGTAGATAGCTAGCATCTATTGTCCTTGATGCTGGAGATGCCATGTCAATTATCAGTTCCACCCTGTCTCTCGTACAAGCACCTGGCAGTGAAAAATAAACAAGCTATATTTATCTGTTCTTATCTTCTTCACAGCTCAATCACTCAGCCATTGATCATACCAAGTGCTATTCTTAGCTGCATGTAATCAGCCTGTGCTAGATTGTACGATGCCGAAAATGAGGTGAGAGTATCTGTTTTAGCAGTCGTCACTTTTTTTTCCATTGTTAAAGGCATAGAGAGCTCAAATGGGAATTTCACCTCTCTGTGTTTGGGGTACATGTTTATCATCCAAGCTGAGACAACCAAACACCTATTAACAGGTATGAGCTCATGTTGGCACCAGACGTCAGACCACCCTTCACACTTTATGCAATATACACACTTTTTCACGGTGCAAAACAAGGTTCATTGGAACCAATTTGGGTTCCCTAAAGATTTTTTTGAACAATGCTTCCGGGTAGAACTGAAGGTTTGAGTGTAAAGAACCTTCACATAAGATTCTTAGCTGGAAAAAAAAGACTTCAGTTAGATTAAATTGTTATCGTAAGGTCTTCAGAATTGCTGAGGGTTCTTTAAACCTGTTCATGTTATCCAGTAAATGTTCTTCAATGCAGGAAATCTGACACTGCACCATAGAAGCAATGCTACTTCTAAGAATGTAAGTCTATTTTAGCTTATACAAGCTTGGTCTTATCAAAACACCAGAGTGTTGGTGGAGGGCCTGGGGAATGTGACTATATTTATTGTTATAGTGATGAATTAGGTCACAATATGTCACAGCATGCTTATCCGAGGATATCGTTTGTACTTCTAGAGCAGTGTTTTTCAATCCTGGTCCTGGAGGCAGCCTGCCCTGCACATTTCAATGCTTTCCCAGGTCCCAACACACCTAATTCAACTCATCAGCTCGTAAACAAACCCTTTCAGAGTTGCAGGGGGTGTACTAAAGCAGGGAATCCACTAAGACATCCAGGGCAGGGTGCCACCAGGACCGGGGTTGAGAAACACTGCTCTAGAGCACTGACCAACTGGATGTTTCATTACACAGACAGCATAATTCAGCCTGACCAGCTGGATTTAGAGCAGGCCAGAATGTGATAGGTTCAATAAAAAACATTGTATTGATGGGTGTGTTAGTGTTATATGTGGCACTACTGGTGCTCTCTTTGACTGTTACAGCTTGTCAGAACATCCTGACATATTGTGTATCATAAGCATTTCTTAAATAAGCACTAAGTAATATTAATCAACAGAACTGAAAGAAGTAGCATTAGTGTGTACGGAGAAAACAGAACACACTAACATATGATTCGCCGCCCGGAGTCTCCCTATACAGCCTGAAACGGCTATTTTAAAGTCTGAGGTACCGGGATGGATATGGCAGGAGTTTTTTTGGACCACGTCATATGTCTTTATGCATTAACGTCTCCCTTTTTGTGGTGTATATGTCTCAGATCCAAAACCAACATTATACTGATGAAGATATGATGACGATAGTAGATCTTTCACTCACATCCTCAGAGGACAATCAACACGCTCGCAAAATTCAGATTCATCTGTTTGTAGGGGTCCAAAGCATGACTGACTAATACTAAGGTTTAGTCTTACACACACACACACACACACACACACACACATTGTCACGTCATGTAGTCACGTCTTGCCCTGCTCTGGTCTTTGTCTGTTCCTGTCTTCTTCCTGTCTTCCCTCATGTCTCTGCCATGTGCCTTTATCATCCCTGCCATGTGCTTTTGTTGTGGTTCTGGTCTGTGTCTCTTCCCCTCTCCTGCTTCCTTGTCACCTGTGTGTAGTTTGTAGCCCCACCCCCTCTCATTACCCCCAGGTGTTTCTCGTTAGTTCCCTGTGTATATATGCCTCTGGTTGTGTGCTTTGTGTTTGCTTGGTGTTTTGTCGTGTCAGGCCCTGTTTCTTTGCTCCTGTGCAGTTTCTCCCAGTTTAATTCATGTTTTCCCTGTTTCAGTATTTTAGTTAGTTTATTCTCTTCTTTGCGGACTGATTTCCTTCCAAGTTTTCAGTAACACCCCCACCCCCCAAGTTTCACATGCGTCGTGCCTCTTTGTCCCAGCATAAGGAACATAAAAGGAAAAATGTTTTTAATGTTTAATAGAAATCTGTTTTCACTGGACAAAAAAATTGTTTAAGGTGGTAGTAACTTCAGGCTCCTGCAGAAGGCGCTGCATGAGGATGATGGCACTATTAAATACCTGTGGAGTGACGGGATTCATAGATTGAGAAGAGGTGCTACAGTGCAGTGAATGTCTCGTTCCATGTGTGGAAAATGGCTCCAAAGCAGATGTTAATGACTTGCTAAAAGGAGTGATTGTATTTGGGCGTGTCAAAGGCCATTGTGTGAAGGAAGAAGCTGAATTTGCAGGTGTATGGACATCTGTCATGGCAACTTTGTATTGTCTGACTAATTGTCACATATTGTATTTGACATTTTTGAAAAGATAGTATATCTCAAGATCAGTCTTTCCTTTAGCACTGCACTGAACTGAAACCAAACTGAAACTGAAATAGAGTTTAATTCAGATTCTAACTACCCTAGCTCTGGTTTAGAGGCTGTGTTCAGCTTGTCCTCCTATTAGAACTGATGCAGTGATGCACACCAAATGTCACACTCTCAAAGTTAACGTCAGTAGCCAGTGTCAAAATGTCACCGTGAAACAGCCGAGGTGTGAGTAGAAGTGGCTGTTGGGATATTCTTGGCAAAGGTGTTTTTTCCTTCTTTCGCAACTCTGACAGCAATCAGCCAATTTCCTTCCCCGCAGACAACCTCCATCTCTGCATTCCTCAGGGAAATATAAACCTCAGACCATAAAGAGATGGCCAGGGAAATATGGTATATTCAATATTACCTTCTACGCTCATAAAAATGGGTTCCTAAAGGGTTCTTGACATATTTTGAGAAGAGTTCTCGGAGAGATGCCATAAAAGTACCAGATAAATTTGTTAGTGTGAAAAAAAACCCTTTACATAATGCAAAAATTCTATATCAGTCTAATAAGGGTTATTCACTTCACATGGACATATCATTTCAAACAGTGGTTTACAAAGGAGCCGTACATTAAAAGGGGTTATTTAGTAAGTGGTTCTTCTACGGCATCACACAAAGAACCCTTTGTGACACCTCTATTTTAAAGAGTGTAGGAGAAATCATTAACTGGTATAGCACCTGATTGTTCTTTGAACATTTATAAAGGTTTGCCACACCTGCACACATCAGTTAGGAGAATGATTCTTGAAGGAACCCATCCAGTGAAAGGTTCTTCTAGGGCAGTTATTCAAAGAACTCTTTTAGCACCTTCATTTTAAAGGACACATCCTGATTAGATTGCTAATGTGAAGTACTGCAGGGCTTGAGACGTTTACTAGTTTATTAGTTTTAGTTGTACTGTAGGCTTTTACATGCCTTTATATGGCAGTGAGGTGTCACAGTGTGACACGGTCTTTGGGTAAAAGTCACATGTTTAACAGTCCAGGCTCAGGTATTAATTTGTCATATGATCGCATGTCAATGAACGAATTCTCAAGAAGCATAATTACACTCCTAAATAATAATCAGCAGATAATATCAGACATTTGGTACTGTGCAAATGTCTTAGCCACATATATGCAGGTGTAAACGTGTCTGTACTTGTAACAGAACAATATATAACACTAGAACTATCATCGCCATCCAAAGTAAAACAAGTACCTCCAAAATGACAACTTTACAGGAGAGGGCGCAAACCTGATTCAGTGTTAATGTAAGTCAATGGAACCAGACTTTTTTCCAAGCAGTTTGGGGCCATTTCTGTTGGTCCATTTACAATGAAATTTTCACACAATGTAAAAGGCAGTGTGATCAAATGATGCATGAAAATGAAAATCGACCAAAATGGAGATACCTGGTTTTCTTTGGGCAGCAATGATATATACCTTTAAAATGTCAATAGATTTGAAATAGATTTGTTCAAATTCCATCACCAACACACCCAAGTTAACTTCATGAAGGAGTGATTGAGCCAAGCCAATTATTACCTGATAAGTACACATATAACTGGCCTTCCTGGAGACGAGGTTCAGGCATGGTTAAACGAACACAGACCTACAATTGCTACTTATAGTAATAATGTTAGCTGTATTTATTCTAATATAGTCCACAGATACCTAAAACCTCTGCACTGTATTTGCTAAAACATTCAACCATCTCAACAGAAGCCATTCGCCATTAACAGCATATGTTGTAAGCCATGTCCTATATTAACTCATAAGTCATGTAAAAGCTGATAGTCTATAGAAAGGAACATGCACACTCACTGATACAGTAGGTGTTACCTGGGCTGAGAAGTCAGTAGAATGCAGTCCTCAGGTGATGAAGTGACATGAGCATGCACACACACACACACACCGGTCACACAAACTACACAGTGAGTAACTCTCAGAGCAAACACACACACACAGCTCAATCAAGTATGCTCACACACCGGCTCAGGAGCGGGCTGGCGGTGAGGCAGGGTTTGTTGATAGAAATGCTTGTAAGGAAAAAAATCAGGCAGAATAAAGACAGGCAAGGATCCACCTCCCCACTCAACAACACAACCTGCCCAAGGACCGGTTTTTAAAGAGACAGGCACGCTACACCTCTCCTTTAGCACCACTCGCAGGCACACGAGCCGCTCACACGCCTCAGTTTTCCCCTCCCCTGCCACATTTATCCTTCACTCTGCTCTTAAAGAGGTTCTTTAGTGAAGACAGTAGTTGCATATAAGACCATAAACACACCACTCCACAATGTGTAGATGGTTCTTCTTATGGGAACCAGTCTATTTATGCTACTGTTGCCTGAATGAGGATTTGATGGTCAGTTATTACAGGTCAGTTATTACTCTCTGTTGCCAGTAATTATTGTGCCAGTGGTGGTTTTATTGCTATTGATATCATATATAAACCCCATTATGAGAATCTGTTTATACAGTAAGAGGCCATTGACCTTCATTTAAAGTCCAGTCAACGGCCATCGAGTGCAAGTTATTCATGCACCTGGGAATATTTCTGAGGAGAGGAGATTAGAAATAAGATGACTCATATTTATAAGGAAGTGAAAATCGAAGAAAGGAAAGATAGGAAGTTCCTAACAACCACCTGGAAGACCTGTTAGACCACCAAGACAGTTCCCATCAGATAAATAGCCCCTAAACTTTCAACTTTGAGCGGGAGAGGAGAACCTCAGGCTCCACTCTTGCTTCAGATCTCAAAATACCCGCAGGTGTTTCTGTCCATCCTTCTTCTGTGGGAAGACACTCACTGAATGTGTTTGGGATTACTTGGATAGTGAGAAGCAGAAAATGCAACCAACTTCTAAGACTGAACTTTGGAGGTCTGGAAAGATATCCCTACAAGTTCCTTGGATGAATGCTGTCCTAAAGGCAAAGTCTGGACAAACTCAGTAATGAAGTAATGAACTTGTGCCTAAAGCAGTAGTTTCAAAATCATTTGGATGGTACACTGACTTATAACAGGGAGAACGGCATCTCTTTCCTTCCCACTCCGGACCTGCCTGCTATGGCTCTGTGTAATGTTGCAGGTGTGGGAATGAGACTTTGCATGAGAACTACTCAACGCTTTATGGTGTTAACCAGTCATACCACGAGTCTTTGTGTGTCTTTAGCCATGTAGCTATCAAAAGAAGCTAGCTCAGCATTCCCAGCATGGACATCCTATAAGGGACTGAGATGAGACTGAAGAAGACGCTGTCAGAGGAAGTGAGGAGAAGAAAAAGAGAGAATGTCCAAAAAAGAGTGCAGACTGGCTTTTACTTGTTGGCAACAACTAAAAGAGATAAAGGAATGCAAGACAGTCTCACAGATGACAGGAAAACTGAAAATCCGACAGCAGAGTGTTTGTCTGTGCCAATGTTATTTATGAAAGATTGCTTCGTGACAGAGTTCTTCGGAAGAGCGGGTACGAGACCTCGCATCAGAACTGCTCAACACTTTACGGCACCCCGTCACAACATGAGTCTTTGTGTGTCTTTAGTTAGCTATAAGAAGAAGCTAGCTCAGTATTCCCAGCATGGACATCGTGGAAGAGACTGAGATGAGACTAAGGAAGACGTTGTCAGAGGAAGTGAGAAAGAGAAAAAGAGAGAGTGTCCGAGCAGAAGACCAGAGTAAATCCCAGACTGACTTTTACTCATCACAGAGAGATAAAAGGAAAACTATGAAATTCCGGGTCAGTTTTTGTCAATCTCAAGCCAAATTGGCCTTAAACATTTGAACCTCCTAAAGTAAAGTGCTGCAGTATTACTCTACCTGGCAAGTGGACATGCTTCTTTCTCTTCTGGGGTTGTGCCACATTCTGACTCCCTGGTTGAACCTGACTCCCTTTCACGTGCACACAGGTCATGTAGACATATGGAATGTTACAGATTCCAACCGTAAATGCGCATGTAATCTGTAGTGTCCATATGTCTGAGTGACGCACATGCAAGCGGAAGGACATCCAGTTCGGTCACTTTGGCTTATCAATGAATGCACATGCATAGCTGTCCGTTAAGGTGGCTCAAAGCAGGGTCCGTATTTAAGTCAGTGGTACAAAAGTGAATTATGCTCCGCACCTCTAAGGGGAGTCCAAGAGCGAAAAAGACCAGTTCTCACATGAAGCCGCTTTAATGGCCGTTTTGACTGGAAATGTAATAAATGAAAGGTGGTTCCTGACTGGTACTGCAGTCCATTTAAAGTGCTTCTGTGTAGTCCCTAAAAGGATTTTGTTACTGTTGGCCATAGAACCCTGTCTGCTAGGAATGACTGTCTAACGTCCAGGTTTTCAGGTTTGAAATGAGCCTCGATGAACATGCTAGTTGTTATTATCTAGAAGGGATATAAGCATGCAGAGCTGACTGCTTTTCCATAATCTCACAGAAACGTCTGAGAATTATGTGGTAATGAGAGTCATTCTTTGTTGCTGTAGTGACAGACGAAGCTCCTGACGTTCCCCTGCCAGGGGAAGTAAGGAGAGAATCGGCTTTTCAGCAGATTATCTCCACAATATCATGCCTGCACAATGTTTTAAAACAGGTATGTACATGTTCGCTCCACTGTCTGACGAAAGACGAGGTACAAAGGCACGCGCACACAAACAAGCCCACGTATGCAAATGTGGTCATGCTGAGATAGAGACCACACATCAAGCAGGGTCCTGCGAAGTACAGCAGTCTTTCTGGTGGACTCTTCTCTGCATTAAGACGTACAGACCGTTCCCATCACAGATATGGAGCTCACGTGTCTGGAGATTTCTCATCTCCAAAATTAGTGCAATTAACTTTAGTCTCAACAGCTATGTTTTCAAAGCGCTTCCCTAAATGCACTGTATTGTGTTGCTCCATTAAGCACCTGTCAGTCCATGCATCTGTTCCAAAATGGACATCAATCTCTATACCATAACGTACTGTGATGGTTCAAGGCCTTTTGTTCACTTGATTCCGTCCAGCTTAAGTGCGTTCCTGAACAGCGCTGGGCTCCTGCCCTGCGGAAATTAAAGCCGCATGAATGGAAAAGCACTCTAAGCTCATTTGTTTTGATTGCTCAGCTCGTGTTTATATTGAGATAATAGCACGTCTATTGCTCAGGCTGTTCAGCGCGGCCGTTTTAAGAGCACGTTTATGTCCCGCTCTTACAGCAGGAGCCTGATTATGATGCCTGTGCCGAAAGTGGAAATGCAATAATTATAGCTTTTCTAACCAGCTTGGTTCGTGGTCCATGTTTATTATTATCATAGTTACAAGTCCTAACTAAAAGCATATTCCTCCTTACACAGTCAGAAACCTGTGACTGGATATGGTAATCTAGAGAATTCAAAATATCAAGGCAACATTATGCATATATATATATATATATATATATATATATATATATATATATATATATATATATATACACACTCATCATCAAAAATATAACTGCAGAAGAGATCAACTGACAGGAGTAAAACTTGGTGGGTAGGTTTGATATCTTAAGACGTACGAATGACTCAAGTTTCATGGTCAGCTGCTCATGCGACGTAAGCAAGGACAGGCCTTTTCCCTATACCTGACTGACCCAACAGCCACGATGGCGCGCAGGACATGCAGCGAGCAGTGATGCCCTCCATGAGTCATCCTGTTAGTGCCAGCACTATCGGCAGACGACGGTTGACACGTTGTGGGACTACATTCATGCAGAACGCAACGACATCTGCCCTTAACACCACGTCAATGTCGGCAAAAACTGTAATTGAGTCTCTGGAGTCACTCCGAATGGCAGCAGGTCATCTTCAGTGACGAGTCCCGCTTTTGTCTTGGTGGAGACAACCAATGAATCTGGGTGGAGGCACCATGGTCAGCACCAAGATGAACGGTCCAGTTCACCAAGTCCTGGTGTCACTCCACCTCCACCTCATCTGCAGGAACTGTGTGAGAATATTCAAGCTGCATGGGATGGACTATCACAGGACACCATTAAGAACCTCTACAACTCCACGCTGAGACGTCTGGCATGTTGTGCTAGCTAACATGTTGTGCCGGACGCCATACTGAGAGACACGACTTCTGAATGTGTAATAAATATTGCCCATATGAGTCTAAATGTTGTAATGTTGTAATACATTCTATTTACAGCAGTTTAATCAGAGCTAAGCGTAAGACAATGATACTGCTATTTGAAAATGCCTATTGCTGTTTACATTATGTGTAAATTTCGTAATAAATGGACTGAATGAAATGACCCAAAATTACTTAAAGAAAAAAGATTCTGGTCACGTTGACTTGCATTAAAAGTAAAATATTTTTTTCTGCTGTAACGTTACCATTTTGGAAATATGAGTTTCCGCATAAACTTTTTTCTTTAAGATATACAACAAAACTAAATGTTTTTCTGTAGAGTACAATCTTTCTCTTACAGTCTGACCTTTTGTAATATGATGCACTTTTCTTCTTCAGCATCTTTGTTTTGTTTGGTTTCCACCAGCTCAGCACTGCAATTTTTTTCTTAGCAATCAGTATATAACATTAGCACAGAATCATTCACACTGGAGAGCAGCTCTACATTAAAGAGCACTTGAAGCTGTTACATGTAGCATATTCATTTAGCAAATTCTTGTTTGATGTTTGAACTTAAAGCCTTACGGTACATTCACACTATTGCCAAAACAGTTTGTTGTTTAACTGCTTCACACACAGTCTGCAAACATCTGTCTTTGGTATCCTTGATAAAATAGAGATGCAGCACTGGTGTGCCTCTGGGTGGTTAGCTCCAGAAGAAGAGCTGTTAAACCAAACATTTAGCAGTCATTGAAGCATCAGCACCACTGTGGTGAGTTAACAGACGGGACCCCCAAATACCAGGGGGTATTTCACATGCTGATACTTGCTGCATGTTTTTTGATGTTGTACAGTGACAAGATGACAAGAAAAAGCCTACAGTCATTGGCTGTGCATTTAGCTTAGCTTAGCGCATGTCAAATTCCAACAGATTGAAACTCTGGCTACAGCCTGCCACCAAACTGCACTGCATAGCTCCACTAGCTCCATTATCTCACCACTGTAACATAACTTGAAAGTTAGCCACACCTGGATAAGAGTGTGTGCCATATTCTGTAAATGTATCATAAGTTAAGTTTTAAAATACTGTATATACTACATATAAATACTATATATACATATATATATATACAGATAACAGTACAGATAACTTTTAAAATATGTGCAAAGTAATAAATATGTATTTGGAGTTTGTCACAACAGCAAAAGGTGTTATTAACAGCCCAGCCACATCTGAATAATTAAAAACATAAAATTAGGTTTCAAAAGCAGAAAAATAAGCAGTATCCTCTGCTCGGAAAACCAGGGTCTGCTCAGGGTCGTACCCACTGAAAGCTCAAAAATCACCTACAAACTATGCAAAAGGCGCAGCCTCTGTCAAGCGTCAAATACCACTTTCGCCTGAGTAATGGATCCTCAGTCTGGCAGCTTTTTTGGACTTGTATAGTCATACATAACATACCAGAGCCAGAATCCAATTCTGAGCCAAGGGACACTGACCTACTCGAGAACCTCATTCCTCTCAGTCTGCAACAGAATAGTCATTTATGCAAGACATAGCTAGCGCATGCTAACAAACAAGTAGCACCCTGTAGCCTGTTGTCCCAAGTCGGTAGGCAGTTGGCTGATGCAGCACTGCATGGAAGTTGCACCATTTCCCACCATTTACTGACCTAGCTTGTGAACAGTACTGTTCTCTAAACACCTAAGCTGTACTACAAACTCTGGCATCCAGCGAACATGCATTTGCAGAATGAAGGCATGGCTGGCTCATGGATCATGTTAAGTATGACTCCAGTGCATCTTTGAACCTTGATTTCAGGCCCACCCCAAAAAAAAAATATATATATACACCTGTATATACACTCATCATCAAAAAAATAGCTGCACCCAGAAGGAAGTGTGGGATTGCAGTGCTATTGGGAAGGAAGATAAAGGTTACCAGGAACAATAAATGATGATAAATTTAGACTGATATGATCAATATTTATTGAGCTACACATACAGAAGTAATGTCTCTCAGCATGCCGTTGGATCGCCATGTTTGCTAACGCAACATGCCAGACACCTCAGCATGGAGTTGTAGGGGTTCCTAATGGTGTCCTGTTATAATCCATCCCATGCAGCTTAATTATGTAGATTTTGCGGTAAGGGTGGAGGTGGAGTGACACCAGGCCTTCTGGACGTGTGACCATGACAACAAATTGTTCATCTGGTGACACTGACGTGGTGTAGGGCAGTCGTTGTAACTGTCTGCGTGCATGTAGTCCAGCATCGTGCAGCCGCCTGCCAATGATGCTAGCACAGACAGGATGACTCATGGAGGGCATCACTACTCACTGAATGTCTGCAATCGTGGTTGTTAGGTCAGTCAGATACAGTGATAAGGCCCGTCCTTGCTTATGTCACATGCGAGCCCAAGCCTGAAACTTGAATCATTGGCATGTTCCACAATGTCAAACCCACCCACCAGGTTTCATTCCTGTTGGCCAATTCCTTCTGGGTGTAGCTACTTGTGCAGCTGCTATTTTGATGATGACTGTAAAAATGATAAAGCACCGTTTAGAATTTTAGTACTACGTCGCTCAGTCTGTTCACATGATTTCAGCAGTTATTTCCCAGCATGTATTACGTGTGTAGAATGAAATCTCTGAATCTCTGAGGCCATAAGGACGATGGTTTCATTTTCACAGTGATTCTGAGTACCTGCTGCTTGTCTGCTTCCTTCTCTTTGGTCTGGTAGCTTCAGATTTTCCTGAACAATGCATGTTCAGTGGATACAGGAGAGATAAGGGCGTCTCTAGATATGAACATCATGATAGCATTCACCACGGCTCCAGCTTTTATGTAAGCAGTGTTCTGCCCAGATTCACCTCCTGATACAGAACAATCTGTGTTCCCGCACTGCCATGCAGTTTGCACCGTTATCACCAGGTCTGGTGTTGTCAGCTCGACGGGAAGCCTCTTTTTAGCTCTTTCACATGCAAGAAGCTTTCTTTGCCAGTTCGCTCCCTGAAGTCCATCACGCTGAATAAAACACTGTGAATCGCCCTGCTAAACTGATTACGGTAGTATCTATCTTCACTGCTGTTCACAATTCGTCTTTATTCTCCCATAACTGATGAGTCTGTCAAAGATTTCGACCTTTTTTTGGGGGGCCATGTTTAGTCTAGCATGTGTCCGTACCTGGCCTTGCTTCATTATAACGGTGGTACTGAAGGGGTTTGTTTGCTGCCACTAAATGAAGACATGCTCCGTATCTCTGTATCTGCTTCTTGGTTTATTCTGACTCGCATGACTTGGAAGTATGAACAGGAAGCTATGTGGGTGTTTGGCAGTTAAAGCAGAGGAGCCTGGATGAGAAAGAGAGGCACGCACACACTGTGCCTTTCAACGAAGATCTGCTTTAAAAGCTTTCTAGCAATTACGATCAGCGCGTGGCTTTTGATATGCATACTGTTCATATGTAAATGCCCAGCAATTGGAAACACAAGCTTTCTAAGGAGATAAAAGCCTCCTCAAGCGAACACGCTTTCCTATGGCTTGTATATACACCTTGTCTCCTTTGTACTGCATCGGTAGTGCGCTCACATCCCGAGCATAAAGGTGGATAAAACAGTAATCTTGTTATGCGAAGCTCGCCGGAACACTGGTTGTGTGTCCACAGTGGTAACTGTTGCTATAGCAACAGAGACAGGATGCTGGTTCTGTCTGGATAGGTTGGAGCATCCTTCCCCTGATCGCTCTAGCATATTGCTTCAGTTTAGGACATATGGCACTTGGTGAGTCAAAGGACAGTTTTAGCCCAAATGGTCTTTGTCCACTAACAAGCGACTCCACCTTAAGGCATCATGCTGTTTCTGTCACAGGGTCTCTTCAGAGCTCTTTGGCTGTTAGACTGTCTATGACGCTGTCATCATAGAAATTCTGTTGACAGTCATATGCCAATTGCATGTTTGGTTGAAATTGAACAGGAATAGCTTTCTGTTAGAATTCATGATGAATGCATGAATAGAAATGGCCAAAATGACCAAAAATCTACTTACATTAACTTCCATTATAAGTTAAGAACCTTCTTAACTTCTCCTGCAAACACACCATTTTGGACATATGAACCAGCAACAATATGCTAGTTTTCAGCTCATTTTAGAGCACCGTTTCTATTTATCTTCTGAGTACTATTTATCATGTTCTATTTATTTTGTTGAACCTAGTGGGAAAATAATTATGTGCCATAATATTTGTGCATGCCACATTTATCTTACACTCATCATCAAAGAACAGCTGCACCCAGAAGCAAGTGTGGGATTTCAGTGCTATAGGGAAGGAAGATAAAGGTTACCAGGAACAATAAATGATGATAAATTTAGATTGATATGGACAATATTTATTGAGCTACACATACAGAAGTAGTGTCTCTCAGTATGGAGTCGGGTCAGCATGCCAGACGCCTCGGCATGGAGTTGTAGAGGTTCCTAATGGTGTCCTGTTATAATCCATCCCATGCAGCTTGAATGTTCTCACACAGTTCCTGCAGATGTTGCGGTAGGGGTGAAAGTGGAGTGACACCAGGCCTTCTGAACGTGTGAAAACAAACCGTTCATCTTGGTTTGACACACGGATTCGTTGGTCGTCTCCACCAAGACAAAAGCAGGACTCGTCACTGAAGATGACCCGCTGCCATTCTGAGTCACTCCATGACAGTCTGGCACAACACCATTGCAGTCTTTGGCGACGTTGACGTGGTGTTAAGGGTAGTCGTCATAAGGGTTGATGTGCATGTAGTCCTGCGTCGTGGTGCCATTGGTGCTGGGTGACTCATGGAGGACATCACTATTCGCTGAATGTCTGCAATCGTGGCTGTTGGGTCAGTCAGGTACAGCGATAAGGCCCACCCCTGCTTACGTCACATGCACGGCCGAGCGTGAAACTTGAAGGGTTTTCATGTCTCACAATGTCAAACCTACCCACCAAATTTCATTCCTATTGGTTGATTCCTTCTGGGTGCAGCTATTTTGTTGATGATGAGTGTAATTTAATTTTAATGTAAGTCAAGGGAACCAGACTTTTGTCCAAGTGATTTTGGGCCATTTACATTGGTCGATTCGTCATGGAATTTTCATGCAATGTAAACAGCAGAGTTCAAATGAAGCATAAAAGTAAAAATCCACAGCAGTGATATTTGTTGTAACACTGCTTAACTGTAAGCCGCTCTCTGCTAAATGCATATATAAATGTAACAGGGGAGAATATGCCATCACAAAAATAGAGCTCTCTTTTAAGCAGTGAATATGCAGACATGAAGTCTAGCCATTTACCTTCATCACATGATGATAATTTACCGCTTTCTCTATCTCTGCTGCTCGCTATCTGTCGCTCTCGTGTGCATAACTCTGCCCTGTCGTCAGATGAATTTGATCAGCCTCTTGCCAGCCGTGCCAGAGACCACAGACCGTGAACTCCAGGGAAAGTAGATTATAGTGTCTGTCACAGTTTTTATTAGGAAGCAGTGGTATTTATGAACTCTGTTTACTGCCCACTGAACTCTCCCACACCAGCCAGACCAGAGCAACGTGCCCACCAGGGACGTTTTCTGTGAAGCAGGCGAGTAACATAAGGCCCCATGTGAGATTACATCAGAATGAACAGACTTGGAGCCCTTGTGGATATGGATGCACGTACCGTTTATCATTTAACCCCTAAACCTGTGAGGGCCTGTATGCGGAACTACTATCTCATATACACATACATTGTTCTTTAGCAGTTGTGAAAGCACTTGTAGTCGTTACTGAATGATCATAAATCTTATGGTGAAAAACGAATGATGAACCTCCACCTGAAGGTGCAAAAGTCACCACCTTTCATCCGTTTTCCAGTCCCAGTGGCTAGCAAGTGCCAAATCTGCAGGGATATTCCTGTACACCTCCAAAGTTCAGTCTTTAGAAGTTGGCTGCATTTCTTGCTTGCCATGATCAAAGACATTTCAAGCATGTGCAGTGATCGACTCTGGGGTGGTCGGCCCATTGTTCTGAGAACACCAGCAGCTTCTTTGTTGGGTGTGTCTGTGCCAGTGAGGAGCTTCTTGAACAGCTACACATCCTTTCAGACCTCAGTAGCATTGAGGTGTCTTCTTCTCACAGTGGAAGGATGGACAGAAAAACCTGTGGATGTTTGAAGCAAGAGTGGAGCTTGATGTTCTCCTCTCTTTCAAAGATGGAAGCTTTAAATGCTGTTTATCTGATAGTGGCGGTTTTGGTGGATCTGCCAGGTCTTGTGTGTTCTCTGAAGCTTTTGATCAGGTTCGAAAGCTCCTTCTGCTTCTTCATGCAGTCTTCTGTCTAATCCTCTCAAAAACATTTCCTATATGTGTGTGTGTGTATATATATATATGTATATATACACACATACAGTGTACTTATACATTCTTAATGGCCATTTTGAAACAATGGCTTGCTGAACCGTATGTACTGTGTGCTATCAATGGGCTAAACCTAAAAGCCTCTTCCTTTGGTTGTTTACTTGTATGCATGCTGTAGGGAGCAGACTTCTAAAACTGCTTTACTGAGAAGTAGCGTCCACCTACCCTTTCTTGTGATCTGAGCCTTTGAGTGTCATCTCTGCGCTTGTAGTCAAGGTCCAGCGCTCGCCTCTCGTCTGATCCTTTCACTGCACTGTGGTGCCCTTGAAGTGTGTCCAGCTGCTCACAGGCTGCAAACGTTGGGCAGCCTCCCTCTGTGGGGGTTATTTTGGTGTGTTTAGCTGCAGACAGCTAGAAGAAGGTGTTGCTGACCCCTTTTCCTACACCCCCCCACTTCATCGACCTCACGCGGTCAAGGAGGTGCACGCGACTGTCCCACTTCACACCTTCTCACCCAGCCTTGATCCGCTGCTCCAGGTTCTGACCCACGCGGCTGCTCGCACTTTGTTAGATAACTTGCTCTGATGGTGTTAAATTAAGCCCGGTGGAGAAGGCCTTCGCACTCTGACAACTTACGAGCTATTTTCTGCTCAGGGAGTTCGGAGAAATCAATGGGAGCATGACCCAGAAGTGAGTTTCTGAGGAATGCGATTTGTGTACTCAGTCCAGAAACCCCTGGTCTTCTCTGCTGGGTTGCGGCAACAGTTCAGTGCGTTTCAGTCCAGGTAGACGTTGGAAAGATTGTTTTCTGTTTACAGAAGATGAATTATGACTGTGCTGTGATGCATTTCCTGATTTACGGGCATTGTGGTTCTCCAGCATCAGGAAACAGCAGTTCCGTGAAACCCAACGAGTTCCTCCAGGTTTTACGGGTATTTCCACCATAACCTGGAAAGAGCAACAAACAAAAAACCACAATGTGTTTATGAAATGCCTCTGAGCTTGTTTCAGAGTCCCAAGGCATTCACTGCTAAAGTCGCAACTTGATTTGAAGCGATAAGGCCGCAGAGTCGTATCCACACAGAGCGGGAAAGCGTTCCTTTCTGTTCCTGATGTCCTCTGGCCCTTTTCTTATGAGGTCGGGCAGGAAAGATAAACTCAATGTGCCAAAACCCACATAATCCTTTTGACATCGGACTTTGTGCTTAGCTGCAATCCCTCGGTAAGCCCTCCTGCATAGGTGGAACGCAATAAATCTGTTAAGCAAAACTGGACAAGTGAGTGGCTGAACTTCTAGCCAGCTGTGCCACGGTGCCCAGGTAGTGATGCCACCAACGACCAATAAACCAGAGAAGAAAGAACTTCTGAAAGGACCCTGTATTCAAAGCCTCACTGCGAGCCCCACCAAGCCTTCACTTGAGCAGTGAGAACAAGTCTTGTAAAGAGCCAATTTTTCTTCGGTCTTCAGAGATCTTTGTTTTGTAAGAAGATAGCACTCAGGTCATTATCACCCTCCTTCCCCCGTGTGCTACAAGCGGGCAGCGAGAATTAGCGTTCCATAGCTCGGATGCTCCGCTCCTGTCACTTACAGGAGGGTGCTGATGGTGCGGTCTGCCTGTTGCACTGCAGTAAATACAGGCAGACTTCCCTTCCCTGCGCAGGGGTGGCGCTTTGGGCCCATGGGACGTGGCCTGGTTGTTGTAATTGAATCCTACAGCTCACTGTTACATGGCTGGGGTGGATGGGTAGGAGGTGGAGGAGGAGGAGGACGACGACGAGAGGGGGGCTGTTGGTGTGGCGCGCTAAATTTGCCCAAGCCCAGTGGTGTGGCTTTGAAATAGCCGCCGGTGGAGGGCCTGAGAGGTGGCACATTTAGATGTATGGTGCAGCTGTGAAATGCCTTCTCCCCTAACTGCTAGTAATCTTCAGACAATGCAGGGTGTGGGGGGCGATCTGTCAGCAGACGGAGACCTTGATGGCTGCGGTATTGAGTGACCCCCAGATATGTGGCACGTAGATGCTTCCCCAGCCACCTGGCCCAAAACTCTTGTCTGTTTATGTTAGGATGAAAATGGCGCTGAACCGTTGGAGCAGGGAACAACAAACATTCCACGCTAGCGGCAGCCTTGACCCCGGAGCAGCTGAGGCTCGGGGAGAACACGAGGGCCAATGGGCATTTGAAACCCCGAGATCCGGAGATGATAGGAATAAGCATCGGCTCTTTTCTCACGAGCCTGTTAGACTGCGAAAAAGCCAGGTCTCTCGGGTGGTTTGGCCTGGAAAGCATTCAAATTCAACCAGCCTCTGTACATAAAGCCATACGAGCGAGCCCTGTGGTGCGTTCCCTTAATAATTCTCTTTTATGTTTAAACAATGGAAACTGGGGATATGCGTATGAATATGCAGTAGCGTAGCGTATGAATATGCAAACGTCCGTGCTTTGCATGCAAGCGGCTTCGAAGAGCCGTCATTGAGCACATTACTGCTGCGCTGATGCAGTTTTCTTTCAGTGTCTAATTTATGGAAATTGCACACGGTTATAAGTAAGATGTAGAAAAGATACCAGTAATGAAGTTCAGCTCTTATGCAGTAGTGCAAGCCTAATTTCTAGGGCTGAGTGACAGGTGGAGCAGCCAGCATTGTAACCTTAGCCTTGTGTCTCCCAAGAAAAAAAGCACAATGGTTTTGATTTATGAGCATGGTGCACTTTGACCCTCCCTCCCCGCGCCCCATGCAGCTCCGGGCTTCTCAGAACACAAACACTGGCGTGATGTGGCGCGTGGAACGCAACAGTTGAGCTAACAACCTCATGCTATGAAAGTATGGCTATTATAACGCTGGTATGGGATAGTGCTACACATTCAGCTGTGTTAGCTCGTAGCCAAGTAATTGTCTGCACTTGCCACATGCGGTTGATTGCTTAATTTCAGAGAGCATCTAAAGCCAAGCGCATGTCTGCGGCTCTTGGTGACAGATCTCTTGGGCTTGCATGACGTTTTAAATCAAGGCATTGTTAAAGGGAATGGAAAGGCCATGGTCCTAATAGCATGGCAACACATAAAGGAATAGAAAGCCTATGATCCCTAATCATAGGCAGCAACTATAGGGGAGAACTGGGGCTGTTCGATACCCCAGAACGAAGCTTGTTGGGTGGGTGGGTCAGGGTGGGGCAATCCTAGTGACAACCTGGAGAAAAGACAGGTAGTGAAGAGCTGGAACTGATTTTCACAGTGAGAATTTGAAGCTGCCGGCTCATCACTACAACCAGACAAACACCGGGCTGCTTCTGTGTGCTTTTGACCCAAAGGTTTTCTCTTTCATCATGAGGGTGTCTCCCAGTTTCCCAGTGGCTAGTACATACAAGTTTGTCTTGCAGAGAAATCTGCAGGGACATTTTTCCACACCTCCGAAGTTCCATTTTCCTTCATAACATAATCATAATTTACCATATTCTCTATCTCTTCTGCTCACTGTCTGTCGCTCTCGCGTGCATAACTCGGCCCTGTCGTCAAATTAACTTGATCAGCGTCTTCCCAGCTGTGCCAGAAGTGTTACGGGTTGCCAGATTAGTGGTTTTCCTGAGAAAATCAAGGTATTTTGAAAGTGCGGTGCAGGTGCAGATTGCATAGTTGCAAAATAGGTTTTAGTTTTGAGAACTTGGCTCAATACAAATATCATTGGTAGAAGAGCAGATACAACTGTTTGATCCTTGGCTGCATTTTGACTTGGGACTCTGTGAGCCTGTTAGACCAGTCGGAACTGTTTCAGCCTGGAATACTTAACTAGAATTACGTTTGGTAACCGACATGAAAAAAATTCTTTCATTCATTTTTATTGATTCATTTTCATTGATCCAAACCAGTCTGGAATAGCATCTTAAAACATGACAGTGTTCATGTTTTCTGGTTTAGGAATTAGGCCTGTATTTCCCTTTGAAAGGTATACTCATGAGTAGAGATGTAACTGCTTGGTTCCAGTACTTTCCTTGTTTCCCATCAGCCCGTTACAGCCGGAGAGCAGAAACATGAATAACCAGAGCAGGTTTAAATCCCCTGTTAGAGGTGAGATACTGAGAGTTGTGGTGCTTTCAGTACATCAGACAGTCTGTGTACATCTGTGTACATCTGAAATGCATGTTCCACCTCAAAGCGCAGCACCCGCCATCCCAGCCCCCTATCAGAAAGCTACTAATAAAATAGTGTAGCACTGGCATAGAGGATGCAGGAAACATAGCACTTTAAGCAAATGCTGTTTTATTGAACACAGCAACAGGGGAGAAGCATCACTCTGCGCTGGCTAAAGAGGCCAGGAAGCAGGGGGATTACTTCTAACCACACAACTCTCCTTGACAGTTGGCAATAACGCAGCCTCCTACAAGTCCGCACGAACAAGCCAGTAGTGAGACGCTAAAATAGTCCTCCGAAACATTTGCCTGTTTTTGGGCTACTAAAAATGAACCATTGTGCAGCGGTCAATAAGAAACCAACAGAACAGAAAAAACATGATCCTAATAGTGTAGGAACCCATAACCAAGTAGAAATCCCTAAAGCTACTGACACACTTTAACAAGCTGCCTACCTAAAAACAGGAACACAGTTATAGAGATAATTGTATACTCTTAGGGGTCCTACCAAAAATTGCACTTGTCAGGGTTAGTGGCAGTGAGGTGACTGGACTGAACACCAAGAATGAAAACACAAAAGTGAACATAATTATATAAGATAATTACACTCATTATTAAAAGAATAGTTGCACAAATAGCTGCACCCAGAAGGAATCAACCAACAGGAATGAAACTTGGTGGGCAGCTTTGATGTCATGAGACATGCAAATGATTCAACTTTCATGTGTGACACAAGCAAGGACGCTGTACCTGACTGACCCAACAGCCACAATTGCAGACATTCAGCGAGCAGTGATGCCCTCCATGAGTCATCCTGTTAGTACCAGCACCATTGGCAGACGGCTGCATGACGCAGGACTACATGCACACAAACCGTTGTAACAACTGCCCTTAACCCCATGGTGGAGACATCTTGGTGGAGACAACCAACGAATCCGTGTGTGGAGGCACCGTGGTCAGCACCAAGATGAACAGTTTGTTGTCACGTGTCACACGTCCAGAAGGCCTGGTGTCACTCCACCTCCACCCCTACCGCACAATCTGCAGGAACTGTGTGAGAATATTCAAGCTGCATGGGATGGATTATCACAGGACACCATTAGGAACCTCTACAACTCCATACCGAGACGTCTGGCATGCTGTGTTAGCAAACATGGTGGCCCAACGCCATACTGAGAGACACTACTTCTGTATGTGTAGGTCAATAAATATTGTCCATATCAGTCTAAATTTAGCTATTCTTGTGATGGTGATTCAGGAATGCACTGCCAATCTTTATTCTGACAGTAAAAATAAAATGTATTCTAAATGTTCTGCAGATTGGATGGATAGAACACCATGAACTTCTGCTCTCTCCTGGCTGCAGTTCCCCATACAACCCTCCTCCAATGTAAGAATTCTTTAATTCTACATTGCTCTTGTGACATACACATACAGTATATTACCAAAAGTATTCACTCAGCCATCCAAATCATTGAATTTAGGCTTTCCAAGCACCTAGGCATGTAGACTGCAGATGCTGACGTGCATAGTGCACAGAGGTCGCTACAAACTTCCAAACTTCATGTGGCCTTCAGATTAGCTCAAGAACAGGGTGTAGAGAGCTTCGTGGAATGGGTTTCCATGGCCAGCAGCTGCATCTAAGCCTTACATCACCAAGCGCAATGCAAAGTGTTGAATGCAGTGGTATAAAGGTACCACCACAGGACTCTAGAGCAGTGGAGACGTGTTCTCTGGATCGACGAATCACGCTTCTCCGTCTGGCAATTCGATGGACAAGTCTGGGTTTGGCGGTTGCCAGGAGAACGGTACTTGTCTGAGTGCATTGTGCCGAGTGTTTTGGTGGAGGGGGGATTATGGTGTGGGGTTGTTTTTCAGGAGTTGGGCTCGGCCCCTTAGTTCCAGTGAAGGGAACTCTTAATGCTTCAGCAGACCAAGAGATTCTGGACCATTTCATGCTCCCAACTTTGTGGGAACAGTTTGGGGACGGCCCCTTCCTGTTCCAACATGACTGCACACCAGTGCACAAAGCAAGGTCCATAAAGACATGGATGAGCCAGTTTGGCGTGGAAGAACTTGACTGGCCTGAACAGAATTCTGACCTCAACCCGACAGAACCCCTTTGGATTGAAATAGAGTGGAGACTGTGTCCAACATCAGTCTTTGACCTTACTAACGCGGTTCTGGGAGAATGGTCAAAAATTCCCATAAACACACTGAAGGCAAACGAGCAACTACTTTTGGCAATATAGTGTATTTATCATCAAAACTCAGTGAAAGTTGACAAATGAGTTTGCATTAGAATTGAATCTATTACTATCACATACCTACTGTGAACTGATTACTGTCTTTTTTACTGTAACTGTGAGAGAATGCCGCACACGCTTTCTTTGCAACCTGATATGCTTTTTTTTTCCTTTCCTAAAGGCTACGTGATACCGAGAAGTGACTAAGAGACCCTTTTAAAGTTGTCTTCCACCACAATCAAATATGAATGGCTCCTGCATGTCTGGACGGTAGGTAGTAAGCAGAGGGAGTAAGGGTATAAGAGAGTATAAGGTATACATGCAGGGAAACAGTCTGCACTCACCACATCATGAGGGTTTGACACCTGATCTTTTCAACTCCAGTGAGAAGCGAGAGGCTGCAACTGCGGCTACATTATTAATTCCTGCTATGAGACCAGCTCGTAAAAATGGCTTGCTAATAACTGAGTTAAAACAAATCAATACGGCTGTTTCTCAGCACTGCAGGCCACAATTCTGCATCACAGAATATACGGCCGAGACTGGGAGAGAGCACCACCACTTTTATTAGAATTAATACACGCCAGGTCATTAATCATACTGAGCAGAACAGGACTTCTCTGAAGGGTGAGGAGTGGGAAAGTAGCAGCAGTAGTAGTAGTAGTAGTAGTAGAGTAGTATGGGTTTATGTCTAAGCTTGTCATTTTAAGTAATTCAGTTTTTTGACAATAATAGCATAATTATCAAAACATAAAGCTCACCCAACAAAAAAATGGGCACCCTGCGTGTTTAAAGTGGTAGTAACTTCAGGCTTGAACTTCAGAATGGAAAACATTAGCAACAGTACGACCTTATATAGTCATTCAGGTATAGCAATAAGGCCCGTCCTTGCTTACGTCACATGCGCAGCCTAGCGTGAAACTTGAATCATTTGCATGTTTCACAATGTCAAACCTACCCACCCAGTTTCATTCCTGTCAGTTAATTTCTTCTGGGTGCAGCCATTTTTTGATGATGAGTGTACGTAGCCTTTGTATTCACAAATCAGCATTACAGAAATCCTGTTCCGAGGCCCAAATTAGTCAAGAGTGACTGTGGTACCTGTCTTAGACGTGACTAAGAAAGCAGAAGAGGAACCAGGAACCCACCCTCCTCAGCAGACCACCATTCAAAAGTTTGGATTTGCGTCCCATTTTAAGCATTTTGTTAACATAACATAATTATATAACAATTATAAGCTCACTGGACAAAAACATTAGGCACATTGCATGTTTAAGGTGGTAGTAACTTCATGCTCCAGCAGATGGCGCTGCGCAAACTTTACAATGGAAAACATGTGCAATAGGACGACCATATATAGACAGTCGGGTACAGCCATAAGGCCCGTCCTTGCTTACGTCACATGTGCAGCCGAGCGTGAAACTTGAATCATTCGCTTGTCTCACAATGTCAAACCT
>CM067478.1:4097745-4134584 GCA_034552555.1 Semaprochilodus insignis
TTTCTGTACATTTATGGTACTTTCTCTTAGGATATTTGGTTTTATTATAAAATATAATATATAGTTTTATTTTTAGTTTTTTTCCTTTGGCAGCCTTTGCTCCCAGTCGCTTGACTGTGTTTTTACAGTGGGGGCAAAGGAGAAATGTTCTTATGTCATGCTTCTGGGTTGTCATGCTCTGTTCTCTCCCCATCTGGTATGTATGCCCTGACTCGGTTGCTGAGTCTGACTCTCTGTTTGCGTAGGTTTAACTTCCAATGTATGTCCATGTAAGGAATTTTAAGATTGTGAAGCATTGCTATTGATCTATTCATCATTACTATAATGATGGAAAAATAAAAATCAACCATTTTTACAATTCCTGAACAGCAACGATGTGGGGTTTTGGTCCATTTCGGGATCACGTCCAGCTATGCCCGAGCCTGACCCCCAGGATAATGTGGAAATTTACTCAAGGCGTTTGTCATTACTGTCATTGAATAAGTTTTGTTTGCTGTGGCTCCTGGGTGGCATGTGTATCTCACCAGGGAGTGCTACTTACAGGGCTGGCCTTTGTAAGCTTGCGGTTGATGGGTAGCAAGTGCAGGGACCAAGTGGTGGAGGTGGTGAAATGTGGCGCTATTTCAAGTCTGAGGCGGCGCACTCAGCCTTTGATGTCTGAACTACCAGAAGATTACTTCTACGCCAATGCTGTCATCTGCCGACAACTATATACTGAAACATCAGCAGCATGTCTCTCAGCCTGCACTGCCTGCCTCTGTTTTATCAGCAGAGATGGGGCCCTCTGAGAGAAGGAGAGAACAGCGTTGGAGGTGGTTTAAAATAACACCGGCAACAGAAGTGGAGAAGCAGAGGGAGGTCAGAACAAGACCAGCAGCTGCCTGAGTTGGGAGTTGTACTCCAGAACCAATGGGCATGCTTGCCATAGCTTCCGTTGTTTGAGACCTTCTTCAGAGTACTGTTCTGAGTCAAGTGGATCGAGCCCACAGCGAGGTTCAAGAATGGAGTACGTCACTCTCTTCCTCTTGTCACAAGCTTGACCAGATTTATCCTGTAACCAGGTGGAAGGTGGACTGAGGGGGTTGATTCAGATTGACCTGTGTTTTGTGTGACCACCTGCCTCTACAGCTGCAGCGCTCCAATTAGCCAGAATGAGGATCCAATCAGAGCACCTTGCTGATTACTGATGGGTTCTGATAACAACCAAAGCCTTGTGTAATGAGTGTTAATGAACATCTCCCTTATAAATCGCCCCACTAGCACAGTTGCTCCTGAACTGATTATGAGAGCAGTGGTAGTCGCTTGAGTACTGTAGATGATGAGCTACTAATGAGGACGCCATCAAGAGAATGACTGATAGAAATATAGGTGTGCTAGATGCCAGGTCTCCATGCATTATGGTCTCCAGTCTATTGTAATAGTGCTGTATACTGAATGGACTGTATCAATACAGATTATAGGTAATACCTCTGTCCTGCATATTGGAGTCTGGGGTTTGACTCCCTGAACTGGGCAAGCACCCTGTGCTATACTAGTACCAGTTCTTGGGCAAGACTCTTAGCACTCCAACTTGTAAGTCAACTATAAAGTCTCTGTGAATTAATATTCAATTAATATTCAACCAAACATGTGATTAGATTGACGTTTTTTGGGTCTTTTTCAGGTCTTGAGCCTGAATTCTCAAAAATGTGCAATTAATTGAGTGTATATATATATATATATATATATATATATATATATATATATATATATATACTCATATTAGTTAACTGTTCATCAAACAGTAGTTATTATTTAGTAACAGATTAGCTACTTAGTCAGTCAGTTCCTGTCTAGTAACTTATTGTTACTTAGTACCTTGTTAAGTAGTTGGTCATTAATAGTTATGAAATTATAAGTAGTTAATTATTACTTAGTAACTGATTAATTACTTGGTACTACTTTGTAACTGATTAAGTATATAGCTAACTGGTTAAGTACTTACATAATACTTAGTAACATGGCAACTACTTAGTTATTATATAGTAATCATTTAGTTTTTATGTAAGTCAATGAAACCAGACTTTTTCCAAGCTGTTTTGGGCCATTTCTGTTGGTCCATTCATCATGAAATTTTCACACAATGTAAACAGCAGCTGCTGTGTTCAAATGATATATAAAATACATAGATACATGTTTTTCTTTGGACAGTGGTGCTATGAAGTTGGCTATTACTTAGTGACTGATTAAGTACTAATTAGTTATTACATAGTAACTGGGAAAGTACTTAGTTATTGCTTAATAACTGATTGTATGTATGTATTTATGTATGTATTAGTATGTATTTTTAATTTAGTAATCAATTAAGTGCTAATTTATTACACAGTAACTGGTTAATTTAGTTATCGCTATTTATGTGATTAAGTGTTTATTTATTACATAGTAATTAATAACTACTTAGCTACTACTAATAATGGATTAGTAAGCAGTTAGTTATTACTTAGTAACTGATTAAGTACTTATTGATTACTTGGCTACTGAGTAAGTTTTTAGCCATTAAGGGCTGGTGCACATGGCAAAGTGACGTAATTGTGGATGAAATGGTCGTGTGCAGAAGCCGGGCACAAGGGCACGTACCACTCAAATTGAATCAGTCCAGCCAGTCCGTGTGGTGACGCAAACACGCCTCGATCGCTCATTGGCCAGAGTCTGTTTCCTTTGTTCCTCATTTCTACTGTGCTGGAAAGATCAGCTTCCAGCAGCGCAGCACCACCCGAGCTCTGGCATCAAAGCATGCGGTCGCCAGGGACGGTGGTGCAAGAGGTATGAGCATCAAGCAATCCACGTCCACAATAGGTATGGTGCTAGGTACCAGCCCTAAAGGCACTAATAACTGATGGTTTAGTCAGACATTATTTCAGAGCTCATTAACAGTGTACTAGATGTTGCTTATTACACTGTTAATGAGCTCATGATTGTCATAAAACATGGGGCCTCTGAGAGAACAAGAGAACAGCGTTGGAGGTGGTTTAAAATAACACCAGCTACAGAAGTGGAGAAGTGGAGGGAGGTCAGAACAAGACCAGCAGCTGCCGGAGTTGGGAGTTGTACTCCAGAACCGATGGGCATGCTTGCCATAGCTTCCGTTGTTTGAATAATGAGAGACCCTCTTCACAGTATTGTTCTGAGTCAAGTGGATCGAGGCTACAGCGGGGTTGGAGTATGGAGTGTGTACACTCTTATTCTCCTGTCACAAGCTTGACCAGATTTATCCTGTAACCAGCTGGAAGGTGGACTGAGGGGGCTGATTCAGTTCAATCAACTGACTAATATAATGTATAAGTTTACTAATATGAAGGAGACACTGGTACTTTTATGTTAGCCTTGTTGATATCTGTTTATGAATCCACTGATTTATCATTACATTGTTTCCTGACTGTGCAAATATGTGTCTTGTACACCCAGAGAGAATCAACTGGCAGGAATGAAACTTGTTGGTTGGTTTTGACATTGTGAGACACGTGAATGATTCAAGTTTCATGCTCACTTGCATATGTGACGTAAGCAAGGACGGGTCTTATTGCTGTACCTGACTGACCCAACAGCC
This sequence comes from Semaprochilodus insignis, assembly GCA_034552555.1. Lineage (NCBI taxonomy): Eukaryota > Metazoa > Chordata > Actinopteri > Characiformes > Prochilodontidae > Semaprochilodus > Semaprochilodus insignis. The sequence goes on from CM067478.1 coordinate 4,101,332, forward strand.
ACAACTGCAGACATTCAGTGAGCAGTGATGCCCACCATGAGTCATCCTGCTAGTGCCAGCACCATTGGCAGGCGGCTGCACAATGCAGGACTGCATGCACGCAGACCGTTACAACGACTGTCCTTAACACCATGTCAACGTCACTAAAGACTATAATGGTGTCGTGCCAGACTGTCACGGAGTGACTCAGAATGGCAGTGGCTCATCTTCCGTGACGAGTCCAACTTTTGTCTTGGTGGAGACGACCAGCGAATCCTTGTGTGGAGGCACCGTGGCCAGCACTAATATGAACGGTTTGTTGTCACATGTCACACGTCCAGAAGGCCTGGTGTCACTCCACCTTCAATATTCAATAATATTTAAGCTGCATGGGATGGATTATCACAGGACACCATTAGGAACCTCTACAACTCAATGCCGAGACGTCTGGCATGTTGAGTTTGCAAACATGGCGGCTTGACGCCATACTCAGAGACACTACTTCTGAATGTGTAGCTTAATATTGTCCATATCAGTCTAAATTTATCATCATTTATTGTTCCTGGTAACCTTTATCTTCCTTCCCAATGGCACTGCAGTCCCACACTTCCTTCTGGGTGCTATTCTTTTGATGTTGAGTGTTTTAATTAAATATAAATTAAAACAGCTCACTATTATTTTCTTCACTCAAGGTGACAAAAAACAGTAGATATGAAATTATGCTATTGACAAGCAGTCATGGGTGATCAAACAGCATGTAATGTAGAGGGCTGCCAAAGTGCAGGAGGAAAAGAAAGAGAAGAATAAGAAATCTGCAGATGTAGGAAGTCAAATGCTCGGCTCAAACGCCCTGAGAGTTATTAGTGATCTTTGAGATGTTGAACTTGTTGTGATGGTGTTTGCTGTGTCCTGATTTCTTCCTACTCATGCTGACATTTTGAAAGTCTCAGGCCATTGGTGGGCAAATTAAATCAGAGCAAGCTTATTGAGAGACATGGCTGCATTTTAATTAGAGCTTGCATATGGCAGAAAGGAAAAACACCCTGACATTAGAAGCTGAGGGAGCATAATGAGATGGTTTTTGCTGATAGGCTTTGCTGTTTTGCATACCTATCGGCTTTTTACACTGGAGCGATTTCTATTAAGAAGAGAGAGAGCTCAGAACGTCAGCTGCCCGTCCTTTCGGTTGATCGTAAACTCTAAATGTCAATACATTCACCATATGTTTCTTAGACATGGCCTTACCAGGGAAAACCCTCGAGCAAACAGCCAGAGGGGTAAGACAGTAGATCTTATGCATAGTTATACAGTCTACTCTACAATCACTGGTAGTTATCCTCCTCTTGTGGCTTCTTCTGGTATTGTCAGAAGCTTCAAATTGAAAAGATCCAAACCACTGTCAGCTCTGACCAGGATTTCACCAGAAATACCACGTTCCACCAACAGCCAGCAGAATAACACAGTAGGATAAATCAGCAATCAGCTCTACATCACAGCAGCAAAGGACTTAGGCCTACTTTCGGGTGGATAATGCAGGTAGCGCTGCACTGGGACCATGGGATTTTGTAGGGATCCTGAGAGTTATTGGACCAAAATACTGGAAAAGCAGTGTTTCAACTGCCTTCAGCTTTCTGTGTGATTATCACAACACAACATAATCATAAACATGTCACACATTTCATTGCAGGCTTTAACAAAGCAGCATTGACCATATAAGGTTGTATTTTCTACTGTACACCCAAAAACATCAACTGAATCTTCAACTCAAGGTTCTAATGTATTTCCCATCTGCCCAAAAGACTGCAATTATAACAATACTTAATTTTAGGGGTTTTTTTTTTATCATATTATGCCACCCTAAGGCTTCTCATTTGGCTAATTAGCCACCTTGCATACTCATTGGCTGGTGTGATTAGCTACCTTGCTTGCTCACTGGCTGATATGCAACAATATACTGTACTGTTCTCACATGAATGTTTACAGAGAATCAGGTGTAACAACGCTTCGAATATTTTCTCTCCTTGTTCTGTGGCCGCTAGTATAAACGCTAACTGTGTTAGCTTCTTAGCTAGCGTATGTCGCCTTGTGTTGAATCTTCATGACTGGTCAGGGGAATGCTTACGGAAGCTTTACCCAAGATTTTGGACCACCCGGTTCACATGGAGAAGAGACTAATATGATGAAATATTTATTAAGCCATTTATTAGACTTTGGCAAGGTATTCATAAGACAGACTTAGTACATGCATATTGTAGCTCAGAGGAGGAGTGAGGGTAACTTTAGGTTTTAATGTTTTCTTCTCTTGAATTCACACAGTAGAGACAGAAATCAGGTCTAGTCAGTCTGACTGCCATTTTTCTGAATGGAGGTTTTGTCTATAGGCTGAACAGTCGGTTTATTGTTATTCAGTGTTTTCATTGTTTTCTTAAATCTAAAGACACCAAAACTGTACTGTTACCGTGTCACTACGTAACACTTAGCTAGCGTATGTCGTCTTGTGTTAAACTATCTACAAAGTAATGATTCCAAAAACACCAATCAAACCATCAACACACCACCCTAGTTTACTTTCTGGTTCACTCATTAGTGATGTAAAAGTGCTCAGCTACTTCCTCATCATCTGGGAGGGTAAAGGATTCGCTTTACCATCATCAGCTGGAAAGACGGGTCATAATTAGGGATGCAGCAGTACACTGTAGTCAAACCAATCGCCCCAATTGCTGATATTGATATTAGTAGTTAATTAGTAAAAGATTAACTACTCAGTCAGTTACTGCCTAGTAACTTAGTTGTTACTTGTTAACTATTTAATTATTCATAGTTATGAAATAATAAGTAGTAGTCAGTGTTCCCTTTTCATTTACACTTTCATCATCAGAAGAATTGCTGCACCCAGAAGGAAGTGTGGGATTGCAGTGCTATTGGGAAGGAAGATAAAGAACAATAAATGATGATAAATTTAGACTGATATGGACAATATTTATTGAGCTACACATACAGAAGTAGTGTCTCTCAGTATGGTGTCAGACCGCCATGTTTGCTAATGCAACGTGCCAGACGTCTCAGCATGGAGTTGTAGAGGTTCCTAATGGTGTCCTGTGATAATCCATCCCATGCAGCTTGAATATTCTCACACTGTTCCTGCAGATGGTGCGGTAGGGGTGGAGGTGGAGTGAGACCAGGCCTTCTGGACGTGTGACACGTGACAACAAACCATTCATCTTGGCGCTGACCACGGTGCCTCCACACAAGGATTCACTGGTCGAGACAAAAGTGGGACTCATGACTGAAGATGACCCACTGCCATTCTGAGTCACTCCATGACAGTCTGGCACGACACCATTGCAGTCTTTGGCGACGTTGACGTGGTGTTAAGGGCAGTCGTCATAACGGTCTTCGTACATGCAGTCCTGCGTGGTGCGGCTGTCTGCCAATGGTGCTGGCAGGATGACACATGGAGGACATCACTGCTCACTGAATGTCTGCAATTGTGGCTGTTGGGCCAGTCAGGTACAGCAATAAGGCCCGTCCCTGCTTACATCACATGCATGGATGAGCATGTTTAATTCCAGTCGGTTGATTGCTTCTGGGTGCAAATATTTGTGCAACTAATCTTGTGACAATGAGTGAATGTGTTATAACTCTTTATGAAAAAATTAATAACATGAATCGCCAAACTATTCATGAAGGTAGTCTTATTGTAAAGTGGTACCAATAAGACCAGTCCGCCCACCAGTACCCTGAGGTGTAACGTCTGGCTGCATCGCCCCCCTGAATCACATTAGCAACACAGATGCCCTCCAATGCGCTTCCTAGCCTCTGAGAAAGAGCAGCAGGTTTCCCCACTGTGCTGTGAATGGGTTTTCCAGCAGCCCAGAACAAGCTCCAACCGTGAAAATCAAACATAGCCATAGGCCAGAGCTACCGGTGGAGTGTGGAACGGAGAGCAGTGCCTGCATGAGAGCCACGGCGCCTTACGCATGCACAAAATCATTATGCACATTCTGTTACCAGCCAGGCTACGCTACCTGCAAAGCCGGAGAGCCTTTCTTTCCTGGTCGGGTTGTCTTTCATCGTAGTGCTCTCTGCTTGGCTGTGAAATTATATGTTTACTCTTGAAACACAGCAAAAGAGATCTGGCCCTCATGGAGCGCTTATCTGATTCAATGAGCTCTTGTTAAAACTGTTCACTCTATTCACACAAACAAAGCCGACTCTCTGAGTATCCTCTTGACAGCTATACGGGCAAAACACGAGCTCAGCTGCTGCCGTGATTTTAAGCACTGCAAACAGAAGCTTTTGCTTTTAATGACATGGCGCTGGAGCACAGGACTGTTTCTTGTGAGTCTCAGATGCTCACTCAAAAAAAACCATGCCAAACATAATAGGGAACTAAAATTTAAAAAAAGCAAATTGTAAATAAGCATACATTATTCAATGGGTAAGATGTAAACAGGTTTTGCGGTAGGCGTGGAGGTGGAGTGACACCAGGCCTTCTGGACGTGTAACGTGTGACAGCAAACCGTTCATCTTGATGCTGACCACGGTGCCTCCACACACGGATTCGTTGGTCGTCTCCACCCCCAAGACAGGAATCGTCACTGAAGATGACCTGCTACCATTCTGAGTCCCTCCATGACTTCAACGTCACGCTCAGTTCTAGTGAAAAGTTAGAAAGGCTCACCTAGGCCTTTACCACCCAGGTGGAACAGGTGCCGTTCGCGTTCATGCACCTAATTTTGAGCTGTTCAGCGCATTTCCAACGGGTTCAGAACCTGAAAAGTCCGTTCCCAGCTGAAACCAAAAAGCAGTAGGTTTCTCAGCACGAACCAGGACAACACCCATGGGCGTGTCAGATGTTGCGTAAAGAGAATGCAACAATGGCAACACCCAGTGATCTGGTGAAGAAGTCCTTCTACTCTTCTTATCACTGGTAGTTGATCCAAACATCTGGAATAACAGCACAAACGCTCGCAGGTCATCTATGCACTCCGCCATCTTGTTTGAGCTGTTTACTATCGCTGTGCTGCGCCCTCTGTTGATGTTGATGACATATCCATCGACGTTCTTTGGTTCCAGTAAAAAGTGGTGCAAACGCAGGCTAGCTCTGCGTTTTCCTTGGATAGCTCTGAGGTTCTAAGAAGCCTGAATGGAACCAGGTCAAGAACCAGTGTTCTTTGGTCAAAAAGGTCTAACAGTGGTGTGGAGAGGAACCAGACGTCTTTAAGAACTGAATGCCTCAAAAGACTTGTTTAGACTGCTAGACCAAATCCAGCTGTTGGCATATCCGGGTGGTATCCAGATTGATATTTCATAGTCCAGACAGCATGAAATGAATAAAATAGGATTCCAGTACAGATGAGGCTGGATGCTCTAGTCACCCAAATGGGATTTCCAATGTTGGTACACGGCTCTGGATCTGTAAATGGGAACTACACAAAGTACAACACTACACTATTCCAGCCAATCAGCAACAGGGTGCTTTCATACTGATGCTCAAAACTGCAAAATTCTAACAGAAAGCTGAAGCACTGCAATATAACTCTCACAACATTAAGGGTAGATCAGGGAAATTCAGACAAGAAGCTGAGGTGCCTGAATGAAACCTAACTGCTGGACCATTTAAGGTGGCACCAGAACAGTCGAAACTGAAGCTGAGGTGCCTGAATGAAACCTAACTGCTGCACCATGTAAGGTAGAACGGGAAAATTCAAACATGAAGTTGAGCTGCCCCAGTGTAACCTAACTGCTGCTCCATTTAAGGTGGAACGGGAAAATTCAAACATGAAGTTGAGGTGGCCCAGTGTAAGTGCTGTATCGTTTCAAAATTCAAACAGACTCGAGGCAGCAGAATGTAACTGATGTAATCTGAAGAACCGCTGAAAAGAGGGGTGTATTTGTTTTGCTGTTGAGTTTAGGTATCAACAGTCATTCTCCAGAGGTGCTAACTGCCCCTTTAAACGTACTATCCAAAGCTGTTCATGATGGAGAGGTACCTAGGGGGCACTGTTAGGCAAACTAGTAGCACTGGTTTACTGTTACCAGCATTGCATGTAAATGCTCAGATGACACGTGTGTAGCGTGTAGGTTCACTAAATTAAATGCTTATATTAGCGTCAGAACTAAGCCAGTTCGTCTAATCCACAGTGCGCCATTTCCCATCAAACCACTCTTCACCACTGTCTTTACTTGCATCCCAACAATTGAATTATGCAGGAACACAACAATCCAGTTTAGGCAGTAGTGCTCACGTCGTGCCGTGTTCTGGTGTCTGGGCTTGAAGGAGTTACTTTGACACTGCCAGGCTTAGACTGCTGCACAGCCATGTCAGCAGGTGTTGTGAGAAAGGAATCGTGCTGACCTGGTGTTTCTGATGCCGGTTTGCTTCTTTGAATGAAATGCAAATGTTTTCCTCCACAGCAGGCAACCCGTCATACTACCGACCAGCAGGAGGGCTGGGGTCAGCAGACCGTGACTTCTCTGGTGGCGCGTGATCACCACCGGCTGTTCCGAGGTCGGCTGTCTGCATCCTTGACAGGTCAGTGCGGCATTACAATTCCACCTTCTGACACTGTCTGTCAGACGAGGGGCCTCTAACCTGCGGCGAGCAAGCCGAGCCTGAGGGAAGTGATTTTCTCTGGAAATGCTCAAGCGCATTCAAAACAGTCCGGGAAGGAACCTTTATCTTGCCCATTAGCCTCCCTCCTGTACCCGAACAGAAGACAGGAGGATGTTGTTTCACCATGTCGCACCATATACTGGCAAAACTGTTGAGGCAAAGGATTCAAACGTCTCTGAAACAGGACCAAGAACCTGGGAAGGGAACTCGTGTTTTACTTTCACACCTTGTGTTTCACTTTTTATAGACCGTGACAGGCTCTTTTCTTTCTTTCTTTCTTTCCCCATTCATGGCCAGCTCTGTGGTGTGGGATACGCAGGCAAACACATAGTAACAGCCGAGCCGGTGTCTCCCAGTGACTTTGGGCCAAGGCTCTTCTTCCTCACGATTCCACTGCAAGGCTTTGGATTCTGCAGAGCTCCTCTTGGCTTTGGAACATAATAGAACCCTTGACTGCCATCTGGTGCTAGTTTTTCCTCATTATTAAGGTGTTGCGGTCTCAACCACAGAGCGCTGGCACAAGTTAAGGCAGGTCTAGGATCATTTATACAGCACCTTTTACAGCAGATGTTGTCACAAAGCAGCTTTACAGAGAATTCAGGTCCAAGCCTCCAACGAGCAAGCCAAGGGTGACAGTGGCAAGGAAGAACTCTCTTAGAGCAAGAGGGAGTGAGACTCAAAAACTGGTCCACAGTGGGTAGCAAGACAAGCACAAATGCAAAGTAAACAGGATAAGATTTTACATTTATATGCAGTATTGAATAACTGATAACTGTTAGAGTCCTGGTTTCTAAACCGTGCACCTCACAGAGACTACAGGAAGACGTCATGTCCTGCAACATAAGCCAGTCCCGCCGTTATTACCCCTCTTATTTTTACTTCCGTCTATTTTCAGTGTTGCTCTATAGTTGATATAAAAGGTGGAATGGTTCTTCAGATTGGTGTAGAATATGGTGTATGTGGTTCTACTGTGGATAAAACCGCAGTCCTTTTCCCATTCCACCATCCTTTTTGAAAAGGATTCTATACCGCACCAAAAAGGATTCTACTACGATGTGAAGCTTATAACAACAGAAGAACCCTTTTTGACAGTATATAGAACCATTACATGGGTTCTATTCAGAACCATGAGCTCTACACAGAACCATTTCATGGTTCTTTACATGTGGAAATGTTCTTCAGACTGATGAAGAATGTGCTGTATATGGTTCCATATACTAGTTTTGGAAAGAGTTCTGTCTAACACCAAAAAGGGTTCTGCTATTGTTATGATGATAAGATTTTACATTTCTATGCAGTACTGAATATGGAATAACTGATAACTGTTAGAGTCCTGTGTGTTTTTAATTGCTTTAGAACTGTGTCCTTCACGGGGACTTATTAAAGGAGGGCTATAGGAAGACGTCATGTCCTGCAACATAAGCCAGTCCCGCCGCCATTACCCCTCTTATTTTTACTTCCATCTATTTTCAGTGTTGCTCTATGGTTGATATAAAACCATTCCCCTAATTTGCACATACACTTGTCGGGACAGCTTGTTATTGCGAGTCTATTACGGCCGTCCATCCTGCTAACCATCCTAAAGTCTTTTAAAGTTTGAAGTATGAACTTTGTCTCCTCTACAGTCCCATTTCTGGCTCCTGTCATGTTGAACATCATAAGCTTCCTCCATGTCGGAAATGCACAAGCAGGACGTACGTACACTTCCTGTATGGGAATGTAGTCAGATACGGGCGTTACATGGCTGTTATCCATCTATGTAATGGACTATTTCCTGGATTACCCACCTTGTTCAATCAAATAGAAACTGTATTCTGACTGGCCTCATTCAGACTAGTCTATTCTGATACATGGACATGTTCTATTCCGATTGAGTTATTAGCCTGATTATTAACAGATTATCAGACTGCACGTAAACATGAGATCCTCAGAGCTGCTCAGGTGTGTCTAGCACCCTGTCTTCCATTTCTGTGGCGCTAAGCAAGAAGTTTTGGGTTGATTCTTCTGGGTCTTGGGAGATGCTGATAAGCCTCTGATACAGCTCAGAGCTATCCTCCTCTATGTGATGGCCTTTTAAGCTAGTTTGGATAAAAGTCATATTTAATCTCTCATCTCGAGACCTGGGCTGATTGCTTTGAAGGCTGCCTCAGTCATCCCTGCCTCTACATGGCCCTTACGAAGCCCTCAATCGGAATCTGATGCATCAGGTACCTTACCCTGTATCCTGTATTTGCTGTGAGATGTTTGAGCGAGCGTCTGGTCCATTTGTCCATCATAGCAAACAGCTGTTTCCTACTCTTGGGACTTTCCAGGCTAGTCCTCAGCTTTTTCCACTTCCACGGCTTCTTTCTTTTGTGTCGACTCGAGTTCCCTGTCATACGTCTCACCCTCATCTGTTCTGTCTTCTTGTCCCCTTGTGAAACATACAAGATTTTGGGCACACTGACGTGCTGCTCTCAGCTCTGCTGTGCGTGCAGCATCATCCAGCCTCTTTCCCGTTAGTCTGATTCTTGCTTGTTTGCTAAATTGAGCTACATGACCTCAGTATTTTGAATAATCTCTCTTCTAACACCAACGCTCTTGGCTGGCTCGCCAAAGTACGTTGCCCCCTAGAAGTGAAGAAGGTACAACACCTGGAAAATGGTGTAAATAACACTCGTATTGTGCCTTGCTTGGAAGAGCCAACTAAAGCCAAGATAATTTAGGCACACAGACGTTTCTGCAATGTCTACAACACCTGTAACTTTCATTAATTCATTAATTCTACATTCATCATCTAAAGAATAGCTGCACCCAGAAGGAAGTGTGGGATTGCAATGCCATTGGGAAGGAAGATAAAGGTTACCAGGAACAATAAATGATAAATATGATCAATATTTATTGAGCTACACATACAGAAGTAGTGTCTCTCAGTATGGTGTTGGGTCGCCATGTTTGCTAATGCAACACACCAGACGTCTCGGCATGGAGTTGTAGAGATTCCTAATGGTGTCCTGTGATAATCCATCCCATGCAGCTTGAATATTCTCACACAGTTCCTGCAGATGGTGCGGTAGGGGTGGAGGTGGAGTGACACCAGGCCTTCTGGACATGTGATGCGTGACAGCAAACCGTTCATCTTGGTGCTGATCATGCTGCCTCCTCACACGGATTTGTTGGTCGTCTTCACCAAGACAAAAAGCGGGACTCGTCACTGAAGATGACCCGCTGCAATTCTGAGTCACTCCATGACACAACACCATTGCAGTCTTTGGTGACGATGATGTGGTGTAACATCATAACGGGCTGCGTGTATGTAGTCCTGCATCATGCAGCCGTCTGCCAGTGGTGCTGACACTTACAGGATGACTCATGGAGGACATCACTGCTCACTGAATGTCTGTAATCGTGGCTGTTGGGTCAGTCAGGTACAGTGATAAGGCCCATCCCTGCTTACATCACAAACTTGAACCCTTTGCTTGTCTCACAGTGTCAGACCTACCCATCAAGTTTCATTCCTGTCGGCTGATTCCTTCTGGGTGCAGCTATTCTTTTGACGCTGAGTGTATCAACAACATTAAAAATCTTGTAATTCAAATATATATATATACAGTGCCTTGCGAAAGTATTCATCCCCCTTGGCATTTTTCGTGTTTTGCTACCTCACAACCTGGAATTAAAATGGATTATTTGAGGGTTTGCATCATTTCATTTACAGAACATGCCTACAACTTTGAACATTAGAATTTTTTATTGTGAAGCAAGCAACAAATAGGACAAAATAACAGAAACCTCAGTGTGCATAACCATTCACCCCCCTAAAGTCAGTACTTTGTAGAGCCACCTTTTGTGGCAATTACAGCTGCAAGTCGCTTTGGATCAGTCTCTATGAGCTTGCCACATCTTGCCACTGGGATTTTTGCCCATTCCTAAAGCCAAAACTGCTCCAGCTCCTTCAAGTTAGATGGTTTCTGCTGGTGAACAGCAATCTTCAAGTCTGACCACAGATTCTCAATTGGATTAAGGTCTAGGCTTTGACTAGGCCATTGCAATATCTTTACACGTTTCCCCTTAAACCACTCGAGTGTTGCTTTAGCAGTATGCTTTGCGTCATTGTCCTGTTGGAGGGTTAACCTCTGTCCCAGTCTCAAATCACTGACAGACGAAACAGGTTTTACTCAAGAATATCCCTGTATTTAGCACCATCCATCTTCCCCTCAACTTGGACCAGTTTCCCAGTCCCTGCTGCTGAAAAACATCCCCACAGCATGATGCTGCCACCACCATGTTTCACTGTGGATGGTGTTCTTGGGGTGATGAGATGTGTTGGTTTTGCGCAAGACATAACGTTTTCCTTGGTGGCCGAAAAGTTCAGTTTTGGTCTCATCTGACCAGAGCGCCTTCCTCCATACATTTAGGGAGTCTCCCCACAGGGAGTATAAGTGAACAAAGACTAACAAGGAACATCTGGGAAGGGGCGGAGCTACAAACTAGGGACAGGTGAGGGGCCTGACAAGGGGGCGGAGACAGGAGGAGCCAAAAACCAAAACAAACAGAAGCACATGGAACAGGACAACAAAAGGCACATGGAAGTGACAAGAAACAGAAAACCAGAGAAAATAGACAAGCATGGGGAAGACAAAGCAGGATGTGACACTGGGAACTCTGCAGCTCCTTCAGGGTTACCTTTGGTCTCTGTGCTGCCTCTCTGATTAACGCCCTCCTTGCCCAGTCTGAGAGTTTTGGTGCGCAGTCCTCTTATGGCAGGTTTGTTGTGGTACCATGTTCTTTCCATTTGATGATAATGGATTTGATGGTGCTCCGGGGGATCACCAGAGATTTGGATTTTTTTTTATAACCCAACCCTGACTTGTACTTCTCAACACCTTTGTCCCTGACTTGTTTGGAGATCTCCTTGGTCTTCATGGTGTTGTTTGGTTAGTGGTGCCTCTTGCTTAATGTTGTTGCAGCTTCTGGAGCCTTTCAGAAAAGGTGTGTATATACTGACAGATCATGTGACAATTAGATTGCACACAGTTGGACTTCATTTCACTAAGCATGTGACTTCTGAAGGTAATTGGTTGCACCAGAACTTTTAAGGGGCTTCATAGCAAAGGGAGTGAATACATATGCACATGCCAATTTTCACTTTTTTATTTCCAAAATGTTTTTTATATATATTTTTCTCATTTCACTTCGCCAATTTGGACTATTTTGTGCAGATGCATCACATACATTCAGACTTTTTAAAAAAAACATTTAAATACAGGTTGTAATGCAACAAAATAGGTAAAAGGCCAAGGGGGGTGAAGGTGACTTTTGCAAGGCACTGTATATATATATATATATATATATATATATATATATGCCCTCAGGGGCCCCTCCACTGACCTAGGGCCCCAAGCAGTTGCCTGCCTTGCTGAGTGGTAAGTGGTGCCTCTGTTTGAGTTGAATGCAATCGAATCCTCACAGCAGTGCTCCATTAAGTTACTGTAGGGGGACGAACTCTTATTTACCACAGAGGAAATGTCAGACATACTGAGTATTAAAGTCAGGTAACTGAATGAGCCCGGAGCTTTTTACATGTCAGCATCACTCTGCTCCAGAGCGCTAATCCGTTTTCAGTCCTGTGACTTTTCCAGTACCGAAATGTCAATATTCCTGTGACTAGCGGAGAACCAGCAGGCTTAACTTAAAGGGCCAGTATCCCAGGTTCTACCCCTTCACTCATTAACGTTCCCCTTATCCACTAACATTTCCTGCACCACAAACAGTCATAATTCATTTCTACGCAACCGTTTCCATCCTGTCTTATTCTTTAGTACTGTATGTTTTTGTGTGTTTGTTTGTTTGTTTGTTTCTTTCTTTTCCGTCACCGTGACTGAAATATGTAAATGAGCTCTGTTCTGATTGGCTGCTTTGTATTGTACTTTGTTCAAAAAGCAGACCGAGGTGAAACACTCATAATAACTGTGATGTGAATGTACACTCTTAAAAAAGTATAATTCTTCAAGGGTTCTTTAGGAAAGGGAACTGTTCTATTTAGAACCATGAGTTGTATATAGAACCCTTTTTGCATTCTTTACATGCATCTGCTTCATGGTTCTTTGCATTGTATAATGGTTCTTTAAACTGATGGAGAATGTGTTGTATATGGTTCTATATAGCACCAAAAAGGGTTCCACTACAAGGTCAAGCTTGTAACAATAGAAGATCCTTTTTGGTGAACGCTTTTTGGAGTTCTGTACAGCACCATTTCATATTTTAATGGTTCTTTGCATGGTGAAATGTTCTTCAGACTGGTAGAGAATGTGCTGTATATGGTTCTATATACTTTTTTTATATACTAGTTTGAGTCCTGTATAGCACCAAAAATGGTTCTGGTATTGTTACAGTGTCAAACAGCAGAATATTTTTTGAGCTATATAGAACCATCGGAATAGTTCTATGTAGAACCCTTGGTTCTAAATTTAACTATTCATGTTTAAATGGTTCTTTGTGTGTTGAAATGGTTCTTCAGATTGATGGAGAATGTGTTGTATATGGTTCTGCTCTATATGGAACCTTTTTGGAAAGGGTTCTATATAGCACCTAAATGATTCTACTATTTCACAGTGTCAAGCTTGTAACAACAGAAGAACCCTTTTTGAGACTACATAGAACCATTACATGGCTTCTATTTAGAACCATGAGTTCTATATTGAACCATTTCATGCTTAAATGGTTCTTTGCATGGTGAAATGGTTCTTCGGATTGATGGGGAATGTTTTATATGTGGTTCTACTGTATATAGACCCTTTTTGAAAAGGGTTCTATGTAGCACCAAAGGGATTCTATTATTTTATGATGTCAAGCTTTTAAGAACAGGGAAACCCATTTTGGCACTATATAGAACCATTGGATTGGTTCTATTTAGAACCATCAATTCTATAAAAAGCCAGCCATTTCATGCTTAAATAGTTCTTTGCATGGGTCTTTAGCGGGGGAATTCCCTTAAGACTGATGGAGAACGTGTTGTAAACGGTTCTATGTAGAACCGTCTTGAAAATGGTTCTATATAGCACCAAAAAGGATTCTACTATTTTTATGATTTCAAGCTTGTAACAACAGAAGAACCCTTTTGGAGCTATACATAACCACTGAGATGGTTCTATTTGGTTCTATTACACGTTGTATGTAGAACCATTTCACACTTAAATGGTTCTGTGCATGGCAAATGGTTCCTCAGACTGATGGAGAATGTGCAATCTTTCTGAAAAGGGTTCTACTACTGCTATGATGTCAAACTTGCAAAAATAGAACCATGTCAACCAAGCCATTTAAGCATTCAAGTCCCTTTACCAAAGAACCTCTTGAAGAACCTTCTATGTTCTGAAACTCTTCACAGTGAAATGAGGTTTGATTTGATATGGGCTCTTTAACTGGCTGACTTGAAAGCTTTCCCGAGCATGGACTCTCAAGGTGAGGTCAGCTGTGTAGTGCTCGGACTTCAGGGTTCCACTAAGGTTCCTTAAGTCTTTAAACGGGTTCCTTCAGTGTTTAGACAGGTTTTTCCCCACCTGAGCTCCCTCAGTTCGCGCCATGCGTGGGGATTCCTAAGGATTACCCGGCGTGCCCCGCGGGAAAGATGGCGGTGTTGGAGAGGAGAAGGAGATAAAGTTTATCTCGGATCTCCAGCGCGGCTGCCTCGACCGGAGATCGATATCGACGCTTTACCGGTTTGTCGAAGACAGCCAGAACAGGACGTGCGGGGCCGGACCCGCTTTACCGACGCGGTTGTACGTGTTTCTTGTTGGAGCGGAGAAAAGCCTGAAATAGTTGCGGCTCCTGACTGACCGACGCTAGCAAGTGTTAGCAAAGCGAACTGGTGCAGGAACAAAGTTTATCACCGCGGCTCGGAGTGAGAGCCTGCCGGCTTAGAGCGGGTTTTCTGCGGACGAGTCGCTTCACGCAGCGCTCCCGGAACGGAGGAGGTAAGAACCGAGACGGATACGTGTGTATGTGAGTAAAACTAGTCATGAGAAATGCTTTTTATGTGGTGTCAGTGGCCCAGCCGGTGATAAACACACCCAGCAGATGAGATAACGTTTCGTTAGCCAGTGACGGCTGACTGGACTGTAGCTAGGGGCTCATTTAACCACAAATACCTGTTTTAATGTCGATGAAAACGGAGAGATTTGGGTTCGTGAGCGATGTGGTGTGGTGGAGGAATAGATAGAGAGATGGATGGATGGAATGATGGAAAGTGCTAACGACGTGAACACTGATTTGGATTCAGAGCTGGGTCCAGTCTGAGGAGAGTCAGCCTTGCGGCTGTGAACATGAACCTGGACTGTTTACTAGCTTTGGCGTTGCCTGTTTCTTAGCTGGTGTTTAACGCGTACTTTTGCTGTTTGTGTTTGGGGGTCGGTTTTGGGGGGATTGAGCAGTTTTGGCGATTTTTGGAGTCAATTGAATGCGAATACCTGCTTTACTGACAGCTCAGGGTAAAGGGGAGTCAGCCCACCAGTCGGGCTGAAACAGCGAGGCAGATTTTCCCTTTACTCGGATTTAGATTCACTGTTTATTTTTATTTTTTATTTTTATTTTTTTTAGTGTATGAAAGTGTCAGAAGTAAGGAATATCTAGTACCGTTACCGGCCATGCTAACTGTGAAGGCTTAATAATAGAGTTTATTAGTTAATGCAGAGATGTAGCTGTCCTAAGCAGTCTGATGAGAAGATAATCGATATAATCGATCGTGTAATTGATAGGCACTTTAAGGTACGAGTTCTAAGCAGTGCTTCATTTTGATGGATGGAGAATTACTTTCTACCGAATCTGCTCAATCTGTGCTTTGCATTCCGCACTGCTGATGCGATTTAATCCGTCAGAATTAAACGGATGATGGGCTCCGAGGTCAGTGAGCGTTAAAGGCTGGTAACGCAGGAACAAGTTGAGCTGCTGGTACCGGTGTTGTGGTACTGATGGTCTTTAGGACTCGTTTGCACCGTGCTACACTCCGGACTCTCCGGTCTACCGTCTTTAATCGAGCAAATGTGCGGTGCTATTTTCGAAGCTCCCGTGTTCGTGTGTTCAACTAAATCCCAACGTGTGCAAAGTAGATCAGCGCGGTGACGTCACCGTCTGCCCCGCGTAGCCCTGCGCTGGGGGGAGTTGAAATGGCCCGTAGTGGTTCATTGAGTAATGCTCATCGTGATGCTCAGCTGGTATATGTCCTCTGGCATTTACAGAGTCAACCTAAAATGTGTGCATAATTCAATGACTGAGATGTAAACAAAAGGCCCTTTGCCCACACTGCTTAAAGGGTGTATACTCCACATTGCTTAAAGGGCCCATATACTACATTGCTTAAAGGGCCCATATCACATGTCCCACGTTGCTTAAAGGACCCATATCACATGTCCCACGTTTCTTAAAGGGCCCATATCACATGTCCCACGTTGCCCATTAAGCACTGTCCGTGTTACAACATGGATGCAGATAGTTTGCTCTCAAGATGACCCGCTTCAACGTCAGCATTGCCAAAAACTGGAATGGTGTTGTGCCAGACTGTCATGGAGTGACTCAGAATGGCAGAGGGTCATTTTCAGTGACGAGTCCTGCTTTTGTCTTGGTGGAAACGACCAGCTAATCCGTGTGGAGGCACCATGATCAGCATGAACAGTTTGTCACGCGTCACTCATCCAGAAGGCCTAGTGTCTCTCCACCTCCATCCCTGCCACACAATCTGCAGGAACTGTGTGAGAATATTCAAGCTGCATGGGATGGATTATCACAAGACACCATTAGGAACCTCTACAACTCCATGCTGAGACGTCTGGCATGTTGGATTAGCGAACATGGTGGCCCGACTGAGAGACACTACTTCTGTATGTGTAGCTCAATAAATATTGATCATATCAGTCTAAATGGATCATCATTTATTGTTCCTGGTAACCTTTACTTTCCTTCCCAATAGCACTGCAATCCCACACTTCCTCCTGGTTGCAACTGTTTCAGGCAGCGTGTTCATGACCATTTAATGTAACAACTTTATGTAAGGGAATTTTAAGCTCTTCAGAGGTTCCTATCACCAGTGCTGTGAATAACTCTGACTCTCTAAGTTTCTTCAGATAAGAGTTCATATCACAACACTCTGAATGACTTCGTTTGGATCCTAACTATCGTAATTATGTGGCAGTTTTGCCAGAAACATAGCGGTGGAGTTCCCCTTTAATATTAAAAGCCAAATTAGAACGTTAGCATTCATGGCGGCAGGAACATGCACAGTGAGGTGTGAACCGGAGAAAGTGTTGCAGTGCCAAACGTCCCTCTCTGTGCTGGAACACCCTTCATGAAAGGAAGCCTCTAAGGCCTGTCAGTATGACTCTACACCTCTTCTCCTCCCACTCCTCCAGCTGAAAGTGTTACCGCACTGGACATGCACACATGCAACCATGTCTCAGTTTCTTAAGAGGCTTGTGGGTGGTGGGAGGGATTATGTGATATGATAATGCGGCCCCCCTGGGAGGTTTATCAATTAGGACATAGCTAGCGTGGAACTGTTCGTTCCACGTTGTGTTTGTGTTGAGGGATTTGTTGAAAGACTGTCAAGTAGCGGCGCTAACAGCGCTGCTTAGCTGAAGAGAGGATGGCTGTGATTTTTGGGTGGGGGGGTTTGCAGCCGGAGGTTGGGAGATGGTGGTTAAAGATAATTGCCGCGCTCACAGTGGTGCGCCTTTCCCATCCTGCGATCTGTGATGAAGTGTGAGCTGATAAGTGATTTTAATCAGCTATTAGCGTCTTTTGCCCTCTTCCTGGGTCTCGGCATTGTCTGTGAGATTAGGGTGTTTGGGAAGAAATGCACATTTGGTGATCCCCGTAATTGGAGCTTGTAAAACGGAGCGCTTCAGTAAACTGTGGATATGAAATCTGTGCCGCGGTTCTGTGCTAATGAGGAGAGATCTGCCACAGGCTACTGCACTTTGACACACCACCTCACGTTTTAAGGCCAGAATCCTCTCACTTTGGAAAAGAGCAGCTGCTTTAATCAGGTTGCTAAATAAAATGGTTGAGAACGAGGGTTGCATGTTTAAATGGGGTGGGGTTTGGGTCGGTTTCCACTAACGGATGTTTGCAAGCAGGGATGCACGATGGTATCCGTATCGTATCGGTATCAGCAGACAATTACTTAATAACCCAGTTTCTCAAGAGCAACTCTGCATTAACGTCCTCTCGACTGGTAGAGTGTTCAGTATGTTGCTTGGCCTCCCATTTAATAATCAACTTGGTGCACCGGTGTTTTTGGGACAACCAACATTGAAAAACTTTGGAAAAAGGCTGAAAAAAAGACAGAATAGCCCTGAAATGAAGTGTGAAAATCTAAATTCACTCAGTAGTCAAAAGAATAGCTGCACCCAGAAGGAATCAACCAACAGAAATGAAACTTGGTTTGACATCACGAGGCATGCAGATTATTCAAGTTTCCTGTTTGGCCGCGCATGTGACATCCTGTTAGTGCCAGCACCGTTGGCAGACGGCTGCACAACGCAGGACTACATGCACGCCGACCGTTACAATGGCTGCCCTTAACACCACGTCAACGTCACCAAAGACTGCAATGGTGTCGTGCCAGACTGTCACAGAGTGACTCAGAAAGGCAGTGGGTCATCTTCAGTGACGAGTTCCACTTTTGTCTTGGTGGAGATGACCAACAAATCCGTGTATGGAGGCACCGTGGTCAGCGCCAAGATGAGCGGTTTGTTGTCACGCCTCACATGGCCTGGTTTCACTCCACCTCCACCCCTACTGCACCATCTGCAGGAACTGTGTGAGAATATTCAAGCTGCATGAGATGGATTATCACAGGACACCATTAGGAACCGCTACAGCTCCATGCTGAGACGTCTGGCATGTTGTGTTAACAAACATGGAGGCCCGACGCCATACTGAGAGACACTGCTTCTGTATGTGTAGCTCAATAAATATTGATCATATCAGTCTAAATTTATCATCATTTATTGTTCCTGGTAATCTTTATGTTCCTTCCCAACGGCACTGCAATCCCATACTTATTTTGGTGAGGAGTGTATATTGTAATGAAAAGGAGGAATAGTGTTATTACTGCTCTCCTGCGCTGGTCAGTGTAGATGCAGTCAACCAGATTGAGTGACAGCAAATTAGCAGTGAAGACGTCAGATATGTAGAGCCATTTCCCCTTTTCTGTAAGGAACTTGGACATGTGATTATAATTTTGCTTCATGTTGAATATGGAGTGATGATACAGTGCCCAGTAATTTCTCCAGGCTTGATACTTCTTGAAACACGACATCCTGTTTGATATGTGGAATAGAGCAAAACAGCAGAAGCGTTTGCATGTCTAAACGGCAGCACTGGAGTGCGAACTGTAACTAACAGATAGTGGAATTTATTGTTGGTGTTTATAAGTGGTGTTTTGCCTCGATAATGCTCATGCAGGTTCCTGTTTCTGGATGTCATATGTGTTCATGTATCAGCATGAGACGATGTACATTAAAGATATCAATATCAGAAATCAGTACTGGCTCAAACATACAGCTGGCATGTTCAGGTGAGTCTGACTGATGTTCAGGTGAGTCTGACTGATTATAAATTTGACATTCATAAATATTGTAGTGGACTGGGGTTTCTCAACCTATGGGTCACGGACCACCAGTGGGCCATGAAGCACCCTGTGGTGGTCTGTGGGCCTGCACTCAGATGAAGGCAGAAGTTTGTAGTGGGCCAGAAACGTCACATATGACCATGTTAGTGTTATGTTAGGTATATTTATGTACACATGTTTTCATCTGAAACGTCTTCAGTTTGAAGATGATGGATGGAGATGGTTCTTTCGCAGCTCCCTTGTTTAAATTTGAATGTACTGCAATTTTTCTTTAACCAGATTTCTGAGAGAAATTATGTTTATGAAATGTGATTACAGTTTCCTGGTGGGCCGGTGTGCTTGGTAGTTATTATCAGGTGGGCCTTGAGGTGGAAACGCTTGACAACCCCTGTAGTAGACAACAGTAATGTGTTCCTAGCGAGCTGAAGTGTTCATGTAGTGTGCTTCAAATTTGCAGGTCAATTCTCGTGCATAGAGCACAGTACCTGCTTCATGGAGCATGGTCAGAAAGAGGCCAGGGGCCTAACTGTGGCTTTGTTGGTATTAACATGCCTATTCTTCACATCCCCTTTAATGCTCTTATTCACTCAAATTAATTATTTGTAGAGCTGCATGTTTGGGCAGCGCTGTTCTGAACAGGAGTGTGCTCAGTTTTCTGCTCGGAGAGGGAGAGAGGGAGAGAGGGAGAGAGGGAGAGAGGGAAAGAGAATGAATGCCTGACTTATTTTGTTTAAAGTGTTACCTCCCTGTATCTACACTCACTGTCTATTTTATCAGATCCACTGACCACATAGGATACTCTGTAGTTCCACAGTTACAGACTGTAGTCCATCTATTTCTCTGTATACTTTATTACCCTGTTTTTCAATGGTCAGGACCCCCACAGGACCACCGCAGAGCAGTGCTGGTGTGAGTGGATCAGACACAGCAGTGCTGCTGGAGTGTTTAAACACTGTGTCCACTCACTGTCCACTCTGTTAGACACTCCTATCTTGCTGCTCCACCTTGTAGATGTACAATCAGAGATGATAGCTCATCTGCTGAAGCACAGTTTGGGTTGTCAACCTCTAGTCCTTCATCAGTGCCCACAGGTCGCTGCCTACAGGTTGCTGCCCACAGGACGACGCTGTTGACTGGATAGTTTTGGTTGGTGGACGATTCTCAGTCCAGCAGTAACACTGAGGTGTTCAGCAGCACTGCTGTGTCTGATCCACTCACACCAGCACAACACACACAACACACCACCACCACGTCAGTGTCACTGCAGTGCCGAGAATGATCCACCACCCACATAATACCTGCTCTGTGGTGGTCCTGTGGGGGTCCTGACTATTAAAAAACAGGGTAATAAAGTATACATAGAAACAGATGGACTACAGTCTGTAACTGTAGAACTACAGAGTGCTCCTATATGGTCAGTGGAGCTGATAAAATGGATGGTGAGTGTAGAACAAGGAGGTGTATTTAAAGAAGTAGCCGGTAGGCTCATATTGTCATTGTAATACATCATGGGACATTACAATGTGCTTTTCTGAACATATGGTGTATGTTTTCAGTACTTGTAGAACAGTGACCGACTGCATGTTTCATTATAAATACTGGAAATATTCTGATTTTCTCAAAATGATTATTGTGATATTTTCTTTGTGTGAGAGAGCATTGCAATATCATATCTTTGCCATATCGCCAGCCTCTAGTTTGTGTCTGCATTGGCAGATGTGTAGGGAATTATGGCGTATAGGCATTTCAGAGCATTCATGGAGAAATGTGCACAATGCACTGAGTCCATTTACAAAATTGGTTTTTAATTCAGAGAGTGTGACAGCTGACTGTGAGAGCACTTTTCAGCTGTTATTAATGAGAGAGAGAGAGAGAGAGAGAGAGAGAGAGAGAGAGACAACAACAGGGCGAGAGAGAGAGAGAGACAACAACAGGGCGAGAGAGAGAGAGAGACAACAACAGGGCGAGAGAGAGAGGGAGAGACAACAACAGGGCGAGAGAGAGAGAGAGAGAGACAACAACAGGGCGAGAGAGAGAGACAACAACAGGGCGAGAGACTCAGATAGACAAGGAAAGATGCAGACGGAGGGAGAGAGACAGAGAGAAACCGAGCAAGAGAGACACAGATAAGTAGAAATGCAGACGGAGGGAGAGACACATAAAAAGTCAGAGAGCGAGAGAGACACAGAGATAAGTAGAAATGCAGACAGAGAGAGACACAGAGATGAGTAGAGATGCAGACGGAGGGAGAGACACAGAGAGAGAGAGACCAGATTTGAGTTTCAGTTTGTCCACTCTAGGAGCCGGCCAAATGCTCCCAGTAGGGTTAGGATGGCCATGTAACTGTGTCATGTCTAATTCAGAGGTTTTCCATCCAGACTCCAGAGACCTCCTGAGCCAAACACCTCCTCAGCCGAACCCCTCCAAACATGCACCAGCTAGACCCTAATGCTGATTATCTGGCTCAGTTACGTTATGAAAGGGGAAACTCAGGGGCTGAGGGTCCCCCAGAACTGCATGCAAAACCTCTGGTTTAGAAATGTCATGGTAATATGGGCATCCTATATTTGCTTGAGCATTAGGGCTGCCCAGTATATCGTTTCACCTTTGTCATTGCAATGTGCACGTGTGCAATACTCACATCGGAGGACGTGCAATGTTCAGTAAGACTGATTAAATGAAACATCCTGCTACTTTTTTAATGCTTGATACAAAAGAAAAACACGCACGCTTCGTGGACTCTGAAGGCTTCTCAGATACACAGGGAAGAGTAGTCACAGCGCTCACCTGCTTTTGTGTTTGGCGCACTGAAACCTATTATAGAGCGTTTAAGCTCCAGGACAGATGGTTCACACTCACAAGAGTGTTAGAAAGTCATTACTCAGCTCTTTATTATTATTTTAATTCTCAACCCCACCATTCATTTTACACTAAATAATGTTTTTGAAAAATGGTGTTCAAGTCATCTGCTAATGATTCTTGAATGTCGCAATATCCACTCATCGTGAAAAGAACAGTTGCACCCAGAAGGAAGTGTTGGATTGCAGTGCTATTGGGAAGGAAGATAAAGGTTACCAGGAACAATAAATGATAAATTTAGACTGATATGGACAATATTTACTGAACTACACATACAAAACTAGTGTCTCTCAGTATGGCGTCAGGCCGCCATGTTTGCCTATGCAGCATACCAGTCGTCTCTGCATGGAGCTGTAGAGGTTCCTAATGGTGTCCTGTGATAATCCATCCCATGCAGCTTGAATATTCTCACACAGTTCCTGCAGGTTGTGCGGTAGGGGTAGGGGTGGAGGTGGAGTGACACCAGGTCTTCTGGACGTGTGTCATGTGACAACAAACTGTTCATCTTGACCACAGTATCTCCGCATGTGCATTCGTTGGTTGTCTCCACCAAGGCAAAAGCGGGACTCGTCAATGGTGCTAGCACTGTGCGGCAGATGGCTACACGAAACAGGGCTGCATGGACATGGACCGTCACGCCGACTGCCCTTAACACCACATCAACGTCGCCAAAGACTGGAATGGAATGACTTAGAATTGCAGCGGGCCATCTTCAGTGAAGAGTGCCGCTTTGGTCTTGGTGGAGACAACCGACGAATCCGTGTGCGGCGGCACCGTGGTCAGCGCCAGCCATAGTGAAGAGACTTTCACTAATGTATCCATATGTGTTGTTGGCTCACAGGTTAGTTGACTCCAGTTGTAGTTCAGCTATTTATGACTGTGTGGACCTTTTTGACTGGATGTTTTTAAGCATGCCAAATTTCATCAAGTGTGTATTGGAGAGCAGAACAAATGTTCTGAAACTTTAGCTGACAGATGCACAGTTACATCTTCATGTGGTGTTGCATTCAGCAACAACTGAGCTGTGTTTAGGGCTTCTGCAAGGCAGGTCTAGTGAATGGGAGGGGTATTGAGTCATCAGGGCTGCGTGGAAGCGCTTCTTCTCTCCGCCGTGCCCCCGTTTTGGTGGAATGCTCCTCAGTAACCACCATTCAATTCTTGTGCAAATTTGCCCTTCTGCTGCCTGCTCCCATTGTCAGCCTGTCAGGGCTCTGTTTTATTTGTTTGCTGCTTGAATCCAATTATCTGTGACCTGCAATATAGCCGTCGCCTTTTCTCTGTCCTGGCCAGCGAAGTTTCCAGCCACCCCCTCTAGAATGTTCAGATCATGTTGTTTTAGCCCCTCGTCGAGGCTTCAGCATACAAGTGTAGTTTATCATTATCTCAGGGTGCGAGTGTCTGTCGGTCCTGGGAAAGGCCAAATGTGATTTGTCTTGAGAGGGTAAAGTGTCTCGTGTCTCGTCTAGGTTGTTTAGGGATCGTACGGGCTATGCGCTAGGAGGACTTTGTCTGTGCTCTTTGAGCTTTAACGTTTGTGCTTTATTAGACCATGTAATGCACTGTTATCGTGAAACCTTATCTTCCGCTCTGTGTTATGTGTCACAATTACAGGACATGGTGTTAACAGACATAACGTCCAACCAAGCATAACAGTCTGCTGGAGTAGCCACATTGAGAGACAGTTCTGAATACAAACACGAATGCAAATTTTGGACTAATGTAAATAAGTGTAGATGCTAAATCTGGCTAATACTACATACTGAATTTAGCTTTCCTGCTGTTTTAGTTGAAAGAGGTTCCTCAGGACATTCCTACTAGGTGACCATTAACAGCCCTGATAGTGGTAAAAACTCTTTTGTTGTTTGTTTTTCCATGCAGCCCACAGCAAGACGCTAGTAATCCAACATGAGTTTTTATCTTTATTGGATTATGAGTGTCCACAGTAAACACATCGTTAAGGGCTGCATTGACTGAACAAATCGAATTCAGGTGCACAAGTTACAAGAGCAAACTACTGAACCATTCAGACAAATGAACTATAAAAAAAACTGTTAGCCCGTAAACTGGTAGCCACACATGATGATTATCCATTCGCGCGTATTCATAGTCGCACCCAGAAGGAAGTGTGGGAGTGCAGTGCTATTGAGAAGGAAGATAAATGATAATAAACAATCAATGGTGATAAATTTGAACTCATCTGGACAATATTTATTGAGCTACACATACAGAAGTAGTGTCTCTCAGTATGGTGTCGGGCCGCCATGTTAGCTAATGCAACATGCCAGACGTCTCAGCATGGAGTTGTAGAGGTTCCTAATGGTGTCCTGGGATAATCCATCCCATGCAGCTTAAATGTTCTCACACAGTTCCCGCAGATGTGGAGGTGGCGATGGAGTGACACCAGGCCTTCTGGACATGTGACGCGTGCGACAAACCATTCATCTTGGCGCTGACCACGGTGCTTTCATTGGTCGTCGTCTCCACCAAGACAAAAAGCGGGACTCGTCACTGAAGATGACCTGCTGCCATTCGGAGTCACTCCATGACAGTCTGGCACGACACCATTGCAGTCTTCAGCGATGTTGACGTGGTGTTAAGGGCAGTCCTCGTAATGGTCTGCGTGCATGTAGTCCTGCGTCGTGCAGCCGTCTGGCCATGGTATCGGTGACTCATGGAGGACGTCACTGATCACAGAATGCCCACAATGGTGGCTGTCGAGCCCACCTGCCAGGTTTCATTCCTGTTGGTTGATTCCTTCTGGGTGCAGCTAGTTGTGCAGCTATTTTTTGATGATCAGTGTACAAAAAATAGAAATAGAAAAACCCCTATAAGCCAGCCTCCATTGTCTGTGTGAGGACCTCCCACCAGGCTTAGCTGTTATTGCAGTTATTTTCCACACGGTTACCTGCGTAAAGGATTCTGTCTCCGGCACATGCCCACAGACAGCATTTGTCTTGTTTGCCCAGGTAGATTCCTGCAAGTTCATTTACATAGAAATGCTCTTGTTATGGAAGTGTTTACTTTATACAGGAGCTGTTGTTCATTTACGAAGCTCATTGATTTATATATCAGCATCTCGGCCACTAATATGAGCTCAGTTCCCTGCCCTCTGTCTGTCTGTTCCTTTCTTCCAGGTTACTGTCTAAAAATAAAAAGAAGGGAATCATTAAAATACACGAATCATTACTTCATTATGACCCGAAAACCGACTGACACGTTACAAGAACATGAGGCTCCTTATCCTCAAGGTCTTTATCCTGAACATATCCCGCAAATGAAAGGTGACGTGCGTGTCTGCCATTTGCAGTGTACCTGCACTGGTGAAATCAGGATTCAGCTTTCATTCCGTGTGACTCATTGTTGATTCACAAGGTGCTTAGCTAGCTTTAGCATTGGCATTAGCACATTAATCTATAAAGAGCCCGGTTTCCTCCATTGTTGCTTTCCAATTCCAAATACAAACAGTAGCCTGCTTCCTCCCAGGAGTCCTGCTTGTAGTCTGCATGGTGAGAACATGCCTGTTATAACCATTTTTAACCCTCAGGATTTTGAACAACATGCTGCTTCCTCTCTTTCAGCCCTGATCTGTATTTATGGAGTACCTGTGCTAGTGTAATTCCGATAATGCCAAAGGAGAGAGGGACAGTAATGCTCCACAACACACATCTTTCACCCCAAGCTCAGGCCAGTTTGCTGCGCACACCCACACCAGCTGCTGGTGAGAGCTTAACTCTCTAGGTCTCAGCATGCCAGACTACAGCAGCCCATTGCTTTAGTCCTGCAGGCGTGAAGAAGCCCATAGACGGCCTCATGTCGGCCCTCTCCGAGCTCTAACTGTTCGTACGTGTAATTTCTTTTGTAGATCTTTTTTTCTTCTGTTGCTGAGTGGCAGTGAATATTCATGGGCTATAAATAAGCTGTTGCGATTTCATTTAGGCCTAATTGCTGGTCTCAGTGCAGTCATTATTGGAGAAGGAAAGAAGGTTCAGGTGTACGCTCTGTCCGCTTCTGCATTATAAGCCATGTGCTTGGAAGCGTCTGTTACAAGTGCACTCTCATGATGCTGCCAAAGTAGGGGAAGGACGTTCATTGACTCATGGCGCCTCATCTCTTTCCTGTCTCCTGCTTACTGACCTGCCTTGTTTCTTTTCCCAAGAACTTGGCCGCTCAGTCCGCGGTCAGTTTCAGCACAGTGTAATACACTGCTTTTAATTTATTAATAGCGACGCACCAAAGTTCCTGCCACCCAAACATTTTAGCCAAAAAAAAAAAAGGCAGACAATTCAGTTTTGTTCTGGCACTTAGTTCCGACCCCTCAGTGTGATTGGCTGTGAGATGTTCTATGAGTGCCAATGATACATGATAAAGGGCCGAAGCTTTTCAAGTATTACTGTGCCACATACACACATGACCTATTATAAGACAAATACGTTGGCTGTAGCAAAGCAGCAGCGTTCTAATCCTACATGTACAAGAGCTGAAATAAACATATTATATTTAATTCGTTATTGTAGTGTCACAAACGGAAACCGAAGAGGAATGAAAGCTAAATGCTGGAGATTTCACACTGTTATTCAGCATCGACACAGCATCCCGAACCACGGTAAGGTAGGGAGGGAGTGAGGGAGGTAAGATAAGGAGGGAGGTGAGGTATGGAGGTAAGGTAGGGATGGAGCGAGGTGAGGGAGGGATGTAGGGTACATTGGTAGAGTACATCACATGGCTTGAGACATGGAATTAGATCAGCCAATCAGAGGGAGCTGATGATCTGCTGCACTATTAAGGTAGGACTTGTAATTTGAATACAAGTTCAGCTTCACATACACAGTAAGTTCTTCATATGTAACGGCTTTAGCCGTGTGTGTGTGTGTGTGTGTGTGTGTGTGTGTGTGTGTGTGTCTCTATGGGGTTAATATAACCTGTAACTATCACCTACTGTTTTGGCTGGAGTTACGTGTAACTTATTATGAACTGTTCCCCGACTATTATGACTGAAGACTGATGGACTGATGATGTTTTAGCAGCAACTGTTGGAACTATTTTACCTTGTGGAATGCTGATACAAACAAATCATGTTAATTTTACGGTCAAACGTCTTAAGGGTCTGCATGTACGTAGTCCTTCGTGGTGCAGCCGTCTGCCAATGGTGCTGACACTAACAGGATGACTCATTAAGGGCATCACTGCTCACTGAATGTCTGCAATCGTGGCTGTTGGGTCAGTCAGGTACGGCGATAAGGCCCGTCCTTGCTTGCGTCACATGCGCGGCTCATTGTGAAACTTGAATCATTAGCATGTCTCACGATGTCAAAACTACCCACCAACTTTCATTCCTGTTGGTTGATTTCTTCTGGCTGCAGCTCTTTGTGCAACTGTTAATTTGCTGATGAGTTTGAATGTAAATTTATGTTACATGAACTGTTATTATTTCTTGTATTAATGGAAGTGTGTTGTCTTTATTAGCATGCGGTGTTTATGTTTAGTGTGTTATTAATAAGCCCTTTCTTTGGCTTTTAGTGCGTATTGAATTTTGGCAGGGGATTGTAACTGTGCTGCTTTGAGGGCTTCCCTCCCTTGTCTATAGTGTTTCTTGCATGGCTGCCCTGAGGGTGAGGGTCTGTCTGTCTGCCTCTTTACTGAAAGATCATGATGAGTGCTCCTGGATTCGAGACTGTGGTGTCTTTATTCACACAGACTGAGGCCTATTTTCGTCAGTCACATGTCTGCACTCATGTTGCAGGTAGAGCGGTAATGAAAGCGATCCAGTGCTTAGGCTGACGTAGTGGAGTGCTGCTGATACGGTCTGAGTGACCCTCTCTGTGAAGCTGCACCAGGTTACGGGGCATTTATATCAGCCTGCCACGCCAATAAACTGATACGGATCTTGCTCATTTTCTTGGGTGTCAGGCCGTGCAGGATGGGACAGGCATGTTGAATTTGGAGCATGTGGTGCATGCAAAAGCTGAATGTTATGCAAATCAGGGGGCAGGTGGTGTATGCATGATGATCGTCTGCAGTTCAGAGTATGAAAGCATTCTTTATAAACTGCTGCTGGTCTTAGGATCCGTGAGAAACAGTAACCATGCTAAAACCCATATATTTACACCCTACTGTTGTCCTGCTAAGTATAAAAGTCGTAAGGCGTTTGGTTGGATGGTTATACTGTGTTTGCCGGAGTTAAACAAGTTAAGTTTCAGTTTACAAAACTGTTATAATCTAATTAGTTTGATTAATTGATGTTCCACCTCAGAAACTCAAGACAGGACAAACGTTTGGACTGTTTTTGGTTTTGTTTGGATTTTGCAGGCTACAGAATGTGTTCACTGACCTTCCCGTTCAGGACCTAGTTATGTGCTGATACACAGATGCTATACTCAACAAAATTACTAGGGATGCACCGAATCGTCACCCCCAATTTTACAATGCAGCAAACATGTCAGCTGGGATGGTGTTTTTGTCATACTGTGCCATCTTGGTGTGTCTGCTGGGATGTTAAGATGTTCAGTGTTCAGTAAGTGTGTTTTAATCTGCAGTTTAGTCATTGTCTTTAAAAACCAAGACACAAATACATACCAGACAGCAAAACAGTTCTGGCCCAAATCTGCCCCACGTTCCCGATTTCCATTTGGCCCACTTGCCAGATGGGTTGACAGCAATTGGGCAGAGAAGGGAAAAAAAAGTAAAAATTTTAAAATAAGTCAAAATTAAAAGGATTATAAAAATGATGAAAGAAATAATCAGTTATAAAGATGAGAAAATAAAAGAATACAATAATAAAAGTAAGAACATGAAGTATGAAAACTAAGAATCATAAGTGCTAAAATTAATAAAATTGATAAAGGAAACAGTGAAGTTACAGGCTGTCTGACGGTGGCTAGAAACTAGGTTATAATAGGCTTTGGGATGACTTTCACAGTGTAGTTTTCTGAGCCTGTCATGGATACTGTAGTAGTCAAAACACCTGTAATCACCTGCATGCCATTTTACAGGAGAGCCTAATTGTTCCTGTTTAATTGGGTTTAGTGTGGTGCAGTACATATGACTGAACTGATGGTGATCTTTAAGTGTGGATGTTTAATTAGGGTGTACCAGACCAACGCCAGTGCACCGCTGGTCATGGCGTATTGTCTGTTGTGCCCTGTACGTGCAGATTGTGGTACATTGCTTATCTTTAAGTCTGGTCCCACTAGCTTGGTCCCGCTGGCTCAGTCCCGCTCCTGCCATACTGCTACCTGAAGATTTCTGCAGCTATCCGGGGATTGTCTTGGGCGTCAGCGACTTGTGCGCAGGTTGCACATTATGGCTGGGTGAGCGCATCCCCTCCCAGGAGCCGTGAATCATGAATCACACGTGAGGAGACCGAAAAGAGCCACCTCAGCACTGTTCCGGCCTCCCCCAGGTAGACACAGCCAGAGGTCAGCCGCTATTAAGAGAGACGTAAAGTGATTACAGATCTTTTTCGCTGTTGGGCTGCTATTTCTGTCCTGCTGGAACACACGCACACATCCTGCTCATATGTGCAATTACACTAGCACCTGATACACAGGGAAACGAGCACTGATTATGTTGATTGTGCATCGGCCTGGTTCCTGCGTTCGGAGCTGAGAGGAGGCAGCACTTGGCGATGGGCAGTATTACTGTTCTTCATAGGGATTGCTCAAATCGCTGCAGCCTCTTCTGTAGCCATGTTTTCCAGTGACCTAGGCAAATCAATCATCTGAACACTGCTCTCTGAAATGATCTCTTTATGCGGTGTTGGTGTCTGTTGCAAATTGAAACCCTTTATTTCTGATGTGTTGTGCCTCTTCTCTGTCTCCATAGTGGGAGTACCAAGTACCTCTGGAGTGGATGTCTCAACATGCCCGGAATAGATTTCTCTGCCGTTCCTGGATTGTGGGAATAAACGAGTACCTGAGATAGCTGCACTCAAAGTAAGCTTGGCCCCAACCACTGACATTTGCTGTTGGATTTCCCACAGTCCCTTGAGGCTGAGTTGATGTCATTGTTAATTAAGCATGTGACATGGGCTTGTGCTTTGCTGTTTATGTGTGAGGAGATGTTCAGAAGGAATCTCATCGATTTTCCAATTTTCAGCATTATTTGCTCATATACAGGTTAGGGATGTGCATTCCAAATCATTCTGGCTCATTTTAGTGTTTGGGTACCTGCAAGAGATTGCGAACAAATATCTGATTCACCCCAGAGAAGGAAAAAAGTGTATTTCAGCTGAAATCAATAATATAGGCTTGTGGACTTGCCTTTTAAGGTAACAGCACTGGTGTCGTGTCTTTAGTGGACAGTGTACCAGCCTGTATCAAATATCCATTCATCATGGGAAAGAACAATTGCACCCAGAAGGAGGTGTGGGATTGCGATGCCATTGGGAAGGAAGATAAAGGTTACCAGGAACAATAAATGATGATAAATTTAGACTAATATGGACAATATTTATTGAGCTACATATACAGAAGTAGTGTCTCTCAGTATGCCGTTGGGCCACCATGTCTGCTAATGCACCATGCCAGACATCTCAGCATGGAGTTGTAGAGGTTCCTAATGGTGTCCTGTGATAATCCATCCCATGCAGCTTGAATATTCTCACACAGTTCCTCCAGATGGTGCGGTAGGGGTGGAGGTGGAGTGACACCAGGTCTTCTGGACATGTGACACGTGACAACAAACCGTTCATCTTGACCACATTGGTCGTCTCCACCAAGACAAAAGCGGGACTCGGGAGTGGACCGGATGACCTGCTGCCATTCTGAGTCACTACATGACAGTCTGAGACGACACCATGGCAGTCTTTGATGACGTTGATGTGGTGTTAAGGGCACGTGGTCCTGTGTCATGGCATGCTAAAGTAAAACGGTTGCAACTACAGAGATTTGCTGTAGTCTTCAAAAACTAGCTGTTTTGTTTATCTAAACGACCGCTGAAGAATTCGTGTGTCCTCTGAACTGTATTGTTGCTGATAATGCTAAAGTGGTTTGTCAGTAAAAATTAGCCTGCAAATTTTTACTTCCAAATTTTGGGGGGGGGGGGGGGGGGTGGGCACTGTGGGAATCCCTGCTCAGTCACAGCATGCAATTCAAGCGAGTTGCCGTGCTAGTGGCCGGACAGCTGGTATAGGAGGACCCTGCCCTCAGCCTGTGGAGTGCAGGAATACAATAAGTTGACTAAAAACAATAAAAGAAAAAAGTCCGTACTGGATTAGAAGTGTCTGTGTCCAATATTCTCAGAGGTCTCGGAGGGATTTGCTGCTGACAACCCATATGAAGCCGAGCTGCTTATTGGAGTTGTGATGAAAGAGGCGCAGCCTCGTTTGGGGCCCCTCTGGCGCCGGTATGGGAATTTGTATTGGCATTCCTTCGCAGTGCCCTGCTGAGCGGCTCAGAGGGCACCGGGACACTGAAGTATCGGTTGTAAACCAGATGTAGGAAACAGCTTCCGCTTACTCCCGGAGCCCTTTCGGGAGCAGGCTGGGAGTTATAAGAGGAACCCCTGAGGGAACTTACTGGCATGCTGAGTTTCTACACTAACTTAATAAGAGCGGAAGTGGACCAGATTTCCCAGTGTCCCTGTTCCTCTGCTGTTTTCCGTCTGGAAGAATAACAACGGTGACAGTGACAGATGAACGAAATCCCAGGTTGGATTTTGTGGTTGATCTGCAAGCCAGACATATTTTTATATATTTTTTTTACTGGTTGTTTAAAGCCATGGACTGGTGGTGAGGGGGCGGAACTAGATTCTGAACATTTGATTAAACACATGCAAAAGTGGAAACAGGAAATCCTGCCACGGCGCAGAGAGATAAGTGGAGCAAATCTGGCCTCGGGATTCAAAACAGCTCAGAGCCGAGGCAGATTCAGTGCCTCTCTTTAACACCGTTCATGCACGTCCTTGACAGGATGGATTTGGCAACAGGTATTTTGCCGCAACAGGTGTTTTGGCGCCTCGGGGAAAGGGTAGAAATGCTGTGTATCTTCTGCCTCCAGAAACATTCGACACTCTCGTCTATCTAACTCCCACTCTCAGAGACCGGATAGTTCAGTTCATGGAGCAAAGCTAGGCAGTGTTTCAAGATCAGTTCAGTTCTCCCTGTTCTTACCGACTGTATGTTTAATATCCACTCTGAAAGCAGATCTGTGTGCTTTTCAGTTTTACTCTTTCGTTTGGTGTGTGTTTTTGTGCATGTAAACGTTCTGCAAAAGTTCCCTCACAGAGGGGGAAACTCTCTCCCACAGAAACCACTTTTCTCAGCTGCCTCAAACGCCTCGCTGGAATTCCAACCTCTTTTTTTCCTGTTACATGTGGCATCATCTCATAACACAGACCTTATTGTCTGCCTACCGGTAAGCTTGACACACCCTCACACATAACTCGCGGTCAAAACTGCCCCCTCTGAACGTCCCGCTCTGGTCTAGCTTGTGAAGGTGGATCTACCAGCTTGTTCTGCCATACTTTCAGTTTTGGACTCTGGCTCAAACTCATTATAAGAATAGACACAGCAGTTTGAGGGTGGAACCTGTAGCAGGATGTAGCTAGTAGCCAGTCAGAACAGAGTGGGTGAGTTGACCACTCAGAGCACACTGTGCTCGTCAGGAGGCGGGGCTTAGACACAGGAGCTCAAACAGGGCATGAATACAGACATTAGAAAACAGCGTTAGAAAAATATTGTGTATTGGGAAAAATGAAACATGTAAGTCACTGAAACATGTAGACCCCAATAATGTGTACATGTGTGTGTACACACACACACACACGTATATGTAAGCTTCTGCAGTGTCACAACATTTATTTCTGTCCAGAGTTGCATTCATTTTTCCCCCAAGATCTTGTATTGATGATGGGAGATTTGGACCACTGCACAGTCTTCTCCAGCACATCCCAAAGATTCTCAATGGGGTTGAGGTCTGGACTCTGTGGTGGCCAATCCATGTGTGAAAATGATGTCTCATGCTCCCTGAACCGCTCTTTCACAATTTGAGCCTGATGAATCCTGGCATTGTCATCTTGGAATATGCCCGTGCCATCAGGGAAGAAAGATTCCATTGATGGAATAACCAGGTGGTTCAGGATACTCAGGTAGTCAGCTGACCTCATTCTTTGGGCACATAACTGGAACCTGGACCTGACCAACTTCAGCAACCCCAGATCATAGCACTGCCCTCACAGGCTTGTACGGTAGGCAC
>CM067478.1:4143934-4158162 GCA_034552555.1 Semaprochilodus insignis
TCTCTCTCTCTCTCTCTCTCTCTCTCTCTCTCTCTCTCTCTCGCTCTCTTTCTCTCTCTTGTTTATGAACTGGTTCCTGGTTCTGTTTGTGCTTTTCTTATTCATCATTTTTCTTATTCCATTTGCTCCTTGTTGCCAAACAAAACTGTACAAAAAGTAGACGTCATGTGAGATAAGAGCCCACTATAGCACTTTGCACCCCTCCGAGGAGTTTGCAAAGCTAGGTCAAGACCGTTTGAGTGAATGTTTTCTTTTTCCTTTTAATTCATTTTCTAAGATTCATTAGCCTTTATAGTTAACAGTGGCGTATGTACGGAGCCCTAAGCTACATTGACAAGTCTGCATGACCCAAATGAAAAGCTGCATGAAGTTAGTTGCGATGTTTTAGGTATGTATGCACAGAAACGATTTGGGTGACTTTTTTTCGTTGAACTAATCCTTTAAGCCACAGTGCTCTGTCCTGTTGGCTTTAATGACGCCTAAGAATAATTTCTTTCAGCACTCTTTTGTCTCACAATGCCCTACATGTACCAGAGCTGCACCCAGAAGGAATCAACCGACAGGTTGGTGGGTAGGTTTCACATCATGAGACATGCGAGCGAGCAGTGATGCCCTCCATGAGTCATCGTGTTAGTGCCAGCACCATTGGCAGACCGCTACGACGACTGTCCATAACACCACGTCAACATCGACAAAGACTGCAATGGTGTCTTGCCAGACTGTCACGGAGTGACGAGTCCTGCTTTTGTCTTGGTGGAGACGACCGACGAATCCGTGTGTGGAGGCACTGTGGTCAGCACCAAGATCAGAGATTTGTTGTTATGCGTCACATGTCCAGAAGGCCTGGTGTCACTCCACCTCCACCCCTACCGCACAATCTGCAGGCACTGTGTGAGAATATTCAAGCTGCATGGGATGGATTATCACAGGACACCATTAGGAACCTCTACAACTCCATGCCGAGAGGTCTGACTAACAAACACAGCAGCCCGACGCCAGACTGAGAGACACTACTTCTGTATGTGTAGCTCAGTAAATATTGTCCATATCAGTCTAAATGTATCATCATTTATTGTTCCTGGTAACCTTTATCTTCCTTCCCAATAGCCCTGCAATCCCACACCTCCTTCTGGGTGCAGCTATTCTTTTGATATTGAGTGGATGGAGTTTTCCTGCTGGATGTTTAAGCATTTTTAATGGTTTACTCTGTGTTACTTATAATCCTTAGATCCGTATTTTGGTTCTAAATGTCTTATTTGGAAACAATCTTAATACCTAGTAATTCTCCAGATGTGCATTCACCACAAAAGAAGGAGGAAGAGGTTTTTTTTAATTGTTTGAGGAGAGCCAAGAGAATGCAGAGATCTCTCAGGTGCCTTTTCTTAATGAGCTCAGGAGATGCTGGTGGAGGAAGTGTAGATGAGCACTGGCTGATATTGCGTCACTATCCTGCAAATGTGCTTCTAGTAATCAGGTCTTCATGTGTTTTACTGCCAGACGTGTGCTTTGAGGAGCGGTTGTTCTCTCAGTAGATGGTCAGTGCCAGTAATGGTCAGTAAGGATTGCCCAGAATTGCATGCTGTCTACGAATGTGAGATCAGCCTACAGTGCTGATTTGAAATATTCAAATCCTGTTAGTTACTGTGCGTTTGTCTTTCTGAATAAAATGCTTTTATCTACACCCGTTCAGCTCTCCACCTCTCTGCTCCACTTCTGCGAGAAGTTTCTGAAACAATTAAGCAGGTAATCTTTTCTGTATCGGCACCTGAAACACGCAGACTTAATGTTTCCTCAAATGTCAAGGCTCCAGAACAGCGCCACAGCCCTTTTTGGAGTTACTGGAAACTGACAAAACCACACTGACATTTTCAGATGTGCTTATTGCTGAAAGACGTTTTCAGGAACATGCTTTCCAGGCTGCTCACTCAAATTATGAGTCAGCAGTCTTATCGCAGGAAAAGCACAAATGGACAAACGCTGAAGAGAATAATTGTATTAAAAGGCCAAGTGAATAACAGCCTTATCTAAAGACTTGGAGAACTGCATTTTTCTACCAAACAACATTCCACAGTCTCAGGTAATTAAACACACCTGTCCCAGCAGTAATAAGGCTTTGATTCATGGCTCTCATACAATTTCATATTACATATTTTCCTCCATTTCCTCTGAACAGTGTAAGCATATGAGCGTTATGATGTTCTACTGTTTTACTGTTCTTCTAATACATTTTTGAGTTCAGGGTTGACTTTCTGTGAAGCCCTCCATGAACTCTGTTATTACACTGTTGGAGCTAAATACATCTTGCACACAGTTTATATAATAATACTATATCTTATTAGCATTATGGTTTATTTATCTTATTAGTATTATAGTTTATTTATCTTATTAGTATTATAGTTTATTTATCTTATTAGTATATAGTTTGTTTATCTTATTAGAACTGTTCCGAAGGCTGAAGATATTGGCTATTTCTGTCTATTAATCAAACAATTTGTTGCAAGTTGTTGTATAATTTTTCCTTTTTCATGGAATGTAAAAATAAAACTTGACTGTTAAAGTTTTCATGTAGTTCAGGTATAAACTTGCCTGCTATTACATCAGTGTTATTTTCAGCCTATCATCTTTCCTGTTTTCTCAGTTCTAGATTGTAACCATTTCTCTACAGGCATGTGCAGATGTTTGGGTAGTCTGGTCAGATTATATAGTCTTGTTGAGTATCAAAGTGAAAATAAGTTCCTCTACAGGGAACATACTTCTGCTCATTATAATGCACGATCAATGTTTATTGGCAGAGTTTAAAAAAAACAAGAATCTCCAAAATGGCTACTTTACAGGAGAGGCCAAAAGCCTAAATTAATTATGTGAGTCAATGGAACCAGCCTTTTTCCAAGCAATTTTGGGCCATTTCTGTTGGTCTGTTCATGAAATGTTCAAACTGTGTAAACAGCAGCTGCTTTGATCAAATGATCCATAAAAGTAAAAATTAACAAAAAGAAGATACATATTTTTTGTTTGGACAGCAACGATGTACATTTACACAGTTAGATTTTCTGTTTTATTTTTGTCTAATTTCTTAAATAAATGGCAATTGTGCACTAAAATATGTAGAAATTGACATATTTAAGTTTGCTTCATGTAGAGATGTAAACTTAGAAAATCAACAAAACACAATTTGGCTGGTGTTGACCTCTGGATATATGTGTGTGTATGTATGTGTGTGTAAGTGTATTTCTGGTTTTGTGTAAAAGTGTAAAGGTTGACTGAAAGTTTCTGTTTTAAACACTATGGCTCACATAGCACAGCCCTACTACAGGTGGGAGATGGGGCTAAAATATAAAATGGCAATACTTCAAGAAATTTCCATCATATATGGTGTGTCAATATACCCTCACCAGACCCCCGTGACTGAAACGCACCTCATACCTCCATAAACATCAGTAACAGCTGGGATCGGATTTGGCATGTACTGGACAAGTTTCTGGGTGTAGGCCACATCAGTGTTCATACACTCATCAAAGAATTGGTCAGTTGGGCCAGATTTGGTGGATGCCTTCCCTGGCACAATTCTGAGGAGAATTTCCTGTAGACTGGGATTTTAGCCACCGCTGGTAGACCCGTATGACCGTACGCTTCCATACACCTGCAGATTCAGCTACTTCCTTCACACTGTGGTCTTTGGCACGCCCAAACGTGATCACTCTTTTTAGCCAATCATTATCATCTGCTTTGGAGCCATTTTCCACACACGGAACGAGACCTTCACTGTACTGTAGCACCTCTTCTCTATCTATGAATCCCGTCACCCACACCCGCAGGTATTTATAGGCTTATAATCCTTGTCCAGCACCCTCTGGAAGAACTTGACCACCTTAAACACCCAAGGTAACTATCTTTTGGTCTGGTGAACTTAGATATATATTTATTAATTTTTGCTCTATACAGTATAATGAAACAAGCTGTTGGTCTCCCAAGTTCTGACTATATCCATGATTGTATTGTGACGCAGTTTATTGTGGACGGTATGTATCATCATATTGCCCGGCTGCGTGTCCTACTATGTACGCCATATGATCTTGGCAGAAAGCTTTTAATGCAAAGGTGCTTGGAGCTCTCTTTTTAGGCTAAAGACACAAAGACTGACACCAGTTTCAGTACTGGATACAGAGAGAGGCGGTGGTGATGTTGAAGTATGTGGAGTGCTTCATGATGACTCAGTTGGTCCTCTGCCCGGCCGCTTGTTTGTCGACTGCCGCTCAAAGCCGGCTGCCTGTTGCCATATGCTCAGTAGGCAGGCCTCATGGAGTGATCTGAGGATGAGGAGGCATCCTCACATTGTGCCGACAGATCCCAGACCCACCCTTCACTTCCTAGTTCACTTGCTCCCTCCGTCCCTCCCTCTCTCTTTGTGCATCATGCTGCCTCAGTCCCACACATCGCACTGTGCACACAGCCTCTGGTTGCTTCCCTGACTCCGCCCATCCTCCTACATCCACGCCAAGTGTATGCATGTAGAGTTTGTCCGCTCTGCCCAGTGCTGACCCTCAGCCCATGTGACCGTGCGCGGTGTTGGCCAGTGTACGAGGAGCTGAGGGGCTGATGGGATTACACCCTGCTCAGCGGAGATGGATTTAAGCCTTTACAGGAGGAAAACTGTGTCAGTAGGGTAAGAGTGGACTATACGCATCACATACAGAATGCCTTGTGGAAACGGCTCACGGAGGATTGAGCTTGGATGATGTCAATATTTTGGAGAATTTATTTATTTTTTTTTTCCCCTCCTCTTTCCTCGATTGTCTGTCGTGTAACAGATTCATGCATCATTCACTGAGAACTGGGTTTAGCTTATACAAATGTCAAGGTTTCAAACCATGAATTTATGATTTTGTTGTAAAATTCAGAGCCTAATTCGGAGTACTCGCTGAGATTAATAAAACATTAATACACTCAATTTTATTCACCATTTCACATGCTGTGCTGCACTAAACCCAATCAGTCAGGCCTAATTCATCTCTCTTTGTTATAAAATACACTCATCATCAAATACATAGTTGCACATACAGCTGCACCCAGAAGGAATCAACCAACAGGAGTAAAACTTGGTGGGTAGGTTTGACGTTGTGAGACATGCAGATGATTCATGAGAAGTTTCATCTGTTTGATTCAGCCGCACCATCTGCAGGAACTGTGTGAGAGTATTCAAGCTGCATGGGATGGATTATCACAGGACACCATTAGAAACCTCTACGACTCCATGCTGAGATGTCTGTTGCATTAGCAAACATGGGGGCTCGACGCCATACTGAGAGACACTACTTCTGTATGTGTAGCTCAATAAATATTGATCATATCAGTCTAAATTTATCATCGTTTATTGTTCCTGGTAACCTTTATCTTCCTTCCCAACAGCACTGCAATCCCACATATCCTTCTGGGTGCAGTTACAAATAAATACTCTATTCATCAAAAGAGTAAGTGTCTGATTTTGTATGTTAAAATTTTAGAACCAAATTCAGAATTATCGCTGAGGAAAAAGGAAAAAAAAAAAAATGCAATCAACCATTAACAAACGGCGCTGGTGCTGAAACAGATCCAGCTGACTGGTGTATTACTAGAAGATAATAGTTGTAGTTAAGATGTCTTTAGAGATCAGTTAGGCCCAGACTTTATAGCTCCAAAAGAGATTTAAGGAATATGGTTGAGTGTAGAGGTGGATGGTTGAGTATAGAGGTGGATATGACAAGTATTATATGATGCATAAAATGTCATAATAAGCTTTTCTGAGCATATTGTGGTTATAGCCAGTACTGACCAAAGAGAGATCATGAGTCCTGTTTGATTGAATTCGGTGCAGCACATTGTGTAAAATGTTGAATACAAATAATTGACCTGATTAGTTTTGATGTTGTTCTCTTAAATGTGGTCTGTGGATTGTTCTAATTTATGAGAAGTCAGAAAAAAAAATAAATGTTGCGAAATATCATGTATCGTGAAGAACTAGTTGAAGTGTTATGACAATATTACCTCTACTGCAGTAGTACTTCATCATTTTGCTGTATCACCCACCTGTATAGTCAGCCAACGTCTGGCTCTGGTCTGTAAATTTGCTATCTGCTGTGACATCAGCATGACTCACTGCTCCTCAGAAAAGGCTACAGTCATGTTTGCATGGTTCTAGCTGTGCCGCACCCTCTGGAGAACCTTTCTAAAGCATGGGTTTGGTTAATACTCAAGAGCCTGTAAGAGGCTCTGGTTGAAGACCTCAGCTACAAACGTGAACGTGTTTTGAAATGATCCATCTGGGCCTTTTTCACACAGATGGGATGATCGTTCTGTACGGTGGTATCCGGTGTTACAGAACATTGTGAAATTTTGATAGCTCAATTCATAACTGTGACGCTGTGCTTTGTGGAGGTGTTACAGAGCATTGAGGAGAATGGACATTCTATTAATTATGCAGTCTAATGCAACGCTCCAATGCTCCTGCTGTCTCCCAGCTCCAGTCTCAATAGAAGGTTGTGCAGTGACAT
Source organism: Semaprochilodus insignis (assembly GCA_034552555.1). Classification (NCBI taxonomy): domain Eukaryota; kingdom Metazoa; phylum Chordata; class Actinopteri; order Characiformes; family Prochilodontidae; genus Semaprochilodus; species Semaprochilodus insignis. Next base: position 4,150,462 of record CM067478.1, read on the forward strand.
GATCATGGTCATCATTGTTCTTCAACTTCAAATTATATAGAATATGTAAAGAATATAGAACCAGCATCAATCAAATCTTAGGAGGGTTTCATTGTGAGGTTCCTTTTTCGTTTGAGGGAATCGTTTTGTTTCGCTCCGTTGAGCACGTCAGGTTTTACTCCTGCCAGCCTTAGTTTGTTTTTGGGAGCTGTTAGCTCACCTCACCTGGTCTGTGATCTCAGCGTCCGTGGTTCGAGCCTTGCTGGGGTGCAACAATTCCCCGTTACGTCTACAGGCACCCTGCAAAGATGCTGTTGATGTCATAGCACACATCGCAAATGAATTAAAGTGGGGATCGGCCCCATGGATCAGCCTAATTGTCCAATACCCTATCCAGCTAACTTAATTAATATCGGAACCGATATCTGATCCTAATATCGTATCGGTGCATCCCTAGCCCAACCATATCCCGTCTTGTATCCAGGCTACAGGGGGCCCAACAGGGTACTAGAGCCTACTTTCAGTTGTACAGTTTCCCCAGTAAACTTTTCCTTTCTCTCTAATACTGTTGTCACTTACATCCATATAGAGTTTCATTTGATTCGTGTACTGTAACGTGTTGTGATGTACTGCCCATCCAAACATAGTAGCAGTGCTGAAATGTACTCAGCTGCGTATTTATAGCTTTGTTTTCACAAGGAAAGAAAGCATCAGTTTGTACTGGGGTTTGTAGTATTCAGTTTTCTTTGGCTGCTGTTATAAATGATGAGGAAGACATTGTCCTTCACTTACGCTCTCATAAAAAGGAGAAAAGAAAACCCGTCGTAAAGAGGCCTGTTTGTGCTAAAGGCACTGTGACATATTTATTGCATGTCAGACGAGTGAGTTGCTTTGTGAATTGAGCTGTTTCCCTGTAAAAGCATTCCTGCTTTGCTCATCAGTGCCACGGTTTGGTTCGGAAAAAGGCTTTTTCCTTGTGATTCTCCTGATTAAATGTTCTTCAAGTATGTTCAGCAGTATGTGTTTTTGTTCGCCGTCCCCACCACTTTGTGTTTCAGGCCTTGAAAGGCACGTCAAGGACGCACCGTGTCTTGGTGACGTTGGCGTGGCTGCAGTTCACCTCTTTTCATTTCAGCATGCTAAAAGCCTTTCAGTGGATCCGTGGATTTGTGATGGCTTTGCCACATTTATCCATTAATGTGCAGCACGATTTGTCAGACGTCAGACTCTTAACTGGGCTGCTGAGCAGGTAGCTGCATTTCGGTAAATTGACTGGCCGAGAAGGAATTCCTCATCTTTCAGATGCTCCATCACTTTTAAAGGAGACCGGCAGTATGTGGAAACGGAAACCTGAAGGTGTCTCAGTGTTTCTCAGTTGGAGGTTAACAGCACCTCGGTATTGGTCCGTGCAGGTCATGTCTCTGGCCGTCAGCTCTGTTGCATTTCATTCAGAGCTTTTGAAATGGCCTTGATGCTGGAACACTTCCTGTTGTTTAGTCTAAGCTTAAAGCAGGTCTGCTTTTGCAAAGCAGCCGTGTGCTTGATGACACAGTGTTGCAGTGGTGCTGCAACAATGCAGCCTCTTCACTTTGTGTGTTCATTTTCATCCCCCTCAGCATCAGAGCATTCAGCTTCGTCACCGGTGGGGTTTCCATTCGGAAGGAAATCAAAGACGCCTCCAGCTTGGCCTGTGTACCTTCCCGGCATGGCTGTCTGGTTCATTCATAAAACAATAGCTGTGCGTTTGCTTGATGTCCCTGGGAGCAGACTGTAAGGAGAAGCTCGAATTTCCCAGCGAAAAGAATTTTATCGGCCATTGGTGACACGTACACTGGAGTTCTTACTTGTGATGCTCACTGAGATACAGTGGTGATAATACGCTCGTCATCAAGAGAACAGCTGCAGCTAAAAGGAAGTCTCGGGTTGCAGTGCTGTTGGGAAGGAAGATAAAGGTTACCAGAAACAATAAATGATGATAAATTTAGACTAATATGATCAATATTTATTGAGCCTCACATACAGAAGTAGTGTCTCTCAGTATGATGTAGGGCCGCCATGTTTGGAAACACAGCATGCCAGACGTCTCAGCATGGAGTTGTAGAGGTTCCTAATGGTGTCCTGTGATAATCCATCCCATGCAGGTTGAATATTCTCACATGGCTCCTGTAGATTGTGTGGTAGAGGTGGAGGTGGAGTGACACCAGGCCTTCTGGACGTGTGACGTGTGACGCGTGACAACAAACCGTTCATCTTGGTGTTGACCACGGTGCCTCCACACACGGATTCATTGGTCGTCTCCACCAAGACCCATGCAGCTTGAATATTCTCACTCGTCACTGAAGATGACCCACTGCCTCCATGACGGTGTGGTACGACACCATTGCAGTCTTTGGCGATGTTGCCGTGGTGTTAAGGGCAGTCGTTGTATGTAGTCCTGCGTTGTTCAGCCATCTGCCAATGGTGCTGGCACTAACAGGATGACTCATGGAGGGCATCACTGCTCACTGATTGTCCACAATCATAGCTGTTGGGTCATTCCTTGCATGTCGGACAGTCTGACGGTTCTCTCTCTCCATGGTTCATGTAGGTCTCCCAGATCCTTCATGTCACTGGTGCCTACATTGTTCTGTCCACTTTCGCCAACAGCATGCTATGGTAGTATCTGCACGACCAGTATGGCACGCATTCCATTTCCCAGAGCCCTACATTGCTTAAAACCTCTTCTCCGAGCCATACTTCACTTGCAAAGGATGCTACCAACACAACAGCACGAGTCAGAATGGAAAGCACACGCAACAGGACGACCTTCCTTGCTTACCTCACATGAGTGTGAAACTTCGCATGTCTCATGATGTCAAACCTACCCAGCAAGTTTTGCTCCTGTCTGTTAATTTCTTCTGGATGCTTCTTCTGTATATTTTCCATGATGAGTGTAGAAGAACTGGATTATAGTGAAATAGACCATCAGATGTACATGACTTTTGGTGTATCTGTACTGAAGTGTTTCCATTCTGGGGGTCTTTTTTCTTTAACCCCACTTCGTTTTAAAGTCTAATATCTGACTGTTTACTCCACTACATTATGGCCAAATCTGTCCTTCCTTTTGGCTTATGTGAGCATAAAAATGCAACATGTCCAAACGAAAGAAGTGTGAAGCAAGCCCACCAATCAGGATACAGTGCTCACTTTGTGTTGAGCTTGTTTTGACCTGTTGGACAGAGCTTGGTTCTAGCTAATGGAACCTGTTCTCCTTCAGTGTTCTGTGCTTATGATCATTTGAATAGACATCAGGGTCAGACTAATTAATGATCTTCTATTAAAGACTGGTGGACTAAGACACTAGAGTCTCTTCACCTACACTGAGCTGAATAAGAGTCTTGTTCCAGTAATGATAATAGGACATTAGAGCCATAATAAATCACGCTACTGTTACTCTCCATACTTAAGTACATTTGGAGGTAAATACTTCAGTACTTTTACTCCAGTGGAGGTCTAAAGGGAGGAACTTCTACTTTAACTTAACTGCATGGTCTGTGCACTTTGTCCACCTCTGCAATGTGCAGTAGTACAAAATAGCAGCGGTGCAGCAGATGTTCCGGTATATGATTTGGTATGATATGAATGGCCACAACTAGGACGGGACAGTGTACAGTGGTTTTAAGTGGCAGCATGAAAATAGTGTGCAGACAACATGCATTAGCAAGAGTGTAATACTTTCCACATTTCTTATGACGCTGCCTCCACTGGCATGCAGATCAGTTTTCCGCAGACTTATCGTGGGTAGGAATGTGTTGAGATTACTGCTCAGTGTTTGGTTTCTTCATATCCTGCCAATCTTATAAACGAGGAGTGTATATCTGTATTCAAGGTGTGTTGACTGTTTTTAAACCCCATTATTCCTCCTTTAAAGGTTTTAAATGTGATTTAATGAAACAGTAAAAGAATAAATGACTACTAAAATGCTCAGTTGACTGAATCTGTATCTGTCTTTCTCTGTTTCAAACCGCTGGTATTAGTGCCTCTTGATTTAGCCTTTAGCTCGGCTTGGTATTCGCCCTCGTTCTCAGGGCAGCGGAATGATGCAGGTCAGTAGCCTTGATTTGTTAAAGCAGCCGTGTAATTGGCTGGCAGAGTTTTTTTCCACTGAAGTCTGTAAGTTTGTCTTGTTTGGCCAGACAGGACCTTGAGTGAAGGGATAGCTTTACTTTTAGTTGTTATTTCATTATTGTATGCAAATTGAAAGGGGATTGCTTTGTGTAGTAGTTAGCAGATGTGTGGGGGGCTTAGATAGGCATGATTTTAATAAGACCTTTTTGGATTATTTGGGCTTCATGGATAAGGTTTTACTGGAAGTTTGATGTTAAAGTTGATTTAACGTGTGCGGATCTGCATTTCATTACCCAATAAATATTAGAGAAATACACCAGTCGTGTTGGGTGATACGCAGCATCCAAAATTAAAAATATGAGTTGTTTTTGATGAAGATAGGCACACCTGGGACAATGTCCTACTACTGGGCCATAACTTCCAGCACTGCTCGATGTCTCTCAGCACCAGTAACATCTCTAGATTACTACATCCAGAACCAGAGGACAAAAACAGGTTGAAATGTACACTAAGCAATGCATTAAGTGTGTGTCTGTGTGTGTCTGTGTGTGTGTGTGTGTGTGTGTGTGTGTGTGTGTGTGAGTATGTGTGTGTGTGTGAGTATGTGTGTGTGTGAGTATGTGTGTGTGTGTGTGTGTGTGTGTGAGAGTGTGTGTGGGCGGGCAGTATTTATTGAGCTACAGCAGTAGTGTCTCTCAGTATAGCGTCGGGCCGCCATGTTGCGTTAGCTAACGTCTCTGCATGGAGTTGTAGCGGTTCCTAATGGTGTCCTGTGATAATCCATCCCATGCAGTTTGAATATTCCCACACAGTTTGTGCAGATGGTGCGGTANTGTGTGTGTGTGTGTGTGTGTGTGTGTGTGTGTGTGTGTGTGTGTGTGTGTGTGTGTGTGTGTGTGAGTATGTGTGTGAGTATGTGTGTGAGTATGTGTGTGAGTATGTGTGTGTGTGTGTGTGTGTGTGTGTGTGTGTGTGTGTGAGAGAGTATGTGTGGGTGTGTGTGGGCGGGCAGTATTTATTGAGCTACAGCAGTGGTGTCTCTCAGTATAGCGTCGGGCCGCCATGTTGCGTTAGCTAACGTCTCTGCATGGAGTTGTAGCGGTTCCTAATGGTGTCCTGTGATAATCCATCCCATGCAGTTTGAATATTCCCACACAGTTTGTGCAGATGGTGCGGTAGGGGTGGAGGTGGAGTGACACCAGGCCTTCTGGACGTGTGACGCGTGACAACAAACCGTTCATCTTGTCGCTGACCACGGTTCCTCCTCACATTGATTTGTTGGTCGTCTCCACTCAGACAAATATTTGGGGTTCTCACGAGAAACTTGGACAACTCGAGCGTGTGGTCCATAATGCAGCTTTATTCTTATTTATTATTTTTTTACAAAGGCAAACATTGCCAGAAGAAACAGCCTCTCAATTGCAAACAGTTAAAATAACTCAGCCCTGTGCTCTTCTCTGGAAAACCAACCACTGACTGAAACATGAGACTCGGGCTCTTTGCTGCCTTTTAGTGGATTACAGAGTTCAGACATATTACAGTTCTTAAATATGAGAACATATTGCTTTAGAGAGAGGCTTCATTTTGCTTATGAAAATATACCCAGTTTACTACTAGATATTTATATTTGTTCACTCATCCCCATTACTGTGAATGCTGTTCTTGTATTAGTGGCTTACCAGTCTGATGTCATCTGAGACGTGACCAGTCTCTTCACACAGGACCAGTTCCGGGGGAAGAGCTCATTGTTGCTGGTTTCTTCTTACACACAAGAATTCCATGAAGCTGTGAACTGCAATCCCATATGTCCATATCCTTGATGTGCAAGAACAGTGCCGGTTGTCCATAGCTATCCTACCGACCACAAACCCCCTCCACACACGCGCCAGGAGTGGTTAGCAGCTACACAACCAGCGGACACACCAGAGTTTGCTGGAAGCGAAGCCCAGACCGCTGATTTCACTCCAGTGCTCGTGTACAGCTTCTACACTTAAGCAAACGTACCGATCTTACAAAGCAGAGACTCCAGCGTTTAGTGTGAACACGCCATTACCCTGCGTTCACGCTAGCAGGCAACAAGTCGCTTACGTCGCCCCACTTTTGTCTCTTGTCGTTGTGTTAGCACATTAGTATTGATAAATGAATTTGTATGGAAATCTAACTGCTTGCATTCGCGGCTAGCTTTACTGGGCGGTTAGTATGCTGGCTAACCTAGCTAGTTATCTAGTGACCTAACTGCCCACAGTCACCAACAATATCCAATATCCAGCAGTGTCTCTTCACCGCATCATAATTAATTTGCATAACGTTGAGAAAATCTGAACTTGATTTGTTGCTTGCCGCTCTGTCGTCATGTCGGTTGCTGCTAAATCGCAGCCACAGATGGCTACTCCCATAGGACAGGACTGGTTGCTCGTTGCCCTGTAGTCTGGTAGTGTAAATGTGGGGTTAGTCATGGTCAGAACTTCTTCAGGTTTGGTTCAGGTGTCTGAGTTGAGAGGATAAGTTAGCCTGCTACATGTTGCAACTCCCACCAGCATTTCATAGCAGGCAAAGACAGCAGGTTAATAATGTTGGATCAGCGAACAGAAATGAGCCCTCTTCAGATCCCGTGGAGTTCACCATTTCCAACAATTAAATGCTTGCTTGTTTGCTTTTTTCAATTTGTCTTTCGCTGTGCCCCGGCTGCCGCCTCCTCCCCTCTTAGCCAGTCGTTTTCTGCCGTTCTGAGTGCAGTATCAGGGGAATATTCTGCCTACCCCAGCTCTGTCCCTCATAGCCATTTATCAAGCCACTCTCTCATGATGTTACAGTCTTTAATTAGGACCTAACTGCTTTTTCGCTGCTGTCTCCGGCTCGGCCCGTGGGGACTTGGAGCCCGGAGGAGCGTGAGGCAGGGAAAGTGAACCAGATGCATGTGTGAGGCCGGGTGCGGCGATCCCACGAGCCCTGGCTCTGACTGCACACGGCTTTATTTCCCAGGCCTCAGTGACTGGCAGCAGGTCACTCTTGACGTTAGTTGTGTGTTGTGTTTTTTTTATTTATTTATATTTTTCCTTTTCTTTTCCCTTTTCCATCTACCTGCCTTTTGTTTCAGGTCATTGATAGCCCGGAGGTTCACATGCCAGCAGGAGGAGGAGGAGGAGGGGGAGGTAGAGGAGAGGCAGAGGGACGAGAGCTGGATTGAGTTTCCCTGGCGACCGGAGGGACACACTCGGGGCGATGACTGGAGCTTGCAGCGTGCACGTTTGAGGTGAGGGGCACCGCATGCCATGCTGGGTTTTTGCTGCTCTTCTGCATCACCGTGAACGGGTTCTGTCTGTTACTCATTGCTGCTGCTGTTGACTGCCATTTCAAACTTCATACTTGAGCCATTTTATGGTGCTCTCGCGTACCGTGTACCACTCTGAGTTCATCACGCTTTGACTAGTAAGCTGTCGTTTGTCCTTGGCTTTGTGAGCGTGGGTTGTATGAACACTCTTAGAGAGACAGGAAGTTCTTGCGTCTGTCACTTTCACACATGGAATCTGACGTTTAGTCGCTTATTCACCACAAATGTGTTTTCTCTCTCTCTCTCTCTCTCTCTCTCTCTCTCTCTCTCTCTCTCTCTCTCTC
>CM067478.1:4158509-4194449 GCA_034552555.1 Semaprochilodus insignis
TCTCTGTCTGTCTCTCTCTCTCTGTCTGTCTCTCTCTCTCTGTCTCTCTCTCTCTCTCTCTCTCTCTCTCTCTCTCTCTCTCTCTCTCTCTCTTTTGCTGGCCTTTTGGTTATAAAACCTTCTATTGAGTGACGGGTAGGCTGCAGATTTATGTACGTAATTATTTGCATCAGGTTATAAGCCACACAACATGGTATGATATCATTCAGAATAGCACATATAACAATTTATATTTCTTGGTGGCTTGAAAATCATCATGCGATTTCCTTGAAATCAATAAATTCTTTAATAAACTAAATGTTCTCACCTGTCGGCTTCGGCCGGCTGCACCGCTGTATTTCGTTTTTTTCTGTTTGCCTGTAGGTTTTAGGGATGTGTGCGGGTACTTGAGTACTTGGTTAACTGGTTGGGTTGCCAGTATTGTTCTACTGAAATCACTATTTAGTGAGTTTCCCGTTTCATTGTGAGCTAGAAAGAGAAAATGTACAGGACTAGCAGTTCAGACAACTGTCTGTTTAATGTTTAGACGGTACTGTAAAGGTGCTGGCTTTGCTCGTATGCGTGAGTTAGTATGTATATTCTCCTGCACTTTACTGCTACAAAACACGTGTGCCTTTAATGTCAGCATGTTCCCGAGGATGTGTGGTTAAAAACATGATTGTGAAGGTGGAGATATTGCTGCCTTATCGCTAACGAGCCTAACTCCAGTTTAGGACTGGGCAATATGACAATAAGTGTAATTATAGTGATAAAATATGTTCCAATACAATGCAATATGCTTTTCTGAACATATGAGTACACATAAAAGTACTTGTGGAACACTGACCCGCCACAAGTTTCAAGGTAAAGACAGCTAAATTAGGTCTGTTTAATTGGATTTAGTGTAGCACAGCATGTATTCTACTGAATTAGGGATGCCAAACACGTTTTTTTCCCACGGTCTTTTATTAATTTTGTCACTTTTTTCACTGTTGCATAATTAGTGTCTTGTTTTTTTTTTTGTTTTGTTTTTTTTTTTCTTTTAAAGGAAAGGAAACTTCAGTTTAGTTTATTCAACACGGAACATTTTTAACCCCAGATTTTATCCCAGCAGACATACCAACAATACGCACAATATGACTTTGGTGCATCCCTGTACTGAATAACGAACATTGCGTTCACGTTTTCTACAGTGTTGTACTACTGGTACATTTATCGCAGTTCCAACTGACATTGTAACGTATATCATGAAGATTTCTTGCAGTGTTGTGATATTACATTTTACGCCATATTATCCACCTCTATTCTAGCTGTTGTTGGCTTCGTCCACAAACTGGACTAACAGTTGTGTGCAAATGTTTACATACCCCTGGTCAAATTACGTGTTTTATGGAGTTTCCAGGTGAATATAAGTCCACATTTACCGAATTGAACACAAATATGGGAGGAAAAAAAAATAACACAAGCGTGTGTGGCCTGTGCAGAAGTTGCACAGTTTTGTTTTTTTTTCCCCAGTATGTTTAAATCAGAGATGCAGCAAGTGAAGAGACCCTTCACTGGTTGAAATATGAATCTGAAAGCTCATAAAACTCAGTGTGGCATCTGTTTAGGCAGGAAGTCAGAGCCAGTCAGCTTGCTGGTTATGCCACGTGAGGAGAAGGTTCAGCAATGTTGCGATACAGGAGGGCAAAACCTGCACAAGTGCAGTAGCCAGAACAAACCGTATAACAATGTGTTGTGCATTATTGAGCCAAACGTTTTTTTGTTTTTTTTTTTGTTTTTTTTTTTTTTTAAAACAGCGATTTGGCCTTTGGGTTTGAGTATTTTGGTCTCTTCTCAGTCAAAGATGTTGGAGTCTGATCTTGTATGGCTGGAAATAACTGCCTTGGCAACATTGCAAAGATGGCCACAGAGTGAACAGGCTTATTTTGTAGAAAGACTTTCAAGTTCAAGTGCACCAAGTAAATAGAACTTGTGTGCTAAAAACTTACGGATGTCATATGTAAGTTCCCTGTAAAGGATGTGTTGGCTTATTTTCACTTAAACAAAATCTGCAGAGTGATCAGAGGAGTTAAGACTTCAGCATGTGACCGTTACTCTGACAGAGTACAATGTTAGCAAGATGTCAATGACATGGTGAGACATGTGAATGATTCAAGGATGGGCCTGTTCACTGATCCCTGTACCTAACTAACCCAACAGCCACGATTGTGGACATTCAGCAAGAAGTGATGCCCTCCATGAGTCACCCTGTTAGTGCCAGCCCCATTGGCATGCAGCTGCGCAACGCAGGACTACATGCGGACAGACCGTTACAACGACTGTCCTTAACACCACGTCAGCGTCACCAAAGACTGCAATGTTATCCTGCCAGACTGTCTTCATTGACGAGTCCCGCTTTTGTCTTGGTGGAGACGACCACCGAATCCGTGTGTGGAGGCACCGTGGTCAGCGTCAAGATGAACGGTTTGTTGTCACGCGTCACACGTCCAGAAGGCCTGGTGTCACTCCACCTCCACCCCTACCGCACCATCTGCAGGAACTTTGTGAGAATATTCAAGCTGCATGGGATGGATTATCACAGGACACCATTAGGAACCTCTACAACTCCATGCCGAGACGTCTGGCATGTTGAGTTCACAAACATGGCAGCCTGACGCCATACGGAGAGACACTACTTCTGTATGTGTAGCTCAATAAATATTGATCATATCAGTCTAAATTTATCATTTATTGTTCCTGGTAACCTTTATCTTCCTTCCCAACAGCACTGCAATCCCACACCTCCTTCTGGGCACAGTTATTCTTTTGATGATGAGTGTATAAAATGGCACTCATGGAATTATGCAGTCGCCTGCATACATTATGCAACATTTTGTTATAGAAGCAGTTTTGGCGCAATTCTATTGGTCTGTCCATCATGAATATTCACTAAACTGAAAGGAGAACTAGAGCTTTTACACTGTGCAGATGAAGAGATGTTTTTTGTCGTCTCTTTAGGATCACCAACAACATCCATTTAGTTGGGTGTGTCTAAACTTTTGACTGGATGTTTCTGGAAGTATTGCAGTGTTGTGTTGTCGTATCGCTCGCCCCTGTTGTCTCATAATGAGCTGGGTTATTGTTGCTCCCCATCTCTACATCCCTTGAAATAATGACTTTTTCCAGAAGCGTGGATACATGAACCGTGCCCTACTGTGTCTCGTTAAATAATTCAGACTGGACGGCGCGTGGGTCAGCTGAGCTCGCCCTCACCTGCTCAGGTGCTTGTTAATAATAAAGTGCTCCAGTATGCTAAAGCCTCTACTCTTTCAGTTCTATGTTAAAAGCTTGCAGGTTTACTCTTGGTAAATTCTTCGTGGTGTTTACCCTTCTCGTTCTTCTCAGCCTGTTGTGTTGAAGGCTGTAAGGTGTATATGTATGTGTGTATGTGTGTGTGTGTGTGTGTATATATATATATATATATATATATATATATATATATATATATATATATATATATATATGTATATGTATATGTAGTTCACAGTCGTTTAGCTGTGCTTGACACCTGCAGTAGTGACCAATCTGAGACGAATGCATTCTAGACGTGTTAGATTGCCTGGCAGGCCGTGGCGGTCATACCTGTGATTGCGTTGGTTACCTCTGTTGTGAGGGCAGATGGATTTTGTGTGCGTGCGTGGCTCAGGTCCAGCACACCACCAGCTGACTGTCACGCATGGCTGGCGGCCACAGGCCTTCACATTTTCTTATTCTCCGTCACGTCCTGCTCCGAGGCTTTCATATCCACAGCAGCGGGCCTGAAACACCACAAGGAAAAAAGAGGACACGTTTACAGTCAGTAAATATTGTATGCTTTCAGCTCAGGAGGGATAAAAGCTAGACACGAGAAGGCGTGCCAAAACATTTTCACTGCAGTTTTCCAAGCTGCTTTTTCCACTATTACGCTTATTTCATTTCATCTCTGAGGTTAAACGTTTCAGTTTTTAACTGCACCACAGTCTTAACCAAAAGTGGTCTGTTTAGTGCTGAAAGGGTTCTTTGACACCTGACCTCAGTGGAACCCTCTCTGCAGCACTGTTTTTACCCTCTATAGAGGTCATTATTTTGAGGGATCCCATACAACAAGCCTTCAGTCGAAGTCGAAGAGCCATTACATTTCATAAGAGACCCAGTGAGTTACTGAAAGAAGCAACATCAGCTCGAACTTTGTTTCAAAATCGCAGTTTAAAATAATGCAATATTCAAATCTCAAGAGCTGCAGTTTCAATTATAGGCCATTTTATCAAACCTGTGTCGTATATGCTGAGACATCACGACCACAGCTAACTGAGAAAGGGGATATTCTGGTCTTATTGACCAAATAACAGGCCTGGACCTCAGGACCCGGAAAACTAATAGCAATTTAAACTGCAGAATTTACTGATCAGAAAAATCGCATTTAGAGATCCTTCCCAAATCAGTCAGCCCTAACATCAGGATCTGAACCAGGGTTTCTCAATCACTGGGTTGCTCACAGCACCCTATGGTGGTCCTCGACCCAATACTGATTTGCAATACTGATTTGACTGTTTGCCAGATGTCCAAAGTGGGCTGGTGATGGAACTTTCTCTTTAAAAATATGTGAGGGGGAAAAAAAAATAATTTAATTAGCTTAATTAAAAAAAACTAAATCTTAATATTTTAAAGCTGTTTTGCAAAAACACATTAAGGCAACTTCATGAGGTTTTTACCCCCCTCTGGAAACAAATGCAGTTTGAGCAGGTCATGAAGTTTTGGTGATGTATTTTTGCATGAACAGTTTGGGCTTTTTGGGTGAGTGCTAGTGCTTTATTAGCAGGGGTAGCCTCATAGCTGCAGTTCCAAACCAAGGAAGCAGAGTTGCAGTCATGTCTTGGCAGATTGACTGCTTCTGTGGTAAGTGGAAAACTGAGTAAGCTTGATTTTTCACCAAGCATATCCTTTAAGGCTGCAGACGGTGTGTTTACTGCTGTTTAAATCACTTAAAAGCCGTTATCAGGTGCACCTTGATATTTGTATTCGTATTCGTATTGTATTGTTAAAATGCTTGGTATAGTGGGTAACACCTCCCCCTCCTATGCTATAGGCTGGGGTTCGATCCCCTACCTGGGTAAGCACCCTACATTATACCCATAAGGGTCCTTGGGCTAGACTCCTAATTCTACCTTAAGAAGAAAGAAGAATTGAAGTGTAAGAAATGATCAAACTAAGTTGCTCTGAAGAAGAGCGTCTGCCGAATACTGTAAATGTAAAAAGTTTTGAGATTACTGGAAAGGTTACTTGCTTCTTTGTTATTTGAGGGAACTTGGTCTGATTTTAGTGTTCCCTCACATACGAGTGTATGAGAATGCATTAAGATGATGTTTGACGCTCTGTTGGCTTGTTCGTATCGTTGCTCCATTATCAAAGGCAATTTGGCAATTTCAGCAACATTTATAGAATGTCAGACGAGGGTCAATTCAGAAACCCCGTTAAAACAAAGTGAGGTGCACACAAATGTAAAATGAGTCCCCAGATCAGCGACCCGCTGACTGCCTCACTTTGTTTTAGTGGGGTTTCTGAATTGACTCTTGCCTCCTGTGGCACTCTTTAATGCAAATGAGCTCACTCCCTCAATGGTTCATCATTCTACCCCAGTGTTTGAGAGCCAGTGCCAGTGGAGGTAATGTCAGTGTACTCAGATTGAGATCGTATATGGGCCTCAGTGTGCAAAGAAATTGATTGTTGATTGCTGAGAACCGGTACTAAATTGGTACCAGTTCTTGACTGGTCGGTACCGAAATATCAGTACGCTTCTGAACCAACAGTGCTGCTGTTGGTATTTATGTTGATTCATTCTACATAGCATTTTCAGATGATTGGAGCTGGATTGGATCAGCAGGAGGGGAACACTGCTTTGTGTGACGCAAGCAATTGCATGCCTCGGACTACCTTAACCATTCTGAATGCCGAGTGTCGTGCTGTGCTCTCCGGTCATGGCTGAAAGGGTAATATTCAAAAGTATGGACTCGACCTACTAAATTTAATGATGATGCAGCTCAATGCAGTGTACGTAAAGTGGTAGCTGTATATAAAGGGGTTAACGAACCACCAGCAACTTATACACCAGCATTCCTTAATCCTGAAGCAGGATTATAGGTAACATTAGTTCCCTACATAAATCTGTACGTCGGATAAGTTGATAGCTTTCAACACCTCATCATAAGGCTTCATATCCACCGGCGTTTGTTCAGGTTTTCAGTTTCCATCTTAAATGGTACAGCGGTTACTTTGTGGTGTCCCAGGCATTCTAAAAAAAACTGATCCTCCATTTAAGGTGGAACGAGAGCTTATTCAAACAAGAAGCTGACAGATAGGAAGCTGACCAACCTCATTGTAAACTGCAGGTAGGATAGTTTGATTGTTTTAATGTCCTTATAGGAAAACGTTCCCGGCATTAAAGAATAAACGGGATGTTTTGATAGCCTAGGTCTGTTTATTTGGGGGGTGCTCAGGAATAATTTTAGCCTATATATTAGGAAAAAGTCAGATTGTTTAATGTTATAATAGATAAATTATAGTATAATAGGTCTCCACTCTGCAGACCCTCTGATACAGTATTTTTAAATCGCCTTTGCTGTTGTGGACATATGGTTCACAGTATTAGCTTCCTGACTCCAGTTTTATGTTCCCCGTTTGTGAAGCCTGAAGCTTTTTCTCAAATCTGAAACTCACTTTGGTTTGCCCTATATGCACAGCAGAGATACAAGCCCAGACTGGCTCCGGTAATGTGTAACCAAGGTCTCCCTATTCAGAGCGCCGATTCCGTAGACTCCCATTCATCTGAAATACCTGGCTTTTCTCTAGGTATGTCTGCAGCACAGCAGTCCCCTAATGTCATTAGCACTTCAGGGAAGGCTGATGTAAAAAGCAGCCTTCGAGCAGTTACATGGTTCAGTGAAGAGTCATTGCTGTAGATTCTGATGGCGTGATGTGAGTTCTGACAGTTCTTTGAAGCGAGAATACAAATAAATCAGTCTGTTTTACACACGGGGTGCAGGTATGATTCAAAATACACTTCTTGCTATGATGGTTTGGTGTCTGATATAGAAATGCATAGCCGTATTCAGTATATGAAGCAGGTTGGGTTTCAGAATTCATTTGTTCATTGGTACATTGATACACACTGAGTTTATGAGCGCAGTAATGAAGTGGTAAGAAGTGATCATGTGAGCTCAGTAAGGTTCACCAACCGTGCCACACTTGTTTACAGTAGGGTCTTTGGTCGTCTAGTGCCAGTCCTCGTCCTGTAAGGGTGCACCTCAAAACATGTCTTGAAGTCTTATACACTCATCAACAAAAGAGTAGTTGTACCCAGAAGGATTCATCAGACAGGAATGTAACTTGGTGGGTAGACTGCAGTGGTGTCATGCCAGACTGTCATGGAGTGACTCGGAATTGCAGCGGGTCGTCTTCAGTAATGAGTCCAGTTTTTGTCTTGGTGGAGGCGACCAACCAATCTGTGTGGAGGCACTGTGGTCAGCGCAGACATAACAGTTTGTTATTACACCTCACACGTCCAGACGGTCTGGTGTCACTCCGTCTCCACCCCTACCTCACCATCTGCAGGAACTGTGTGAGAATATTCAAGCTGCATGGGATGGATTATCACAGGACACCATTAGGAACTGCTACAGCTCCATGCCGAGACGTCTGGCATGTTGAGTTCACAAACATGGCAACCCGACACCATACTGAGAGATCAGTCTAAATTTATCATTTATCGTTCTTTATCTTCCTTCCCAATAGCACTGCACTCCCGCACTTCCTTCTGGGTGCAGCTGTTCTTTTGATGATGGGTGTATATGGAGGAAAATTTGTAAATGTTTTATTGTCTGCTGCGTTTCATGGGAGGTGTTTTCAATACTAACCAGACTAACAGCTTCCAGACTCTGCTTTGTATCTAATATATACATTTTATATTTTGTGTACTAGTTAAACCTGTGTTGAATTTCATTTTTGACTCCTCTTGGCCACTGTTTGTGTTTCAGAATGCTCCAGACCTGACTACAACTGAATGAGGACATCGCCGAGACACCATCTCCATTTTTGGGTATGCACATCATTATTTAGAAGCCGGAGCCAATTAAAAGTTTGTTGTGAGCATTCACCATTGGCTCGTGGATTGCTGGGAGTGGCAGCCTCCAAAAATAGCCTTAATTGGCCAACCCCATCGCTCTCTGCTGGGCTCCCCAGTGAAACCCAGTTGTTTCCGTAATGACAGGATGATGCTGACAGTTTGAGCAGGAAGATACTGCATCTCCCCTGATGAAAGAGCTCCATGTTTTTAGGCTGCTGTGTTTTCACCTGCCCCTGAAGTGGGAAGGTACTAGTCACAAAGGATCATTCCAGTTTGAACTGTGCTGCTATATGAACCACTTTAGTTAGATCTAAAGCTTTACATTCTTATCCATCAGATGCATGACTTGTATTCGTCTGTGGAACGTCCTACATGGAGATTTGGTGACACACGTTTTTACAGACAGCTGTATAGCCAGTATCTGTCTCCTTACAGCGTTTTCCACCAGTCTGGCTATTTTGCTATATTTTCCCCTCATGGCGGTAGAACTAGCGTCCACTGTCAGAAGCTTGATATTTAGTGAAGCAGGCTGCAGTGGCTGATGTTGGACCTCTGGCATCTGAAAGGCTGGTCATTAGAGAGTGGGGAATGGGCTCTGACAGCAAGCGGGGAGAGTCTCTAAGAGGAAACTTGCAGATTGCCAGCACTGGGGCATGATGTTGGCTTACTGATCTCTTTGGAAAATTGTCAGTGATCAGCTCACGCAAAGGACTGTCAGGTAGCAAATTTAGTTGCTGTCAAAACAAAGATGACTACAAGCCAAGGTTCAGTTTGTCCATCATGATGATTGACTGGTAATCGATCTTTAGGTTTCATGTAGGTTTCAGCTGTCTTTTATTCCAAGTGTTAACTGGGAATTAACATTTCGGTGAGGCTAATCATTCCATTCCAATTCCATGAAAATGAAGCCGTGTAGAGTGGTTTAATGTGAAATTGTTCATTGTAGAGAAACGTACTGCTTTCTTTGCAAATATAACCATTTTATTTATTAACCCAAGCAAGGATGGTTATCGAAACCTGGCTCTGATTCCAGAATTCAAAGATCCGAGTACCTGTTAAAAATAATACCTTTAACTTCCGCTTAACGGTTCCTACAAACAAATTTTCATTCATACAGGTTTTAAGAACGCAGCCGTACTTACCGCAAGGTGTGCCTGTAAGCAAACCGAGCACCCAGTACGAGTCTCCAGAGTTTAACGTGTTGATGACACTATGATGGTGATGAATCTGTAAAAATACATTTTCCATTTCTCAAAACAATCTCATGCATCATATTTGTAACCATTTCATGCCATTTTACTGTCATAGCTTTAGAGGCAGTAGCCTCTTCAGATGCCTGGTTCCCATCAACCCCCACTGTGCATGATTCTGGCTCCCTAAGTTTCTCTCAAACGGAGAATTTTGCAGCAGGTCATTCTGAACAGCTCACTCTAATCTCGACCACTTAATTAGGCAGAGAATTTGATAAGACTGTGGAAGTCTCTTTTGACGCCCTGTGGGGCTTGAGCTTGAATGTTTCCTTGTTTTGCACGGTGTAGATATTACTTTTAACCCAGGTCCGGTATTAGTCTGCTTATTTATATTGCATCTCTTAATTTCGGTAAATGCGCTCAGAGACCTGCTTAATCCATGTGATGATCAACAGCACGAGTAAACTAGAAAAAATGTAATGACGGAATCAGAATGAAAGTCTGTGTGCAATTAAAATGTCAAATTCCCCAGCAGTGAAAGGAACTAAGTGCACTCTATTATAAAGGGCCGCAGCTCCTGCGTGGGCATGTGTATGTGAAGGCCGCATACTGCAACAGTCTTCTTTTCTAATAGCAGAGGAGTCCAAGGCCTGGCCTTGCTCTGCTGTGCTACTGTAAGTCCAGTAAAACGCAAAGTGCAGCCCCTCCCCCAAACACACACACACACACACACACACACACACACACACCTCACTTCATGCCATTCTGTGCCTCTGCTATGATTAACTAGAGCTGCAGTGCTTCTGTAAAAGCACACAGAGCTGTAAGGTGGAGGAGTCGAAGCCCTTAATTGCCTCTTATAGTAATGGCATTCATGATCACTGTTGCACTTTCTGCAACTACAAGAGGGACACGGTGTGAACTGTGGACTGGTGTGGATACAGAGACTCCTGTTGGTTGTAATGAGGCAAAGCAATACACATTATTGAATTTCTGATATTGAATGTTTGGTGGGCAGTTTAAATACAGTTATATACAACATCTTATACACACAGTCAAATAACCGTTTATGTTGCTTCTCTAAGTGAAAATAGGTTAAAACATCCTCTTTAGTAAAAATACCAAAATATGGCATTTTAATACAGAGTTTCTATTTAAGTTGTTTTGCAACTGATGAGGTGCGTCACTGTTGGCTCTCTTCGGGTGGTTGGCTGGGTAAGTTGACCCTCCCTCTTACCCAACTAGGTGTTATGTTAGTATTGGTATTTGTTAACAGACGTGATAGTATTGTCTTCCAAGCCTGCCGAGCTGTCCAATGATGTTGCGTTAATGGTGAACTTAAAACTGTGGTGCTGCTTCATGTGTCTCGGATGAAGGTCATAGTAACCTTCACTCACCCTGCTTGGTAGCATTGCGCGATTTGGAGAGTCCTAGTTAGCAGGTGAAATTGGCAGTAGCTAGACTGGGGAATAAATTGGGGAACCTAATTTGCCTAAATGTTTGCATTTATGCATGTGGTTGTATTTCTGTATTGTATTTCAGTATGAAGTAAGAAGCAAAGGTGCCTTATAGAAGTGTATTCTGGGGCACAAAGTGCGTGCGTGTGTGTGTATATATATGTATATATGTATATGTGTATATATATGTATATGTATATGTGTATATGTATATGTGTATATATATATGTGTATATATATATATATGTGTATATATATGTATATGTGTATATGTATATGTGTATATGTATATGTGTATATATATGTATATGTGTATATATATATGTGTATATATATATGTGTGTATATATATATGTATATATATGTGTATATATATATATGTGTGTCTGTGTGTGTGTGTGTCTGTATGTGTGTGTATAAAACCAAGCACCTAGGTATCTAGGTATGCTGACCGCTTCTACATACATTAAAAGAATGGGTCGCTCTCAGGAGCTCAGTGAATTCCAGCGTGGTACCGTGATAGGATGCCACCTGTGCATTACTACATACTCCACAGTCAACTTTCAGTGGTGTCATGTGGCCTTCAGATCAGCTCAAGAACAGTGTGTAGAGAGCTTAATGGAATGGGTTTCCATGGTTGGGCAGCTGCATCCAAACCTTACATCACCAAGCGCAGTGCAAAGGTCCGAGTGCAGTGGTGTAAAGCGCCGCCACTGGACTCTAGAGCAGTGAAGACGTGTTCTCTGGAGTGACCAATCACGCTTCTCTGTCTGGCAATCCGATGAACGAGTCAAGGTTTGGCGGTTGCCAGGAGAACGGTACTTGTCTGACTGCATTATGCAGTGTGAAGTTTGGTGGAGGAGGGTTGTTTTCCAAAAAACACATTCCTAAACCTTGTAGAAAGCCTTCCCAGAAGAGTTGAAGCTGTTCTAGCTGTAAAGGGTGGGCCGACATCATATTACACCCTATGGATTAAGAATGGGATGTCACTCAAGTTCATATGTGTGTGACGGAAGATGAGCGAATACGTTTGGCAATGTAGTGTACACACACACACACACACACACACAGAGCATGCCCCAGCATATACTTCAATTTCAGGCAAGAACTCTCATTTTACTGCATCACTAGTATTTGTAATGAAGTAATGAATAGCAGAGAGACAGTTTTGTTGTTGTTGTTTTTTTTTTATTTATTTATCCCCCCCCACACTCTTGATTAGTCTTATACTGAACGAATGTTCCATTGTATCACTGGCTACTGGGGGGGTGTCCGTCAACCTGGCCGAGTTTAAAGGGGGGCGATAAGACAAGGCATTTTTATTTACTATGCAAATGAGACGAAGCAAAGATAACTCTCAATAAGAGAAATATTTCACCGGATCACTCAGGATTTGATCTGATGGTGAATATGAGGATAAAACAGACCTTGTCACATCTCCATTCTTTGAACAAGTGAATTCTTTTTTGCTTAGGTAAAACCTGAACATGGCTATGAGTAGATTGAATGTAGCTTGTGCTTGTAGTGGCTGGGATCAAAAGCAACCCAGATGTCATCACTCCTCACTGGACCTAATGAGATTATAGAGTGGCAGCTTGTTGTTGCCCACTGCCGTCCGCAGTGCTGCCTTGTGTGTGCTGTTCGGATGGCTGTTTTGTAGTGGAACATGGCAGATGACATCAATTCAGGGCCTGCTAGTATTTAGCACAGCAGTGCGTTCTAACCTGCATGTGTGCACGTGTTTGTGTGTGTCCCAGAACTCCTCCCCGGCACATTAGCAGCCCTGTGCGGGGAATGCAATTGATTTTTTTTTTTTTTTCCTTTCTTCGTTGGTGGAATTCAGTGACACACCAGCATATTCCCATTTTGTTGCTCCCATTTTATTAGCCATCAGGTTCTCCTGAAATAGCTGCAGTTATGAAAAATGATTTAACGAGTCGTACACAGGATACAAAGGGATGGGGGAGCTGGCAGATCGCAATTTCCTGACAGGGGCATGCAAGGCCATCAATCTTTCTTACAAGGCATGTCACTTAAAATATATGTTCTTTATTATGAGTATGGAGGGTCCCTTTCATAATGCAGTGGTGGATATTTTGGCTGTGTTTTAATGTTTCGTTTTAGGGATGCACCGAACATTTGGCAACCGAAACTATTTGGCTAAACACCGAAAGTGTTTTTTTGGCAGAATAATTTAGGTTGCCAAATATTCGGTGCATTGCTAAAAATGAAACATCAAACACAGCCAAAAAAAATCCACTACTAAATTATGAAAGGGACCCTCCATACTCATGATAAAGAACATATATTTTAATTGACATAAGTGAAAAGGCCGAATGATTTATACTGAATGAAGACGTTTTTTTTCCTAGTTGGCCCAGCAGAACTCCAGACAGAGTAAAGAACAGAAGAGAGCTGTTGGCTTTAACTAGCATTACAGCAAAGCAGGCAGACAGACAGCAGTGTCTCAGCACATGCCTTTGCTCTCTTGCCCGTTCTTGTGGGGCGTGTGTCCACATCCAGAATCACAAACCCCAATTTTAGAACCCTACGATAAAATTGTGGCCAGTGTGGAGTGAGGCGCTCTCTGTGAGTGCAGCGAGCAGGTCGGCTGGGGTGCAGTTTAGTGATTGTTTTTTCTTTGAAAACCAGAACAGAAATACGTTTAACCTGTATAATTCTGCACCGGTGAAAAAAAGGGGCACAAATGTAATGAAAAATGCCGTGTTTGGTATGTATATATTTCATTTTGTTTGGTTTCGGTTTCGGCCCCAAAATTTTCCTTTCGGTACCTCTCTATTAATTTTGTACTTGTTTTATCAAACAGTACAATATTCTGTAGGGATTTATGCCCTGTCTCATTTGAATCGTAATTTAGTAGGCAAAGCACGGCTCATGGCAAATAACCTTCAATTTTATAAGAAGAACATATTTCCAGGAGTTAGCTTTGGTTGGGCGATCCCAAAACACGTGCAGAAAAGTACCTGTCGGATTTTGATAGTGATTGCAATGTTGGCCATGGTGGTCTATCTTTAAGTAAGCTGTATTATATGACTGATAGATAATCTTTTAACGTATCAGAGAGTAAGCAAGACATTTAGACCCAACTAAATTTCTTATTTTTACCCCTACCCCTTGTTTTCGAGTGTAACCCTCGCCCTTGAAACTGAGTTACAAGGGGTAGTAGTTGAAATCTTTCCTCTATTAAATGGTACAACCCTTCAAGACCCGGATACGTCAGCAGTTGTCGTCAATCAGTCAATCTCACTGAATAAAAAAGAGCACAAACAAAAAACTACATGACTTCATTAACAGGCTACTGGCGGTGCTCTGTAGGCGACCCTGCCAGTCTGCAGTGATAGCAGAGAAGGGTAAAGTTCAGCTATCACTGCTTAAATACATTAAGGGCATCATATGCTTTCAAAGAGGCGGATGACCATTATTTATTATCTCCAAGAATTTTTGGTGATATGAAGCTAAACCTAGCTTTTTAATTGCCAGCTTCATGATCGAATTTCCCCGTTCCACCTTAAATGGTGCAGCAACCTCAGGTACCAGAAAATAACTGCTGCATCATTTAAGGTGGAACAAGACATTTTGCTAGGTAGCGACCGAGGCATCAGTGTATTACTAGCGATACCCGTGTTATGAAGAAAATGACCATAAAACACTATTACAATGGTTATCTTACAATACAGCGGCTTTTTAACAGAGAAAATACTTAGGGGTCTCTCTGGTCGCTTGTGCAGCCATCTTGCCGATGATTTGCAGGGCATTCTGGGAATTTTTTCATACCACTCTGTTTGGAGTGTGCCTCTGAAAAATCTCTGTTTGGAGGGCCATGTAGCCCCAACACTTCACCCTACCCCTCCATCTCGACAACAGCTGGGACAACCTTGACGTGAATGTGTAAAACGGAGGGGTAGGGCTAAGTGTTGGGGGCAAGGGGTGAAATGGGATTGGGCCTTAGAAGTCATATCCAGATTAGTCCAAGTCATTTCCCAGACTTTTCCTAGATACAAAGAATTGACGGTGACTTTTTAGTATGTTCCCTGTATGTGTTGACTGTGTATATCTTTGTTACCAGTCCCTGAGATCCATCATTAGGATCTATAAGGTTGGCACAACAGTGAATGTCAAGGAAGAATTTTATCCGCCCGCAGTCAAATGCGACCAGACCGTAGCAGTAGTGAGATCTTTGAGAGCTATTGGCTGCTTCTGGACATGATGTTCATACTGACCCTGACATTTGTTGGTGGTACGATATTGAAAGTGATTTCAAAGCATGATGGCTGTAAAATTGAGCCAGTGCTCTCTTTAGCCAGGTTGTACTCTCGTCTAGGAATGGGTTATTTTTACAACACATAGCTCTGTCCATATCCATATCGGTGGTTGTCAGTCCAGATGCTTCCGGACGTTTCTCAGATACACACTGCCTCTTTTTGTGTGGAGTATTACCTACGTTACCTGTTTTGTGGAGGTTTGTTTAGGGCTATAGCTCTATAAAAGGCAATTTAGATACATTTACTAGGAATATACACTCACTTTCCCACTCACTCATCTTCTGAACCACATTATCCTTCAGGGTGGCAGGGGGTGCTGGAGCCTGTCCTAGCGTTCAGTGGACGGTAGGCAGGAAACACCCTGAACCGGGTCCCATTCCATCCCAGGGCAGACGTACAGACATACACTTTCATACATGCACTCAGATCAAGGATGCATGTCTTTGGACTGTGGGAGGAAACCGGATCACCTGGAGGAAACCCACGTAGACCCATGCAAACTCTGTACAGAAAGCACCTCGGAATTGAACCCAGGGCCTTCTTGCTGTGAGGCGACAGCACTAACCACTGTGCCACCAATTAACCGCCAATGCCGCCCCTAGGAATATACAGTGATGTTGGAATCATAATGCTATCAGCAAAGATTTCCAGCAGAGAAATATAATTGGCGTCAAACAAATGCTTACATTTCATTGATCCTTCAAGCTAATCTTTCGTGACCTCGGGTTTAGGGTTATACCCATAGTCCCACTGTCTGCATGCATTGTATGAATGTTTAAGTATTGCCATTAACAGACACGTACCTGAGAAATATCTGATATCCGTGTCAGTCCAGAATGCACATATTGATGCACTCCTCTAAGAGTTCCATTAAAAGAGTGGACCTTCAGGCAAAGGGTCAGCCTTGTGTCAGTGGGTGACATCAGGAAATCAGGTTCTGAGTTTTCCTATTCTAAAGTTAGCTTCCAGTGATCAATGAGAGTCATGCAGTCAGCAGACAGATGTTTGAAAGTTTGCCACGCAGATTTCAATCCACCGTTGCCTTGAGGGTATGTTCAATCTTTCCTTCTCCTCCATGATTTTCAATCTCTTTCGGCCCCTTTGTCCTTCCCTTCCTATCTCATAAGGCTTGCATCCTACTGTCCTCCTGCCTTTGCATCACAGTGCCCACTTTATTATACACACTCTCAGTCTGTGCACTCCAGAGGCAGATATTTTGAAAAGCACTCTACACCACAACATAAGCATTGACAGATGTTTGATGGTTATTTGAAGTGGCATGCCCCTCCCTCCCTTTCCCAAGCTCTGACGGGCTGCTTTTTTTTTTTTTTTTTTTGGTTACTGCCCAGTGCTGCTGCATTCATCAAAGCCTATTGATTCAAACTGCTTTTTCATGGCAGTCGCTTGGGGAGGTGGAGGTAGGGAGTCGGGGAGGGGGGGAAAGCGAGAGCAGGGAAACGAGAGCAGTCTTTTTGCACAGGGCAGGACTTGGGGCTGGTGCGTCTGCCATTCCTTATGCTTTTCTCTTGGCAGGACTAACAGCCAGTGTTTGGACGGACGCTGAGCTCCCAGAATGACGAGCACCGCCCCAGCCCGGAAGCCGTACCGTAAGGCGCCTCCGCAGCACCGCGAGACGCGCCAAAACCTACCTGTGTTCCGGGATGACCTTAGCGGGAGTCACTCAGCAACCGGCAATCCTCCGGTACCGGCACAGCCTGATCCCAGCCAGGTAATTTACCTCCAAAATCATTCTCCCATTTTGCAGCGCACGCACTTTACTGGCCCTTACCCGAAGTGCCTGGACAGTCCGGAGGCCCCAGATGTTCTCTCATCATCATGGTCGGACAGCGAACTGGATGTCTCCAGCCTTTCTAGCTTGGAGCTCACTGTCCTCCCTCCTCCTCGGATATTCAGCCATGGCGCTCTCAAAATGGACCTCCCTCGCAAGCAGCAGAAGGGCATGAACCGGTTTATCAGCCGAAGCGAGGACCTCCTGACACTGTCGGGTGAAGAGGACCCTCCTACCTCAGAGGGCTCGCAGCCGGGTATTCGTGGCAGCTCGCCATCCCACTCTAGCCGAAGTGGGGAGCGCTCCTTGGTTTTCAAAGAGCAGGCAGAGATCTTTGCTCCCAGGCTAGGGAATCATGCCCCTAAATCTACTTTCCCGACTCCAGCTCATCCACCCAAAGGTATTCTCAAACAGCCACACCAACTGGGACTCCACTGCAGTGACAGCCTTCGCAAGTCCAAGTCAGCAGAGATGTTGGGACAGGGCCACAGTTGTGGTCGCAGCAGGAAACCTAAGAGCATGTCACTGGACCGGGAGAGGGAGCCGGGCACATCTCCTCTAGGACGTGCTGCCTCCACGTCTTCTACCTCACCCAGTTCTATGCCTCCAGAATGGAAGATCCGGCTTTTGGAGGAGAAACTCAAGTTCTCCCAGTTCTTGGATGAGATCACTTACAGAGTTCTGAGCCCTGCTAGCCTGAAGTTGCTGGGTGGCAAGAAGCTGGAATCTTCCAGAGGTACCCAGTCCCAGCAGCAGATTCCATCCCAGCAAACTTGTCCCAAACTCCCTCCAGAGAAGAAGCCGGAGAGGAGCCGACCCTGGGACCTCTGGGCTGCTCAGCATGGCCGAGCATCAAAGAATGAGAGGGAAGGCAGGCTCAAGACGTGCCATGTTTCTATGAGAAAGGATAGTCTGGAACAGGAGCCCAACAGGGAAGGAGCTAGACCTAAAGCAGAGGGTCCGGTGTATGCTCGGGTAGGGGGTGGTTATGATTCCAGACGGAGCAGTGAAACGGAATGGGATGCCAGGAATCGGCGGGGGGCTCAACATCAACCTCCGCCCCACCAGCCAACCCGGCCGGAGATCAGAACTCAGCCAAAGAGTAAAATGGATAAATTAGGGCCACCAAAGGTTGGCGTCTCTACAGTGCATATGGAGAGTGAAAACATGGCAGCATCACCAACTACTTTTTCTGTTTTATCTCAGATTAAGGTATGTGTGCCAAATCTTTTTATTAGTATGCACGCTTTTTATATTCCCTCGTGTGATGGATTCTCCATAAAACAGGCGTTCCTTGGTCAGTACACCTCCTAGCCCTGTTCAGGTCCTGGCTCCAGATACTTGGAAGTGCATGCCAGTCCCCTTTCCTTGCCACAGTCCCCTTTGCAGCCCTTGTACCATGTATGTTTGTCTGATTTGAATGTTATAATCTACTGTGTGAGCTCTTTTATAAAGTGATACTTCATTAGTTTTCTTCAGTGTGTTTTTAACTAAATTAAAAAAGCCGCTTTCGTGTGCTAGGATAGTCAGTGCTATCAGTAGCTTTAGCAGCTCAGCTGGATATGATGGATATGATGGCTGGTTGGTGTAGCTCAGCAGATAACACCACTACCTACCAGGGCGCCACCACCACGTGTGGGAGACTGGGGTTCGAATCCCGGTCTGGGTGACTATGCTGTGCTACACCAATAAGAGTCCTTGGGCAAGACTCCTAACACTACATTGGCCTATCTGTAATATGAATGACCTTGTAAGTCGCTCTGGATAAGAGCGTCAGCTAAATGCCGTAAATGTAAATGTTTTGCTTAACAAAGAGCAGGACTGCCGTTTATAGCTTTGCAGGACATGTATATTGACTTGTTCACTGCCGTCACATAAAGTACTGCCCTTTCCACTTAACCCTTCATGTGTCTTTAGCCGTTGTTTCATAATGATGCTCTCGGGGACCCCATGCCCTGCTGTTAGTTATTCCCTACTCCCCCAGCGCTCTTGATCCAACTCATGAAGGACTTGGTTGTTAGCAGTGTTGGACCGTTGGCTGCTAGGAGCCAAATTAAGAAACAGCTAGTGCTAAGCGTGACAGGCAACTATTTACTAAAGGCAGCATTCATAAGGCTACGTGACCTATATGTAACCCTTTCATGACAACTGACTTAAAACCCTATATGAATAATTCTACAGAACTGGTTCAGAGTAAATAAAACCATTTTCAGGAGCTCTGCTGACTTTAGACTAAAATCCTTTTGGTTTGAATGACTCCTGTACCTTCTTTGAGGATAGCTCAAAAACTCTAGCCATTGCATAACTAGCAAACACAACTTTGAGCAGTAGTACATAAAATCATGATGTTTTGATTTAAACACACAAGGTGTTTCGATAGTGCCAGTTCAGGTTGCACACTCATGTTTTGTCTTACTTACTTCAAAACAGTGGGATTTAACTGCTCTCCATGTATCCAAACAAGGACAGACATGCAGCCTCACATCCCACTCTAAACTGTTGAAGTGTGCCTAAAATAATTCTCCTACCGTGGACTAAAGTGACATGAAAATATAGGGCAATGAAGGGTTTTTTTTTTTTTTTTTTTTTCATTTTTCATAAATTAAAACAAACAAAAAAAATTGACACATTTTAATTTAGATAAATTAAAATATTTAACTCATAAAACTTAAAGTAGGTCGATTTATTTAAAAGAATACAAGTAAAAAAGAAAGAAATCTAAGAATCACTTTTGCAAGTGTACATTAGGGGTTAGGGTTTGGGACGAACACCTCCCAATAGAATAAATCCTAGAAATAATCCATTGCATATATTTAGCTTGTTACCATCTCAGTTAATGGTAAAATGGTTTAAATAGATTATATAAAAACAACCTTTGTAAATATCTGAAGTCAGATAAAGTTGGTAGAGTGTTCCTTATAAACAAGTTTACAAGTTCATTCCAGCAAGTGTCAGATGTCATAATACTCAGTGAGGTGAAAAGAACTCAAAACTTTGACGACTCTTGAAATAAGCCTTTATAAATGCGTAGTTATGAAAGGCTTATGTAATAGCTTTATGAATGCTGCCCTTCAGTAAAGTGTTAATGAGATGGTTATTTTAGGATTATCTTAAGGTTAGATTAGTCATTTTCTGTTTTCCTGTTTCCTAGATCTAATTATGGTGTAGAAACCATTTGTTATTAATTGCATATGGCAATATCAGGGTATTCAAGTGTAAGCAGTTCCTTATCTCTTAAATACTGTTTAGCTCCTAATCATTATTTTCAATTATCAGGGAGACAATATTCTGCAGCAGAAGCTCATTAAAGATATGATTACGATTTCTCCCAGACTGTCAGTGCATTTAGAAGACTGGAGGGGAGTATGTGTGTGCTTTAAGGTTAGATCTAAAGAGGCAAAGATTATTGATAAAACGTTCAGTATGCTGTGTGACTGTTTGTTTTATATAGACTGAATGTAGAAAATAACGTTTACTCATTTTTATTTGTTTTTTTCCAGGAGTCCTTATCAGATGCTGACAAAATCAAGTGAGTAGTTTTTATTCTGGTTTCTTGAGCAAAAATGTTTTTACAAGTGGTCAAAAAAATAGCTGCACCCAGAAGGAATCAACTGACAGAAATGAAACTCGGTGGGTAAGTTTAACATTGTGAGACGTGTGAATGATTTAAGTCATCCGAGCATGTGACATAAGCAAGGACAGGCCTCATCACTGTAGCTGACTGACCCAACAGCCACGATTGCAGACACTGAGTGAGCTGTTAGTGCCAGCACCATTGGCAGACGGCTGCACCACGCAGGACTACAAGCACGCAGACCGCTACGACGACTGTCCTTAACACCACGTCAACGTCCCCAATCACAGCAATGGTGTCGTGCCAGACTGTCACGGATTGACTAACAGTGGCGGCGGGTCATCTTCAGTGATGAGTCCCACTTTTGTCCTGGTGGAGACAACCAACGAATCAGTGTGTGGAAGCCCTGTGGTCAGCGCCAAGATGAACGGTTTGTTGTCACAGGTCACACGTCCAGAAGGCCTGGTGTCACTCGGCCTCCACCCCTACCGCACAACCTGCAGGACCTGTGTGAGAATATTCAACCTGCATGGGATGGATTATCACAGGACACCATTAGGAACCGCTACAACTCCATGCCGAGACGTCTGGCATGTTGCGTTAGCAAACATGGCGGCCCAACACCATACTGAGAGACACTACTTCTGTATGTGTAGCTCAATAAATATTGCCCATATCAGTCTAAATTTATCATTTATTGTTCCTGGTAACCTTTATCTTCCTTCCCAATAGCACTGCAGTCCCACACCTCCTTCTGGGTGCAGCTATTCTTTTGACGATGAGTGTATTTGCCAGTTTTTTAAAGTGTCATCACGTTGGATGGAAGTCTGCAGTGTCTATTTCTGTGTTACTGTTTTATGGGTCTTGCATAATTCATGAGATTTATATTTAGTTGCGTCTTAGCGAGCTGGCCAAATAATGTGTGATTTATTGGGATCATATGACCCCGCATTGTCTGTCAGCATGACGTAGCCAGTCAAACACAGGCGGTCTGTCTGAGGTGGCCGGCTGCTTGGTGCCTGGGGGCGTGTTACAGCGAGCCTGGCTTGAAGCCACTGGTAGGGAGAGCGCTTGATGGAGGGAGCAGGGCAGGTGTCAGCCAGGTGACTGTGCTGGAAAGCAGCTCAGTCTAAGTATGCATGCCCTCTTTGCTGATTCCATCATGCTGGGCTTTAAGTGTGATAGGACTCACCGTGCTGTTGTGTGATCTTTGCTCTCTCATTTGCCGCTGGCGCACTTCTCCTGGGAGAGACTACCGGTACAGTCCTGGAGGCTCTGCCGCTGCCAGAGCAATGCAAATAATGATGACCCAACACTCTGCACACTTGGTGGATTTGCCACAAAGCCAGATGCTTGTGTTTTAGTTCTGCTTGCTAAACACTACGATACTGTCCTGCTCCTCCTGTCCTTTCACTGCCGTTGTGTCTGGCTGTGTTGCGTATATAAGGTGCAGTGTTTTCCACAAGCCTTGGGAGGCACTATGACGGGGGTGGGGGGCTGTTGATTGAGTACCACGTTGTAATGCATTGTTGTGCTCGTTATTTACTTCCACCTAGAGACTTTGTTATGCTGTATACGTGTTGTTTGTAGTTAAACTTGAATAGGTTGAATCGTTTAGCTCCTGGTGGGAATTAGCACCAAGTGAACCCGTGTAGTCCTTTTCCTGCACGTGCCTTTCACTCAGGCTAAGTGAACCAGACCTAGGTCTCCCCCGTGACGTCGAGCGGAAACGTGCGTCACGGTGGCACTGGCAGGTTCATTGATTGGCCTAGATGCTCCCTAATGTGTAGTGGGAGCTGAATCATTGACGAGGCTCTGGCCTTTGCTTCACCAGGTATTAGCAGGAATGACTAAATGAAGTCATCCTAATTTACCACCTCATGTTTTTGGTCCCTGTTATTAATGGATTTCTCAGCGCTCTGTTTCATTTGGGACCATATTTGGCAGAAAAATAAATAAATAAATAAATAAATAAATTTTTTTTTTGGGCAAATGAAATGCTCAGGCTGTCCTGTAAACCAAGCAGCTTCACCCTCCTCTAACTTTTTCACCTCCTCCTCCTCCACGGCCGGTTCCCTTTTCCAGCGCTACAGAAAGCTGTTTAATGCATGCTATGCTCCAGCCACTAATCACAGCTTTTAGCAAATGCCTCGTTTGCTCCAGCTTTTTTTTTTATGTTGCCTTCAGAGAGGATGGAAATCTCCATCACCTCTTATCTGGCGTGTTTTTCCAGTGTGCCTGTCCGCGCACACCTCCTGCTTGACTCATGGTGAGAATCTCAGTGACGCATGGCGTCAGATCCATTTTCCTGCAGACTTACAGCAATTGCACTTAGTCTGGGCCTGCTGTGGTCAAGCTGTTTTGTCTTTTTCCTCCGTTCCTGTGCCCTGAGATTTGTGCACTGAATCTGCACCTTCCAACAAGCCAATTGCTTTGAAAAGAGAAAATTGCATGGGTGTATTTATAGCCTAAAACAAGCCCCTGCTCCCCACCGCCCCACTATAGCATGAATCATTGATGTTCCTGTTCCTTTGCTGTGCTTTTACTTTTTCGGCTGTGTTGCCTTGGCAGGTACGTGAGCATGCGTACTAATGTGCGAGACATTTGCTCGCATTTGCTCTGCGCTGTCGGAGAGGCTACTGAGTGACCAGGAAGAGGTCTGGTGGGCCGCTTGGGGAATGCCAGGAGCCAGCATCAATTAAAAATTTAGTGTCTGCAGGCCGCCAGAAATCTCCCCAATCGATCTGTGCTGTGAATAGGGAGAGTGGCTTGGAAGACTTTAATTTGGCAGCATCACAGCGTGGCCGTCCTGACCCAACACTTGACCTTGCCTCAGTGGTGCCAGTGGGCAGTTAACGTTGCACTGCTCATATCAAGCAGGCTGATGTAGCGTTCGCTTATGTCATATGCTATTTGTTGCTAGATGCACTCTAGTTAACCTTCATGACATCAGTATTTAGGACATCTGTCCTGATTAAGTCGGCAGTAATGGTAACATGGCATGTGATTCGTCATAGCAATTAGTGACAGCGTCTGACAGCTGCTATGACAGGTTCATGACATGCAGGGTCGATGCAGGGTTTAAACAAAGTGCTACAAAGGGCCACCAAACGCCCTCCTCTGACCAGGTATTATTTGGGTCAGGGATTCCCAATCCCAGTCCTGGCAACTCCACATTATGGAGATGTTTGGGCTTTGTCTCATTGAGCCACCTTGTGGGTGGGGTCTTGTGTATGGTATGGAGTAGAGAAAATACAGGACTGGGATTGGGAACTCTGGAATTTGGGTAACTGGTCAGATGTTTCTTTTTGGCGCGCTGGACCATTCTCAACTATGTCAGGGTCACTGTTGCGCTGTTGTGCCACCCAAATAATATCTGGTCAGTTGGGGTCCCATGGTGGTCTTTTTGAATTGATGAGTGGGGCTGATAAATTATGCATTGTGAATTTGAAACTGAATTTGAAGTACCACATTTGAGTGCTTGAAAGCCTTACCTAGCTTGCATTAAACCCCGTTGGTGATTAAAATGACCACCTAATTACCAACAAGGAACAGCATTCGAATACAACTTCTAATATTACTTCATATATAATGGTAGCTACAGTCATCATCAAAAGAACAGCTGCGCCCAGAAGAAATCCACCGTCAGGAATGAAACTTGGTGGGTAGGTTTGACATTGTGAGACATGCAAATGATTTTCACACTCATCCGCACATGTGTAAGCAAGGACGGATCTTATCACTCTAGCTGACTGACCCCAACAGTCACGATTGCTGACATTCAGCGAGCAGTGGTGCCCTCCTTGAGTCATTGGCAGACGGCTGCACAATGCAGGACTACATGCACACAGACTGTTACGATGACTGCCCTCACACTACGTCAACGCCATACTGAGAGGCACTACTTCTGTATGTGTAGCTCAGTAAATATTGTCCATATCAGTCTAAATTTATCATCATTTATTGTTCCCGGTAACCTTTATCTTCCTTCCCAATAGCCCTGCGATCCCACACTTCCTTCTGGGTGCAGCTATTCTTCTGATGACGAGTGTATATTCTGTACAGGTGGCGTAGAACACTGTTAATATGTTGTGTTCGTTCGGCTGGGAACCGAAATATTAGCAAGCTGCTCCCGTGTTCTGTCCATTTTATCTCGTATTTTCCCAGAGTTTCTTTGTTTCATTTGCACACTCCCCTGCGTTCCTGGCCTGAAATATCCATGCTGTAATTTGTCCTAGTGGCATTTAAAGGAGGCATGCATGTAGGTAATTAGCTGATTAGTGCCTCTGGTCAAATTACAAGTACACATCCTCTACAGGAACACACGTCTGCCCTTTGTAAGCACAATTACTGGTTAGTTGCCGGATTTAACTTGTTTTAAGAGTTTCGTTCCCCAATTCACAGTATTTGATTACATCCTCAAGAAAGCTTTGTCGCCATCTTGGCAGGCAAGCTCTGTCCCTGACTGTTCTCTGATAGGCTAGAGCCCAACTCGTCACCAGTGCTGCAGCTACAGCCCTACGGGTGGATTAAGACCATACTGAATGGAACAGAACGACCACAAAAAAAAAAAAAAAAGATTTAAAATGCATAGACACTTTAGATAAGGTCATCATAAGACATAACAGGGGAAGGATAAGCTCGACTCGTGGAGTGGATCAGTATAGCATTCGTATATCTCAAGTTCGGGTCATTTCAATATGCAACTTGTATGAAATGAGACTTTTAAATGTAGATGCTATTAAATGTAGATGCCAAAACCGCCAGAGCTCCCAAATAATAAACCCATATTTACATAGAAAGCTGAGGTTAGTGTGTTTGAGGATTTCTGGAAGTTGGGTCAGTATGAAAGCAGCATCTGACGAGAGCCAGTGCACTGTAGTGAGGGAACTGGGCAGAGAAGCTTGTGGCATGTAGCAGATGTATTGTGTCTCATGACAGCTGCCCTTGTTCCCCTGAACATATGACCAGCTGCTCCCGGCACATTGTGCTCTCAGTGCTGCGCTATCGCGTACAGTCATCGTCTGCCTGCTGTTCAAATATGCACATACCTGTGGCTACTGACACTGGAGTCTGTCAACACCCACCCTTTTAATGTTTCACCAGCGGGTGGTGTTCAGTCACAGAGCTCAGAGCTTTAGTATGAGTGTTTTTGCTCGTTTTGCTTTTTTAAACATCATGTTCCTTTCCTGGACATTTTTGTGTGCTCCTCTGTGTGAGGCACATGGTGCTGCTATGAACTTGTGGTCGTCTAGACACAGATTAAGTTCTGGACTGAGTTGTGAGGCAGTATAAAGCCTAATAGGACTAGGAACAAAGCTTGGGGAACTGACCCTTAACCAGTCCCGTGCTTCATGATGTATGGGTCAATCTTGGTGCTTAGGGAGCATAATCAGTTCTAAAGCACTACAGTATTAAATGCTGGATTGCGGTTACTTCTAAATGAAGGTGTTTTTTTTTCTTTTCTTTATTGTGTTCTTCCAGAATCTTGCAGCAGCAAAATGAAGACCTGCGGCGGCGCCTCAATCAGACTACTCACAAAATGGAGGCCATGGAGACGGAGTTTGAGACGAGTCGCCACTACATGCAGGCAGAGATGGGCCGAACCAGAGACGATCTGGAGAAGATGAGAGACAAATTCCGAAGGTTAGATCCACTGATCTTTGTCTCCCTGTCCCGATCTCTTAAAACACACTTGCTGTTTGAATATCTGTTTTTAAATAAGTCTTATTGTAATGTAGTTTTTGTTGTTAGATGTAAAGTGGTCAGTGTTTTTGAGGCCAAAACCGATTGCCTTTCAGCACAATTGGCCAGTACGGTTTGAGGGTGGGGCTTGGCTGTTAAAGAGCACCGTACACCAGACACACTGCATCATGGAGCATCCAAAAACATTAAGTGATCGTTTTGAATAGAGGAACACACGCTGGTGCACAGTGACACTGAGCATCGTTAGTTCCTCAGCGTGACCCATCACCAGGATTTTGCTGTTACTACATTAAACTAAAGCCGTGCTGAGACACCGAAGGTCACTGTAGAAGGTCACATGTGGCTCTAAATCTACACAGAGAAAGGCAAGTCTTTTAGGTATGCAGGTCAATGCCAATGGCAAGTTACTTCAGCTAACCTTAGTCTAGCCTTTTTCAACCCATCTCTTTCAGTTGGAAGGCAGCCAGTCGGTGAAGAGGTATTAAACTGATGCCCAGCATGATGAGTGATGCTGAACACTCTGTTTCATTCTGTTTATATGAGTACAGTGTTAAATGAACTTGAACCTAGCGTTTATCGACTCTCTCTCCCGTGGCTCTCCCTGTCTGCATTCTGTAGCACCACTCTGCTATGTAACCTCCAAAGATTTCCATCTAACATTTGAACGAGGAAGAGAAACTGCAGGGTCCTGTGACCAAGATGCCTTGCACAGTAATCCGTAACTTGCTAAATGTGGGTCAAAGGATTGGCTAAGCTAGAGAAATATTGACTGATCGCATATTCGTGCTGAAAATTGGCTGATACTGTTTTAAGTCACAGGATAATGTTAACCACATGATAACAGTAGCCTCATGACCTGATCTCAACATAAGTCAACATCAAGGTGCTAGTAAGGAAGGGACCTTTTTTTAAATAAGTTCATGAATTTTTGTGATATATTTATAAACCTGTGCTTACTTCAGCATCGTATTCGATGTGGAAATAGACATGCATTTGTGTTTTTCCCTTGCTGTTGTATGTCACACCACATGGTCGAAATGACCTTTATTTTATTTATTTATTAATTTTAATTACACATGGCTTATTCAGGGGCCTGATCTAATAAACAAGCTGTCGGTGTTAGAACAAAACTGTAACTGTACAGAAGAAGGAAAAAATGTTCTTAACTTGCCACAGTTATAACAATATAACAAGATTCTTTGGTTGCTTCGTGCCATTGTGTGTATGTACCCATGACTGAAATGTACCTAATAGCATGCAACACCTTCACGAGCACAAATAACAGCTGGACTGGACAAGTTTCTGGATGTAGGCCACCTCAGTGTTCAGCCACTCTTCCATCAAAGAATTGTACAGTTGGGCCAGATTTGGTGGATGCCTTCCCTGGCATTTTACTGGTTGTTCCAGGTGGTCTCACAGATTTCCAAGGGGATTCAAATCTGGATTTTGCAGGCCAGTACAGATGTGCGAATGCTCCTGAATGTTCATCATGCCAATCATTCGCATTTGCAGCCCTGTGAACGCGGGAATTGTCTTCTTGGAATACAGGGATAGGAATGTTCCTCGGTAAGATGATGAGCAAAAGGCCAATCCTGGTTGTCCAGCAGCCCAATGTCAGCTTTGCGGTTCACCTCACCCAAAGAACCCATAAAGAACCCACATAATTAATCACTACTGTAACATTTACAGGGTGGTCTCATTTTTTGTCCTGCGAGCTTGCGGCCAAATAATGTTAACACACAGTGCTGATTTTGTTTGTGAGTGCGTTGATGGAGGGTTTGTTCAGTACCTGGATTGGTTAATCAGTGCTTCGTTAATTAGGTGCGCTGCTGATGATAAAGTTGAGCGAATCCATGTGATGGCTGGGAGCATCATGGAGAAACCCAAAACCAAATCTATATTCATTTAACCAGCTAAGATATATGCTACCAGTCAAAATTTTGGGTTCACTGATTCATATAAAAGCTGTTTCTTTAAAGATGCATGTATAATATTCTACACAATGTGTCACACAGTCTTTGGATGATAAACGAAGCTGTAAGTGGTTTCATGCT
The DNA here is from genome assembly GCA_034552555.1 of Semaprochilodus insignis. Classification (NCBI taxonomy): domain Eukaryota; kingdom Metazoa; phylum Chordata; class Actinopteri; order Characiformes; family Prochilodontidae; genus Semaprochilodus; species Semaprochilodus insignis. The sequence goes on from CM067478.1 coordinate 4,186,682, forward strand.
AATTGAGAGCCATGTGCAGCACTAAGAATGAACTAATGAAGATCCACAACCACAATGCCTCATATTTGAAAATCGATAACCCAGTCTCGCTACTTAAAAAGCTTTTCATAGCCTTTTTGTGACAACAAATTCCAATAAACAGAGAATGAAATGGTTTTGTTTTTGTGCAGCCCTGAAGACTTTTACACAGTACTGTACATCTACCTTCACCCACTATCTCTTACTCCATTACTCACTTTCACCCGGGCACATTGGCTTTCACCACCTGATCGTGTGTGTGTGGTTATTAGTTACTGTCTGTTTGTGAGACATTCATTTCCCCTTTCTCGGAGAAGCAGGCAGGGATGCAGCAAACACCTCCATCCATCTTTAATGACCGTGATCAAAGGGAGCAAATTAATGAGTGTTCGTCTGCGTGATTATGCTGGGAGCCATCACTTTAATTCAGCTGACTGGGGCCATGTGGTACTAGGCTAACACGGGGGGACGAGGAGAGCTGCCGTGTGAAGCCATGGCAGTCAGTAGGACTGCAACAGTTAGTTGACGAAGTTGAGAATTAGATTGTGAAGAAACAGTGGATGTTCACAGATTTATTGGCCCCCGACAAACTAGAGCTGGGAAATATGGACCAAAATCCAGACTTCACTCAACAGACTTCACCCTCATGTTGCCCAGCTCTAGTTTGTGTGTTAATATTGATAAACTCATGAGAGAAAATATTACAGCGATGATGCTGAAAACAGGAGTTAACCTTGTGTCTGTGCATTAGGAGGAGTACTGTTAGCGTGGCTAACACAGCAGCTAAAGTTTGGAAATGGAAACTGAAACCGAGGAACAGCAATGCTCTGATAAACGCCAGGTCATAATGTTCTTAATCTTTGGTTTGTCACACTTTGGTTTTGTTTTGACCTTTTTTACGTCAGTAATAGCAGCTGTAATTTATAACATTGTTTTGAATGTGTTTCAAGCGTTTTAGCTGCACACGTATGGCCGTGTGTTGTTTATGGACTCCTAATCTAGTTTAGGACTTCCTAACTGGAGATATAATCATGTAGGATAAGAGGAGATTCCCTAATGAAGATATGACTGGCTTCTCTTAGACAAATACAGTGGCACGGTTTGAACAGGTTGTGTGTTTCATGGCAACGTGAGTTTAAACAAAGGGCAGTATCAATATGAGCAGTATTGTCTCCCCTTATATATTGTTTGAATGTAAGCTCACCTGACAAAAAAAAATGAGTCACATTGAGTGTTTAAGGTAGTAGTTCTGTAGTACTTCTAGTGCCTGCATTTGGGTGCGCCGAAGACCATAGTGTGAAGGAAGTAGCTGGATCTGCAGGTGTATGGAAGCGTACGGTCCTACGGGTCTACCAGCAGTGGCTAAAATCCCAGTCTACAGGAAACTCCTTGGAATTGTGCCAGGGAAGGCATCCACCAAATCTGGACCCAACTGCGCAATTCTTTGATGCAAGAGTGCCTGAACATTGATATGGCCTACATCCAGAAACTTGTCCAGTCCATGACAAATCCAATCCCAGCTGTTATTGGTGCTCGTGGTGGTATTACACGCTATTAAATATGTTTCAGTAACAGGTGACTGTTCCCCCCCTTAATATATACATTGATGTACATGCCCGCCCTATCACAGACAGATCTGTCTATGAACAAGTACCAATAGAGCGGTTTCATTCACAGTAACGCGTTATGTATCCGAGTGCTGCTTAAGCAGTTTTGCAAACTTGCTCTTCGCTGTGCATTGAAACTAACAGCGGGCGGTGATGTTCTGGTGTAGGACAGTACGATTTCCATGCAGCCTAAAATCACCATACAAGTTTCCTTATCCCAAAACACATGGTCTTTGATATAGTTGTATATTATTTATTTTTCTAGCCTACGTGTGCCTGTATAACCCATATTGAGGAAGTGTGTGTGTGTGTGTGTGTGTGTGTGTGTGTGTGTGTGTGTGTGTGTGTGTGTGTTTAAAACTCAAAGCAAAAATCACACACTATATGCCTGTTAGGAGTTTGCTAAGATGGAATGTTTAACATGACCAGTGACTTTGTATCTAGCTGATATAGAAACACTTGCAGCACACCTGCATACACCAGGCTTATGCCACCTAATATCAGTCGTTGGTGCGCTTTTATGAGTATGTGCTCTCAGGCTGTTACCTGGCATTAGTGTGGAACTGTTCGTTCCTGCTTACAAAGGCCTTCGTGTATCTCTTTATTGTGAATGTGCATCAGACAGTGCACCAGCGCATCAGACAGTGCTTCCGTACTTAGGTTTATTAATATAATAACTTTCTGTGATGGAGATTTCAGAGGCATTAAACTCCTCAGACGTCTGCTTCCTTGCAGCACTTCTGAACAATTCTGACTCAGTAAGGTCCTCTAGCATTTTACACCCACCACTTTGAATGATTTTGTATCTTAATGACTTAATTACGTCAGTCGGTGGGAGAAGTAGATGAGTCTGATTAATTGAGTAATGGGTTACAGGTTATTACAGCATTAAATTGTGGCCTTACAGTCATTTTAGATATAACTTATAACAGATATAACTTATTGTCATTGCTTAGTACAAGTACAAGGCAACCAAAGGTAGGTAGCATCTACCAAAAGTGCAAAACAGGACGGTGCAAATGTGCAATAATAGGCCTTTAGGCCACCATGGTGATGACAGACTGCTATACAGTTCCATCATGCTTGAAATGACTCATCGTTCCATATCTGTGTTTTAGGTCTTTTTAAACGTGGGTGATTTTGCCTAAAGGGCAGTCAGTCTTGTCCGCACCTCACTCACACTGCCGCTCGGAGTTACTGTCAGAACACAGTGGGCTGAAAGGCTGACAGACGGTTTGTCTTCCTCAGTATTTCTATGATGATTAATAACTTTCTGAGACCTTAATGCGTCCTGCCAGTTAGCGATGCAAACAGTACTTCTCCGTCTGTTCCAGACTCTGTTCTTGCGTTTTCTGCGAGGCTAGGCACTAATCATATTAAGTGAATTGAATTTACGTGAGTTATTTCACTGTATCATTTTTTTTTTTTCCCCCTCTCACAGGTTCAGGTTTTTTTGGTTGGTGTTATTTATGCCTGCATTAGTTTTTGTGCAGCTCGAAAACATTAATCAAGCTGCCCTCACCTTGGACGGGTGAATAGTATTTCTCGCTTTTAAGGCCCACTTAAGCTGCATTTCGGAGGTGCCAAAGCTTAAAGTAATTAGCGGGTTTAATTACAGGTACAATAAGAGCTGCAGAGCAGTGTGCTGTAATGAGTGCACGCACTCTGGGAGTTCTGGTTGAAGTGTTTCCACTGCTAATATAATAATAAGGTGACACAGTAATGATCATAACACACGGTCTTGGATAAAGATCAATTGTAGACTCCAACTCAAGCATTTTACAGGGTAAACATCTCCTATCCTATTACAGCAGTTCAGCTGAACTTCATTTAACCTCCTATAGTGTGGTGTAGTGCTGTACAGTATAAGCTCACCAGACTACAAATGAGCCACTTTCCGTGGTAGTAACTTCAGGCTCCTGCAGATGGCGCCGCAAGTGGACGATGGGGCTATAAATACCTGCAGGGTGTGAGTGACGGGATTCATAGATTGAGAAGAGGAAGCTCTCCTCGGAATTGTGCCAGGGAAGGCGTCCACCAAATCTGGCCCAATTGCACAATTCTGTGATGCAAGAGTGTCTGAACATTGATGTGGCCTACTTGTCCAGTCCGTGCCCAATCTAATCACAGCTGTTATTCGTGCTCATGGAGATATTACACGCTATTAGGTACATTTCAGTCTCAGGTGAGTCCGTTGAGCTTATCTGGCTGATTTACAGTTCTGTGCAAACTTTATAGACTATCCTTTATCTATTTATGTTCCAGCCAAAACAGATATTAATTAAATATACATTTTTCATTTTAGGAATTGTTTCTCCAGAAATTAGAATTAAGATAATATACTTGCGGGCCGCACTTTGGGCAGCCCTGCCATAGATGGTTGTGCCACTGTGGAGCCCAATATCAGTCCTCCATCTCAGTGATACAGGCTGAGCTGGTGACAAAAACTCTAAACTCTAAAGTCTAAAATAGGTCCACACCCGCCGTTAGCATAAGAATAACAACAAACGCGTATTTTATGATGAGAATTGCAAAAACAGTAAATTATAATACTGCAGTTTAAGAAGACTGTTGTATATGTAGTAGTAGATATAATATAATATGATATAATTAAAAAAAAACGTATTATAAGTTTATTGTGGAATATAATATTGATCTTTTTGTAGCACCTTCCGTACATAAATGCAGCTTAAAGTGCTTCACAGGGTGCTTTAAAAGCAAACAAAGGAGGCTAAACAGTGTACACAAAATACGATTATACATTCAAGAGACTGGCAATATGAATATAGTTTGATGAGTCAAAAACTAAGAGTGAAAGAGATAAAATAAAAATAACAATACAGATAATAAAACCAAAGTATTGGCAATAAAAATAAAATCCGAGAAACAAAATGTATGAGAGAAAACTGTAAAGATGAAAAGTTAAGTAAAATGAAGATAAACAAAGTAAAAATGCAGACGTTTATAGCAAGTAAAACCAAAGAAATAATAAAAGCTGACTTTGTAATTTCTTTAGCTGTGTTTTTAAATGCCAGTACTGATGATGCTTATTCAATCTCACTTGTTTAAGTTATAAGGTTAATAATATTGTAACTGAAAATTGTAGCTCCCAGTCACCAAGTTCAGTCTTGGTGTCAGTTGGGGTTGTTTTGTTATCGGCCACAGCGTCCCTGGCACATCGTGTTCCTTCCTGAGTTATTTAAAGCTCTTTGAATTATCACAGAGGTGCCCGATCTTCGTCCTGGAGATCTCCCGTTCTGCGGAGGAGTTCAGCTCTAACCCATGTTTAGCACACCTGATGCAGATAATGAAGGCTTTCAGTGAACCTGTGGCAGGTGTGTGGGATCTGATCTCTCCAGGGTGATGGATCTCCAGGAGCACGATTGGGCTCCCGTTCTATTAGCTCTAAGTCAGGTTTTCTTTGTATGTGTAAAGATGGGGATTGTGTCCTGAGCCTGTCATCCAGCCTGGCTTACATTGCTTCGGTACTGCGGGCTTTCTCAGAGCGGGCCTTCTTGATTGAGTCAGGGCCTAATTTAGTTGCAATCATGCCTGTCTTTCTTTCCAATCAGGATGCAGCTCCGCCTCGTGTGTTGCTAGATGAAAACCAGATTCGGTTATCCAGTTTCCCTCCTGTCGTAATTCGGGGACTGTGGCGCAGCTCCTGCTCCATTTCCCCTCCTGCACGCGCTGAACCTCAGTGCAATCCCAGCTAATAGTCTAATTGGATAACAATCAGTTAATGGTCGTGTGCCACAGAGTGTGCGCACGTGTCTGTGTGGTGTGTGATTATACTGTGCTAGACCATTTCTCACACACACACACACACACACACACACACACACAGTGAGTGTCTCATTTCCAAAATAGGATCTTTTTGGCAGTTTGTAGTCTATCTGTTTTTCTATAAACTGGTAGCATTGCAGTGACCCTGACATGGTGGTGGTGTGTTAGTGTTTGTTGTGCTGGTGTGAGTGGATCAGGCACAGCAGTGCTGCTGAACACCTCACTGTCACTGCTGTACTGAGAATTGTCCACCAACCAAAACTAGCCAGCCAGCAGCGTCCTGTGGGCAGCGTCCTGTGGGCAGCGTCCTGTGGGCAGCGTCCTGTGAGCAGCGTCCTGTGGGCACTGATGAAGGAAATGGAGGGTGACCAACACTGTGCAGCAGCAGATGAGCTATCATCTCTGACTGTACATCTACAAGGTGCACCAGCAAGGTAGGAGTGTCTGATAGAGTGGACAGTGGGTGGACACAGTGTTTAAACACTCCAGCAGCACTGCTGTGTCTGATCCACTCACACCAGCACAACACACACTAACACACCACCACCACGTCAGAGTCACTGCAGTGCTGATAATGACCCACCACCCACATAATACCTGCTCTGTGGCTGTCTGGTGGGGTGTCTGGTGGGTGTCCTGTGGAGTGTCCTGTGGGTCTCCTGTGGTGGTCCTGTATTATTTATTATTTCTTAATAATAAATGGAGTCTTTGTTTTGATAACCATGAAGAGGACCCGTAGATAAATGAAGCAATGAGGGAACTAGAATGCAGCCTGACTGCGTTGTCAGTCTCACCAAACCTCTCTGTGAAGCTGATTTAATTTCCCCTGGCCTTGAGACTATTCAACTGGTCTTCTCTTTGTCTGTTGCAGAAGGATCATCGGGCCGATGCTAATCATTGAGCACATTCTGCATTCTGGCAGTCAGAGTTCTATTATGCAGTGCGAGTTTATGACTGTACTCTGCGGGAATCAGCGTGGCTTGCTAACAAATTTATTCAGTTTTAATTGTTACAGGATGAGACAGAAAAGATCCCTGATGATCTCTGCCGACCGAGAAATGATACTGATCGGAAGGGAAGCTTCCCCAAGTTGACTTGGGTGGGCTGTCTTCAAAGGTGTAAATTGAGTTAGTATTCATGGCCCCTTCAAAATGAATTATTTAAGAAGGCCGTGGTGTGCGTTTGCAGGATGGAATGTAGTGATGTTGACAGAGTCTGCAAGGCTGTGCTCACTATATGGTGCTTTATTCAACCACTCCAGTCCGTGAACTGGGAAGGCGCTCAGGGTTGTTGTCGTTTGTGCAGAATGTGACTGAACACCAGGGCAAGGTTATGTTGGTTGTGTTGCTGTTTGTAATATTGTGTGGTCGATAGATCAATAAGCCTGCTCGCCCGAGGCTCCAGCCAGCGTTACAAGTGTTCACGTAAGCACAATCACATGCCTGCTCATTCTCGTCCCAGGGAAGCGACCAACAGCGCAGGATTAGTCCCTACAGCAATACGGTTGATCTCTACTGTTCCTTACTTTTAGCTTTTTCTGCATCTCTGTGCTGGATGTTTTGGGTTTCTAGTGACCAGTGGTGTGCAGTAACAGTGTAATGTGTTAGTGTACTGTAAGTAGGGTGTTGGTGTACAGTAGCTCAGTAAGTGTAACGCGGTGGTGAGTAGCGTGTTGGTGTAAGTAGCGTGTTGGTGTACGGTAACTCAGTAAGTGTAATGTGTTAGTGTACTGTAAGTAGTGTGTTGGTGTACAGTAACTCGGTAAGTGTGATGCGTTAGTGTACTGTAAGTAGAGTGTTGGTGTACAGTAACTCGGTAAGTGTAATGCGTTAGTGTACTGTAAGTAGCGTGTTGGTGTACAGTAACTCGGTAAGTGTAACGCGTTAGTGTACTGTAAGTAGCGTGTTGGTGGACAGTAACTCGGTAAGTGTAACGCGTTAGTGCACTGTAAGTAGCGTGTTGGTGGACAGTAACTCAGTAAGTGTGACGCGTTAGTGTACTGTAAGTAGGGTGTTGGTGGACAGTAATTCAGTAAGTGTGACGTGTTGGTGTACTGTAAGTAGTGTGTTGGTGTACAGTAACTCACTAAGTGTAACGCATTAGTGTACTGTAAGTAGCGTGTTGGTGTACAGTAACTCGGTAAGTGTAACGCGTTAGTGCACTGTAAGTAGCGTGTTGGTGGACAGTAACTCGGTAAGTGTAACGCGTTGGTGTACTGTAAGTAGGGTGTTGGTGGACAGTAACTCAGTAAGTGTGACGCGTTGGTGTACTGTAAGTAGGGTGTTGGTGGACAGTAACTCAGTAAGTGTGACGCGTTGGTGTACTGTAAGTAGGGTGTTGGTGGACAGTAACTCAGT
>CM067478.1:4204083-4214083 GCA_034552555.1 Semaprochilodus insignis
GTAAGTGAAATTCAGCGTAGTTGCTGCACGCAGCAGGTTTAAAAAGGTTACACTGATAAGAGGATTACTGTGAAGGCAGCATTAGTTCTGGCCTCTAATCCACAATATTATAATTTATAAATTTATATATATAATTTATCATTTATAAAGTTATAAGTTCTTCCCTCAGTGAAAAACGGAACAGGCCAGCACATCTGCATGAAAAATGCTCTTTTAATAGAACAAGCCAAAAATGCCCCGGGTTCCCCATAACACTCACACTACTACTGAACAAACAGCAACATGAACAGTCCCTTTGTGCAGGGGCGTGCGCCTCCCATGAGTTTTATTCCTGTGGCCCTTTGCATGGCCACACCTGTGTGCTCTTGGGAAGCAGACACCACAATACGCATTGTTCCAGTTTCCTCCTGACCTGCTTATCCCCTCACTGTGACCCACCAGGGGCTCACGGCCAGCAGTTTACTTTCTTCATCCCAGGGGTTTTCCAAGTTTATCGATTGGCTGACTCTGAAGGTTTAATGGACAGAAAGTGCTGTGAGAATGAGTTTCTCTCTCGAAAGTAACCCAAAAGAGTTTAAAAGGTACTGCACACTTCCTAACAGAATGCTGTTTGTCCCCCTAAGTGCACATTTTCAGGTGAATTCCGGCTTTACTTGATTAAATCTCCCATCAGCGATGCCCTGCTGAAAGCTTGTCCAGGTGGTGCAGGTGGCATTACAGGTAATGTGATGTTGGCAGCCTGGGCAGTGCTTTGGCAGAACAGCATGGCTGTCCCCATCTTACCCTTTCAGGTGTTCTCAGGACACAGTCTGGTGTGCAGGGTCCCGTTTGAGAAAGTTCAGTCCTAAACCAGGGCCAAACCAAACGCTATACTTACCGTATTCTGTGTTTTCCCTCCATCACTGCTTTCTGTCTTTCTCTTTTCCCCCTATTTCTTCTTTCTCTTCTCATGCTGCCTTGTGACTTGGGTATCTCATCACCATCACAACCACCACCACCACCACCATCATCATCGCCATCTTCAGGCTGCCGTCAGTCAAACTTGGGTCTATGCAGTTGCGTGATGGCTCTTTCTCTTCTCTCTCCTTGTTCTTCAGGGTGCATTAGTGTAGATGTCATTCTCCAGCCTCCCCTGCCTCCTCCTCGTCTCTCCTCATTCTGCATGTGATAACATTCCTGCTAGCAGTATAATGTAGATGCCATCGTTCTGTTATGCAGAAGGGTTCAAGTTTGCAGTGCAGTGGTTGAAATGTGCAGTCTACCTGAAGTATCTGCTGTAGGTGCTGTATGGTTTTGAAGGTCGTTCCTTTATTTGTGCTATTTTCCAAATTTTTGAGTAATTGCAAAGACAGTAACAGCATGAATAACTATCACTGACTTAGACACATTAACAATGACAGAAAAATAGAGAAAATATAATAAATATGATTTAAATATGATAAATATGAGACTTTCTAATTGAAATGAAGTTCTGGACATTCTTCTTCTTAAGCTACACTTTAGATATACAGTAAACTGGGGGTTGCACAGACTAGTAGACTAGTTGACTTTCCTTCTCAGCAATGACGCTTTAAGCTTGAAATGGACTAGTTGCTGATGGTGACTAGTTATGACACTAACAACATGGACACCTCAGAGAAGATCAGAGGTGAGGAGCCTGGTGATTTCGGCGTCCCTATCTCCGGTTTCCTAAAGCCTAGCAGTGTGATCCAGGGCTCGTTGGAAAGGACACATTCCGCTCTACTGACCTGTGGAGTTTTCATCACGGATCACAGTCAAAGATCAAATCACAGTTGATTGTTGCAAAGCGCAAACGCTGACTTGGTCAAGTCTAGTCATCGCAAACACTGACTAGACTTTGATCACATTCATTTATTTAATTTCCAGCCACCAATCAGTACCACGTAACCATTTCTAGGTGGCATTTCTGAGGAGATACGGGATAACCCACTTGCATAAGGAAAGGGGGAAAAAAACGAGTTTCCGAATGGATGAAGATACAGAGAAAATGGAACCCTTAACCAATTGTGCAAGACCTGGTAGACGCCAAAAACTGCCCTTGTCAGATAAACAGCACTCTCAGGATTAGATCAAGCTCCATGTTTGCTTCAGATCTGAAAACATCCACAGGTCTTTCTGTTTATCCTTTCTTCATCCTGTGAGAAGACAACTCGGCGCTATGGGTCTGAAAGGATATCTGATTTCAATCAAACTACCAAGATACAAGTTTTTTTGACATCACTGATTGGTGCTACTTGGATGGTGAAAAGAAAATGTTAAACCAGCTTCTAAGCCTGAACTTTGGAGGTGTGAAAAACTGAAAGTGCGAAAGAGAATGTAAGCTGTAATAAGGAAAGAGTGGACTCACTGCATGCTGAAAGTTTTTATCCCCTATTTAGTTGGAGAGACGTCTGTGTGGCATCAGGCCTTTTCCTGATGCTGAAAAACGAATTCACTTAAACAAATTTCTAAGAAATAACTTGATTGTGTAAGGCTGTTTATATTTCCACCACTGAACTTCAGCTTTGAATGCCGTAAATACAGCTAGTTTCTTTCTTCCTTTTACTGTTTCTTTCATTCTTTGTCCCCCCTTTTATCTTGTTGGAATGCTTGACAGAGTGATAGTGCGGGGTATCTGCTATCATGGTTATTATTGCTAATCTTAAGTGGACTCTGAGTGAACAGCTGCTGTTTCTGTGACCTGGTTTTATTGCCCCACCTGGTCCAGTTTGGTCAAACAGCAGCTGTAAAGCTAAATGCTCCCTTATTGAGTAGCACCTGAATGAGCTGCTGCAGTCTTTTCCTTGCTTTCTCTCACTCTGTCTGTCTCGTTCAGTGTCCTCCCGAGCTAAGAGGATAAGTAGCAATGGAATGGTTTCCCGAACACGCATTAGGTATAGTCCACGTCCTGTGTTACGGGGACAGTTGGACATTAATTAGACCTAACCTGTGGGTGAGAAGCCAGAACGTAATGTCTTGTTGATTTGATTTGTCGGTATTTTTAGAATGTAATGTGCAGCCATCACATTACGCAGCCGTTCCAGTTACATATTCCAGCCAGAATAGATCTATTTAGGTCTTCTCTTTTGCGATGCCTCTCTCAATTCAATTAAATCCAGTGTCTGTCTCTCTGCGGTTTCATTGAGAGCTTGGAGTGGGTCCATAATGAAGACTGTGCATACACTCATAATGATGTGAATAGGCTGTTGGCGGAGTCAAGGAATGTGTGTATGTGGCAAATAGACCACATACATACTGTGCTCTCCAGCACACGTCCATGAGCTGAATGTTGGACCAGGGAAGCCATAACATGCTGGGCACATCACTGCTCAGGTAGACAAAGCCCAAACCCACTGTGTACCACGAGTTTAAGACCCGACCTGACCTGACCTGACCCGTACCGACTGGTGCTGCTAAATTGGAAATCTGAGTCTGCTCACGTGCTCTAACATTAACAGAGATGGATTATTGTCCAGAGTTTTACATGGAGCTTTGCATAGGTACTAAGCGCTGGGATAAACTGGTGTCTTTGGCTAGCAAAGAACAGCATCTGCCTTCCTCTGATCAGCTTTTAATCTTGGCCCTGCTGCACTAAAGATCCTCTTGCTACTGCAGAAGTGCTTAACAGGTCAATGTCCTACATGTTCTTGTATTTTAACCAAAAGGTCCACTTGGAACACGTGTGGTTTTCTGTAGTGTTAATTCATTGTTACACCGGATTTCTTTGGCTAAAAGGAGAAAAAAATTCAGGAAAATTAGTTTTCCATGGTACAGACCCTTCAACAGATTAAAGGTGGACCTAACAAGCCAATGCTTGAGTGCACAACATCTGCTACAAAATTTTTTTTTTATATATATATATATATATATATATATATATCTCAATATCAGGCCCTGTTGAGCTCAGGTTTGGTAGCAGACCTCTGAACACTGGTCTAGAGAACACCACTTGTAGAACAAAACCTTGTATCGCTGTATTTGGCATTTTTTTTAATGTATTTTTTTTTTGTTCAGAATTTGAAATATTGAGGCACATACACGCAGTCCAGTGAACACATACACTAGTTGGCAATGTATGTGTTCATACACTGCCAACTAGTGTGGTGGGCAGACCTAGCCACGGCGCCTGGGGAGCAGTTGGGGCTTGGGTGCCTTGCTCAAGGACACTTTAGTGGTTACTGTCTGTTCAAGGAATCAAACCGGAGACCGTCTGGTCACAAGGCTGGTTCCCAAAACTTGACTTAAACATGATTTAAACTAAGGGTACAATACAGTTGGGTGTATATGACATGCTTAGCAGAGGATTGTTTAGATCCATCGACCTCTGGGTTATGGGCCCAGCATGCCTCTGCTGCGCCACTCTGCTAGCCCAGCACCCCAGAGGGGACTCGAACCCCCAATCCCTGATTAAGGAAGCCAGGACCTTATCCATTAGGGTTTTTTTTTTTTTTTTTTTAAAAAGTCGAACCAGCAGCCCTCCGGGCACAAGGCTGGTTCCCTAACCTCCGGCCCATGACTGCCCCGTTTCGATGCCAGCTGCCCTTCACAGCTGTATGCAAAAGTTTGAGCACCCCAGGTCAAATCCTGTTATGTTAGTTGTGAAAATGAAGTTAACCCGTTCTTTACAGAGAACCCACATTGTAATGCATTATTACTGTTTATTGGCTGAATTTAATATATTGCCACAAAAAAAACATAAGATGATGGTTGTGCAAAAGTTATGGCACATTTTATGTTGGATTTAATCTAATCTAATATGTTTAAATAAGAAAGAAAAGACAATAAAAACTTTCACTGAGAAGATCAACAAAACTTGGTCTAAGAGTTTCCAAACATCTGCGAAAATATAATAGTTAATAGGACTAATGGTAATGGCCCAGAATCACATGGAATCTCCGTTTTGGAGGTTTGTTTCCAGTTTAGGCATCTGGTGCAGGAGGATAGCAGCAGTAGCAGCTTTAACTGTACATCTTCATCCTTTGGCTTTTCTTATTCAAGTCTTTTGTCTCACTTTATTTTTAATCCTGAAAACTGAAGGAAAAATACCCTTTAAAACTGTGGACACTCTGCTTTTGTGTGACCTGACAAATACTGAACAGGTCCCCTTCTCAAACCCAGCTAGACTTTGTTTCTGAGCCAGATTTCTTTTTGCATGTCCAGAGATGGAGAGATTGAGACAGAGGCAGAGAGAGATTCTTGCTTAGATGATTCAGCAGAATGATTCATCTGGGCTTCTTATCTATGTGAAATGTAGAATCGATCTGTTTGCGTAAGTCAGCGTCGTCTTCCTGGCCCACTTTTGACCCGATACCCTCAGGCTGAATGGACGGCTTCTACGTTTTTTTTTTTTTTTTGTTTGTTTGTTTTTTTTTTCCCCCCTTCACCCCCTTTTTTTGCTGTGCTTTTGTGCTGACCAAGTCAGCAGTGAGACAAAGATGAGCGACTTGAAGCTTTATTGCAAATCGATGAGGAAATGACTGTTCGCTTTTACTTAAAACAGAGCGGCAGAGCCAGGCAGTGTCTGCCTGCTTTCCCCTCAAAAAAAGTGCTTAGAGAGCAAACGATAATGTGTGCTCATTTTGTGTCTCTTGCAGCTTCGAAAAGTGGAACGAGACAAGAAGACCATGGATCAAGAGATAGTGGAGCTCACCAACAAGCTCGTGGATGCCAAGAACACAATCGACAAGCTGGAGGAGCTGAATGTATGTGCGACATCAGTTCTGTGTGTATGTGTGTGTGTGTCTGTGTGTGTGTGTGTGTGTGTGTGAGAGAGAGAGAGAGCGCTGTATAACTTCAGATGGTAACCAGTGGAGCTGAAAATTGAAAGTTACATTAAAAGGTTCTGTGCGAAGCTTTCGTAGGACTGTATTGTCAGATGTGTCTGCAAGCCCAGCAGCTGATTTCTGCCTGATAGAGGTCTACAGGGGGAAACAGCACATTCACATTACAGAGGCTGTACTTTTTAAATAAGTTTGGATGCAACTTTTGAAATTCTTTTATCTGTGAGTGTATTATTGCGCTCTGGATACGCTGGCTGTATGTAGATACACTGCTGGGCAGCTCTGATAAAATGCAGAATTTTTCAATTACACTCATCATCAAAAGAATAGCTGCACCCAGAAGGAATTGTGGGATTGCAGTGCTGTTGGGAAGGAAGATAAAGGTTACCAAGAACAATAAATGATGATACATTTAGACCGATATGATCAGTATTTATTGAGCTACACATACAGAAGTAGTGTCTCTCTGTGGTGTCGGGCCACCATATTTGCCAATGCAACATGCCAGACGTCTCGGTATGGAGTTGTAGAGGTTCCTAATGGTGTCCTGTGATAATCCATCCCATGCAGCTTGAATATTCTCACTCAGTGAGAACCAAACAACAACTATATGCTGTGACATCACAACCACAGATAAAGAAACAGGATGCTCTTTTCATACTGACCAAATAACATGCCTGGACTTCAGTTTACAGGAAATAATAGAAGTCGCAGTCGCAATACTGATCAGGAAAATCGTGATTAGAGATTCTTCCCAAATTGTTCAACCCTAGTATGGGTAATGCATCACTCATCTCTTATGAATAAACATACCCACATTGGCCTATTAGTCATTAGTCATTCGGTTATTCAAAATCAATTAGTCTTTGTTTTTATGCCTTTTATGTGAATTCAGAGAGCCGTTTCATAAACGGGCCTCCCTATGCGGCTCCATTAAAAAATGCGTTTATTCCACCTGCTAGCTGAGTGTACGTATGCGGCAAGGCTGTGGGGAGCTAATTACAGAGTCTGAGGGACCGGTTAGCCGTCTGTTCATGCCGCTTAAGCGTAGTGTTTCATCTCCTCAGGCAGATCAGCCACCCATCAGTCATAGCTGATCACTCAGGATGCTCTCTGAGGAGTCTCCTCCTCGGATTCCTCTCAGACAGGAGACGATGCACTCGTGGCTTGTTTACTGAGTTACTCTTATTATAAGCACCTTGAACACATAGTGGCCTAGCTTTTGAAATACTATAGATCTGAATCCAGGCCAGAGGGTAGCTTGAGAGCTGAGCTGAATGATTTGAGGAAAGTATATTGGGATTTCTCTGACCAGTAGCATGATGGGAGAGTTTGATCGCTGGTATGTAAACACCGTCAAATATAGGTTTACTGCTTATTTAGGATAGTCAATAAAATGCTGTAGTGACCTGCTACCGGGGGTCCTGCCTCCAAAAAGCTTTGGAGGCGTGACCTTGCAAAGGGCCACGGGATGAGGCTCAGAGGAGGCATGTGCCTTCTGGAAGAGATGTCGTTGTTTATTAGTATATGGGCTTCCTGTTTCCCCTACGTCAACCAGGAGTGCTCATACACATAGAGGGGCAAATTGGATGGCTGGCTAGCAACCTACGTCCAGCTTAGGTCAGTCACCAGCAGTAGGGTTGAGGAAAGTGCATTGGGGCTCAGGTGCACATGAGCAGCTCACTCACCAGGGTACATAGCAGAGGAGGCGGTGCATGACTAAGAAATAGGCTGTTGCTGCTGC
The DNA here is from genome assembly GCA_034552555.1 of Semaprochilodus insignis. Classification (NCBI taxonomy): domain Eukaryota; kingdom Metazoa; phylum Chordata; class Actinopteri; order Characiformes; family Prochilodontidae; genus Semaprochilodus; species Semaprochilodus insignis. The sequence goes on from CM067478.1 coordinate 4,211,608, forward strand.
CGCTGTTACCAGTAGCTCGGGACTTGACACAGTCATTAGGAATCCTGCCATGCTTGTGCTGCACTGCTAGGACTGGCAGGGACTGCGACCACCCCACGGATTTGGCTTGGCCTGGTAGGCTACTGGGATGGTGGAGTTTTGAATAGGGTGGATATGTACCGACCTGCTACTGGCCATGCTTCCTCTGAGGCCGGGAGGAGTAGTCAATCGAAGGCCATGCAGGGAGGCTCATGGGAGGCATTCTGTCTGGAGAAGAGACATTTTTGTGGTGGTGTTTGTTAATTTAAGTTGTTTAGTTTATGCTCTACAGGACAAGGATAAGGTGTAGGACTTCAAAATAATAGATGGAGTTTAAGTTTGCCTTGATGCTGAATGTGTCCCTTTTGAGGCTTGAATGCTGAGCGTAGCATGCCAGACTTCTCATGCAGGTTCATAAGCTCTGCGTTACTGGGATCCATTTAGAATATTTTAATTGAATACTGTTGCATATAATTAAACGCTTATGGCATGAAAGTGGCACTTTTTTTAAGGTAGTTAAATGCGAATATACGATTCACTCATTCTTTTGATTTCTCTGTTTGTACTGACAGCCTTTCCTCTTCTCTTTTAGGAGCGCTACCGTCAGGACTGCAATTTGGCTGTGCAACTTTTGAAGTGCAACAAGTCCCATTTCAGGAACCACAAGTTTGCGGATGTAAGTATCGGGTTTGCCCACTAAACGCATATTCCTCTTGCGGTCACCTGTAGGAGTCTAAAAGTGTTTTGCGCTCTGCAGTAACCCAGATGGACAATACCAAGACATAGTGTGCAGGATCGCTTTGACAACTTTCCTAACATTGTAATGGAGGCAGGAGTGCTTCTCAGAGTACAGCCTGTCACTGGATTGCAGACAGACTGAGAGACTGAACAAAACACTGTAGAGAGGCGGCGGGGGGAAACGATAAGCCTGTAATGGGGCAGATGCCTCATACTAGTCTTTAGCATGGACTCTGTCAGCATAGCTGGAAGGCAGAGCAAAGCTGGACACAGGCAGGCTAGCTAGCAACAGCAAGGTGAGTTATTGACAAGGTGTCAAAGCCCAGACTCATAACTCTGCCTGGCCTTTGTGTTTATCCGCTGGCCAGAATGCAGCAGGTGTCTGAGTGATGGACAACTGCGTATCAGTGTAAAGGAGCCAAGGAGTTAACAGGCCTTTATCAAAGCATGACAGAGCGCAGAGCCCTGGGGAAATGACACTTGAGCACAATGCGACCTGGAGCCTGCAACATGCAGTAAAGCTGGCCTGTCAGTAGGTTGCACCCATGCTGCAGCGGTTCCTTTTGTATATACTTCATCCATTTTCTTTAATAGTTGTATTTAGCTCTGTTTTCTGAACACTAGAAACTTGAATGAAGACTCAAATCTGCCCACACCCTGGGCACAACTAGAATATCTGATTTCTATGAATTAACATGAATTAACATCATCCACACAGTCAGCTGATACAGCATATAGATTTGTGACAGCAGTAAATATTGTTCTTAGAGAATCTGAATAGCACAACGCTACAAATTCCTATTAACTAGTTAAGTGTACTATGATTAAAAGAGTTTAAACTCTAATGTGTGACTTTGTTATTGGGGGAAAAAGAAGTTCATTGCTGTATTGTTACCCTAAACACTGGAGTTCATGGAGTTGTGGAGCACTCACACAATGATGCAGTATGAATAATGCATACAGCCAGTCTGTGAAGAGGTAGTAAACTGATGCATAGCCTGACAAGCAGGGATGCACCAAATGTTCAGCAACTGAAATTATACAGCCGAAAATGGCGGGGAGGAAAAAAGCACTTTCGGTGTTTGGCCTAATAAGTGAACAAACCGAATGATCTACACAGAACAATGTTTTTACCTTGATGGCATTACCTTTTTCTAGTTCCCAGATGTAGACGGGAACCAGAGCGGTACTTTTACTCATTAGCTTCAGAGCTAGCTCCATCTGCTCGAGGCTAATACCCACTGTAACGCTTTGTTTTTCCACTGCAAGTCACACCGGAGCACGCTGACGCTTCCCAGCTGCTATTCAGTTTCAAGCAATCGAGCCAAACAGAACTTCAGACAGAGTAAAGAATAGGACGGAGCCATTACAGCGAGGCAGACAGACAGCAGCTTTTCAGAAATGAATGAAATTAATGAAAAATTAATGAAACACTGAAAAACCGTGTTCGGTCTTCAGCCTTCCTTCAAATGTTTAATTTTGTTCGGTTTCGGCTTTGGACGAAAAATTTTATTTCAGTGCATCCCTACTGACAAGTGAGTTTATATGAGTTTATTTTATGGTTAGCGTTTATCAAGCCTAGCTTTTATCAGCTCTCGCATGTTGCAGAAGGACATTTGCAAGCCTCAGGTGCCAGAATGTAACTGCTAAACCATGTGAGGTGGAACAGGAAGTTTGAATAAGGACATTTGTAGTTTTGATGCTGGTAATGTTTTCTTTC
>CM067478.1:4215809-4252449 GCA_034552555.1 Semaprochilodus insignis
CTTGAGACTTGCTTGACTAACACTGATAAAAGACTTGACTTTGACTTGGTATTCATGACTTGAGACTTAGACTTGAGGCAGATGACTCCAAATGACTTGATTTATGATTAAATATTTGCATTTTTGTTGAAACGTGATTGGGTGATTTCTGTTGCATTGCACGCAAACCTGGCAACCTATCAGAACGCGGGAGACCAGCAGAGACCAACCTATGAAGTAGCTTGTATAGTGAAGCTTGTACAGCTCTGGAAATAAATAAAAGACCGCTCCAGTTTCTTCTTAAATCAGCATCTCCACAAGAACAGCAGGTTCTTAGTGAGGAACAGAAGGTTCAGTTCTAGCTTTACTGGCAGATACAGTGAGCGTCTGGTTTATAAGAACAAGGTCAAGCAGCAAGCACACAGGACAACACAGCTACCGACTGGCAGAGGGCCAAAACCACTCTCTGCTGACTGTGATGAGCGCCACCTCATTCCAATGTCACTTAACCACCGTAAGATGACCTCAAGTGACCTACAGAAAGACCGGCGAGCGGTGGCTGGGGTGAAACGCACAGCGAGCATGGTTCTAAAAACAGGCTTCTGGAGGCGTCATTAGTGATTTTCTAAATAAACAGATTTAAAATAAAATATTTGAACTGGAATTTGGGAGACGTGTTTCCAGTAGTGTATAGAATCAAACAGAACTGCTCATTTTGGTCAAACACAAACCCAGAAACTGTACAACTAGAGGAACTGATCATTTTGAGGTGGTCTCTTCAATTTTTCCAAAGCTGCATATATAAAATTACATCCATATGACATACTCAGATATCATGTGTAGTGTACAGAGAACCATCTTACAAACATACTACTACTACTACTACTACTACTACTACTGCTGCAATATCTGAGGTTTAAATAAGACCAGCTCCTCCAGAATCCTCCTAACAATGTGATCATTAGCAGCTGATGGTACACCTGATTTTAATACATTTTACAAATAATTTTTGATGAAGACTTGAAGTTTTCTGTGTTTGGTTATGTTGCCTGAGTCTCTCAGTATTGTTCATATGACCAAATGTTTAACTATGTTTAAAAAACAAAGGTATTTATTCGTTCATTTGGTATATATATATATTTTTTCTTTTCACATGACTACTTGGCTCTGGCTTTTTGTGCACTGTAACAGGGATACAATGATGCAGTGTCATGTGAGAAGCACCTTCAACAGGTGCGCTAAAAGTTCAAGAAGAAATGAAACAGTGTAAGTTAATGTTGAAAATATAATTCCCCTCTTTATGGCCACTGACTTTAACTGATTTAAATATGGAAACTGGAGTTAGAGCATCGTAACTCCATATGACTTGACTTGAGCCTTGCTTGACCTATAGAAGGATTTGACTTGGCTTGCCTGAATCTTCCTGCATTAACTCGGGACTTGCTTAAGACTTTAAGGTTAAGACTTGAGACTTGCTCATGACTTGCATGTGTGACTTACTCCCACCTCTGGCCAAATGAACCTCACTTGAACCTCTAGCTAACAATGAAAGCTTGCAGTTGTATACAAAAGTTTGGGTCAGTTTATATAATAAATTGGTTTTCTAGGTGTGTACCCGCACTAGGCAATCATTACTGGACCCTTACTCACCCCTGATGTCCAGTCCGTTTGACTAGTGTGATCTCTGAACCATGCATAGGTTCTCATGGAGATGGGCTCAGGCTCAGCTCAGTTGGGCACATCTAGTGTGATAACTAACTGTGCCCGAGCACGGAACTCAAAGTCGCTAATGATGTGAGTGTCCCATTCAACAAACATGGCAGCAAAGGGATTATTTTGGCCTACAGAGCCAGAATATAACTGAGGCAAGGTGGAACGGGCAAATTCAGACAAGAAATAAGAAGCCCACCCGGCCTTGTGTGAGACTGGAGCATCAGCCAAAATGCAGAAGAGGGCACGACATGGGAAAATACCTCTCAACCAGAAAATCTGTCCTTTGGATAATTCAGACGCTCTGTGGCTCCAACGAAACAGGGCAACGGTTGCTCTGAGTTTTGGCAGATGAGGGTCTGTAGTGGAGTGTAGCGCAAGGCTGTGCAGACAGCTCGCTAACCTGAAGCGAATACGTTTGTAGTTATCACTTCTGTCCTTACAGTTTTCTCTGTGGGGAAGTATAGTGCTCTGATATACGGGCCTGCAGAGGCGAACCTGCTAAGCAGATCTCCCTTCATTTTGAATGAAGTGCTATGTGTACAGTGAGCAGCAAGTTACAAAGATTTGTAGCTAGCCTAAGGCTGTAGGTGCTGCAGTTGCATAATTTTTGGCACATGCCAAAAAATGCATCCCTTAGCATTAAGTATAATCCTAGATTATGGCTAAAATGACCTGCACATTTTAGTGCACAAGTGCTGCTTATTTAGGTCAAGTAATATCAAATTCTGTTTGTTCATTTGTTTCATTGTTTCTTTGTAGGAAATAAAAGACATAAACAAGTATACGTACAACTTGACACTGTTTGAGGCAAGATTGTACTTTAGGTATGTAATTTGCACACTGCTAACTACTGGCTTTGAGCTCCCATTATTTGTTTGCTATTATGCATTTAGTTCTCAAGGCTGATTGGTTGAAAGTGCTGTGTTGGTGGTAACTGTTGTAAATGTTGGTACACTGTACTGTGTAAGTGCGTCATTCCGCAGGGGCACCGGTTGCCTGCTTTACGCTCTATCTAAGACCCCGTTTACGTCACTTTGTGCGACTAGTAACTGGATTGTATTCTGATAAGATTTTAGCCACTTGCATTTACACTTGGCTGTCAACTGTGTCTCCAGTTAGTCAGAATGAAGTCTGTTTGCTTTGTGGGACTGAATATGTAAATCCGCTCGTTACGCTTCATGTTCTTAATCTTTCGTTGGCACTGTGGCTGTGTTCCTTGGAAGCCGTTCTCAGAGAGACACAGTTCCTGAAAGTCTTCATGATTATCTTCCTCACAGACACGGATCACGTTCCCAGTGATGTACTGCATGGGGAAGTTTTGGTGGTATTGGGGGGGGGGGGTTGGTTGTGGAATGTGTCTTGGAAAGGCATTTATGCTGCTATGACGTGGCTCAGACGTGTTTCTCGCACCTCCTGAAGTGATTTGATCAGATTTATGTTCATTGTAAATGCCTTGTGGGTGCATTTGGACAGGCATTTTAATGTGGCTTGGTCTTATCCAGATATGATCCTGATACTCGGAATACGCTGATCGTATTAGAATTGAAAAAGAGTGCTATTTGAGATAATGTTTGGCCAGCAGCCCGTATGGTCACACCCTGAAGAAGAGTGCAGCCTACATCCAATTTTGAACCTGCTGACTTAAAAGCTTGCTTGCAGCTGTTATGACAGAACAACCTAAATAAATGGAATAGGCCAGAAACATAGAATACAGTTCAACAAACAAGAGGAGCTGTGAAACTGAAACTAAACCACATTCAGGTTGATCTGCTGAATATTAAAAAGCCGACTGCAACAGTTTAATGGCTCTGACTGTTTGGTGGAAGGAAGCGCAAAATATGAAAGCACATTTGCTTTACGTTTTTCTTTATTTGCAGAGCTGATTTATATGAGATATAACACACTCCATCGCTAATACACTCATCATCAGAAGAACAGTTGCACCCAGAAGGAAGTGTGGGATTGCAGTGCTATTGGGAAGGAAGATAAAGGTTACCAGGAACAATAAATGATGATACATTTAGACTGATATGGGCAATATTTACTGAGGTACACATACAGAAGTAGTCTCTCTCAGTATGCTGTCAAGCCGTAATGTTGGCTAACCCAACATGCCAGGTATTGTAGAGGTTCCTCATGGCGTCCTGTGATAATCCATCCCATGCAGCTTGAATATTTTCACACAGTTCCTGCAGATTGTGCGGTAGGGGTGGAGGTGGAGTGACACCAGGCCCTCTGGACGCGTGACAACAAACCGTTCATCTTGGTGCTAACCATTGCGCCTCCACAAAAAGATTCATTGGTTGTCTCCACCAATGAATGGGGACTCCTCGCTGAAGATGACCCGCTGGCACTCATGACAGTGTGGCACGACACTGTTGCAGTCTTTGGCGACGTTGACGTGGTGTTAAGGGCAGTTGTTGTAACGGTCTGCGTGCATGTAGTCCTGCATGATGCCACCGTCTGCCAATGGTGCTGGCACTAACAGGATGACTCATGGAGGGCGTCACTGCTCACTGAACGTCGGTAATCGTGGCTGTTGGGTCAGTCAGGTACAGCGATAAGGCCTGTCCTTACTTATGTCATGAGAAGAATCATTCACATGTCTCATGATGTCAAACCTACCCACCAAGTTTCATTCCTGTGGGTTGATTCCTTCTGGGTGCAGATATTTATGCAACTATTCTTTTGATGTTGAGTGTAACATCACAGGACAGTGATGGTCAGCAGCCAAATTACAGCTGCAGTGTTTTTCACGTTGACACAGTTCTATTTTAACATTAGTCTTTTTTTTTTTGCCCAAACTGTTCCTTTAAGCCATGATGGAGCGTTTTTTCCCTACCTGCTGTAAATAATTAAGTGCACTTGAACGCTCTTGTGTGGTTGTTGTGGGTCCCTGTGGTGAATGGGCTGTGATGGTGTGAATAAGAGTCCCAGTCGTGATGGCTGGTATGTGGTTGTACATGAGGTGGGAGGGAGGGAATCTGTAGCATGTGCCATACACATGACACAGGACATGTTGGCTCTGCTCTTATGGGAAAGTAGAGCACAGGGTGTAGCATGTAGATCCCTGACCTGGAATCCCATGCCGGGGTCACGCTCGGAAGTGCTGTATGGACACATTGATCTCGTATGCCCTCGCATCCAGAGGAAGTTGGGGGTTTTGCGGGCCACTCGCTGCCTCCACAGGATCGTTAAGGCCTGAGCTGAGCTGGACTATGCGTTCACTGATTTTCCCTGCCTGTTTTCCACGAATCGATGGCCCTGCCTGGCTCTGTCCAATCAAGGCAGCAACTTGAAATAAAGCCCTTAGATACCTACCTTTCTCTCTTTTCTCACTCTCTCGATTCTCACTACCTTTATTTATGTGCTAATTTGAGAGGTGCGTCTGTTGTCCTCCTTTTTTTTTTTTGTAAATTATTTATTTAATTAACCTCCTATCCTGTCTATTGCTCCTGCTGATGGAGGCTGAGAGACTTCAAGGGGCTACACCATAGAATATAGGTTAGAATAAGGTCAACGTATTTGTGGAATAAGCCGTGCTAGGATTGGTCTGTATTCAAATTACTATACTCATAACTACCTAATTGCTACATTATGTACTTTATTGGTTATATACTTTTAAGGGTAAATGTGTAATTTTGGTGGCTAACTGTGACCAAACTGGGAACAGCACAGCGTCACCAGCAGTGGTGGACAGTAAATGCAATTAGTTAGTTACAGTACTGCTGTACTACTGTGAGTAGTTTTTCCGTGTATCTGTACTTTACTGAAGTATTTCCATTTTGGACGACTTTGTGGGTAAATAGACCACAATATAGAAATATGTACACATGCCCTCGTGACTGGCGAAGGTCTTTTTCTGCATTTATACAAACACTATTTCCTTTTATAGTAAATTAGTTTTGGCTGGTTTGTTTATGAACAGAGACCTACAGAAGCAGTTTATTAAAGGAAAACTGATTTGTGAACCTGTTTAAAGCAGGTTTTTATAAAACTTTAACTTGTAACTGACTAAGAAACTTTAAAAAGTAACTAATGGAAACTGTTCTCCTTAAGCGTTCTGTGCTTATGATCATTCGAATAGACATCAGTGTCAGACTAATTAGTGACCTATTAAAGACCGGTGGACTGAGAAACACTAGAGTCTCTTCACCTAAACTGAGCTGATTAAGAGTCTTGTTCCAGAAATGATAATAGGACATTAGAGCCATAATAAATCATGCTACTGTTACTCTCCATACTTAAGTACATTTGAAGGTAAATACTTTAGTACTTTTACTGGATTAATATTTCTATTTACTGGATCTCTACTTTAACTCAACTACATGGTTTGTGTACTTCATCCACCACTGGTCACCAGCAGAGCAGCACCACGTGAGGAGGTGGGGGGGAGCACATCTAGGTATACCTAATCAGTCCTGGGATTTGAACCCACAACCTTCCGGATGTTGGCTCACCTTTCACCTTTCCAATATAGCCAATATGTTGATGATTTAGATGCAAAAGGAGCTGGAGTGGACCTTATGTATGTGGTTATTTAATTTGGCACCTCCACACAAACTGTCCCTTAGCAGACACTTAATCGCTAAGTGGGCTGTTTAAAAGCACAGCACGTCAGATGGTATTTGCTTCCACTGTTAAAGGTTTGTCATAAGATGTATTAACACAAGCAAGTGGAAATTTCAGTGTGGTTCCAAAGGGATCCAAGTCCAACCAATGTTTTCGAAGTGCTTTATTTAATTGTTGTTAAGTTCTGAAGTTATTTAAAAAAACCGTCATGTTTGTATCTCTCTTCTCCCACCAGTTACCATATGAACTGCAGGAGATGGTGAACAAGCACATGAAGAGCAGCCTGCCTGACAAGAGCCAGAGCCCTCAAGGAGCCCAGAGCCAGGATCCAGACACACTGAGCCTGACCCCTGCAGATGTGGTTCCCACCTCTGTCATCGCTCGGGTGCTGGAGAAACCCGAACCACTAGTGCTGAACTCCGCCCAGTCCAGCAGCAGTGCCGGTCGGCCGGTGGCCGAAGACGTGTTTGTCCATGTGGATATGACTGGACCCCAGAACGAGAATGGGGGTCCAGGACATGCTAGGCAGAGTGGCAATGCTACTTCCGATCAGCAGCACATTAACGGCATGTGCCGAAGCCAGGTTAGTCCAGATGGTCCATCGGCTGATGAGGTGCCGCCGTCCTTTGAGAAGCTGAACCCCTACCCTGCTCCTCCTCCTCCACACCCTCTGTACCCTGGCCGCAAGGTGATCGAGTTCTCCTCTGATGATAAAGTCAAGATCCCCAAGAACAGCCCGCTACCCAACTGCACTTACGCCACACGCCAGGCCATCTCCCTTAGCCTGGTGCAAAATGAGGAAGAAGCGGGAGAACGGCAGCGCACTGTCCCCAACAGCCCCGCGGTGTCTGATGGAGGCTGGCGCTCTGGGACCTCCTCTTCTTCAGGTAGGGATGCTCCTGGTAGTTGGATCCCGTTAAAATAGTCAAAAATAATAGTGATAATTAGGTTTGGTGTAAACTCTTAGTCTTAGTAGTGCTAGTACTATTAGTACTAGTAGCATCAACAAGATAACTGAGTAACTCGGTAAGCAGTTTTGCCAGTAGTAGTGCTACTGATCAAAGCCTAACAAAACCTATTCCCTTCCTTAGGCGGAGGGCACACATCACTCCCACGAACGCCCCAGCAAACGGACATCACCGACCCACTATCTAGTCAGTCCAGTCCTTTCAGCAGCCCACCGCAGCCACCCAGTGCCTTTGCCAGCTCAGGGAGTTCTGAGGAGGACCTGCTCACCAACTGGCAGCGGATGTTTGTGGAGAAAATGGCACCATCCTCAGAGGGCACCCTGGTCAACCGTACCTCCTTCAGCAGCGAGACTGTAAAAGAGCTTCACAGGAGTCGCAACAGCAAGTCGGGAAGAGAAGCTTCAGACCGAGGGATCTTGCGGGGCGCATATTCAGATGGGGAAGAAGGCTCCTCTGCTCAAAGCTGGACGGCCAGCAGAGAGTCCAGTCTGGACACGGACACCAGTAGCGTGGCTGACCTGCGCACCAAACGAGGACAGTATGGTGCCGACTTTTCACAGGAGGAGAGCGAGCACTTGCTGATGGCGGTTGACCATGAGGATGGCGCCAGCAGTGACACAATGGTCACCGTGGAGGGTAGCCCAGCTTCTGCCAAGCGACAGGAGTTTGCAGAAGACGCTGGATCGGCGGGCAGCTCCACTGAGGAGAGGGATGTCCTGCCGCAGGATTTTCCCGTCATTGGTTCCAGGGTCCTTGCCGGTCTTGAGGATTACACGGATAAACCCCCATCTCAACGGCACCACCCCCAAAGCAGCTCTAGTCGGCCGCACAAGAGCCCCAAAAGGATGGGAGTCCACCACCTGCACCGCAAGGACAGCCTTACCAGAGCTCAAGAACACGGAAACCTGCTGGACTGAGATGGAGGCCCGCACCCTGTTCCTCAGTTCACTCACAGTGCTCTTCTGCTTGCTAGCAATCACAAGTCTTAGCAGCCCAGAAAGGGAGGCAGGGAAACGGTGTTGTGATCACCTTTTTTGCCGATTCATTACTGTAACTCTTCAGCCACTTCTCAAAAGCTAGAAGTTTACTTTGATGTGGTATTCACGGACGTACGAGTTAAGGCGGTCAGTTAGCATCTTAAGAAGTCATTTTGAAATGTCCCAGATCGACGGAACAGTGTTTCAGGTGCCCTGTAGGAATGCCCGTGTGTCTCCAAGACTCCCAGATGTGGCGTAAACGAGAAGAGGACCACAGGATATAGCCATATAAAGACACCTCCACATGTGGCCAGTGTATTGTAATGGGGGAAGATGGAATATCCCCCTAACGTGTTGGCTGTTCTGCTGTCAGCAACTCGAATAGCGCAAACGCAGCAAGGGCCTTCTCTTTTGCTTAAGGGTTTCCCAGTGACAGCCCTCCATCTCCAACAACTGGAGAAGGAGACTGTTCCCAGATCTGGTGGTCTGGCATGGATGGAATGGTGCAGGTTTCATAAAATCTAAAGGAATCTAAAGGATTCTTTCTTCGACTTACAGTGCCTGACCCTTTCTTGCTGACTGAAGGGTTTCCCTGTTGCCCTTTAAGAGGAAGTATTACTCCGTACGTCTGCTTTCAGCTCGCATGGAACTGAGGAGGAACCTTCTCCACTGCGCAGACAAAAATCTTCAAACACCTCTCGTCATAGATCTACCACTGTAATTCTTGACTTACCTGAAAAGACCTTTTTTATGAGTAACTATGGGAAGATTTTAAGGATTTTATTTAGGTTGTTGTTTTTTCGGCATCAGGTATTCACTCATTTACATCCATGCTCTTTAATTTGACTACTGATATTTAAAGCAGAGGTTTCAGTTTTGTCCTTGGTGTGTATTTATGTGTTTGATTTGGTTGATTTTATGTTTTTGCTGATCGGCTAAGAGCAGTAAACCAATCACTTGTTAATTCTCACATCATAGTGAGCACTGTTGGACTGGAATCAGAGATGAACCTGAGAATTTGCTATGGTATTATTAGTCTTTAGTTTGAATGGAAATGGAAATGGAGCCCCATAGCTACACAAATCCACTCGTCTTTTAAACTTGGAGAGAACAGAGAATAATTGTATTATGTAAGAACTGAAGCTTTATTTGCCATTTAACCTTAATGACTAAAGCTGTGTGTTCAGAACTCAGTATTGGCGAGAATAGCCAGATTCGTGATTGCTGTTCGTGGTTTAGTTATATGGGTAGTGTAATGTGTTCCCATATTCGATACTCAATGCCATTGACTTGGAACTATGCATACAGTAACTTTGAAGTACTTCCACCAAATGGAATCATACTGTAGGTAGTTTAACAGTTCTGTCAGTTATGATCTTCTAGTAAGACGGCACTTCCGATGAAGTACAGTGGCGGTCCCTTTAGCCCTACAGTCCACGAAATAAGAACGTGAACTGTCCAAACTGCTGCCCTCCATGTTTTTGAGTGTAAGCCTCGTCTGTTTGGACAGCTTTGATATTAGCCCTGAATTAGCTCCAAAAGTTGTTATTCTGTTTATGTAGCACCCGTTGTTTGCTCACAATACGTGCGGTATACATTTCATGTTCTGTTTTTAGAGTGTTTATTCGTGTGCAAGTGCGTTCAGACGCCTCACTGAGGTTTATTTTCAGCCCTTCTGATATCCTAACAGTATATACCGACGACTTTACTCGGCAGGTTGTTGCTTTTCAGTGACATGACCTGGTTAAAGTTTAGGTCTTTATAGTAAAAGGACTAGTGCGCGTCAGAGACACGTCAGCACTGACGTTTTTATACAACTGTTTCATTTTCTACTCTGAAGACGGTCGATAAACACTGTGCATGTTGCCTTTATGTACTACTTCACACATTCTGTGTTGGGTTTTTTTTGTATTCATATTTGGAGATGATTTCATTTGATTACACGACCATTGGATGTTTCGGGTCCTTGCTATTCAGACGCTGCGCTCCTGCAGTTTTCGTACAGTGGGAGGAAAAAAAAAAGAAGTTGATGTGAAAGCGGACACGTACGCTGAATATTTGCAGTATCTAACTCAAGTTTACGCGTCATAGGTGACTGTGTGCTGTTGCAACCGTGATTCCTTGCAAGTTTAAGACATATCAGCCAGTTGTAGTCAAATGCTTATTATTACAAGGGCCCTGAGACTTCAGCCACTCCGTAATAGACTTGCTGCGTGTATTTACCTCCTGACTGGTCTGCACTACACTACGCTGCACTCCCGGCCTTCAATAATTCAGCTCCGCTTTCCTTTGTTGAAACATACAGAACGTGTGACGGAAGGGCTCCCAAATCCACTCTTTTCTGTTATTCGTCTATTCTTCCTTCTGTTCTGTATCCCCCCTCTCCCCCTCCTCCCCCATATGTAATTGTAACAGCCCATAATGAATAGAACTGTAACGAGCCCCTGTGCTGAATAATTGATGTTTTATCATGCTCGAAAATAGCTCGGTGATGTTTAAAGGAGAGGAGGAGACGGAGAACAGTCCGTCAGGCTCTTGCGCATGGAAATGGACGTCCTTAAATATTTCATTGGCTTCATCAGATGTGATGTAGACAAGAGCTTGCGCAAATACAAGGGGAAAGAAGTAAGAAAGAAAAGGGATAAAGTGAAGAAACGGCGTGCAGCTCTGTGTAATGTACTGTGCGTATAAATAGGCTTTTACATCTGGCGCGCTGCAAGTTTAATGACTCCCTATCATGACTATAATTGAGTGCACGGGTGACTGACAGTTCTCTTGTTTGATCCAAGGTGACCTGGCGCATGAGCCAAGCAAAATGTTGAGTGAGAAGTTTGGGCAAAAGGGGGGAAAATGAAATGTCAGAACTGTCATCTTTTTTTATCAGGTGCATCGTCAAGGGAACCACATATTAAGCTCACTCTGATCCTCCTTTTAACCTTCCGTACAGTGTAAGTGACACACATTTTGCTTTTATCGTTTTGTGTGTGTGTGTGTGTGTGTGTGTGTGTGTGTGTGTGTGTGTGTCCTTTTCAGGTTTTACATGATTTTTGGTCCTGAGGTCAACACTCCCTTTAATAGGGCTGAACGATATAGGCAAAATATCTAATTGTGATTTTTCAATATTACAGTTGCGGTGTGAATCGCTATACTTCTCTATAAATTGAGAGTCTATAAAGACTAATCTGTCCACCGCTTTTGGCTTGAGGCTTTAACACAGTCAGTTAACCCGCCAGACAGACTGCCTGTTAATTATTTTGGGTTATTTTGATGGGTCTAAATCATCTATAGTTGGTTTACAAGCTCCATGCTGTTACATTCTACCTTTTGAGAAGAGACAAATTTGTAATATAGGCTATCATAATAATTCAAACTCCTGCAATTTAATAATTGCGCTTTCAGTTTGTGATTTCGGCATAGCAGCGATTTATTCTTCAGCCCTGTTTTAATTAGCTTTAATGCTACATTTCATTGGTTTGGCTTGGATTAATAAGAGTTCTTCCTAATACCTACCTACCACACCACGCTTTACCAAAATAACCCCTCCAAAAGTCACAACCCCCTTCGGTTTATAAGCTCTTCAGAAAGCCAGGGCGGGGAGTGGCGTCATTAGCTTTGTTTCCATCCATTTCTCGTGGAAAGCATTTTACTGTTTGTAAAGTTTGTCTGGCTTTGGAAACAAATATTGTAATATTTCATGAACAACAAGACATGCGTTTTTTCTGTTAGACTGATGGAAGTACAGTTTATTGGTGCCCAGAATGTCCTAAAAATCCTGTTTCAGCTGTCGACAGACTTCTCTCACATGCCACTCGCAGCAAACACAACAGCATGGTGGAGGTAGTGCTGAGCTGGCGCTTTTCCGCTCTTGCAGAGAAAAATTTCCAAATAAAACAACAGCCTTTCTAAAGGAAAGAGCTGAAAATACTTTATATGGTCTCCATGCAATTTTGATGGGGCTTTGGGACTTGAGTTGCTACTAAGCTGAATGGTCTTTAAAAAAAAAAAAAAATTATATATATATATATATATATATATATGTGTGTGTATATATGTATGTGTACACCAACTATGACGAACACTGAAAGACAGAACCATGTCAAACACAACTTGCCTGACAACCCGACCCAAAACTTAACGTGAAAGTGTTTTTTGAACAAAAGTCATCAGATAAAACATCATTTCATAAACTGGATTCATGTGACCAGAGGAGGTCTGGTAATGTGACCCGTGTGTGATTTGACTGGCCGATACATACGGAATACGGATCTGTGTAATTTCACCAAATTACCCCAAATAGCTTCGTTTGGAACGTCATCTTTAGGGTGTTTACATCAACAATATGCTACAGGCGCAGCACGTCTGAACAACATGCCGTGCGGCTACATGCCATATTCGTTAGCATTAGGCTAGTAAAATGGGTTCATGAAACGTATCCAGATGCCATCCAATAAGACGGAAAATGCATTGCCTTGTGAGAGGTTAATTTTCCTTCTCCATTTTGGTTGTCAGCCTTATCTTCAGGTCTCCTTCTCTTACCCTGTTTATCACTTTACTGAGATGTTGATTTAAGCACGTCTACTTTCACTGTGAAAGGTCTAATTTTGGCAAATTATAGGATTCTATCACTTAATAGGATTTTATAATTTATAACATTCTTTCCAGAA
Organism: Semaprochilodus insignis; assembly: GCA_034552555.1. NCBI lineage: Eukaryota > Metazoa > Chordata > Actinopteri > Characiformes > Prochilodontidae > Semaprochilodus > Semaprochilodus insignis. The sequence goes on from CM067478.1 coordinate 4,228,683, forward strand.
TTATTACTTGGCAGACTTTCATACCAGGCACATTCATACCAGATTAAAATCCCAGATCAAGCGGCTGGACAGCACACATTTTAGTGCTTGTGCCGAAAGTGGATGGAAACAGCTAATGATGCAAAGTGCTCCAGTAATAAAGCTAATGAAGTTTGAGTGCTAATGGCACCCCCTTGTGGAGAACTTTCAGCCTGCTAAACATGAGTGAGCGAGAGTTACAAGACACTTCCATGAGGTGCTTTGCATCTAATAGCCCTGCCTTTTTGAAGAGTATCACATACGTCCCACCGTCTTTACTCTGATTGGATCTAGTTGTAACGTGATGGTGGAGGTATATAAGCTCACACTGAAGAAAGGGTAGAAGCAGGATGTGTAAGTGTAGAAGTCAGTAAGGGAGCGGTGGCGTCTGGAATGACATTTTTTCCCGGAAGTCAGGTTTTGGGAAACTAACCTGCACTCCAGTGTTCCACATAAGACAGTATTCCATGTTACTTTCCTTGTTATGTTGTTTTGGCCTCTGTCTGATATTCGGACCGTGCCCCATTTTTAGGGCTGTGTAAACGTGCACACTCGGTTATAAGACCAAAGGGTCCCTCCTCATTTTACTGTTGTTCAGAATACAAGTGGTCTTTGTTCGGTTCCTTGAGTCTTTACTCGTCTGTATTTTGCGTTTAACACGTTTGTCCTTTTGTTGTTTTCACGCTTGATTGTAAACATCATTTTCAGAGGTGCCCTTTAAGTTGATTGTAGACAGCATTTCTGGTGCAAAGTTAGGAATGTGACAGCAGAGCCTGTGAATTTCATCGTAATGACTCAGGCACATTCCAGATACATCTAGCATTTGCTTGTATAGTTTGTCACTGTAAAACGTGTCTGTCTACACACTATATTCATTTGGTGCACAAACCTCACCTCTTCTACGTTTTGGTTTGACTGTAGTTATATGTAGGATATGGTGCTTCTGTCGTTCCGTTCTGTTCCGTTCCATTCGTGCCCCCACTCCTGCTCTGTCTGTTCTTCCATGGCTTTGTAGAGTTTCCTTTCAGTCTCACTTGAGCATTAAGCTGTCATGGTCATGTAGCGACACCGTATGTAATGACTAAATTTGTTTGGTTTTTTTCTTTTTCTTCCTGTAAAAAAAAAAAAATAGAAAAGAAAAAAACTAAAAAAAGGAACAAAAAATATACAAAAAAGACTGTTATACTCAACTAATTTTATTTTCTCAATTTGTAAACTGATGTATATTTTAAAAATAAATAAAACTATTTTAAACTTTGATTCTTCACTTTGCACTGACACCATTCACTTCCACCAGGATTGTTTTTTTGATGCATGTCATTCCTTTAGGTGACCTCACTGTGGCCACACAGTGCAGTTGCTAATGTTAGGGCGCCTCCAGCTGGTCACAGTGTGTCGGTTCAGCCTGAAAGCAAGTTTTGTCCGTGCAGGATAGGATAGCATACATCATCTGATGCGACTAGAAGGCGTTCGAGAGATCAGTGTCATGATTAATTGCCTCTAATAAAAATAATTAGTTTTATTTGTGCAGGTAAACTTCCTAAAAGGATTCAGGAGAAACACTGAGAGGAACCAAGGCCTTGTTTAGACTGCTAGCCCAAATCCGATTTTTGGCACATCCGGATTGCATCCAGTAAATAGTAAATAAAAACACATGAATTTTGATTTTTGTAAATTGGATCCAAACCATAATTGGTGGTTTGTATTGCGATTCCAATCTGCGTCTCCGTCTGGACGCTCTGGTCACTCATGTCACTGTGTTGAAAATGAGGCTGTGTTCAGACTGCAGGTAAATGGGTCTCATTTCTCAAATCAGGTCGGGTGAGATGACTGTCTGCACTGTTATTTGAATGTGATCAGTTTGGATTTGTGTGTCCAGACATCACCAACGTATCTGTATGGATTGCTGCGATAACGATGGTGAGGTGGCTTCCATACGCGGAAGTAGAGGAGATGGAGATACATCATTTCGCCTTCTAAACAAGCACTCTGTCAAGTCTCTGTTCACAACTCTTGGCTGCTTTTCTTAAATCCCAGCACTCCCTTCACTCTGGATTTGACATTCACTCTGGGGGTGGGGAAAAAAACAACCACAAAAAAAAAGCTTTGAAATCCAATTTGAGTGTCCAGACTGAGGCGCATCTGTAAATATCAGATTTTAAATCACGTTTTAAGCCTCCTTCAAATGTGGTGTGGGTCTTGGCGGCAAAATTTTATTTATTTATTTATTTATTTGTAAGACTGTAAAAAATCAATCTGGATACAATCTGAATATCCCAACAATTGGATTTGGGCTGGCAGTAGTCTCAGGCGATCTGAATTGAGAAAAGAATCTGCCGAATCTGTCGGAAGATTTGCGGGCAGTCAACACAGCCAACTTTTGAATAGATGTTTACAGAACCAAATATTATTTGGTAAGAGAGTACCTGGGCTGTGTTCAGCTTCAACAGATAATTACAAATTGTTCATTTAAATAAAATAAGTGTTGAGCACTTTTGTCTTATGCAAGTATGTCAACTATGGGAGCTGAGAAGGTCTTTTGCAGCACACTTAAATAATACTAAATTTATAAATAACAGTAAAATACTTACCACGTCTTCTAATGTACAGTTGTCGCGTACACCGAGCTGCAGCGGCCATGTTTGTAGAGGACTTTATTAGAGTCCATAGTGTGCACTGCCTTTTTAAAAGGGTGTGGCTTATATACACGTTGCTGTTGATTTGGGTAAGACCTCAGACGCACCCATCAAAACAACAGAGTACCAACCTCAGAGCCTGCTGCACAGCGTTTCCACAAACCATGCTATTTAACCCACAGCAAAACGGCGCAGTGTTATAAAACTGAACGTGCCCCCGCTGTTTCCAAATTCAGCATTAAAGAGCATAAAATTATGCTTTTTATGTATTTCTTGCTCCAAAATACTCACATTACAATCCTGTATACTCCCCTTGTGTGTAGTATACAGTACAGCAACAAGTTCTGACCTACAGTGTGGTATACTAATACAGTCACATGACCAGTTACCTCACATTTACCTCAGAACTGTTATTACTGTATCCACTGTTTAGAGCTAGCTGCTGCTAACACTGCTCAGTTCACCTGAACTACGTTTAGCCTAGCTGTTAGCTACCCTCGGCTATTTCACTCTAAAACTGAACCTCTAAAGCGAGTTCATCTTTTATTAATCTTCAGACCTGTATATTTTAGTTTTCTGAGGCTCATTCTGATGAAAACATACCCCAGTACAATCACTACACCCACATTTATACTCAGAGTGGGCTGCGTTTTGCTCCCCAGTGTTACCCGCCACCATTTTCTCTGGCTGAAGCAGGCTGAGCGCTGGTGAGGCCGCGGTGCATGATAGGATACAGTACACCATGAAGATAGCTCCACCTGTATACTAGAAATTGGCCGCATGGCATACTACATACTACTCGTGTCTACCTAAAAGTACTATGTAGTATGTGACCAAATTACAATTAGGCTTCATACGTCATACTACATACTACTTTTGGGTAGCTTTAGTATGTAGTATGCCATTTTGAATACAGCCTCAGTCATGTGTAAAGGGTTTGATAATTACCTGATGAGTTGAGTTGAGTTGAGTGTGTCTGAGTGGGGGAACTGTGCAGGGGAGGTTGGAACTACAATGGGGCTGATGTGTGAATGCAGCTAAAAGCTGGTGCAAAACAGCCTCGTATTTGTTATGATGTGTATGTGGGTGACAGTTTGTCTACTTATTGTGGTGAACACGAAACGTCTGGTATGACCATAAGGTAGATAAAGCATTTAGAAAGATGAGGTCTACAGCTTCAGTGATATACAAAGCAGCTGATGAATGAGATATATATGAAATCTATGATGGTGCAGTTTCTTATGACAGAAGACTGAAAACCTCAGCGATGCTGTTATTAAACCTGAGGGAATAAAATGCTTAAACAAGCCCTAACAGCATTTATTTAAATATTTTAAAGGTGATTAAAATGCTACACACTGCTTTGGGTTCATTTGCAGCTCAGATTAGATTTTCCGTGACTCAAGTGCTGTCGCTGCACTGTGAAGCGGTTCTCAGAGTAAGTGGTGGAACAGGTCTTTAATTAAGTTAATGTTTCATTCCAGCAGCTGAGCCAAAAACCACAGTGACTGTAGCTTGAATCATAAAATTAAGGTACAAACCTGCCCAGCATTTTACATGTAGCAGCCACCAGATAACACAGTGCTAGTGCGGGTTAATACTTCACGCTGCAACAGTGATGCCCTCCATGAGTCTTCCTGTTAGTTCTAGTATCATTGGCAGACGGCTGAACGATGCGATGACTGCCCATGTCAATGACTACAATGGTGTCGTGCCAGACTGTCATGGAGTGACTCAGAGCGGCAGCATTGTCATCTTCGGTGACCAGTCCCGCTTTTGTCTTGCTGGAGATGACCAAAGTCAGTCTGTCTGTCTGTCTGTCTGTCTGTCTGTGTGTGTGCGTGTGCGTGTGCGTGTGCGTGTGCGTGTGTGTGTGTGTGTGTGGAGGCACTGTGTTCAGCGCAAAGATGAATAGTTTGTTGTCACATCCACAAGGCCTCCACCTCCACCCCTACCGCACAACCTGCAGGACCTGTGTGAGAATATTCAAGCTGCATGGGATGGATTATCACAGGACACCATTAGGAACCTCTACAAGTCTATGCAGAGATGTCTGGTATGTTGCATCAGCAAACATGGTGATAGACGCTACTTCTGTATGTGTAGCTCAGTAAATATTCCCCATATCAGATTAAATTTATGATCATTTATTGTTCCTGGTAACCTTTATCTTCCTTCCCAATAGCACTGCAATCCCACACTTCCTTCTGGGAGCGAATATTCTATTGACGGTAAGGGCACGCAGTGCAGCTTTAAGTGGAATAAAACAGTGTAATTGGTATTTTATCATTTTCAGCACGCACCTCCTCGATGAAGATTAGTGGGGAAGAGGATTCATTACCCCACTACGCACTAGAGGGAAAAAAATTACCCTCCGTTTGTCTTGGTCACTTAGTAACTCAGGATATTGCTCAGAGCCCTTTCATTAATTATAGAAGGCCTGTTTCTCCGGTATTAGTTGGCTTTCCTGGCAGCTGCTATGCGAAGAGTTTCACCCACAATGGTGTCCATTTCGTCCTCTAATACTCCTCAGAGAGCTGCTTAATCAAACTGACAATGGCTGGTAACTGAGGAAAATCCAATGCAGGATTATGCTCGGGATTATGGCATTACAGCTTAAAGAAGAACGCTGGTATTCTTAGATACTGAAACCAGTGGATGCAGACTAGAGTGAAGGTGGGGTGGAAAGACTAGGAGTCTTGTACATCATCTTGTTGTGGTAAGATGTATGTCATCAGTATGCGTCTGATTGCTCTGGACTCTGTGATGGTAAACACTGGCTCCACTTCCACTTGCTGCCTGTCCCCAGCTGGCATCTACATGGGTGAAAATCCCATTTGCGTTGCGGGGGGAGCTGTGTACACCATGCCAATTCAATGCCATGTTTCATTTCAGACCCTCACTGTGGTTCTCCCTTTGTTCAACCAGGCTCCCTTATTCAGAGCCTCCATACTACAGATTCGATTTTCAGTCTGTAACTTCAAGCAGAGCAGTAAAAGGAACGAAAATCTAGATCTTGTTATGCTTTAGCATTCACTGTTTATACATTTGTATACAAGGTGCAGCACTGTGGAGAATGAACCAGGCAGGTTAGAAATACACAAAGCACAAGGGGTTGGAACAAAGAGCTTTAATCGGATCACAGTTGTCCTGGAATGGTATAAACAGCATAATCAGCTTTGCACAGGAGCAGTTTTAGCAGCATAACAGCACTGAGACATGACACCATTATCAGGAGAGTTTTAGAAGGTTTCAAGAACACCAGGACGCGTCTGGTGTGAAGACACTGCAGTGTTGAGACTATTCACCGTGTTCTGCTACAGTGCATAGGTAGAGTCTACCACGCACTTATTGAAATTGAAGGCTTTTGTGATGTAAAGTCATAAATGAAGATATAAATCATGTTAGACATGCTTCCGACTGTAATAGGACTTTGCAACCAACACAATTCAAGAGAAAAGTAAATAATTATTCAGTTCAATAATTTTAAATGATGGGGGGCTTTATGTGCATACAAGCCCCTCGGATAACACCTTTATACCTGGACTTAGCTGTTTCTTCCCATTCCTCCTGCACGCAGGATGGTTTAGTTAATGACTGGGCTTTTGCATGACTTGCAGCTTCTTTTTTCTGAAGTCAGGCCCCGGCTGACCTGAATGTGGGCTTGGAGCTAGAGTTTAAAAGTCTTCTTTAGCTTTCTGACAGCGGCCAGCAGATTTTTATATTTTGAGTTAGGCAATATGTGGATTAGAGCCCCCGGTCCATGCAAAAGAGAAGCTGCCACAAAACATGAGGGGTGATGCTCCCACCACCATGCTTCACAGTGAATATGGTGTTCTTTAGCTCATGTGTTGTTGTGTTATTTTAAAAAGCAGGATCTGGAATTCAGGCCAGAAACGTTAATCTTGTTTATTTTAAGATCTCTTTTTTAAAGGAAGTGTTGTCAGTTGGTCTGAGCTACCCCATAGCCAAGACATGTGCAGTACATGCAGTATTTGCCAGGTCATTTAATACCATTATAGGTTTTAGCCTCTCAAATTTCTCCTCTCCTCGTCATCATCTTTGGACGGTTGTCCAACCTTAGCATTGTGCCCGTGGTGCCACCTTTTCTCTACACATCTTTCTCTACCTACTCTTCTACCTTTAAACAAAAGTGTTTTGTACATGTTTTATCAGCCCCCCTGGCAGGACCATGGCTGTTCCATAAGGATGTGAACACAAACACTATATCCTAACACGAAATCCTACAGGAAGAACTGATTTTATTAATTGAGTTAATTAGCATAACTTCCATTGAGGACAAGTGAATGTTATTTGTTTCTGTACATCAAATTGGATATGGTTATGACCCCCAAAACCATTATAAAAGATTGTGCAGACTTACACAATCAGAGTACTACGGTTTTTATTATGATTTTTAATATTATTATTTCAATGATTCCTAATAATTATCTGTTTTTCTCTTGAATTTTGTGAGTTGCAAGGTTCCACTAAAGATGAAAAATGGTTGAAATGATTTCTGGTTTTGCATCACAAAGCCCTCCTTTTTTTTTTTACATCCACTGTATCTCCCAGGCAACAACTCTTTCAACTGGACTGTGGAAAGAAATCTCACTGCAAAATTCCTGTGCTGTGCGTCTCTCGTTGCAGTAATAGCAGAAGCGTGCTCTGTGCTTCCTTCTTAAAGCCGAATTTCACCAACTCTTTTGGAACATTTCTATGTAATTGAATATCCACAGTGATTTGGTGTGAAATGCTCTGTTCTAGAGAAACTTGCCCACTTGGTGGTGGTAGGAGCCTGATGTCTGAAGTCAGAGTCAGTTGCCTCTAAAAGCTCTATCATAGAAAGTTATTGGATGAAATGGTTAGGAATGCACTTACCGGATGCCTGACACAAGTTTGAAACGAGGGAGGTTTTGGCCTAAAAAGTATTTTTATAATGTATTCATGGCAGAGAGGTACAGCCCCTAAAGGAAACTGTTTCCCCAGATTTCTCACTGTTTTACCATCATTCACATTACAATAGTATAAGTTGTGGTTCTGGACAGTAAATACAATAGCTATATTAGTTGTAGACATCTTGACCCCTGGTTCCCATCACCACCACTGTACAGAAATCGGTGAGTTTCTCTAGAACGGCATGTTTCACCTCAACCCGCTCTGAAAAGCTGAATTCTGCAGACATTTGAAAAAACGTGGTGGAATTTTCTTTTGTGTTCATCATAAAATGTTGACTGGAGACAGTTCTGATCAGGACAAAGCACTTAAGAAAAGATAAATAGATTTATTCAGACATCGGGCCATCACAACAATCCTACTTAGCGGTTCAGATGAAGAGTACACTGTGGGTGCTTAAATAGCTGCTTATAAATAGTCTGTACATCTGTAAAATAAATAAATAAATAATTCACTATTGAGTATCATAAGTCACTTGGTGATCGAGGTTTTTATTTTGTGCCAGCTCTGAACGGTCTACCGCTAAGTGCTACAGGTCATGCAGTATGAGTGGTTGCACGCTAACAGGTGGTCTGGCGGTAGCGGCGTGCGGTGCAAACCTAAAACCAAAGGCAGCTCCAGTTATCACATCTCTGTCTCTGCCAAAAAGCTCTCACCCAGTCCTGATGTCATCAGGACCATCTGGGGGTTGGAGCCTGAAAGGGTCAGAGACATCAGGTAAATGTTTGAGAAATGTCATTCTAAGGAAGAAAGGAAAGGGCTACTCCAAGTTCTATAATACTGCTTCTCTTTCTACTGTCCCCCCTCCCCCCCCTTATCGTTTACTTCATATACGTTTATGTTTGTTCACCATATACACTAGTAGAGTTAAAAGCTACCTTCTTTTATTGGCTTTTATGCTGAAACGACTCTCTACCTAATGAAAAGCATACAATCTGTCCTCATATTGCACGAGAAAGGCTACAAATACCCCTGTATTACTTTAAACACCGAGGCTCCTGTTCTTCAGAGTCAACCGGTGACCCCTGGACAGTCTTTCACACAAAGAAAGAGAAAAGAGCGAAAAAGTAAGAGAGCCTAACTGAAACAGTCTGAAGCGGAGAGTGAGGCAGAGAGAGAAAGCGAGAGAGCAGATCAGCCCTTACTGCTATGAGGGAGCCAGGCTGGCTTCTCTCTGGGCGCTACAGAGCTGCCGCGGGCTTCGGCCTCCTTATCATCGTCGTCTTCGCCCTCTGACAGCAGATCGGATATCTGCTGCTGCAGCTCGGGGCTGATGGCATTCTCGGCCAGCACCAGCACACGCAGGCACGTGGGGTAGTTCTCCACCATGTCCAGGAAGACCTGACAACGCAATGATAGAAAATACAAATATCTTCAGTGCCAGCTCTGTCTAATTAGAGACATAACCAGCTGAGGTCATCCCGGCCACCAGAGGGCCCCGTAACAACTTATGGGTTATTACTATTCCATTACATTGACCAGTGGTGTACAGTAACTCAGTAAGTGTAATGTGTTAGTGTACTGTAAGTAGCGCGTTGGTGTACAGTAAGTGTAATGTGTTAGTGTACTGTAAGTAGTGTGTTGGTGTACAGTGACTCAGTAAGTGTAATGTGTTAGTGTACTGTAAGTAGTGCGTTGGTGTACAGTGACTCAGTAAGTGTAACGCGTTAGTGTACTGTAAGTAGCGCGTTGGTGTACAGTGACTCAGTAAGTGTAATGCGTTAGTGTACTGTGAGTAGCGCGTTGGTGTACAGTGACTCTGTACGTGTAATGCGTTAGTGTACTGTAAGTAGCGCGTTGGTGTACAGTGACTCAGTAAGTGTAATGCGTTAGTGTACTGTAAGTAGCGCGTTGGTGTACAGTGACTCAGTAAGTGTAATGCGTTAGTGTACTGTAAGTAACGCGTTGGTGTACAGTGACTCAGTAAGTGTAATGCGTTGGTGTACAGTGACTCAGTAAGTGTAATGCGTTAGTGTACTGTAAGTAGCGCGTTGGTGTACAGTGACTCAGTAAGTGTAATGTGTTAGTGTACTGTAAGTAGCGCGTTGGTGTACAGTAACTCAGTAAGTGTAATGCGTTAGTGTGCTGTAAGTTGCGTGCTGGTGTACAGTAACTCAGTAAGTGTAATGCGTTAGTGTACTGTAAGTAGCGTGTTGGTGTACAGTGACTCAGTAAGTGTAATGCGTTAGTGTACTGTAAGTTGCGTGCTGGTGTACAGTGACTCAGTAAGTGTAATGCGTTAGTGTACTGTAAGTTGCGTGCTGGTGTGTAGTAACTCAGTATGGCTACAGTACAGCATAATGAAGGAAACTGGAGTGGGTGGTGTTTTGGAGGGAACTGAGCACGTCAGAAGCTGAGTGAAAGCTTTTAGTGCTGAGCTATTTTTGCTCATGTTCTGTCCTATTTGTGCATGTGTTTGTTCTTGGCGTCACAGATAAACAAATGCTCCTGAATCTTAACATGTGAAGAGATAACGTCACTGGATACTGTCACATCAAAACCTCCAAGAAAACCTCCAAAGGAGTCATTTGAACACTGCATGATGAGTGGGCCAGAAGAACTTATCCAAAATGACTAAAATAAAATCCCAATATATTAAACCACTTTGAAGTTAAGAACGTTTTGTCTGTCTCCTGCAAATCACCACTGAGGTTTTGTTATGAAAGTGGCAGCATCCATATGAACTAGTTCAAACTGTGTATTCAAACCTTGGATATGTACAAGGATTATGTTCTCATCTATACATCCAAAGCATTAAGAGAGATAGTAAAAAGGTGAATCTATATAGTATCATCATTTAGAGGGTATTTTTTATTTGGAGATGATCAGCAAAGGATGCTGATTCTCTGCGTACTTTGTTAGCCCCCTTTCACCCTGACACTGATGTGGTGGTGTGAGAAGTTAAGAATCAGCAGTGTTGCTGGAGTTTTTAAACACTGTGGCATCTCACTGTCCTATTAAATACCCCAACTGCTCCTGTTGGTCTATCTTGTAAATTAATAGTGAGAGACGATAGGTCGCCTGTTGATGGATAGTTTGTGTTGGTCATCCTTTAGTGGTCACAGAACGCTGCCCACAGGACGCTGCCCACAGGACGCTGCCCACAGGACGCTGCTGGCTGCATTTTGGTTGTTGGACTATTCTCAGTCCAGCAGCACTGCTGTGTCTGATCCACTCACACCACCACATCAGTGTCACTGCAGTGCTAAAAATGATCCACCACCCAAATAATACCTGTTCTTTGGTGGTCCCATGGGGGTCCTGACCATTAAAAGACAGGGTTAAAGAGGATTAACAAACTACGCAGAGAAACAGACGGGCTACCGTCCTCCTATAGTGCTCCTATATGGTAAGTAGAGCTGATGAAATAGACAATTACTGTTATCTACGGGAGGTGGAAAAATTAGGGCACATTTAATGTAAAACTAAAACAATACATTAAACAATATATGTTAAATAAATGGAAATTATTCACTGAAAGTCTGTGTTAATTTTGTTCCCTGTAGAGGATGTGCTGACCAGAGGTGTTCATTTTTTTGCATGTGACTTTATTGAATACATGGTGTGTTTTTTAGATCTAGTGTAAAGAAGACTTCCTTTGAAAATCATCTTAAAAGAAGCTGAAGAACTTTTTACCCAGATTACCAAGTCATCAATCAGACTGTCTTGTCAATGCCTGAGTAATCTCACAGTGAAGACATATTAAAGTGATACTACAGAAGAGACACTTCATCAGAAGACGTTTTCACATCTTAGCTCAAAAAAGCAGTGTTTGGTGTAGCACGTTAAAACTGACTGGCTGAAATAAAACAGCAGTGAAATCAGCTTTTTAGGCTATTTTTAGAAGCTGAAAGTATAAAAGGCCAACAGGGTAGCTGCTAAAAACCCATGCTGTCTAAGCCTAGTATCCTTGAAATTGTGGGCTTTGTGAGAAAAAGTACAGAACAAATAATCTTAATATTTACCTTTTTGCTCGACTGATGCACCTTTTGAGTGAACATACACTACTGCTCTCAAATATAACATAGCATAACAAGAGCACCTGAAATTAGACCAGAAACCTCTTCTGCTTCATGCTGGTTTCTAACTGCAGCTTGCAAGAATTTCTCTAACATTACCAAGCTGAAGGGCTTTAGCAGGAGAGCTATCTGACCTGCCTCAGCATGGGACAGGCACATTACCATTCATCTTTTCTTCGCCCGCTCAGCAAGTGAGAGGAAGAGACAGGGAGAGAAGAAGAACCTGTCACTGTTGATGGAGTGCACTTTGATCACACAGTCTCAGTCACTGTGGGGTGTCCTTGGCTGTGGTGTGTTCACCCGTAAGGTGTGCTCAGCCAGATTCTGCATTCATTTGTACACACATGAAAGGCACAGGAGGAAGGCGGGGTTGAGTAATAAGGGGAGTTAAGACCGGTGCACAGATGAACAGGACATGCGGGCAGTTTCAAGGCTAGACAAGGTGTGCAACATCGCCCCCTACTGAAGCACCATCCACAGCACAATTTCTCCAGATAGGTGTGCTTTTTATTCAGCCAGTTCCAGGTGTGGACAGAGTTTAAAGGACTGGCTGACCAAAAAATCCAGTTTACTCAGTTTGAACTCATGATCACAATTTTGTGGTTCTGAACCAGGTAATCAGTACCAGGTGATGCTAAAGCCACCTGTGGCCACGAGTCTTAGATGGCATAATTGTTCTCACTCTCTTTGGGTGGGTAGGGAGACCCTTTCTTGATTTACATTCTTTTCAACAGGTTTTAAACTTAACTTCAAATTCAAATCCTAATAAAAAAAATCTTCATATAACTTACAAAAACAAATGTGTCATTAATAAAAACATTGCCACACTTTTTTACTTGAGAATTTTACCACATTTCTGTCCGCTACAAGTGAAAAACTTGTAAATTCCACTATGCTTTTGTACATTTAAGAGCTCAACTACACATAATTATTTAATTAAACTACGCTGCAGAGATTGATGGTGCAGGTACTGGTGTGCAATTACATAACTGTTTGCTCTTTCTTCTGGAACTGCTATTGGCTGTTAACTACAATTCTCATCATAACAATGATGCCCTCAACAATCACATATGAGCTCTCAATTTGTTGGAAGACACTAAAAATACACTATTAAAAATATTCAATCACCCATCCAAATCATTGAATTCAGGTGTTCCAATCACTTTTCTTGGCCACAGGTGTATAAAACCAAGCACCTAGGCATGCAGACTGCTTCTACACACATTAGTGAAAGAATGGGTCAGTCTCTGTGAATTCCAGCGTGGTACCGTGATAGGATGCGACCTGTGCAACAAGTCCAGTCGTGAAATTTCCTCCCTACTAAATATTCAACAGTCGACTGTCAGTGTGTTATAACAAAGTGGAAGTGACTGGGGGCAACAGAAACTCAGCCACGAAGTGGTAGGCCACGTGCAATGAGAGAGCGGGGTCAGAGCGGATGCTAAGGTGCATAGTGCGCAGAGGTTGCAAACTTTCTGCAGTCACTACAGAACTCCAAACTTCATGTGGCCTTCAGATTAGCTCAAGAACAGTGCGTAGAGAGCTTCATGGAATGGGTTTCCATGGCCGAGCAGCTGCATCCAAGCCTTACGTCACCAAGCGCAATGCAAAGTGTCGAATGCAGTGGTGTAAAGCACGCCGCCACATGACTCTAGAGCAGTTGAGACGCGTTCTCTGGAGTGACGAATCACACTTTAGTTCCAGTGAAAGGAACTCTTAATGCTTCAGCATACCAAGAGATTTTGGACAATTTCGTGCTCCTAACTGTGGGAACAGTTTGGGGATGGCCGCTTCCTGTTCCAACATGACTGTGGACCAAGAACTTGACTGGCCTGCACAGAGTCCTGACCTCAACCTGATAGAACATCATCAGTGTCCGACCTCACAAATGTGCTTCTGGAAGAATGGTGAAAATTGCCATAAACACATTCCTAAACCTTGTGGAAAGCCTTCCCAGAAGAGATAAAGCTGTTATAGCTGCAAAGGGTGGGCCGACATCACAATAAACCCTATGGATTAAGACGGGGATGTCGCTCAAGTTCATATGCGTGTGAGGGCAGACGAGCGAATACTTTTGAAAATATAGTGTAATTTAGCACTAAAAAGAAAAACTGCCCTCTTTCAGCCTTTACACTGGATAGCAGTGGAAGCCACAAGCTTTTGTACATAATAAACATTATTAAGTTATTATAACTTATTATAACTGCAATATCTCTGTCCTATCTCTAAACCTCTGCAAAAAACAAAAAAAAACCATTCAGCTCAGATACAGGAATCTTGATTGGAAAGACTCATACTTTGGCCTTTTGTGAATGCCACGGCCTAATCTAGTTTATGCCCTTTACATGTCTTCTAACTGAATCACCTGTTCCAAATCTGACTGAGCCGCCATCAGGACTCTGCTCTGTCTTATGTTCTGCCCTCTCCTTAAGAATTCTGCTACACTCTGACCTCCATGGCAGAATTATTAAACTGCAATCATATAATTACCGTCACACTGCTGGACTAACAATTAGACTATGTAAAGACAGAAATATGATACGAAAATATCTCTTCTTGGAGGAGCTAAAGATAATAAGTAATGAATACTATGGTTTCAAGCAGAGGCTGCCATGGCTGTGAGTAGATATTTCAGTCTGGATGGCTGTCTTTACTTAATGATCCTCATTTGATCATCCCATTTGCATCCTTGTAACAATAAATGTAACCACATTTCTTTCTTTCTTTCTTTCTTTCATTCTTTCTTTCATTTCTGAGTCTGTTTTAAATGCATACTATTTATTTTATTGAGCTCCTCATTTGTTAGTCTAATGTTATATAAACGTAATGTAAATAATTATTTTTTCACCTGCAAAATATGTGTTCTATCCATTATTTAAAATATTGACATACTGAACATTAAATGTACTTTAACTGTAAAAACCGTGTCAATAAGCCCCAACATGACAAGCAATCACATAGTATTGAATAGTTATTGAACGGTTTCTGTTACTGTTTCTTGACCTTTTAAATGCACATATTTGTTTATTTACTTCATTTTGAGGGTGTACTACATATTGTTTCTTTTATTCGTTCTACGAATAACATGAAAAATATGTACAACATGATCTAAAACAGTTATTTTAGCAATAACATCAGGACACGTGTGAGAAAGCCGGTTTGGAAAACTGCACTACATACTGAAGAACCGTATGTTTACACTGACCTCCTCTCAGTAATTTTAAAAGACATTCCCCAACGCCACATTACTTCACCCACATTGTCTGTCTGTTGTTCAGCTAGGAAAACACACTGGAATCTGGAGAACTGGAGAACCGTGAAGAGAAAAAACATGTTGCCAAAAAAAAAAGAAAAAGAAAAAGTAGCAACTAGAAACATGCTTAAACAAGTGTCAACACTGAAAGCACTATAAAGATTGACCATCTTCTTAAAATGTCTTTAATCGCCAACAACTGCATCAAACTCCAGTGCAGGAAGCTGAAGTTGGCTTCAAACTTTACGTTCCATCTTAAGTGCTGCCATAGGGACAGTATTTTGCCTGGTGGTGACAGTTATCTCTGTACAAAATAAAAACTGGACAGCAAAAAGGCTTTTGAAATATAAATAAACTGGATGCTATATGTTTATAGGCTTTTAATTCTGTTACCAAGCAGCTGAATAACCTATTGAGCAACACTAGGTGTGCTAGCACAATCATGCACCCCCTGGACACTGAAAGGAGACACGGCCAAACGGTGCTGCTGCACAAAGAAGTATTTGTAGAGCGCTTGGGTGGCATGATTAGATGAAACATATCTCTGAGTAAGTGAAATTGAATGGTCATTTTAATTTACCAAGCAGAAGAAATCAATACTTTGCCAGGGGGAGAGCAGTACTGTAGCTGTAGTACTGTAGCTCTTTTCTAATGCTTATATCCTTCAGTTAAAAAAGTTGCATTTTGACTTGTGCACCTTTAAATAAGGTTTCTAGATAAAATAGTTTCATACATCACATCTCATGTCACGTTTTGCGAAATACATCTCTTGATTAATGGCCTTGTTTGTTCATGTGCCTTTTAACTGAAATGTTTACCTGTGCTGATTGATTTGTGAGCCCTGTTCCCTCCAGGTCTAGAACTTCTAGAGTCCGGCTAGAAGCCACAGCAACAGCCAACATTCCTGCAATCTGGTCCCCTAAGAGCCAAGAGGAGCGAAAGAACAAAAGCCGAGACAGAAAGAGAGGTCATGCTGTGGTATCCTTGGGAGTCCAGAAACTGCTACTACTGCATTCTTCCAGCGGCTTGGACACTAGTGTGGCAATTTCATTCACTGGAGAGCAATGCTCAGCAAAAAACTAAAACAAAAGATGTAGCTCCAACACATTCTATCCAAGATCTCAGGGGAAACCAAGCCTACTTGCTTATGTCAGTAATTATCGAGGTGGGTCTGTATCAGAAGCTGGCTACACAATTAGCCTTACATCCTGTAAGCACTTTTTAGAACAAATCGATGAGGGGAAAAAACATTGGCAAGTAAAACATCATTATTTGTTTGCAGTTGTATAGCTATTTCCAAAGGTAAATGAACTTTAAGCAGAGCTGGGCAGTAGTGATTCAGTATTGAGATATTTTACAAATATATCTAAATATATATATATATATATATATATATACATTCATTGCCATTCTTTTCCATTTATATATTTCTTTTGGTCCATTTATCAGGAGATTTACAAAGGGCAACAGGCATTTCCAAATGATGTCAAAAATGCAAAAATGTAAAAATAACAACAACAAAAAATGGAGATACTACTTTGTTCCAAAAGTAGTAATAGAAAGAGATATATTTTACTAAAACAGAAAATTTTATATCAGCATAAAACTATGCATTAGTACAACATGGATTAATGGATTACAAGTATCGTAATGCGTTAAGCCTTATGAAGCATCATCACGTATACATGTGACTAAGAAAAGCC
This sequence comes from Semaprochilodus insignis, assembly GCA_034552555.1. Taxonomy (NCBI): domain Eukaryota; kingdom Metazoa; phylum Chordata; class Actinopteri; order Characiformes; family Prochilodontidae; genus Semaprochilodus; species Semaprochilodus insignis. The sequence goes on from CM067478.1 coordinate 4,245,268, forward strand.
ATAAGTAATTTAATGTCATGATACGTACTGTCACAACAGTAGTCTTAGGTAAATAGATCGCTCCAACGCCAGACACACTACCTCTAAAACAAAGGTAGATATGATTTTGGCACAGCCTGGTGAGAGTTGCTTACCTAAGGGATTGTAGTCCAAATTAAGGACACGTAGCTGGGAGCTATGGGCCACAGCAATGGCCAGTCGAGCCCAGCCCTTGGTGGTGATTGCTGGGTTTGCACTCAATGTCAGCTCCCTAAGACCTACAGAGCAACACCAACAGAAAAAAACAGTTTAAAAACTGTGACCAGGTTTTTATAGTAGTATTTTTTTTGTTATAGTGACACACAAAATATATTAGTGAACATATTGTGGATATCACTACCAGCTGCATGTTTTATAGCAAAGAGAGCATAACTGGTCCTATTTAACTGAACTTACTGCAGCAGTAGGTGAAACGTTGAACTGTCACTGCATTTATAGCTTTTGATAGCAGGTTTTAAATGTGACAGCACTGGTCCATTGTGTCTGTGTCAATGTATGATCATATATAGTGAAATTTCTACCTTTATATTTTGTAATATTATTTTTTTTTCCAGATTTCCCACCCCTAGGAGCTTTAATATCTGCAGGCAAAGATGTGAACTGAATGTTTGTTCCAACCTTGGTTGCAATCCAGCTCTCAATACTAAAGCCGCTTTTCCACCATATGGTACTGGCTCAACCTGATTCAACTCCACTGACTGTTTTCGGTTTTCCTATAGGCAAAACTGGTACTTGGCGCTATTTTTGATATCACCTCCACTGAGGCTCCAAACAAACCTCAGTGGAGTCGATACCGCAAGGTGACATAAAAACACAGCAGGCTACTGATTGATTGGTCTGAGAGAATCACCACTATCACCCAAAACACATGCTAATGCTAGCTATCAGGTTAGTGTACCCTCTTGCATCACCTTTCGAGCAACTCCAATCATCTCGTCATCTGAACTCTGTTGTAGTATTTCTCCAGACTGTCCTGTTTTTCAGAAATCTTTTGTCTAGCAACAGTTTTATGCGGTGTCGCTATGATGGCCAGGAACATTGAAGGGGTACTACACTGCAACAGCTGGAAAAAGTATCATCTACTGTCAACTCAGTAATGTTCATACTCATCATAACTGGAATGGTTCATGTATTGTCACTGTGCATTTTTCTGCAGCTCTTCATCATCGTTATGAGTATTTGTGAAGGTTTACCAGATTTGGCTCCGTCTGGAGGCAGCATGCCACAGATCAGCTGAACTGCCTCATCTCCCAACATGCAATCCCCCAGATCCAAGGACACCAGAGAAGGGTGAGTTGACAGCGCTGTGTTCAGGGTGACCAACCCTGCATCTAAAAGAGGGCTTCCATGCAGACTGTAAGAGTGAGAAGAGCACGGTCAGAGAAAGAGGAGACATTTTAATCAGACATACAGTAACTAAGCAGACTCAAATATAGCCCGTTAGTTCTAAGGAACTGCTGAAATGGTACCACAGAAGTCCCAAAACTAGTTTAGGACTGCAAGAGACATTACAGAAAAAGTATATATATATATCAGTTTAGGATGTGCTATGGGTAAATTCAAAGGTGTATGTGGTTGAAATACTACACTGGTCCGGCCAGCTGGAAGTATGCCTGACTGGACTCAAAGACAATCCTGTTATCACAGAACACCGTTATTAGTGCAGTGGACCAGTGCTGGATAATCCAAGGCCTGCATACACCCATGCTGACTTTACCAGGGTGGCAAGTGTAGAGCCTAGAGAAATAAAAGTGTTGTTATTTAATACAATTATGAAGTAGAAATATAAACGGCTATATGTAATGTAGGTGGGGAAATGTTCTATAGTACTACAAGACAGCAGAACCTTTTTAGTACATCCAGGATCTATCAGCATGGAACTGGTTGTTTTGAGCTGTTGCTTCTTTTTTTTTTTTTTTACCTTTTTGCTGCAGGTGCAGAACCAACGAGACACAATTAAAGGGAAACAAATTCTCCATCATTTAATAGTTAAAGGAGACGTATCACACAGATTTCAGTTTCTTCTCCTCCCTTAAGTCTGGTATATTTGTGCATGTAAACAGTCTGCAAAGTTATGAATCCCAAAGTACACGCCAGAGGGAGAAACTTTCTCCCACTGAAACCTCGTTGGAAGTCCAGCCCTTTACTCTGTCACAAGTGACATCATCTCGTAACACAGTTCCTACTGCACAACTACTGGCAGGATTGGCACGTTCTCACACCCACACTCCGACAGACGGTGAATGCAGATGCACAGTATTTTGGGGAATATTGAAACTTGCATATCTGTTCTAGTTAACGCCATAAAAAGTTGAACACTGAATAGATAATACATCCCCCTTTATGGTCTAAACAAAAACACTGCAGTACTTTGTTAAGAAACGTTCCATTCTAGACCGCCTTACTAAGTCAGGATCTTCACAGCAGTAGTGACAGGAAGCAGACGTCTAAAGAGTTTAAGAGTTGAAATACAAGTTTCCTCCCAGACAATTATTACATGAAATGGTTGTGAGTATGCCTGTTTTACATAGTTTTTGGGCTACAATGTAGGTTCTTTAAATCCATTAAGGCTGAATAGGTGCATGCAGGATATAGTAAGACAAAATAGTGGGCAAAGATTTTTCAGTATTTTGCCATTATCAGCATTGCATATAAACTCAGAAGACGTGTACATTCACTGGTCATTTTGGATAGTAATACAATGCTATATTTGTGTTAAAGACATTGTGACCCCTGGTTCCCATCAACACCACTGGAAAGAGATATAGTAGTACAGAACCATAAAAAAACACTCAAAGAGCCATTTGCATGCTTAAATGGTTCTCTGCATGGTGAAATAGTTCTTAAGAATGATGGTTGTATATACACTCATCCTGAAAAAGAATAGTTGCACCCAGAAGGAAGTGTGGCATTGCAGTGCTATTGGGAAGGAAGATAAAGGTTACCAGGAACAATAAATGATGATAAATTTAAACTGATATGGGCAATATTTATTAAGCTACACATACAGAAGTAGTGTCTCTCAGTATGGCGTCAGGTCACCATGTTTGCTAACGCAACTTGCCAGACATCTCGGCATGGAGTTTCCTAAGAGAGGTTGCTAATGGTGTCCTGTGATAATTCATCCCATGCTGCTTGAATATTCTCACACAGTTCCTGAAGATTGTCCGGTAGGGGTGGAGTGACACCAGGTCTTCTGGACATGTGACGCTTGACAACAAACCGTCCATCTTTGCCCTGACCATAGTGCCTCTACACACGGATTCATTGGTCGTCTCCACCAAGACAAAAGTGGGACTCGTCACTGAAGATGACCCGCTGCCATTCTGAGTCACTCCATGACAGTCTGGCATGACACCATTGCAGTCTTTGGTGACGTTGACGTGGTGTTAAGGGCAGTTGTCGTAGCTGTCTGTGTGCATGTAGTCCTGGGTCGTGCAGTTGTCTGCCAATGGTGCTGGTCCTAACAGGATGACTCATGGAGGGCATCACTACTCACTGAATGTCCACAATCATGGCTGTTGGGTCAGTCAGGTACAGTGAAAAGGCTCGTCCTTGTTTACATCACATGCGCAGCTGAGCATGAAACTTAAATCATTCGCATGTGTCACAATGTCAAACCTACCCACCAAGTTTCAAGCCTGTCGGTTGACTCCTTCTGGGTGCAGCCATTTGTGTAACTATTCTTTTGATAACGCATATGTATAGAACCATATAGTTTTATATATATATATATATATATATATATATATATATATAAGAATCATGGGAAATGTATATAACACATCTCCATCAATCTGAAGAAACATTTCACCACGCAAAAAACATTTAAGCATGCAAATGGTTCTATTGGTTCTAAATAGATCTAAATTAGTTCTAAACCTTGAAGAACGATCTTTATTAAGTGTGTAAAGTATTACAAACTTACAGCCTAAAACTTCCTAGTGCCCTGCATTCATTATCCACACCAGCGCTGGCGAAGTGTTATAGGCTGAATGTAAAACATTAATTAGAGGGAAAAAGGTTCATCTAAGCTCTTACAAGAGAGTCTGAATGGATCTGTTGGCCTCGAGTGCGTCCGCGAGCTGCTTGGCGCGGCTGCCGCTGGACACCACGCCGAGGTTCAGGTTGAGCTGCGCCAAGGAGCGCGATTCGGACACGCCGCGGCACACCCGGCCGAAGTCCCGGTCAGAGAGCTGGCAGCCCCGCACGGACAGCAACCTCACGCTATTCTCCTTCAGGCTCTCGCAGATGTCCCTGATCTCCGCCCCGGACAGCGCCTCGCCCGTTATCTGGATCGAGCCTGGCAGCATGTCGGCGAAAGCTCGGGGCGAGTCACGCGCGAGGCGGCGACGGCGGCGGCGGCAGTGGCGGCGTCGTCATCGGTCCGGTTCACTATGACAACCGAAAAGACACCGAACTTCGATATCAAACGAGAGCCTAAACAATCAGAGAGATAGAGAGAACCGGAAACACTGAGCCGTTTCGGTCAGTCTATGCTGAATTTACACATCGATCACGACGCGCGCGCAGCCTAGTTTGAAATATAACGAACGGGGCAACCGTTGGTCAACGCTGACACCAGTGATGTTAATTTCGATTCAGCTTCACCGAACCGATTCTTCTGAACTGTCCATTTAAATGAATCGAACGCCAGGGATTCACTGATTCACGAGTCAGACTCGGAACCTCACAACAGAGAGAATTCCGACTGAAGTCTACAGATAGAAAATGTAAACGAACCGAATGAAGTTAAGAAGTAAGAACGATTATCCGAATTTGATTACACGTCTTCACCCTGTTACATAAACGCTACAAAAATTTAGATTCAGTTAGACCTGTGATTCGGTTCCAAGGAACCGAGTCGTTCACTCACTAGAGCCTTCTCAAAGTTGCACTGACATCATATTTTGTCTCTCAGCCTTGTCTGTGCAGCCGTACAGTAACGCTTAGGTTAGGAGCGTATATTCGGTCTTAGAGCTGCTGGTTCAGCTCTAAAATCCTCGGTTAGCTCCAACACTTAAGGATTCGGTCAAGGATAAAAGCGGACGGCTCGTCATGCTCAGGATTTGAGGCTCCGACAGTGCAGCACTGAGATAGCCTAACCGTCTGTCTGTTTACAGGTGTGGGTTAACATGAATGCGGACACCTCCGCATTAACACTACCGAGGGTTTGCTATAGAAATTAATATCGCTAACGAGAGATAAAGCGTCATTTGTGGTGTTTAGCATGAACAGCGGTGTATTTACACCGTAGATAATCCGCTCTGGAGCTGAACACGGGGTTTTATGCTAAGCGTTAGCCTGTACTGCAGCTTCTTCGACAGGGAACATAAGAGAGCCAAGAGTCAGTGATGGAACAAGTACACAGCTACTGAGATGCACCACATTGTAGAGGATTGGTCGATTAGTTACGTCTAGCATGATCAATCCAAAATGCCAGTTAATCAACCTTAATGTGTGTCCCCTATAGTCTATAAATAGACAAAATAATGATCCAAGACGCTACTACATTAGCTAGCTGAAGTGCATCTGAGTACTACAGTACCGGTCCCAGCAAACACTGAGAGATGGTTCTTCAAGGGCTCCTTACAAAAAGACAATGGATCGACTTGGAACCATGAATTCACACTGTTAGGTTTGATTCCATTTAAAACCATATTCAACATATTCTCCATCAATCTGAAGAACCATTTCACCATTCAAAGAACCATTTAGGCATGCAAATGGTGACGTCCTTCTTCAGATTGATATGTTGTATGTGGTTCTATACAGCACCAAAAAAGGTTCTGCAATTCTTATGATGTCAATGTTTTTAACAATCATACAATTCTTTTTGATGCTATATAGACCCATTTAAAAAACATTCTTTATAGAACCATATACAACACGTTCTCCATCAGTCTGAAGAACCATCCACCAGGCAAAGAACCAAGTATAAAATGCTAACACTCTCAAAAAACAAAAAAAGAGATGGCTGTTCAAGGGTTCTTCCTAACTATTAGCATACGTGTTGTATATGGTTAAATATAGAACCATACTTGACATCGTAAGAACATCAGAACTATTTTTGAACTATTTAGTACCATATACCACACATTCTCCATCGATCTGGAGAACCATTTAAGCATGCAGTGGTTCTATGTACAACATATGGTTCTAAATATACTTAATTGAGACAAGAGTTTAGTATAACTAATATAACTAATGCCCTAAAATGCGTAATGCAAGTCAAATTAACCAGTAATTACTAATTAAGTTTTAATTAAACTAATTATGCTTTCCCTGCAGCCTGAACTTTATGAAACTTAGACATGCCTGATGTGTAAAGTTTGCATGTTCTTCTGTGTAATTGTCTGTCAAATCTGCTTTTGTGTCACTGAAAAATTAATAACCTGTACTTATTGGCTGTCTTGACTGGAAATTTAATAAATGTTGAGTGGTCTCTGACTGGCACAGTACCATATGTTACCATTTTTATTAGTCTCATAGCTCCACTGCAAAACCAGAAACGACCACCCAGAGTGTGCTAACTTCAGACACTGTGCCTGATCTACTGTTTGGTGTAGAAGGACAATTGTGCAAATATGATTTTTATGATAAGCAATTCCTTTAGTTACCTATAGATTTCAGAGAGAACATCAAACAATATTTGTGACTGATCCTCAGACAGATAGCTTCTTCTTCAGTCCTGAAACAGCCTCTTAAGTATGCGGTGGGAGATATGGGTCACATAGTACCACAGAGAGCATGTCTAGTTGTGAGGCTGCTTCTTCAGTGACTCCCCTGAGGAGGCCGGTGAAATGTGAGCCCTGATTCTGTTCTACCACACAAACACAGCTAGCTGAATTCAGCAGTGCTCAGAGGAGAGATAAAAGAAATGGCTTATTCTACCCAGCACCTCCTCACCATCACTCCCGTTCTGATCTCCTTCTGCTCATACGGTCTTCTAACAAATTATATATAACCACTCAGGTGTGACCCGAACTGGGACAAACACGAGGCGGCTGAAATCAATAGCTATTCTCTAGAGTTTCACCTTGGATACTGTTTCACTGCCTGAAACGTTGCAATTGATTAATAAACACAAAGAAAGAAATTAGCCTTCTGCACACTGATCTCAGCCTTCTGCACACTGATCTC
>CM067478.1:4262064-4328964 GCA_034552555.1 Semaprochilodus insignis
ACATATGCTGCCACAGTGGAAAGTAGTAAAGTACAATTTCCTCTCTCTACCATCAAGTACCAGAGTTCTCCTTCATTCATCTGATCCGGCTTTATACGACCTCTCATTTTTCAGGAAAGATTTTTCACCAGATGTATGTAACAGATATTTCCCTTACAGAGAAGCAGGACTGCAACTTTCACCTGACTTTGCTGAAAGATCAACAGTTGCCTTAAGATGCATATACACTACCTGTTATTTGCCAGGTTATGGTTTTGACAACCTTACGCAACATCACAACATTTATTTCCGCCCAGAGTTGCGTTACTCTTTGGCCGAGATCTTGTACTGACAGCAGGAGAGTCTAATCGCTCTGTAAAGTCTTCTCCAGCATATCCCAAAGACTTGGGGTTAAGGTCAGGTCTCTGTGGTGTGAAAATGACTCCTCATGCATGATGGATACATCTCTTCATGTGCTTCCCTTCTTACCCTAATATGCCCATCACTCGGGATTAAGGTAGCCTAGACTCCTTAGAACACATGACCGTTTTCCAATGCTCCAGAGTTCAATCTTTATGCTCCCAAACAAACTGAAGCTACTTATATGACCACATGGCTATTTAGTCCCAATCCTGTGAGTTTCCGTCGCATTGCGCAGGTAGAACTGCTCTTACTTTCACTATTGAACACAGACGCAGGCCAATAAGTTGACCCTTCTGAAACACAGGAACATCTTTTCCATGACCACGAGATACGACTTCCCACATGTTTGTTTAAGAACTGAGAAGCTACTCACGGCATCAGCTAGCGATAAAATAACTGCTGCTGAAACATATCAATACCCGCAGCTGCAGTAATTATCCAATCATAGGCCGTTAATTTGTTCATTTATATCTAAACTTTACATCATAACTTTTGTGGCCAGACAGTATATCATCTTTGCTTGTGAAAACAGCCAACATGCCACAAGCCTATAATAAAGACGCCAGCATTTTATCATCTCTGTGGTCCATCACTCCGACCAGTGTTATATCAGACATGTGGGAAACACAGTAATTCACACATGATGTGTTTGGTCATTCGGGGTTACATTCTATAGCTGACCTCATCTGCAACCTGTCTGCCCAACTGTCCTTTGAGGCCTTTCATGCCAAGGAACTCTCCGTCCTCTCCGTTGTCCTCTTCTGTAGCTTCAGCCTCCGCTGCCACCTCTTCCTCCTCCTTCATACGCTGGTGCATCTCCCCCATGTCCTCAAAGCTGGAGCCAGAGGTGTCATCCATGTTCTCCATGTCTATTACTGCTGAGCCGCTGCCCTGAAGATAAATCACAATAATGTAGTGAGCGTATTCATGGGGACTGATATGTCATCTTTTTAAGGTATTCAGACTCCAAAGTAAAGCTAAAGAACATTTCCTGCTCAGCCGTAGTTTTAGGAGTCGACGCTGAAAAGCAGGGATGGGCGATACTACTGTTGATTTCAGGAAATAAACTTTGTGATAAACTTTGTGATTACTACAGTCAACGTAAATAAAATAACATAGTCTGACAGGAATATTAAATAAACTTTCCGACACTGGAATTCTCTCTGTGCTTCTTTTTAAACATTATAATAGAGTAATAAAAAAAAATAATTCAATGTAATAATTTTCAAATTAGATTTTCACTTAAATGGCACTTTCCATGCAAACTGAAAATACAGTAATTTAATGTTTATTCATTAGATTAATATCTGAATAGTTATGAAAGTTAAACCTTATCAAAAGTATGTCAGATTTAAAAGTAAAGTATAAGCGTATATTATAATCTGTTGCATGTTGCATGTTTTTCACTGTGTAGGCCATGTGTAAAACGCTATTTACAAGAGCCATGTCAAATCCTATATGACTTTTGTTCATAAGTCGTTTGATAACCCACTCAGTGAAGCACACCGAGCAAAAATGCACGTTTCAGTGTCACTTTTACACATAATGATTAAAGGAGCTTCTTATGCACCAGCTGTTTTTGGAGGCAGTGAATGAAGGTGGGAGAAGAAATAGTTCCCACACTACACCATCATTTTTTAATTAATTAGCCTTATCAATTTTATTTTATTTTCATTGGGAGATGGCATTAACATCCATCAGACTAAACAAATAAGCAAATCATTGCAATATTTTAGCCCTAGGATCAATTCAGATTGGAGGTTCCATATTTAGGTATTGATCCACCCATCCCTATTGAAAAAGTAAGGCACAGCTCGAGCAAATCTACGGAAGCCCATTTCTGCCACCTGAAGAAAAGAAAAAGACCATACAGACTTCTCTGCAGCTCATAATTATGAATTAGTATCACATGACTATAACTTAGCATCTCATAACTGATTTAGTATCTCATCATTATGACTTAGTATCTCTTTACTATGACTTAGTATCTCTTTATTATGCCTTATAGCATCTCATAATTGACTCAGTATCTCATAATTACGACTTAGCATCTCATAATTGTGACTCAGTATCTTATCATTATGATTTTTAGCATCTTAGGATTATGACCTTCTATTTCATTTTTTATTACTTATCGTCTCATAATTATGAGATACTGAATGGCCTTTTTTCCTTCAAGTGGTGGAAATGGGCTTCCATACATACCAGCCCTGGATGCCTGACATTTTATTAGAAATACATCTTCTTACAACATGCAGGTCCACCTTACACCATTAGGAGACAACATCTGAAAGGCCGTCTTTGGGCTGTTCTCAATTAAATATGGGGTTTAAATTATTCGCACATCGCTGTATTCTGTCTTATCTACACTCTGCACAGCGTCCCAACTTCTTTGGATCCAGGGCTTCAGATCCATTTTCATTAAGGTTGTATATAGAACCATATACAACAGACTCTTGACGGTTCTACATTGAACTTTTGGTTCTAAATGGAACAGTTTCCTTTACTAAAGACCCCCTGAAGAACCATTTTTAAAGAGTGTAGCTAAACTAAACCTAAAAGCTACCAGCTCCAGAGCTGCAGCCGTCATGGTACACCATGCTAACACTTAGCTCAGGTGTAAATGTGCATATATGTGTATTTAAAAGAGGTTCTTCCTCGACGTTTATCGCCTGTTGTGATCAGAGTGACCGTTTCTTGTATAGGACGCAGCATGAAGCCACAGGTCAGGAAGAATCTTGATGGGAAGCTAACCAAGTAGCTTAGCTAGCTAGCAACACAGCTAATGTACGTCACAGAGTTTTCCTTTTCCTACGACATCGCTTCTGGTTCATTCAGAGCTCAAACTTTAAACCTAAATCCTCCAAAACGACATTAATTCATGGGGTTTCAGGCTGGGGATTCCGGGTACACCGGCTAGGTTAGCTACCTGGATAATAATGTTGTCATCGAAGCCGCCCCATGGTTCCGTATTCGTGTTTTTGGTTCCTCCCGACGCCGACATTTTAGCAGACGATGAGTCCAGACTGCTCTACGAGTTCACTAGATGTGCAACTACGACCTGGTTATACAGCGACACTGACATGCATTCTAGTCTCAGAAGAAGATGGTTAAATCGGGACGCTCAGTCTCTCCAGATGTAAACAGCTACATGCCACATCAGAGAAGTGAATGAAGCTGCGCCGTGTCGGTTCACTTCTGCTCCGAAGCTCAAGCTTCGAACCACAGAGTCACGTGATCGTCCGCCGCGAGTGACGTCATTTAAAGGGGAACTACACCGATTTTTCATATAAACCATACAGAATGAAATATTTGAGATGTAATTCAGTAATAAAGAGTGGGTTTGGTGTGAAATGGAGAATCTTACCGAGTCAGAATTGTTCACAGTGGTGGTGATAATCCCTCTAAAAGCTCCTACACAGAAAGTTATACATGAAAATGGTTATGAATACGCTGCCTGGTGTCTGACACATTGATTTATAAAAGTTTTGTGATAAAAGGTTTTTAGTGCATTCATAACAGAGACATACATGCAGGGTAAATAGTCCCCAGTAGTTTTTTTGGGCTCATTGTTTTTTTTTAACAATTTGTTTTTGTGTATTTATTTATCTATCTATCTATCTATCTATCTATCTATCTAATTATCTATCTATCAATTTATCTATTTATTTTTATTTTATTTTAAATTTATTTTATTTATTTATTAATAACAACAATTCAAACTGGTGCTTTTTATCTCAACAAAGGAAAAACAATAATACAGTTTCCACTGTACAACAACACAACAATCCAAACAGACTGGTGGGAAATTAAACGAGGATGTACGTATGACAGAAGACTTTTTTTTGGTGTGTTTGAGTGAGTTTTTTATTCCTTCATCGCCAGTCAGCTTCTGGCCACAGGTATGCTGTCTGCTGGATATGTAGGCAGACGTTTCTGAAATAGTATAATATACATGACTCTTTTCAAGTTTTTAGGCATAATCTCAGAACTGAATACTTCATCATAAAACAAAGAAAGCTATTTTCAGACATTTTATGTCCTTAACTATTTAAAAATGATATTTTAAGACTTTTTAAGGAGCAGCTGGAGTCCTGAAATCATCATGTAATCAGGTGTTTTTGAGACTAAGCAAGAGGTTTAATCGTTTAACACTTTTATATAGAAAGAACTGAAGCTCTGATCACATGACTCAGAGATATTGTCGATAGCTGAATGCCCCAAGCCTTTGTGTTCCACAGTAGCATTATATTTCCTGTATTATATCTATATTGATATGTTGTGGTGAGCTAAAAAGATTTGGAAGTCGAGTATAAGATGATGACTGAGGTGGGTCCCACACCTGTTCTCCTAATACACAGAATGCTTCTCATGTGTGACGACCTGCTTGAGACTTAAAGGCTAAAACTTGAGCCGCTTTTTGCAATAAACGATGTCAACTGCAGAGCTCCAAGAAATATTGTAATAATAGACCATTAAGACATAGGTCGAATGAGCTTGTGCCATGGGATGGAAAGAGACACTGCAGCCATCCAGGTTTTTGAATCTTAAAGCTACTAGACAGTCAGATCATTGGAACTGAACAGCACTGCCTAATTTGCATATTCAAATATTATTCATAATATTATGTGACACCACACGTTGTCCTGTCAGATCTGACATGACCAGCAATGTTAGCTGACATGGCTTTTAAATTTGTTGTTCTTTATTAATATATGTAAGGAGGTATTAAAGCTTTTTAGTGTGCCTGCATTCGGTCTCACATGTGTAACACTCTATTTACCATGGTGTCCTACCAATACCTGTAAGATCTTACACTGAGCACTTCATTACAGAACACCTACTTATTATTACACTCACTGTCCATTTTATCAGCTCCACTGACCCCATAGGAGCACTCTGTAGTTCTACAGTTACAGGCTGTAGTCCATCTGTTTCTCTGTATACTTTATTACCCTGTTCTTCAATGGTCAGGACCCCCGCAGGACCACCACAGAGCAGGTATTATGTGGGTGTGTGCGCTGTTGACCGGATAGTTTTGGTTGGTAGACGATTCTCAGTCCAACAGTGACACTGAGGTGTCCAGCAGCACTGCTGTGTCTGAGAATCGTCCACCAACCAAAACTATCCAGTCAACAGCGTCCTGTGGGCAGCGTCCTGTGGGCAGGGTCCTGTGCAGCAGCAGATGAGCTATTTTCTCTGACTGTGCATCTACAAGGTAGGAGTGTCTAAACACTCCAGCAGCACTGCTGTGTCTGATCCACTTACACCAGCACAACACACACTAACACACCACCACCATGTCAGTGTCACTGCAGTGTTGAGAAAGATCCATCACCTACATAACACCTGCTCTGTGGGGGTCCTCGGGGTGGGGGGTAGTGTAGATTCAAGGAGGTGTACCTAATAAAGTGTTGGTGAGTGTAGAACCACATACAACACATTCTCCATCAATCTAAAGAACCAGTTTGCCCACATAGAACTCACGGTCCTAACAAAATTGTTCCCTTTAATAAAGAGCCCTTGAAGAGCCATTTTAAGAGTGCAGTTCATACGATTATAAATTTCACATTGTAAACCATAATTCATACTAACAACGGCTTAATTGGGTGTTTAATCTAATAACATTTGAGTTGGTTAAACTGAATTCTCGATATTAAAAATTATTGAATTATTAACTATCACCTATGTAATCAATATCAACTATAGCCTATTAACGATAACCACCACCAGGTGTCGCCGCAACACCAGCAGTAGAGTAGTGGCGCAATCAAAGATGGCGCCGGGCTGCCGCTTGGTGATGACGTAGTACGCGCGCCTTGCCTAAACTGCGATCTACTCATCATCCGGAGCGACCCGTTCGACTGTAGACGGTGCGGGTACGACTGCTAGAAATCTGCGGTACTCGAGTTCCTACGGCGTCTCTTCGGCTTCAGCACGTTTGACATTTACCTACCGGCTCCTGAAGGTTTTTCACTGTGTGGCTGGTTTGCTTAGCATCGTTGTGACCCTAAGAAGTTAGTTTATTTCGTGAACTATATATTCTCGATGACATCCACACACAGACTGACACAGAAGCAGGAACATCGGTAGGTGACATTTACATGTAACGGTGTGCCGTTTGAATGCTGACAAATGTTCGTTAGCCAAAGTCAGCTAGCGTTAGCCGGCTAGCTAACCTAACGGTTGACACTGAACGCTGGATCGCTGTTTGCTTGTCATTTGTCATCTTTAGCCTGAAAATGTCTCTGTAATGTCAGTGAACCAACTTTTGTGAATAGGAATGGGATACTTGACAATACGTCCTTTAATGGAAAACTCGTGCAGCTGCGTTTGTTCTAATGTCCTTGTTCTCAGTTTGGAAGCCTCTGTAAGGGGGATCACGACACACGGCCGAACTGACGCACTCTTTAAGTGACAGGTATCAGAACACATCATCTTACCGTATGACGCTCTCCTGCGTGCGTAAAGTGCATGATGGGATCAGATGGATGGCTGCAAAAACTCTAGACTATTGCTGTTTTTATAAAAGACTGATACATAAATAAATGCATATTGATTTATGGTTGTAAGTAACATGTGTAGAAATCAGTGGTATAAGACACACACCCCAAGCATTAAGGCCAAACTATGCGGGTACGTTTATATATCCATCTATACCATTATCATAACTTTTATATTTTTATTGTATTTGATTTTTAAAAGGTTTAATATGTGCACTTTAATATGTGCAGTTTTATTAACTGTCAAACAACAGTCAACACTGCAGGACACTTTTACAGTAAAACTTTATCCCTTAGAATTAAACAGGCTTTTTTTGTTACTGTGCCTTTAAAACTGACATATGGAAATGACTTCAGTTCTGATTGGCTGCCCTGTATTGCATCTCCCTTTAAAAAGCACTCTGGACTGTGTTGGGTGGTTTGAAAATGTGAAGAACACCCTTTCATGTTTTTTGTGATGCTGCAAAAACAAGACAAAAGACCACAATTTGAATTTCTAAAGCAAAACATTATAAAATTAAATAAAAATGATTTCAGGATTACAGGAAGATGAAACGAAGCACAAACTAAGAAATGGATAGTAGAGGAAGAGAGAGAAAAATAATCAGGTTAACACTTTCACACGAAACCTTACACACACAGACTAAGACAAAAGATGGAAATCAGCAGGCTAAAACTCCTAACTGTCGAGAGAGAGCGACGGAGACGGAGGGGTGTAGAGTGTGTCCACCCACAGGGGTCCTTCCCTCCTAACACAGATTTGGTCAAAGCATTTATACATTTATGCAAATTATATGTAAAATAGACAATCTACATGTACAGTTGCTGAATCATTGTTGTGAAATAGCACTACATAGACAGGATCGCTCCTAATGACGTTAGAGCCACTCTCAGTCAGGCAAAGAGTCAAACTCGGTCAATTCCCAAATGGTCACCGTTCACGCAGTTATTGTCCTTCTCAGGCCTCACAAAGACACACAGGCTATGAAATACATTCCAAGGCAAAATATTACGTATCAGGAAGATTCAGTTTGGTTATGCCAAATGATCTACATCCCCCTTCAACCACAACACTGCGTATAACTTCAACAAATCAGCAAATTACACACAAACCTTTCTGTTCTTTTTCACTAGACTACTACAGGACCAGGTGACCTCAGGCATGTGTGGCTGATGTTGGCTGTAAAAATCGATCAGTCAAATCAAAAAAGAGCCGAAGCACTCCTTAACTTCAGCGGGAATGGGCGGAGCTAAACTGCTATAGGCTAAATTGGAGGATATGTGCACATACTTGGGTTTAAGTAATATGAAATCATCGAGATCAATACAAGCTAGTTATGCAGTGTTTCCATATGTAGACTGTACGGAGTGATAGGGGTATGTATGCGGTAATGAATGCTACAGTTTGAATTAGAACAGTTTTTACATCCTACATCAAACTTAGTTCCAAATACAGTCAGGAATATTTGGTTTTCCAAGATATGGGACTTGTGGCCTATAGAACTTAAAGGAGCAATATGTAAGATGTGGTTGAATTTACACTTCACTGAGTTCTTCCTCCTCCCCCTTCAGTCCTCCCAACGTTTGCTTGCCAGTTTGAAGAATCATTGTGTTCAGCATTACACCTCATTCCTGTGCTTGCTAAGAATGTCTCCAGAGGTGGAAAGCAGCACAGTGTTAGCTCTTGTTTTGCTGTTGTTTATTGTTCTTGTGTTCTACTTCTTCATCCGCTCCTGCAAGGACAGAAGGCAGACTCATTGCACTGTTACCTACACTCACTTCCTACACTCATTTCCTGTCACCTCCTGAGGTACAAAGTGGTATTATGAGACAGGAGCGGCTGGCGCAAACATGCATGCTAACTTCAGTAAACAATCTACATATCGTCGCTGTCCAAAGAAAAACAGGTATCTCCAAAATGGTAACTTTACGGGAGAGGGCGAAAACCTAATCTGATTTTAATGTAAGTCAATGAAACCAGACGTCTTTCCAAGCAGTTTTTGGCCATTTCTGTTGGTTCATTCATCATGGAATTTTCACACTATGTAAACAGCAGCTCATGTGATCAAATGATGCGTAAAAGTAAAAATCTACAAAAAAACCCGCATCAATTATCATCCTTCTCAAGAAGACAAAGACACAAAAACCAAAGATGTAGTCCTATATGCAAGAAATATATTATAAAAAAACCTACACAATGAGATTTTAAATAATAATAATAATAATAATAATAAGTTACACTTCTATAGCGCCTTTCACATACCCAGGAATGCTTTTCAATTTAAAGGAGCAATTAGGGGTGTAACAGTGCATCCTGAAATCATGATGTTGCTGTGCAGAACTGTGATGATGTGCATCACGTAGGTGTGGCAATGGGCATTGTATTAATGATGTCATAGAATCCAGCTGCCCTGGCTAAGCATCCTGCCTCCCAGCTCCATTCGAAACAACGTCATTACAGTCAGAATATTCCTTCATTCAGTTTTATCAGGATATCGTGAGAAAACCGAATCGTGGACCCAGTATTATGAATCGAGTCAAATTGCAGGCTCAGTGTGTTGTTACAGCCTTAGGAACAATATGTATGATGATTTAGGTCTGTTCACTGGGCGGCCAGCCTTGCAACACCGCTGGTCGTTTCCAGCCATACAAGACCAGACCTGGCTATTTGAATGAGAATAGACCCAAATAGACCCCAAACTGAGGGTCAAATTATCGTTTCAAAACCATTAAAAACAATAATAATAATAATTATTTTTACAGCTTGTTCAGGCTACCGCATTTGCAGAGGTCTCCACAACAAGCTCATTGGCTCTTTTTCTTGACAGATGGGTTTTTTCTGTAAACAGTCGCCATGCTGAGATTTACAACCTTTCCCATTAGTGTTTCTGGCCTCTTCATTTATACCATTTCTGTTATTGCCTCTTGAGATGCAAAGTGGTATTACAAGACATGACTGCTAGGGCTAGCTGGTTAGCATGTTAAGTTCTGTAGATGTTACTATGACACAGTACATTTTCGAGTTTTTGAGATACCATCAAATTAGTTAGTTCTTCACATTTTGTTTATTTAGGTGCGAAATATCTTTAAATATTGATTGTGTAATTTTACATATTGCTCCTTTAATATGGTAAATGAAGCAATGAAAACCTCTGTATGGCCCTGGGACCATGATTTGACAACAGCTATGGACTCTGGGTTATTCACAAAAAGCAAGATTACAGCAGAAACCAAGAAAAAACTGTGCAAACTATACAGGCACTAGAAAAAGCTGTGAAAATGTACAGAATATACACATTGTGTGCCAGTTTAAGCCATTGAACTGCATGGAAAAGTTTCTGTTTTGGGGCCATTTAGCTTATTTTGTCTCTGAAGTCTTAATGGGATGTGAATAAAGGGAAGGAGTGTTGGCACTCTGCCCCTTTTTTTTGACTGCGTCAGCCGTGGCCCTGGCCTGCTTTCTGTCTGTGCTTTGTGCACCCCCCTGTCTGGGCCCCAGTCTGTCAGACTGTGTACGTGCAGATCGGAGTCTCGGCAGTGGGGGAGGAGGCAGAGCTGTGGGCTGAGCCACGCCGCTTAGGGACTCGCATAAAAATCATGAAAGTCGACAATTAAGCCAGTGACAAACGTGTATTGGGATCAAATCGTCATTAGCGCGGATCGATCTGACAGTCAGGGTGAAGTGGACTGGAACAGACGAGGTATGGACTAGCAGGTGTTGGTTTATGAGCGCGAGGGCCACTTTCATGCGCTAGCCTGCCGCTGCTAACTCGGCTAGCACTGGAAATGCAAGTTAACCGACATCCGTTTGATCTTTTCAGGCAAAGAACAGGCTGTTTGTTATTTAGATTAGACTTTTTGTCATATTTTGAGCGATAGTTACTGTATACGTTCAACCTGAAGGTCGACCAAATGCCCGATTTTAGCAGGCTAACTATGCTAGCTAGCTAAACCGTGCTAACCAAACTTGAGTTTGTGATGGGGACGTTAGAGTCACTGTTAACTTACTGAACATTTTATCCTAAAGTGTTTTTTTATTTATCTACTCTATAATTTATAATACTCTATAACACTTCTTGCCTGAAGTCAGCTTTTCATGCGCCGGAATTTTCCCGAATTTTCCAGTTTCTGTTCAACAGCTTCTTGTTCGTATTTTCCGGTCCACCTTTAATCGTGCAGCAGATCTGAAGCCCCAGGATGAAACTGCTGCACCATTTAAGGAGGACCGGGAAAATTCGACCAATAAGCTGGCCAGTAAAAATCTCACCTCAACTTTGTAACTTCGGCTTCTTAGACCTCAGCACATATTCTGGAGTTCTGTTGTTAATTTCCGTGCAGATAATTGGCAACAGTAATTAAATGTCATCACTGAAATGTCATGGACCCTTTGCACCCTCATCTAAGCCGGCCTTGTACATGCACTGAAGATAAGACCTATCAAAAGCAGCCAGTCCTGCTCTTCCATCTATTATAGGTCATGCAAAACCATGCAAACGTTTGGTTTTCCTCTGAATGTCATGTTTACTAAAGGGTTGGCGTTGTGTGATCTCCAATGGCACTTAAAACAGAATTGTAGATTTCAGTCCGACGCTCTGTGTGGCATTGGTGGTTTTGTCAGGCATGAGAAAAAAACCAAACAGAACTCTGGGTATGCTTATAGTCAGGAAACGGAAAGTGAGCCTTGCACAGAAGGGGCGGTTTCTTATCAAGAGCAACCAGAAAGGGAATTTCTGCCAAGTGCCGCAGTTCCTCGAACGTTCCTTGTTCAATAGTGTGACTAAATGTAAATAAAAGGTGGCCCATTGTGTAAACACATCTTTGGATTGTCGTGTTGTATCAAAGTCAGATGTTATTGTAAGTCTTCAAGTCGGTTTAGACCTTTCACTTTAGGTTAGGACCAATGATTACTCATTTGAAGGCCAAAATCTGATTGGCATTTATTAGAAGTGGCTACAATCTGGTAGTTGTTGTTCAAGTGATGTTGTTGTCTTCTGTGAACTTAAAATACTGCATAGCTGATTTGCAAGCTGGTGTTAACCACAGCTATGAACATATCACCATACGGACAGTGTTCAGTGGTATTGTATTTATGCTGGGATGCTTTAATTCTCTGTGGTTTTGAATTTTGATAACATGACGATGATAAAACAACAATCTAATGACTCTCGTTTCTCTCCAGCATGTCATCTGTAGGGGAAAAAGAAAATACTGCCCTGAGGCAATGCGTTCAGGCCCGGACCCAGCTGGAGGAGGCCATCGTAGGGGTGATGAAGGCTGAGGCACAGCTCAAGGGTAACTCGAGAGAGGTAAGAGGCTAAGGCAATCCTTATATACACGACTACTACAGGAAATCCACTTCTGCACTAATTTTCCAGAGACGTGTCCACGTTTGATTTGTTTGGCTTCCATTTTTGAGCTACACTCAGCGTCTGTCTGTGATCACTGCCAGCTTGGGTTTTTTGTGCCCTCTGCTGTAAACACTATTGTTAAGGAGGATTTTGTGCAGGCCGTTTGGCTAATCCTTTTTGGGACTGCAAAAGAAAGAGGGCATTTTTATCACAAATGCAGGACAAATACCCATGCACGTGACGTGATGACCAGTTGTTCACCCACACCCTTGAGCTTGCAATTGTGATGTGGTTGTGCATGGTAAGACATGTCCGATAGAATACCACTGCATTGTCTCTGTGGCCTTGGCTTGGTTAATAATTGCTACCTGGCTGTAACAGTTCTAAGACCGGAAGATTTATGTCTTTAGGAAATGGTCGAGTGAGATCATGCTGAAACATGACAGCCAAGGAGGGTCATCAACACCAGTCCTTTAAATAGGATGTAGGGAAATGTTTAGCTTCACATTCAGAGACTCCTTGGACCAGTGTGTGTCTCTCCTGACCTGACTTTGGTGGAGATTTCTGTTATTCCTGTCTACTTGTGGATCTTGTGGCAGGTTTGTTCACAAGCCCATCTCGCTGGAAGGTATTTTAATGACGGGAGGGTTTACCGCTTTACTCGGTTGCTTTTTTTGACATTTGGCTTTTGCATGGGTCAGTATGCAACATGACCGTGACTTTTTCTTACCACCGATTGCAGGAGATCAAACCAGGCGCAGACTTCTCAAGACTTTTTTGTTTTTCTATATTTATCTGCTGTCACCATCACTTTCAGTCATCTTGAGTACAACTACCGTTTTCCCTTCCTCTAAATTTTTTTTCTTCCTCTTTGTGTTCAGGTGAAGTCCCAGCTGCACAGCTGTATCAGTAGACATCTGGAGACCCTGCGTTCTCGGGAGGTCTGGCTGCTGGAGCAGATAGACCTGGTGGAGCAGCTGAAAGAAGAGGCTCTACAGCAACAGCTACAACAACTCCACTGGGTCAGTCTGTCATATATCTAGGATTGTTATCATACAGTACAGGCTTATCTATGATGCCATGTGTTAATATGCCATTATGGTGACGTGCTGACCTTTAGAAGTTGTGCAGTTTGTTCTGCTCCTGCTGTGATACTAAAAGTAGATCTGTGATTGATTCTTTTTCATATTTAGCTCCGAGGCCAGTTTGACATTCTCATTCATCAGCTGGAGAATTCCAACAGCCACGACCTTGCCAACCAACTAACTAGCTGCTTGGAGAAGTAAGCCACTGCTCAGCCTGCACTCTTTTGTTGGATGTTTGACTCAACAGGCCAAATTACTGTTTACACACTAGACTGTTCAGTAGAGGCTTTGTAGTGGTTTAAGCTCATCCCTTTGCTTTCTGTTTAAAGGCAAGACTTAATCATAAACAGTCACACGTATATCTACAGTGTGCTCAGGAGCATTAATAGCTGGATTCTTTGCAGGTTTTCTGGTCTGAATCTGACTCCCGAAGAAACACCAGAGATGAGTTTCGAAGCAGACGCTCGCTCTTTGCGCCAGGCTATTACGTCTTTTGGGACCATTTCTACCCAGGTTTGTGGGAACCTCACAGTCACACTCAGCTTCTGATTAACACAGGGTCACAAAGTTCAAGGTTATGCTGTTGTATACATGCATATTATTTTCAGATACAACTTGTAACAAAGCAGCTGTTATTAGCTCTGTTTGTGAATTGGCTTTATTTGAAGTGAATGTTGTCAGCTCCAAAGTCATTCCCATCTCAGCTGATGGAAGCACAATAAAAGTTATATGACCCTCATTATTATTTACCTTCTTCAACAGATGGTGAAGACTCCTGCTCCCAGTCAAAGTTCAGTCGCTGCTGAGAGACACTGGCTCTTGCAGGCCTGCCCCGTTACCGCCAAGAGACAGGTTTGTCTTTGTTGAATCTTGAAATATCAGTAGATGGTGTTGCTGGTACGGCTGGAATCTCCCACATACTCATGTTACAGCATAAAAGCCTGGTTGTTTGGTTTGTGTAGAAGCTGGACTCGGAATGGGGAGCACCTCTTGCTGAGTGGCTTCTTGGCAGCCGTCCTGTTAGCAGTACTTCAGTTGGATACCAGTTCAGTAAGAACCCTCAGGATTGGTTGATGGCTCCCAGGGAGAAACCCCAGGTCAGTTTTTTTTTTCATTTACATTGCTGTGAGGTTGTTGATGTAGTTTTTTTTGGCATTTCAGAATAGGGGCCATATTATTGAAACTTCTCAGACTAAAATCTGTTTCTGTCAGTAAATTCATTGTGTAAAACAAAGGCACAAATTTAGTCATGAATTAGCATTCCTACTTAGACTGTGTGTGTGTGTGTGTGTGTGTGTGTGTTGCAGTGGTTTAATTTGGTGTGCTCAGACCCAAATTAATCTTAATTCTTCAGTGAAATTCATTCACATTAGTAATGTGAATATAGTACTGCCATGTAGTAGAAAACTAGACTTAATTAATGTCAGCAAAATTGGTCATATATGATGAGTCAGTTGTCATTTTATTTTTAGCTGCTACTTTATTTGATCACTAGTGCTTGAGTAACCTGCTTTAGTTGTTACACTTGGCATAAATTCATATCTGTGTTCTCTTTTTCCAGGTATATTGCCCACTTGTCGCTTTCGACTTCCAGAAAGCTTGGGGTCAGCTGAAGGATCTAGAAGCATGGCTGCTGAAGGAGCAGTCACCCCTACGTGACCGCACCAATAGCAATTCCAGCAGCAGCAGCTCTGCCTTCTCCATTGAGAAGATCGATGAGAGCGAGTTCCTGGATGTGGAGGAAGAGGAGGTACTCCAGATGGAAAACGACGAGGACATTGCTGACACAGAGGTGCTCGGCGACTGGCTCATCACCCCAAACACCAGCAAGTTAGCCGTGACCAACCCCATGTTGGATGCAGATCACTGGAAGCAGGTTTTCAAACCTTTCCATGAAAGCTTCTCCCCTAGCGAGTGGCTCCCCAAGTCAGACTGCGGCTCCTGTTGCAGCTCACGTGTCAAGGCTGTGGAGATCGAGAACCTGGGTAAGCTCAAGTGCCTGAAGACTCCCCCAGCTACAGCCGCCAGCACTCCGGCTCCCTCTCCTTTCACTCCTGCCCCTATTGAAATGTGGCTCCAGCAGACCATTCCTTTGGAGAACACATGCAAAGCTAACGAAACCTGTGCCAGCTTCGCTGAATGCGTCTGTGATGACAACTGTGGGAAAGAGGCCTTGAGTGCCTGGCTCCTCAAGAAAGAAGGCCGGGACAAGAACGGCGTGCCCATGGACAAGAACGTCGCCAGCAAATCAGCCATCTTCCAGCAGTGTGAAAAGCAACAGAAGGTGCAGGCTATTCTGGAGGCCTGGCTTCATCCTAGCAAAAGCGCCAACAACCCGGCCTTGTCCTCCCTTTCGGCTTGGGTGTCCCCATGCATCCCTGGAGCCGAGGAAAAGGCCAGTAGAGAGGAGAAGAGCTCCCACTTCAAATCCACAGTCAGAGAGCCCGACAGCCCCTTCCACAAGCCTCTGCAGCCTGAGAGGTGGGTCCTGCCAGAGAAATCGCACAGCAACAAAGAGACGTCCAACAAGCCAGACACGCCAGAGCCAGCCAGCACAGAGTCTGAGGAGGACAAGTGGCTGCTACGCAAGAGAGCCAATGCACAGGTAAGGCTGATGGATATTCATAATGGTGGAAATGGATTATGTATTAGTGTTAAACCTTTCACGGTATGTGAGCATGAACCATGAAACCATCAGCAATATATGACCTGGGTATATTGTTTTGTTGTGTTACAGGACCGACTTGGTCTTCCCACAGTATGTGATTTATTTTCCTGTATTAAGCTTGATGCAGACAAGGAACAGTGGCTACATAGAGCACCTATACAGGTAAGGGTTACTTGTAATTAGTATTTATCCTTTGAGGTAGGAAGCAAAGTATAGAGGTATAGAGAGTAAAATGCGTTCTCTCTTTCAGATGTGAAAACTGCATCAGTTTCTCTAATCCTTCGGTGGACCCACTGAATTGCTGATCATCGCACACAATATCTTCAATTGCCTTACTTTTCACGCCTGTAGGGTCGAGGGTCTGTCTGTAATCTTTCACTATTTCCTGGTCTCTGAGAATAAGCTTTCTGGGCAGCCGTTCCTTGGGTGATGAGTTAAGCTGAACACGGGGATTGGTATTGGGATGCTTACGCATAGATTTCTCAAACAGCAGTGCCAACCACACGGAGCAAGTTTTTTGATCTGAACGTCATGATGTACTAAAGCGGACCAGCTCGGTGCACATGTAAAGAATAAAATATATTTTTCCTTGGGGGGATAAAGAGGATGATTGATTATTTAAATCATGCATATGTTTTAGGATGCTAGTTTTTATTGAATGAGCTGTTCCTGTGCACCCAGAAGAGGACAGATTCTTTAGCAGATTGCATTCCGTTGGCCTGGCACAGTATACCCTTCATCTAACATTTATTCTACTGCAGAAAATACTTTTAAAAAAAGTATTAACGGATGTCACGGTGTTCCAGTTGTATTTTATTTCTAGCTTTAAGGGCAGTATGCTATTTCCAGTGGGATATGATACTAAGCATAATTTCCCCCCACGTATAAAATACCGAACATGCAGTTGTCATACAAAACTAGCCAAAATGGACATGATTCGGCATGTTTATTCGTGGAATAAGTAACCGAATAGCACAATATTTTGCACACTTTATAATTTTAACCGCTTCAAGACCTTGTGCATGAAGTTTGCCACAGTGTGTTCGTTTTGGACGGATAGAAGACCCTGTTCTGGCCTGCTGTAGATGCTTACACTGAGCCATTCTTCAGTGCTACCTGAACACAATGTGGCAAAGGTTCATCCCAAGATGTATTTCAGTCATAAAAGTCTCTAAAAAAAAATAACCACTTGTTTCCTTCGCTGCTCTAAGGCTATAGCTGGATCTCAAACCGTGTGCTGCACTAGAAAGCTTGGGCTTGAGTAGGAGGTGTAGTTGTTAGGCATTATGTTAAGTAGGTTTTAAGATGTTAAACCTTGATTTGCTTCTTGTAATAAGAAACCTTCTTCATACTGAACACTCACTTTGGGGTCTGTATGAAGCCCCCCCCCCCTTAAAGGACCAAGGGTTCTGTGCAATACGTAGATGGAGAATATATTAACTTAATACCACTTCACTTCATATAAAATGAGAACTGCTGAAATTGGTCTTTTCAAGCTTTTCGAGGTTCCCCTACTTAAGCCCATGTTTTCTTTCTGAAGTGCTTCAAGTGTATGAGAGAACCCACGAACTTCAGCAATTTGGAATATTACTGCTTATATGCTTTCTGTCTTCTGTTGTGATCCCTGTACCATATTTAACACTTAATAAATAAAATGTTATGAATAGTAAAATATCCTGGTGCTTGTTATTTTTCTTTCTGAGAGGACTGTTCTGAGTGCTGACTTGAGGATGTGTCTGGTTCATTTGTCATGTTGAGGTTACAGGGTTGTAATTGAATGGAAAGAAGTCAAGTTTGCTCTGAAGGTAGCTGCAACGCAACACCGGTTACATAAGGCAAGGCCGTTGTTCTGATTACTCAACATATGCTGCTTCATGTTTTATAGGCTCGTTTTAGCAATTCGCAGTCCACTTGATTACAAATGGCTACCGTGCATTTCCATTCGCTGGTCATTTAAGGTCTGCTCACCTGTTGCATGCAAAGGTTTGGGCATAACTGCTCAAAATTTTGAAAAGTTAACACTGTCACTATGGCAAGGGGGAGATTTTTTATTTAACACCAATAAATAGAAATTGAGCACTAAAATTGGTAGAGAATTTCACATTTAAAGGGGAATTAACAGATTTTGCAAAAAATATTTTGGCTCATTGTCCATTTACTGTATATCCACATATATTTGGAGCGTTTGGTTGAATCTGAGCTGAAAAGCTTCTGCTCATTGTGGGATTCACCCTCCTGCTGCTGTTTACAGTCACAGTATCAGTAAAGACGTGTGTGCTGGTTCTACTGGAAGCTGGTTGCATGTCAGCATGTTCCACGTACTGTATAAAGTGGTTTGCTTCACATCATGATCAGATCCCTTTTCCATCTCCACTGTTTCCTCTTCCCACGTGTCTGAACACTACAAGCTTTTTGGTACTTTTTATCTGTACCGTACTCCGGACTTTCCTGAGGTTTTCTACTGGTTAGCTTCCTGTGGTTACCCGTCAGAGCTCATGCTACCACATTCTTCTCTTTATCTTAGTCTTTAACACATCTGCATCAATATCCTGAATCCATCTGGCTTCAGTCATTCACCAATGTGGTCTTAAATATGTACCCAGACAGCTGCTTCATTAAAGCCACCTCCAAATAGCTACACTCACTGTCCATTTTGTCAGCTCCACTTACCACATAGGAGCACTTTGTAGCTCTACATTTACCATCTGTAGTCCATCTGATTCTCAGTATACTTTGTTACCCTTGTGGTCTAGTGCAGAGATACTGCTCATCCTGTGCGCTCTGATGCTGCTGCTTCATCTGCCTTGGCTGGGTGCCACTGCCTGCCTGGATTGCTGACCAGTTTGCCTATCATGGAGCTTCTTCGTGTCCTGTGCTGTGAAGGGGCTTCACCTGCATCCCACACACCCATCCTATTTGAGGGTGGTGGATCATTCTCAGCACTGCAGTGGCACTGATATGGTTGGTGTGTGTTGTGCTGGTGTGAGTGGATCGGAGACAGCAGTGCTGCTGGAGTTTCAGTGTCACTGCTGGACTGATAAGCGTCTACCCACCAAAACTATCCAGCCAACAGCGTCCTGTGACCACTGATGAACGTCTCGAAGATGACCAACACTGCGCTATGCAGAAGCAGATGAGCTATCGTCTCTGACTGTACATCTACAAGGTGGACCAGAAAGGTAGGAGTGTCTAATAGAGTGGACAGTGAGTGGACACAGTGTTTAAACACTCCAGCAGCACTGCTGTGTCTGATCCACTCACACCAGCACCACACACACTAACACATAGTCAGTGTCACTGCAGTGCTGAGAATGATCCACCACCCACATAATACCTGGTCTGTGGTGGTCTTGTGGGGGTCCTGACCATTGAAGAACAGGGTAACAGAGTATACAGAGAATCAGATGAACAGCCTGCAATTGCATAGCTACAAAGTGCACCTATATGGTTAGGGGAGCTGATAAAATGGACAAAGAATGATGAAGTGGTCGGTTGGGGTGTGTGTGTGTGTGTGTTGGGTAACATTTGCCTAACATTATTACATACAATTATGCTGTTTATTAAATAAATAAGCTGAAGTAAAGTATAAATCTTCAAAATTCATATTTTAATACAGTAACAAAGAAGAATTACTAAAACATTGCCCACTCCGGTCTTAATCCTGTTTAGTAGTTTGGCTGGGCTGATTGATTTATTCTGATTTGTCAACCTCACAGCCTTTTACTCTCAATGACACTTTCGTTGAGAGGCTCGGATGCCATCAGCTTATTTACACTCAAACTAAAAATGCAGTGACACAAATAGAAAAACAGTCATTTATACTTTTAATGCAATGAAAAGAGGCCAAGGACTATGCATTAATGGGCTGGGATTTCTTGTTCACTCAAAACAGTAAATGCACCTGAATTAAAGCTAACAATCTGCACTTTAACCTCATCGTCAGGGTTTCATTTCAAATCCAGTTCTTGGGGCATATTTCTTAAAGACCAACAATCCATCTAACCCTGGATGTCTTATTATACAGTGAGTTACATCATAGAGGTTCACCAAGTGACCTTTGAATCTGACAAATAATATTTTTTATCATTTCCGGAGATAAGATGTTATGCTTATGTTCTATTTTACAGCAGTAAGGTAACTGCCTCCTTATCAGCGGCTGTGTGCTTTCATTAACTGGGTTTGACAAATGCGGTCACTAGTAGACGAGCAAGACTTGGCAGGCATGAATGGCAGACACTGAAGCTAAAGTGCGTCTGTGGACTGATAACGATGATCCAGGTTTATTCCATCATGTTCTGTTTTGTGACGCATATATTTCGAGCTACAGTTTAGTGATAATAATACATTTCGCTATATAAGTTTACTAGACAAAAAAAAAAAAAAAAAGTCACCTTTGACTAAAACATACCTTCACGAGAATTAATTGGGAATTAACTGGGATTGGATTTGCCATGTACTGGACAAGTTTCGGGATGTAGGCCCCATCAATGTTCAGACACTCTTGCATCAAAGAATTGCGCATTTGGGCCAGATTTGGTGGATTCCTTCCCTGGCACAATTCTGAGGAGAGTTTCCTGTAGACTGGGATTTCAGCTGGTAGACCCGTATGACCGTACGCTTCCATACACCTGCAGCTACTTCCTTCACACTATGGTCTTTGGCACGCCCAAATGCAGTCACTCCTTTTAGCCAATCATTAACATCTGCTTTGGAGCCATTTTCCACACATGGAACGAGACATTCACTGCACTGTACCACCTCTTCTCAATCTATGGATCCCGTCACTCACACCCCGCAGGTATTTATAGCTACATCATCCTCGTACAGCGCCATCTGCAGGAGCCTGAAGTTACTACCACCTTAGTAAACACCCACGGAGTTTACATGCTGATTTTATATGATAGAGGGCAAAAGTCTATTATTATTTCAGCTTTAATTTCACTAAACCAGATATCCAGAGACATTTACATGCACCAAGTTCAGAAGCTTCTGACTGGCCATCTGTCAGAACTAGAAGTGCACCAGTATCTGTATTAAAGAGCCTAACTTTAGAGCAACCACCATTCTACCCCTGACACCCTGGAAAATCCAAGCAACTGGGGAAGAAATGTGGACCTCCACAAATCTGGTTCCCCTTTAGGAGTAATATATAAACATGTGAAGGTTTCACGAGCATCTGTACATACAGTTGTACGGAAATATAAAAATCTTGTGACCACACTGCTTAGGGGCAGTAGCTTCATGTTGTGGGGGGTGTTTTGCAAGACAAGGGACTGGTGCACTTCTGTAAAAAAAGATCATGAGGAAGCAGGATTATTGGTCACAGCTAGGTCCTCAAGCAGACCAATGATCCTAAGCGTTACTCCAATGTTGTGACAAAATGGCTTAAAGACAAGAAAGTAAAAGTACCAGCGTCACCATCACAAAGCCCTGACCTGAATCCCTTAGAAAATTTTTGGACTGAACTGAAAAGCATGTCTGGACAAGGACGTCCACCAGTTCTGTCGGGAGGAATGGGACAAAATTCTGAGAAAGCTCAAGCATTTGCTTCAAATTAAGCAACTTTAAAAAAAAAAAAAAAAAAAGCAATACCAGCCAACACTTACCAATGGCAGGTACAATCATGACCTACTGAAAGTCTGATATAGGAAATAAAACCTTTGAAATTACCTCTTATAGAAATAAAGTACACAGCCAATTACAATTTGACTTAGACCAGGAAATGTGTGAAACACCATGTGTGAATGCCTTTAGCTTCAATGTATCTACACTCTTTATCAGCCCCACCTACCACATAGGTGCACCTTGTAGTTCTACAGTTACAGGCTGTAGTCCATCTGTTGCTCTATATACTTTATTACCCTGTTCTTCAATGGTCAGGACCCCCACAGGACCACCACAGAGCAGGTATTATGTGGGTGGTGGATCATTCTCAACACTGCAGTGACACTGGCGTGGTGCTGGTGTGAGTGGATCAGAGACAGCAGTGCTGCCGGACACCTCAGTGTCACTGCTGGACTGAGAATAGTCCACCAACCACCAACTAACAAAGCAGAGAAACAGATGGACTACAGCACCTATATAGCAAGTGGAACTGATAAAATGTATAAAGGGTGTAGATACATTGAGGTGGTTTTAATGTTACGGCTGATCAGTGTACAATCTGTATGGACATTTGAAGGGCTCAATCTTGTTTACAGTCTTTGTTTAGGACAGACTACTTTTTATTTAGGATACAGATAATTCAGAAAACACTTAAATACATCTTTTCAGTTATACTCTCTTGAACCCAATAAAGTGCAATGGCCTGTTAGGCCATTAATGGTTCCCGAAGCATTTGTTTTACATTCAAACCCAACAGGCATTTCAGCACATTAATCATACTCCATTAAAAGTAAGCAAATGTCAAGAAATACTAATCACAAATCAGCTGTTTATAATTAAATTAATGCATCTTTTGTGCACACTGAAATTTACATGCTTAGATCTCCTCAAAACCGCTGTACCACCATAGATTCTGAGTGAATAGTTTTGCAGGACAGGTTTTCAGCATCTAGCAGCACTGAATGACCACCATGGTTGCTTCTGGCTTAGTAGCGAGTGGGGGAGCCTTTTAGATGGTCCCAATTATTGTACAGGGCATAGAGTCCTGAAAGCACCAGGCCGACAACACCCCCACGAACTGCTCCGCGTAAACCCCCTACAACACACAAAAACACATGGGTCAAGGAACAGCAACAACGTAGACTACATTTCCAGTCCAGACATCCATTTCTTATATGCACGAGACGTGGCTGTTGGCTTGGAAAGTGTCAACAGAGCCGGGATTTGGGAACCCAAGCAAAAGATTATTAGTGCCGTGACCAGTCCAGTAGTGTGGAGTCCGAAGAATGCTGCCACAATATGAACCCAAATAACTCACGCCAACCAACACTGCTGCCAACCTGCAGAGAAGTCAGTCAAGTATTAAGTCTGGTGGGAAAAGCGTCAACATTAATGTGTGTCAAAGCTGTCAGAGGGCAGTCGTGGTCACTGCCAAAACCGACTCACTGACCCAAAACCTCCCCGTAACACATGTAGAAGCAGGAGACTTGGTTCTAACAGGGGAAAACTCTGCCCTGAGCTCAGCAGAGGGGGCTGAGGGCTGATAGAGTTCTCAAGTAGCAGTGCATGTCCTCCACACCCATTACCAGGGGAGCCCTGATAAGTGCGGGATGAGCTCAGCGATACGCAATAGCTCAGTCAGAGCCCACACTTATTCTTCTCCCAATTCGGTAACCACACCCATCGTTTTCAGAGCACAGGCATAATCAACAAAGCCTTTCAGACCTGAGGGGCGTTGGTGTTAGATTGGACTTGTTCTCTATTCTCACTATGTGTCAGTTACTCTGTGATGTACAGTTATACATGAAAAATCAAGGGTGACTAAATATTCTTAGTACTGGACACCTGCATGTTATAACCTCCTGAGTTCTTTGGACTCCTGGTTAAATGTAGTATAAAGTATCTAATAGAGATCTAAAGTAATAAACTTCTACACTTCTGTATAATTTCCATACTTTTATTCATAATACAATTAGTTTTGTTAAAGGGCCCTAAATTTTTTTGCACTTCTTCTTCTTCTTCTTCCTTCTTTCCAACCTCTCTTCATCCCTTAAAATTAAACAGGCTTTTTTGTTATGGTGCCTATAAGAACATAAACAGACTCTGTTCTGATTGGCTGCCCTGTATTGTGCTTCATTCAAAATACAGTCTGGGTCAAAACACTTCTCATAACTTCAGCATGAGTGGGTGGAGCCAATCTGATGTATTAAAATGGCTTCCCCCATGACATCACATAAAAACAAAGAATGGACTGTTTTTGGAGGTTTCCTCATATGGACTATATTGTACATAGATTCGTATTTCAAAACAGTGAGTTGTTCCCAGATGTGGGCTTGGAAGACTACATTAATATGATAAATAAAGTGATAAAAAACTCCATATAGCTCAAGAACCATGAACTGACATAGGCTATGGACTGTGGATTATTCACAAATCACAAGATTATAGCAGAAACAAAAAAAGGAGGACTGTGCAATGTACACACACACACACACACTAGAAAGTTTAAGCTACCTGACTACCAGGATTGTGTATTGGCAAGGATCTGGCGATATGACGCTAGCCATTAACAATCAGGTATATAGGTGTGTTAATCCTAGCGTTAGTGGTGCACCCTCACACTGCTATAGATCACAACACTGCTATCTAGCGGTCGGGGTTTAAACACAACACAAAATGAACCTGACAGCAATCTTTACATTACACTGCCAATTAAAAATCAATACTGCGTTTTGAGAATCGATACAGTATCACAATAATAAGCTCACCCATTCAAAACATTAGTCACCTTGCATGTTTAAAGTAACTTAAGGCTCCAGCAGATGGACGACTGGGCTATAAATACTAACGGGGTGTGAGTGACGGGATTCTTAGACCGAGGTGCTACAGTGCACTGAATGTCTCGTTACATGTGTGGAAAATGGCTCCAAAGCAGATGTTAATGATTGGCTAAAAGGAGTGACTGCATTTGGGCGTGCCAAAGACCAGAGTGTGAAGGAAGTAGCTGAAACATAAGGCCATATGGGTCTACCAGCAGTGGCTAAAATCCCAGCCTACAGGAAATTCTCCTCAGAACTGTACCAGGGAAGGCATCCACCAAATCTGGCCCAACTGCACAATTCTTTGATGCAACAGTGACTGAACATTGATGTGGCCTACATCCAGAAACTAGTCCAGTACATGCCAAATCCCATCACAGCTGTTACTGGTGCTCATGAAGGCATTATATGCTATTAAGTACTCATCAGTCACTTGTTTTTCCAGCGAGCTTATTATTGCAATACTCAAGTGTATCAATATTTTCTTAAACTCCATTTCCTCTTATTCTCTGAAAATGCCAGCTGTCGTTTACACTGCGTCAAAATTTCTGGACCAAAACTCTTGTTTTGTTAAGCAGCACTGAAAGTCGTGGATGCTTTATTCTTTTCCCCAAACCAATTTATCTCTCAATCCTACAACAAAACAATCTTTTAGTTTTCTCTGTGACCCTGCACCCCTGCACGTCTACATGCTCAGTTTTTGTTTGCTCAGGTGTCGACTGAACGTGAAAAACACGAAAAATACAGCACACGGTACTCTGAACAAGAGACTTTGAACCGGATGGGAAGACGCTTGTAAAAATCAAGATAAAAGCTTCTAGCTGTACTGTAACTACTGTATATGCACAATAAACGCAAACCTTCCTCTGTGTCCGGAAAAACAAGACGACTTGGCACCTCTGAGACGAGCACGTGAGCTCGAAATATCACTTCAAGCTGTCAGTGAACTCACGGCTGGAACAAGCAAGTTCACCAAGGCCAAAGACAAATCAGCTAAGTGAACGGGGGAAGAAGGGATGGGGGCTGGAAGCTGCTGTCACAGCTGTGTTATCTGAATTTGAACTCTAGCCTACTCCTTTCAGCTGACTGGCTAAAAATTTGCAGGCTCACACATGCACATTGCAAACATGTATTTCCCTTAAAATGTATTGGTTTACATTGTGGTTCCCACAAGGAATAAAGTTCCCCACAACAGGTTTTGGTCTCCACAACATGGCATAAACCTGGCACACACACACACGCATGCTTTCTAGTAACGTCCCCTTCTGAAAACTGTAACGCAGTGCATGCTGGGACATTCCAGTGTTTGTGTATCAGGTGCACACTGTTTTTTTCCTGGAAAACAGATTCAGAGAATTAGCAGCACACCCATAAATCACCTAGTTATTTTGCTGGCTGCCGGATTGTAAAAGGGCCTTTCATGTCTCAGACGAATGTCTACGAACAGTCTACTAAAAGACACATAATGAATTCATAAACATTAACAAACATGTTTTTTTAAAAAGCAGCAGGAAATACTTTCCAGTCACTGTCTTAGAATATAAATACATATCAGAGCACTCTGTAGTTCTACAGTTACAGTCTATCTGTTCCTCTGTATACTTTGTTACCCTGTTCTTCAAAAGGTCAGGACCCCCACAGGACCACCACAGAGCAGGTACTGGGTATGTGGGTGGTGGATCATTCTCAGTACTGCTGTGACACTGACGTGGTGCGTTAGCGTGTGTTGTGCTGGTGAGAGTGGATCAGACACAGCAGTGCTGCTGGACTGTTTAAACAGTGTTCACTCACTGTCCGCTCTATTAGACACTCCTACTTGCTGGTCCACCTTGTAGATGTAGAGTCAGACGATAGCTCATCTGCACAGTTTGTGGTCATCCAGTCATTGAAAAAAAAGTGTTCCTCATTTTTTGCAGTTTCCATGGAGATTAATAAAGTTTTTTCTATGTATACCTGCTTGCTTGGGGGGGAGAGGGAGCTGATAAAATGGACCATGGCTATAGATACAAGGAGGTGCACCTAATAAACTGGCCAGTAAATGTGTATAGACACAAACAAGCCATATATATCCTACAAGACCACCTTAAAGCAACAGGAATAGCAGTTACACACAGAACACCAAGCAATACACTGTACTGAATCTCATCTCCGTTCCTACACCCAACACAAAACTCCTCGGCTGAAAAAGAAGAACTGAAATCTCATTTTAGACTATTCTAAACTTTTTGGAACAAAATAAACAATAATAGATCTCTTTGGAAATTACCCAACACACATGATCCCTTTAACACCCACAGTGAAGTGCGGAGGCTGCTTTTCCTCAAACGGTTTGTTTCATGTCACTGAGTAAACATGAATAGAGCAATAATCTCATGGGCCAGTAAGGGGAAGAAGGATTTTTCAACACAACAACAACAACAACAACAACAACAACAACACAAATACAGCCAAATTAACCTAAGATTGACGACTGAACAAGGGGGTGAAGACACATAAGGAACCCCATAAAATTGTTCATAGCTGGTCTGTTTTGCTTTTCATGGTTTTCATCCCTCCTTTAGCGTGTTATTTCGTTTCATGTGCATGTGAACGGTCTGCATAGCTATGAAGCCCAAAGTCATGCCAGAGGGAAACTCCCTCATGCAGAAACTGTTTTCTCATCTGAAATGGCTCACTGGAATTCCAGGACCTTTACTTTGTTACAAGGTGATGTCATCTCGTAACACAAATCTTACTGGCAGCCTGTAGGGGCGGAACTCGTGTACAGTATTGCGTTTGAGGTAAATGAAAGCATGTAAATCTGTTTTATTAGACCACCAAAATAAATTATGAACACGGTTAAGTCCCCCTAAACAAACAAACAAACAAACAAATATTAGTAGACCTCCAAAATAAATCATGAACATTGTTAAGTCCCCCTAAGCAAACAAACAAATAACAAATAACAAATAAAAACATAATTAGCAGACCCAAAAAAAACGTGAAAAATTGAAAATGTAGCATTACAGGTCACCTTTAATTTTGACATTTCTAGACCATCACAGGGACCCTCATAACCTTGGGGAACTATAGACAGTTAGCCAGAAGGAGTCAAACCACATAGTAGTGAAAAGCTAATTACTTCCTACAGCAAACAATAAAGTACTAACATCATTAATTGTGGTTTCTGAATCTGAATACTGTTTGTTAATAATTATAAATACCAAGTTACAACACATCATGTGTGTAAATTGGAGGTGGACGCCTGCACTTGGAATATGTTAAATACCCAAAACAAAGGGTCTGAATATTTGGTTCCTTTCACTGTACTTCCCCAAACGATTAAGTCACAAGTGACCATGAGTATTTTCTGTGTTTTCTGGCTTACAGTTTCTACCCCAGTTGCTTACAGACACTTGACTGACCTAGAGTCCATTTCGCAAAGCTCACACAACCCACAAGTATTTCACACACAAACTCCTGAGCAGCTTATTGAGAAACCTGTTTGTGCAAGGAATTCACAATGTGCTCTGGCTGCAAGTCTAGCCCTTGTGTGGATCCCGTCTGAATTCATGACTAAACCAGAATTCTTTTGTAGATGATTAGCAGCCAGCCAAATTCTGGTCTCGTTTCCATCCTTTTCTGAGTTTTACAAGGCCGTCTGGGTCACCGACTGGAGTAATTCACAATTCTTCGGAAAGAAGAGTAAGGCTGGACTCACAGCAATGTTTATTTTGATCAGTCTAAAGGTGCTGAAGTTTGTTTATTGCCCATCAAATGTTAGGAACACTTAGCTTTATAAATACTAATCAGCATCCATTTACTTTGTCAGTTTGCAATAACTTATAATAACTTGTGAAAACTGACCAAATGTGTTTTTATTTTACATCTGAGCACTTTATTAGGAAGACCTCCTTGTATCTACACTTAATGTCCATTTTTTCAGTGACAGACTGTACAGACTGTAGTCTGTCTCTGTCTATGTATGCTTTGTAACATACATTGGCCAGGGCCCCCAGGACCACAGAGCAGGTATTATTTTGGTGGTGGAT
The DNA here is from genome assembly GCA_034552555.1 of Semaprochilodus insignis. Lineage (NCBI taxonomy): Eukaryota > Metazoa > Chordata > Actinopteri > Characiformes > Prochilodontidae > Semaprochilodus > Semaprochilodus insignis. The sequence continues at coordinate 4,290,525 of CM067478.1, forward strand.
CATTCTCAGCACTGCAGTGACACTGATGTGGTGGTACTTCGCTGGTCCACCTTGTAGATGTACAGTCAGAGACAGTAGCTCATCTGTTGCTGCACAGTATGTGTTGTTGTATCCTCTAGTCCTTCATCAGTGGTCACGGGACGCTGCCCGCAAGACAGTTGGCGATCTATTCTCAGTCCAGCAGTGACACTGAGGTGTTTAAACACTCCAGCAGCACTGCTGTGTCTGATCCACTCACACCAGCACAACACACACTAACACCATCACATCTGTTATTGCATTGCTGGCAATCTACAATGAGTGTAGATACAAGGAGTTCTTATAATAAAACGCTTGATGAGTGTATCCTTATTGAGCCATCTTGGAATCATTGTTAAACCTCACACCTTTTAACCACATGTTGTGATGTCAGCAATTAAACCACCCTTAAATCAGCTGCTTTAACCACTTTGGGGTCAACAGAGTTTCATTTAGGCATTCAAAGGGCCCAATTCCTTTCAGACATTACACAGAAGTGAAACTAGTGATAGCATTAAAACTAGCATTGCCTGTGAAATAAGGTCTTCTTTCTCTGTAATGGGTGGGACTAATTCCAGTTCACTGGTGCAGCACGTCAAGGAACTAGAATGACCTGGAAATCAACACCTACCTGTTCAAACACACAATGCCTCAGTGTTCGAAGTGTTCAGTGGATCACGTGATAGAAAACCACTTTCCCTTTTCCTTTCTTATCAGTATTTACTGTTTATTGTTTCCTCCCTTCCTTTTTTTATATCTCGCTGCAGGACACATCCAGGAAGTTTCCTAGTTTCCTGTTTCCTAGTTAAAATGCAGCTCAGTTTGCAAACACTCCTCTTTGTTTCCTCACCTGGGGATTTATAAAGCATACCAGTCATCGTCCCAGCAGCCACAGTGTTGAGGTCATCTTCCGCTCCTCTGGCCTTCTCTATGACCACACCGAACACGCTATACAATAGAGCTGCCCACATACACACAAACAAATAATGTAATGGCAACTTCATTCAGACAAAGGGCCATTTAGTAATTCAGTGCCTAATTCAAATGATCTTACAGTTCACGCGATTAGCCACTCTGAGGTGGTAGTGCAAGTGATCAATATGCTTGACCAAGTGAACAATATCTTGCACATGCACAGAGGAAGAAACTAGCGCACTTACCAAGTGAGCCCAGAGTATTTGCCCATGTAGCACCCTGACGGGTCACCAGGTTTAGCACTCTACAAGAGAAAATAATGGACATGTCCTTTTACCAGAAGACTTAATCCTGAAGACAGACAGCCTTAGAGGAGTGAAAAGGTCAGACTGGCTCATGAATATGACTAATAACAGTAAAAGCATGTTCCGTTACATTATTACATTAACCTTATAGGAGCCGACCCAAAACAAGGGTCGTTTTTAAACAGCCGTTTTCCTTCTTTTGGTGAGTTCATGAATAATTTGATGAGCGCTGCTCTGATTGGCTGGTTTACAGTGAGGCACCATGATGATCACACAGAAGCAACATGCCAACATAGACCCAGACAGGAAAACAAAATGAGCCTGATACACTCAGTCATTATGCTATTTAGTTAGCTATGCTAGTTACTTGCAGCTTGCTAATAGCCAAAGTTAAGGTAACTATACTAGCTACTTGCTTTTGATTTGGACATCAACTAAATAAATTAAACTGAAAGCTTTATGGTGAATAACAAGTTGAAGATGATCTGCTTCAAATGGCAAACAGTGGTTGACAGTTTGGTTCCTTGGTAAGACTATGAAAAGTGGCATCCTCCCAGTCACAGATAGATTTCTGTACATACATAGATTGTCATTGCTGTTGTTCCTAAATTTTGGGGGTATAAATGTTATGAAGACTGTTATGTAACAGTTTAGGATTTTGAAATCGACACGTTTTGCCATCCTACTGTGCAACTGCAGGATTTGTATTTGAAATAATAATAATAATAATAATAATAATAATAATAATAATAACAATAATTAGTTGTTGTTGTTGTGTATTATTATTATTATCATTGTTTAGGTTTGAATGTGGAAACAGAGTTGGGGGAAGAAAGTTCCACAGATGGGGAGCCAGCCTACAGAAAGCACAATCACCATATGCATGGAAGGTTGGATGGTGGGACAGTGACTAAACCAGCAGAAGAGGACCTTAAAAGGGGGAACAACAGTATTTAAGGTTCACAGTATTACGGTTATATGTACGGAAATCTCCTTACTCAACCATGACATTGTAAATACAGTTCTGCATCCTATGGCCCCTTTAAGTGTTTTCCTTGAGGTCAATTTGTGTAGGTTTATGTGCCAAAAAAAAGAGCTGGGTTTTTGTCCTCAGTGTGAACAGGCAGCGCTAAACTGCTGCTTGAGCAGACTTTGGCCCACCACATGCAAGCACATAGCTGGATTTACATATGCAGGCTCTTTGTATTGCCTTGACCACTACATCAGGTCACAGTTCCGTACACACAGCTGTGTTTGAGCTGCTGGTCAACAAACGTGGCTATTTTTTTTCCACCTCTGTACATTAAAGTACACCGAGAAAAGCAAAATCGTGACTCTCAGTTTAGATTTTCAATGAAATGTTTATCAGCATCTGAGATTACATCACTGAACTAGATCACGTTCCAAGAGCTTGAGCAATTTCTTCAAGCTTGAACTGAGCTAAAGTTGGACCCCAAATCTGGTTGCACATGCACTGCAGTGTGCACTACACCAACAAAGCAGACTCTCAAAAAGCTACTGTATTATCAGGAGGGCAAATAAGTAGTTGTGTAATGAATGTTTTTGTAACAGACACACAAGGCATATTTTTATTCTGCATTATATTTACAATTAACCATTAAAACGTGGCCTTTTAGGTTCAGAGTCTTTTATGGACATCTCTGTCACCTACTGAAACAGCTGTGAATAGTTAAACAGTTAAACAGTTAAAGGTAGATACTGATTTAATTTCATATAGAAAATGAGTTTGTATGAATATCAAGTAGTTTATATAGAGGTTATATAGCGTATCATATAGAGTTCCCAGTGGCCAGAGTTCTGTGTCATCTGTTCATAAAGCAGCCCACTCTCTGGCGTCACGGAAGAGGGAGACGCCACCTACTCTGTGTGAGTGAGTCATCGGACTGTGCCTCTAAAAGCCGGAAACAGCATTTAACATAACGGCAGCCAAACCACAAAATCAAGCCACAGTAAATGCTGCCCTCTAATGGCTGAATAGAATGTTGTACACTAAGGGGAAAATGTACATGAATGACAAAACACAGCACTAAATGATCTGTTTTACGACATAAACATATTAATTAACTGATTGCCCAGCTTAAAAATTAATAATGACCGCTCGAGTCAAAAAACAGGATTTGATGTAAAAATGACGCAAGCGAAAAGGCAAAAAAATGTTAATCTCTGAATCTGAAACTGACTGTGCATTAACTATATTGTTCAGTGGATTTTCTGGAGTTCTGCTTTATTTATTTTTTTATTAACAGGTAATTAGGTCTGCACAATATTGGAAAAAATCAACAATGCAATTTTCTTTTCCTGTGATATACACTGCAATATGAAAAAAATAGGAATTTTTACCAGATGACTTGAACATCAATATTTAAAAAAGTGTTACTGGAAAAATCTATAAAAAGATCATATCTGTGGAAAAAATATCTGCTTCCCTCAAAACCAAAAAAACAATTCCATCTGGACACCAATCGTTGACTTCCTTCAATAGTAATTAAAAACAGGCATACTGAGATCGAATATCAAACTCAACACCACCCTGTACATAACTTCAGCAAATCATCTCCCTCTACACGCACGCACACATGCACACTAAATCCTGTCAGAATACACCAGTAATACTGAATACTGAACAGATCACAGTAACAGCTGATGCTCTTTTTATTTTTTACTTAAATATTATTACTAAACTTTATTTTAAATTTAAGTTTAAGTTGAACTCCTCGTTGTTGTAGTTATTACTATTTACATGTTTGTATGTCCGTTTATGCTTATATATCCTCCCTCAAGAATAATTAATTGTGAATAAAAATAAAGTCTTAATTGTCCTCCAAAGAGGGGGAAACATTACTCACTGTAAAATGACTGGGGGTGAAAATAAAAATCATTTTAAATATAAAATCAAAAAATTTGAATTACTTTTAATTAACACTCTTGAGAGTGTGAACTCTGTCAGCACAATATTATAATAAAACTGACATTGCTTTTTTCTCCATGTGACATACATCACAATATAAAAAAAACATTCAGGAATTTTCACCAGATGACCTAAACTTATCTTAAAAACTTTATTCAGTGTAAAATGAGTAATGACTTTCTAACACTCTTGTTAGTGCGAACCATCTTTTCTGGAACTTTAATACTCTATAGTCAGTTTCAGTGCACCAAACACAAAGCAGGTGAGTGCTGACTGCTCCTCTCTGTGTATCCGAGAAGCCTTAAATCAGAGCTCAGGAACCGTGCATGTTTTTCTTTTGTATCAAGCAGTAAAAATGTTGTAGCATGACGCGTCTCATTTAATTTGTCGTATTAGACATTGCACATCCTGCAATGTGAGTATTGCACATGTGAAGACTGCGATGCAGATGCTGAAGCGACATATTGTGCAGCCCTACAGGTAATAGACAAATTACTTACTGTACATTGCGGGGTTTAGACCAGCCCATATTCTTGGTTTCAGACAGTCCCATTCTAAGTCCATTGATGGCTCCAAACAGGGCACCTAAACATAAAATAACAACTCCCATCATAAGATTATAATAGATTCTTCTGCAAACAAGGGAGGGAATGATGAACGGATAAGTCAGTAGAAGCTGTTATTGTACAAAAGGAATTACGTAGCATTGTTAAAAATCCTTTCTGCTTTATGTAGCATTTATGTGGCCATTTTGTTGCATCATCCACCTCTACTGCACTGGCATTGCCTGAAACCAGGATTTACACCTCGGGATATAAAAGCACTCAAATCAAATAGCACTATTATGGACTTCGCAAAAGGATGAAATGTAACGTACCCGTCATACAGCATGATCCAATAGTGAAAAAGGCCAACTCAAAGCGACCTCTGGTCTTGTTGGCGCCAGTGGGCAAAATGAACTCATCTGCATCCTATAACACACGAGACAAACTAACAATGAGACTTGCTGATGAGGATGCTAATCTAACATGATTTTTTTTGTAGTTCTGCTATACAGATTTTTAAATTGCTATCTATTAATTTTCCATCAAATCAGGTCTTCTCACAATTCCATGTGTCAGCAAGGGACATAAGGAGAGCTGAATACAACTACTTTGAATACTGTCAATGATTTGAAATATTTTAATGCTGTAGTATGATAGTAAAACAGGCCATATGTTTTTGGACAGCAGTTGTACAGGTGTTATATGATATTGCAGAGTTTGGAAATCATGCAGATCTGTGTTATGGTAGGGCCAAATAACTGTCCATCTCCCCACAACGTGCATCACAATTGTTACTGAAGGATAACTGATGTTGCAGAGCATTATGATTCGCAAGTCTCACCTGTGTCAGATATCTAGGATCGACGTTTAGGTATGGTGAGAGGGGGCTCATTCCTGTCACTGTTAAAAACAAAAAACAACAACAGTAATAATGGGTTATTCAGTTTTTCATGGACACACCACAGGTCTATGCAAATTTCCTCATACTCCAAATGCAATCGATCAAACAAGACATGTGTGATGTGCAAAGACTGGTTCTTTAGTTGCCCTGGAGCCGTAAGGCCAAAGCAGCTAAAAAATAATGGATGTCAGGGATTTGTTTTGTGATATAAACTTCAAAGCTAATGTCACGCACCAAGCATATCTTAGCTGACTATGTTATAATAATAATAATAATAATAATAATAATAATAATAATAATAATAATAATAATGTTGTTATAAAATGCTTTACAGATAGTTGACATTGGTAAAGGGGGAGGATATATACACACACACATACATACATACATACATACACATACATATAAATACTATGTTAATGTAGTTATAACTAAACGCTGAGTTAAAGAGATACGTTTTTAAATGTGTATTAAATGTGAGCACTGAGCTCAACTGTCTAATAGAAGCTGGAGTTCCACAGTTTAGAGAAGAGGTGTCTCCATGTTTCCTGTATGCTGAGGGACGTTGTGGTGAACCTTTTCTTTTAATGTCTTTCCTTTTTCAGAATTGTGTAAGCAAATGTAATCAAAGTCATTTTGAGTGGTGTAAAACGATGCATTTAGGGTTCTCACTGAAAATGTCAAATGTCAAATGTCCATGACCTATAAGGACAGAAAAACACACCATCTTTGTGCTGAGCAGACAAAATGAGGCCACGGTATTTTAAACTCAACAATTTGTGAGCTTCACCTGCTAGTTTCAGTTTTAAAAAAAAAATAAATAAAAAACTTTTCACTGCTTAACTTTGGTACACAATTATTACTGAAATGTAATTTTTCCTGGTGTGTTTGCCTTCATTAGCAGGTACGGGAGACTGCATATCTAGACTGAAGTGATTGCCAGTTGTTGAGGATTGGGAAAGGGATAAATGTGTGCAAAAAAATCAAGTATACGAAACAACCGCTCACACAATACAGGAAACAGGTCAAAATATAATATTTGATAAAAGGCTAAAAATATGTAGATACCACAAACAAAATACCCTGAATACTTCATGCATACTATGCCCAATAAATAATCAAATCCTCATGTCTGGAATAGACTTTATAAAATTCCATGATATTCCAGAAATTCCATGAACCCTGTCATTGGAGATTGCCAACTATCTTCTTTGTAACAGTGGTGACATGAACCAGCGGCTACATTGGTCACAATTACAGAACTACGGTCATCAGTCGATATATTCTTCTTCTTGCATCTCAGTTTTCAGTATATTGACACCATTCCAGCTCTAGAATGTTCAGCCTGATCGGGAATGTGTCCCTGTTTACAGATTTGTGACCTTTTTTGTACAAGTACAGCTAAATTATTGTTAATCCCCCTGAAGGAATGAATAAGGTGCAAAAGTTTGTGCTCCCAGGTTGAATTTCGTTACTAGAAGTTTGTTACTAACACTCTATTAACCATGTAGGATATCAACAGGACCCCACACAATTAACAGGACCCCATCAACCACCTGGGATACCCACACAACTGCCCAACAATGTCTTAGGAAGCTTGAGCTGTGCGATCACTCTGCAGTTGCTTCGGGAAACACACTTTTCCTGTGTTTTTCTTTTGCAATTTAAATGAGCAGCAAATCTACATGTGATGTCTGAGTTGTTATATGTAATGTTAATAATGGTAAATTGAATCAAACCTGAAAAAAGTATTTTGGTGAAGACTATTTTAGATATCTTCTTATCTTCTAACACTCTGTATACACCTCTTCACCATTAATTGATTTTAAAATAAAAACTGGCAGCCTATCATATTCTTAACAATTTCAGGTTCAATAAAATCGGTAAGGCCGTTTTTGGGGTCATTAAAGGGCAATTTTACCATTTTTATTTCTCAATAATTCAGTCTCTGAGAGAGTCAGTCAGGTTCAATGCAGAGAAACTTAATCCTCTTGCTTCTTTACAGTGGTGGTGATGGGAACCAGGGGTCACCATGTCTACATCTAGCCATTTTATTTACTATCCCAAACCACTAGTGAACCTGCACATGTCTTTCTGAATTATACTAATATTTAATATTAATATTGGTGGTGATAAGATGGCATAAATCTGAAAGAAGTAAAGTTTTCTTTGGGGACTATTTTGCCTCATATTTTAAGCCAGTTTTTGACAATTTCCCAGGCATCAGGCAGTGTACTCATAACGACTTCATATAATAACTTTTTGGGTGGGAACTTTTAGAGGTGGACACCCGATTCCTATTGCCACCAACTGTGAACAATTCTGAGTCTGTAAGTTTCTCTAGATTTGGGCATTTCACATCAAACTTCACTGAATTACTTTATTGATATCCTAGCTGTTTAATTATGTAGTGTTTTTGAGAAATCGGTGGGCCTCCCCTTTAAACACCTCAGACATTTAGTGCCCATCACCACCACTGTGAACAAATCTGAGTTGGTAAATTCACAATTCTTAACTGGCCAGTTTCTCTAGAACCGAGCAGTTTCATCACCTGTATACCACCGGTATACATCTTGTATTTACTGCCAACATCACCATACTTCTCATACTCTGACTGCCCATATCATCAGTATTTATTTAGGTGAAGGCCAAGATCATCAGTATTTATGTAACTGGTAACTGTGCAATATCTATACAATATCTGTGCAATATCTTCCAGTAACTGTACAATATATACTTGTGCAATTACACATGTAAAAATGTTCATTTGCATAGTTTTTTTTTATTTAAGTGTTTGCCTAACAATAAAGATTATATTTTGTATATGTTGCACTTTTGTCTACCTCTTGCTCTGTATCTGTTTACTGTATATTCTGCTGTGACGATGCAAATTTCCCCATGTGAGATAACAAAAAAAAAAAGATTTCTTCTTATATCTTACTTCACATCAAACCACTCTGAAGGCTTTCTTAGATCGTAACCATTTAATTCTTCTGAAATTTTGAAACATTGGTGGAATTCTCCTTTAAAAGCTAGGCTTCAGTTCCTATTTACTTACAGGGCACTCCAGCGAGCTCGGAGTTTGAGTAGCCCGGCCCAGTTGACCTAAAGAGGCCACCAAAGCCACCTGCACCTCCTCCTCCGGCTCTGGAGCCCTGGCTGGACGAGGATCCTCCACGGTCGCTGTCCATCTTCGCTTAAAACTCCACTTGCTTGCTTGGTAGCTTTCGTATTCCCTCCTTCACTCAGCTGGACAAATCCTGCCAGAACAGCGAGCCAGTATAATCCATTTTGGGGAGTCTTAGCAGGTCAACAAGGGACACAGCAGTGTATAAACGGAGAACTCCGTTTACTCGCCTATCTACCGCAGTTGGCTTCCTAGTTACTTATTGGAGTTGGCTACTGCAGTTAGCTTCCTAGCTACGTGATCGAATTTCCGCGTTCCACCTTAAATGCTGCAGCAGTTCCATTCAGGCGTCTGAGGCGCTTGAATGGAACTGCTGCCCCATTTAAGGTGGAACGCGAAACTTCAACTTCAGCTTCGTGGAAGCTCGCTAGCTAGTAATATTATCACTGAAAACGAAAGAGAAACAGCTCAAACTGAAACACAAAAAGTATTTACGGTATTATTTACTCGGGGTGTACAATAAATGGATGCCTTTAATCACTGTTAGCTGTGGCTAAGCACGAAATTAGCTAACTGCCATAACTACCACAGTCTTCTGCCGCTGTCGTAACAAACCATATCGCCTATGCATGATACACAAAAACAGCATTATCAGACACATTATATCCATCCTAATAGCATACTTAAATCCAGTATTTACCTAAAAGTTCTGCAGCACATGCCGCATCCTAACAGCACACTGTAGCTAGCTGCTGTTGTTGTTGTTTTGGGGACGAGCCTCTTCGGGCGTTTGCGACAGGAAGCGCTGCTTTACGGCCAGACTCATATATAGATGCCCTGAGTAAAGCAGTATGGTAGCGCGGGACGCTCAGTCAATCCTCATGCTGTGAGATCGGGGCCGAAACACAAAAAACACATCTCCCGAAAATTGACAGTCGTGACGACATCGGTTATGATCTGGCGAGAGGAGGAGAGGTGCGGCAGAGATCAGTCACATTACAGCGAGGAGAGAGGGAGCAAAAAAATACTTTCTGAAAGGGAAGACGCTCGGTAATGTCTTCAGATCCGTGTCCTTTAGGTTTGTAACCTTCCCAGAGAAGAAAAAAATAATAAACACCAGCAGCAGCTAACCGACGGTGACAGCGGGGAAGGAGAGGGGGAAACGGGAAAACACGATGCCGTAGCCGCGTTTTCAAGCCCAGCCGGCTGTTTTCCACTGTCCGTTGTGGGAAATATATACACATATGTATATATAAGTGTCGTTGTTGTTGTGTGGTGGCTGTTTGAGACCACACCGGTCATATGCCAGTGAGCTCAGTGAGGCGGTTGTGTTGTGCCCTCAGAAATGGGATCGTGTCCGTTTAACCTATTTGCTGCGTCTTAGCATGTTGTTTTGGATGGAGGAGGTGGTCTTTGTCCGGGTTATACGAGTCATATGGGATGAGTCCTGTCCATAAAACGACCTCATACAGTGATAGATTCACGCTCATATCCCGAGGTTTCCTGGGCGCCAGCTTCTGATTCGAATTCTCCCGTTCCACCTTAAATGGTGCGGCAGTTCCATTCTGACGCCTGAGGCGCCAGAATGGAACTGCTGCACCATTTAAGGTGGAACGCGAGGATTCTAACAAGAAGCTGGCGAATAAGAATAAGCATGGGGTATTTTATGCACTAATCACCGAAGGCTTATTGTTTATCGACCCGTGTACTGAACAGACTGATTAGATTGTGAGATTGTCCATCCGTCCGTATGGGATGTTGAGAGGGGGTGAGGAGGGGGGATTTATGGCGGGCCGATTGAATCCCGCCGTGTTTGTCGTGATAGTGGTGCCACAAGGTCAGCGATGGGTACCCGGTTATCACGTCGTGTACATGTGCACTTAAACTGTGCTTGGAAAAAAACGGCTTTATTAGACGCGGTTTGGCCGGCCGTCGGAGAGAGTCTGCTGCAGGTGAGCAGCCCCTTTAATCCCTACCCACAATGCACCGGGGCGGTAGCTAGCTAGCTTCCCTCCGTTGGACTTGTTGTGTGGCGATGCGATGATGCTTTGTTGGCTCGTTTTCTTAAAGTGAAATGAGTGTTTTCTGGACATCTTGCAGTGCGGTCCGAGGGGCGAAACGATGGTGAGGCGACGGATGAATCCGTGACCTTTGCTTAAGCGCTGTGTTTCGGCTTCCGTCCGGAGACCCGTCGTGGCCACGATCAGGAAATGAGCCCTTGCTTTCGGTTTTAGGACCCGATCCGATCGTAACACTTACTGTGACCACTAAAACGTGCTTTCAGGGATTGAGATGGTTATGTCTGGGTGAGAGGGATAGCTGTCGTGTTCACACCAGCCTGGCAACCACTGAAGTGATTGGAGATGTCTAGGGGTGGGGGGGACTGGTGACTCTCTGTGGGGGCTTCAGTACTTTCACTTGGAGTCTGATCTGATCATCTGGTGCACAGTACTATGGGAAAGTCTCAGGGGGCCAAAAGGCTTTTTTAGCCACCAAGACACAACACTGATGGTTCTTTGATGGTTTCATCTAGAACCATGAGTTGTACATAGAACCATTCCATGCTTTGCATGGTGAAATGGTTCTTAAGATGGGGAACGTGTTATATGTGAGTGTACATAGCACCAAAAAAGGTTCTCTGTTATTGAGTTATTGAAGACCCATTTTATGCATGGTGAAATGGTTCTTCAGATATTTGGAGAACATGTTGCATCTGGTTCTATATAGTGCAGAAAGGTTCTCTGAATAGCGGAGGCCTGTTTAGTGTTGTATAGAACCATTTTATGCATGGTGAAAAGCTTCTTCAGATAGTTGAAGAACATGGTTCTATATAGCACCATGAAGGGTTCTCTGTGGGTATCAGAGCCTTGTTTAGTGTTATATGGAATCATTTTATGCATGGTGAGAACATTCTATTGCAGGAGAACGTGTTGCCTGTTGTTCTATGTAGCACTTAAAAGGGTTGTGCTGTCGAGCTCTGCTATAGTTATGCTGTCAACCCTTTTTTCGTGTTACATAGATTTTCAGTAACGTTCTACATAGAACCATGTCGTGTGAAGCGAGTAGCAGAACCTGTTTTAGTGCTGTATGGAACCATTTTTAGAAAGGTGTAATTGTATGGTGAAATTGTTGTTCAGATTGTTGAAGAATGTGTTGTACATGGTTCTATATAGAGTCTTTCTGAAAATGGTTCTGTGGAGCTCCATAAAGTGTTGACAACAGCGGGGCCATTTTTTGGTGCTATATAGAACCTTTTCATGCATGGTGAAATGATCCCTCAAACTGATGGAGAATGTGTTGTCTATTGCTCTATATAGAACCATTTTGAAAATGGTTCTGTATAGCACCAAAAAGGGTTGACATTGTAACAACAGCGGAACCCTTTCAGTGATGTATAGAATCATCAAATTGGTATTATGTAGAAGAAGAACCATTTCTGAAATGGTTGTACAGATTAATGGAGATCGTCTATTGTTCTATAGGGACCATTTCTGACAAAGGTTCTAATATAGCACCAAAAGGCTAGCAAGAGCTATATAGAACCATAGACCACACATTCTCCCTCAGTCTGGAGAACTGTTTTAACATGCAAAGAACCATTCGGGCATGCAAATCGTTCTTTGAGTTCTTTGATTGTTCATGGTTCTGTATCTGTTGTCAAACTTGTAACAATAGATTAGCTCTTTCTTTGTTCTCCTTAGAACTATTTCATGCTTAAATGCTTATTGTGAATTGGCTCATCCAATAGATGGTGAATACACAGGTCAGCCGTAACATTAAAACCACCTCAATATATCACACAGGTGGTGTGTTAGTGTGTGTTGTGCTGGTGTGAGTGGATCAGACACAGCAGTGCTGCTGCACACCTCAGTGTTACTGCTGGACTGAGAATCGTCCACCAACCAAAACTATCCAGCCGGCAGCGTCCTGTGGGCAGCGTCCTGTGACCACTGATGAAGGACTAGAGGATGNCAGTGTCACTGCAGTGCTGAGAATGATCCACCACCTACATAATTACCTGCTCTGTGGTGGTCCTGTGGGGGTCCTGGCCATTGAAGAACAGGGTAATAAAGTATACAGAGAAACAGATGGACTACAGTCTGTAACTGTAGAACTACAAGGTGCTCCTATGTGGTCAGTGGAGCTGATAAAATGGACAGTGAGTGTAGATACAGGGAGGTGGTTTTCAGTTTATGGCTGTTGGGTGTATGTTGTATATGGTTCTTTATGGAACCTTTTTGCAAATGATTCTATATCGCGCTGAAAAGGGTTGGCGTGATAACAGTATCAGAACCCTGTAACTTATCTAGAATTGGATGATAGTTATTGATATCTGTGTTAGACAAGTACAGTTAGAGGAGCCCATGTTTCAGCAGCACACCTGCTTTAGTTTAGGGAAGGAGTGATTAGATAAAGCAGACATTGAATGGTAAAGAGTTGATACTGGGTGTCCTGTGGAAATGAATTAGCTAACACGTTTACATCTCAGTCTATTATTTGTGTGCTTGTATTGATGTTAGTGGGTTTTTTTACCAAATAATAAACACGTACTGATAAACAGATTTACATAGCGTTTTCTGACTGAGACTTCTGCAAAGTACTGATTCATCTCCGTAAGTATTCCATCAGGCCATTGTCCAGAGAGTCCAGTGTTGTGACGGAAAGCAGCCTGACGAGATTTTATCTTCATTGTGATATATGTTATTGTTGTCATACACCATGTGCTTTTCTGAGCATATTGTGGATAAAGTCACTGCTTACTGGCCCTCTGCATAATTAATCCAGTTTAATTGGATTTATTGCAGCATAGTATGTCATTGTACCCAGGCTGTTTTTGAATGCATCACCACTAGTAGATGTTCATTGCGAAAATGATAAATATTTCTGCCATTTTGTCGAACCCCTTATTATAATGGCTAATGGCTCAACCAGCACAATTAGATGAGGCACGTTATTGAAAATAGCTGGTTTGTTATCAGTTTGGCCTGCCAGGATTAATATATTCTCATTTCTTCCTGTTTTTGCCAGGAGTTCCTAAACTGTGAACCGAGGCTGTGATAACCAAGGACCCGCAGCGCACTTACCTCAAGATTTCTGCCAGAGGGCCACTGAAGCGCAGCCCTAATGGAGGGCACAGAAACTGAGCTGACGTCGTCCGAACCGGACGCTCTTGGTGCGGACTTCATCACAGTGGAACTTGACACCCAGCCCATTGAGTATGTGGTCAAATGGGCCGAGGTCGGCTCTAAATTCACTATATCCTGCGTGAAAAAGGAATCGGATGAGAACACTTGCTTTACGTCCGAGCAGCTGGTCAAAAACGAGCCGGACGAGAGATTTTTTGTTCCGTATGAGGCAGTGTACACGGAACGTGAGGACACGGATCCGAGCATGATTGCCTCGCAGGAGGTGGTAAGGAGCGATTCAGATGTGGACGAGCACATGGAGCTGGTGAGCGGCCACCTGGAGGAGGAGGACGACGATGATGACGAGGACGACGAGGACAACAATGATGATGAGGATGAGGAGGAGGAGGAGGAGGAGGAGGGCAAAGGCTCTGATGGCGATTGGGAGGAAGAGGGCTCTCAGTCTAGAGACAGACGTTACAACTGCCACTATTGTGGCAAGAGCTACAGCCATTCCTCCAGCCTGGCGCGCCACTTGCACATGCACACTGCTGGGGACCATTCCTCCACTCCTCCTAAAGCAAGGTTGGGGGACAACCAAGAGTTCCTCCTGTGCAACTTGTGCGGGGCACAGTGCAACGGAAAACGGCTTCTTGCAATACACAAGAAATGCCACAAAACCAAGAGACTGCACGCGTGCAACACGTGCGGCAAAACCTTCAATCACAGCTCCAGCCTGTCACGGCACAGGCTGATCCATAAAAGAGGCCTGGACAAGAAGTTGAAGCCGCTGTACCCGGCACCCACCCCGGCACCCATCGTGACCGTCACCCAGCGCAGACGGGCTCCCAAGAAAAAGAAGTCGCTTCCAGTGGAGGGCACGTTTGCGATGGGTGAGCGGGAGAAGCAGTACCAATGCACGCAGTGCGACATGGTCTTCAGTAACTCTACCAGCCTCTCCAAGCACCAAGTGTCCCACGTGCGGCAGCTGCTCAACTCCTATGCCCAAGGCAAAGATGCCCTGGACAAGTCGTCTGACCTGAAGATCCGTCTGAAGCTCTGCTCCCGGGATAAACCCAACTACTACACACTCTGCAAGAAGAACAAGCTCCGCAAAGGAGGCCGGAAGAGGCTGCAGCTGCCGCCGGATGACGAGTGCGGCGGCCACTTCAGCCGCACAGGCAGCTTTGAGGATACGCATGGCAGCGAGAAGCGCTACGGCTGCAACACCTGCAAGAAGACCTTCGTCCGCCTGTCCAACCTGAAACAGCACCAGCAGACGCACGCCATGGGCAAACTGTATGAGTGCCAGCACTGCGGCAAGACGTTCGTCCACTCCTCAAGCTTCTCGCGCCACAAGAAGGTCCATGCGGGCCTCAAGCAGGCGCCCAAACAATGCAATCAGAGCCTGATGGTTGACGAGATGGCCCCGTTGGAGTCTGAGTCCGAGTGAGAAGGCGGCTTCCAGAACTGTTCTGATGGAAAGAAGGCCTGTTTTGTTTTAGTCACATGTTTTTTTTTTGTGTGTGTTTTCTTCCCTTTTTGCACCCAGTTCCTTTTTTGTTGGACAGATAGGTTTGGCATTGATCTCATTGTGAAGTGGGTTTGATGTCATTCATTGGCTTTGTGTTGTCAGCATATATAATTTTTTTCTTTTTTTTTCCCAATTGGTTTTCCGTGCTTGGGGCAACGCTAGAGGATGTGATGGCCATCTTTTGGCATTGTATAGTAATAGATTGTATATTTTTGTTGACATTCCCATTTTTTTGGTCACAGTTGGGGATAATTAATTTAATGGCAGTATCATTTTTCCTTTTTGTTATTTATGTTTATCTTTTATTTGTGAATTTGTACGCAAAAGAATTGACATTAGCAGTGCACATTATTTTTGGATCCTTGCACTAAATTACCATGTGGCACTGAAAACAATGTGAAGTACTTATTAGATAAATAAAGTCTGGGGGGAAAAAAATTCCAGGATAAACAGCAAAACAGTAGTTTCAATTCAGACTCCATGTTGGTGGGCAGCTAGCAGTTTGGAAGTGCTGCTCTTCTAAAGATATGCAGCTGTTCCGATAGTTTGGGTTCAATGAATGCCTAGCGTGTCCTATGTAGAGAATATTCAACCACGTGACCTTTATTTATTTATTTAATACATTTTTTAGAGTTTTTCTTTTCTTTCTTTTTTTTCAGATTCCACATGTTCCTTTTGTTTTTGGCTTAAACCAACAAACTAATCACTCCGTATTCCTCACTTCATTTTTGGAAACGCCCAAACACAGTGTTCTGTGTTGTTGGTTTAAGCTGAAATCTCAACTGAGTGACCTTTTTGGCGAATTTGTGTTCAGACCTGCCTAGAATTCTGTTTTTTTTCCGAGGTTTTTTTTTTTTTTTTCCTTGGTTACGGTGTCCTCACTAATTGTGAATCAGTTCATTCAGTTGCTCTGCACAGTCCTTGATCCATTTTTTTTTTATTTTTGGTACTGTTATTTCTGTCATCTGCTAATTAAAGAGCAAAAGATTTGAAAGGTTATTTGTCAGTTTGTCAACAAACGAGATCCATAAGAGTTATACACAACTGCAAATTGCAGGTCGGACATCAATATGTGAGATATTGAATGCGTTGGGGATTAAAAAAAAAAAAAAAAAAGAGAAAAACACAAAAAACAAAATGGTGACTTCATATTAAATAGCGTGTGTGTGTGCATGGTGAATAATATACTGAGAGAATATACTTAAAAATATATACATTTTAAACCTACTGTATATGTGTAAAAATGAAAAGTGTGGACAGGCGTGGGGGGGTGTGGGGGGGGCGTGTAACTTTTTGTGAATGATTTGTTTGAGCTAATTTATGGACTAGCCAAGGGATTTCATATTTCAACAGAAGTTGCACTATTGTATTTATAGGAAAACAAAGCACTACGTACACGTGAATTGGGAATTAGTGTTCTGGGTATCGATAACTGGGGCTTGTAAGGTTGAAACATGCCAATGCTTTTTTTTTTTTTCATACTGTTTTAAGACTTTTGATTTTTGAGACTCAAAAATACTTGGCGTTCATTTACACAAAGTTCTAACGGCAACACCAAAGCTTTTCAGAAGCACCTGTACACAAGCACTCGTCCTGCAGTCCAGTTCCACAGTTTACATAGCATTCTGTCTGTGTCCAGTTCAATGTTCACATCCACCCGACCTTCTGCTTCACTGTTTGAAATGAGAGGACTAACCGTTACTCACCTGTTTATTAAGCCGCCAGGTGTTTGAGGATGTTGAGTTGCCCATATCAAGCACAGCCCAGGTTCTGATAATGCGTTCAGAATGATTTGTTTGCTATGAAAAGTAAGAGTTTGGTACTTTTTCTTGGTTCATGTTTTGAAATAGTTTCACTGTTCCTAAAAGCTGAGGGGTAAACTTCCCTAATGATCATTTTGCTGTTGTGATTGTTTTTTGCCCACCCCCCAGTCCCCACCCCCACACACCCTCCCCTGGTTTTTATCCTGTGGCAAACAGCTTTAACCTTGTTTTCTGCACTTCTTTCCCTCCTGTGGGTTCTGTCCATATCATCACCCCCCCTTTTTTTTTCTCAGCCGCTGCACTTCCCATAATCCGATGCGGTGGACCTATATCTAATATAGAGGTGTATGTTTTTGTATTGTGTTTGCCATTAGATTACAATTTATGAATTTGCTGTCTTGCCTTTTTGTAATAAATCTTTGGTTCAAGCACTGTCTCCATATTAACGTTCATAATTCTCAGCGTTTCTTTAAATACATACATACATATTTAAATACATTATGGGAAAGTTGAATACATACATACGGAAAGGTTTTGGTGCTCTCAACTTTTTATTTTATTTTTTTATTTTGTAAGTATAAATAAGTGAACATATCCTTTACAGAGAACATACTTCTGCATATTTTAATACACAATAATTGTATATATATACACACATACCAAGTAACACTCCCAACTATATGGATGTTGTTGGTGACCTTAAAGACTCTACAGGCTTGCTCTTAACAGTTCCAACTGATGTTCCAACAGACACCACATATACCATATACTCTTAATGTACCACAATATTATATTTCTGCCATATCTCTACCTCTAGTACATATTTAGTTGTGTACAAACCTTTATCTATTTTTCTGCACAGTGTAAAAGCTCTAGTTCTCCTTTCAGTTTAGTGAATATTCATAAGAGACAGACCAATAGAATTGCTCCAAAACTGCTTAGAAAACAATCTTCAGTTCTATCAGCCTCTACTGCAGGTTAAAAAAGCTGTTTTATCCTCCTGTAAAGTTCCATTCTGGAGGTTGTTTAAGGTGGACTGTATAATTCCATGAGTGCAATTTTATAGTTTGATGTCTTCACTTTTATTCTAATTTTAAACATTAGGCTACAAATAAGGAAACTGTCTATGAGTAGCTGCATCTAAACTTTTGACTGGTAATTAATTCAGATCACCTACACAATACAGATATCAGGCTAAACTGATGTATCTGTAACTGTGCTGGTGTATGTTAACTGTTGATTCAGCAGTCTCTGTTTATAGAAGAGTAAGCTGCTCTGGAGAAGTGTGTCTGCTAAATACAGTGCATGTAATTGTATTTAAATGGTGGGCATCTCTCTGTTTTTGCTACTTCTGAAACACAGTCATTTGTCAATTTATGCCAGGCCGGTCAATATTTGGCCGTTCAGCTGGTGTAGTATTTATTTGCAAGCAGTCAGTTTGTATGGCAGGTCACTGAAGGAAAACTGCTGGTGTCCACAAAGTTTTCAGAAATAAATATACTGGAAATTGGGAACTCACTAATCCAGCTGGACAGTTGGCAGTTCTTGTACAGCTTGGTTAATCCACTGTAAGTGGTGGGGCATGCATGTCTTGGTTTGGTGGCTGTATAGACTCATTCAACCAGGTGTTTGGTGTGACTGCTTATTGTCTTTATGTATTTCAGTGGGCTTCCAGAAGGGGGCAGCAGAGATTCATTTGATTTGTTAATTTTGTGTCAAATGTTTTGAATAAAATCTGCTAGGAAAATAGATATCCTACCTACATATTTTACAAGTAGCATTTTGCTTTCATATTCTGCTGATTTTTCAGTTCTCTATTTTTTATGTTTTTATTTACTTGTATTTACATGTATTTATATATTTACTTTGCTTTTGACAGATTTTATCAGTGGGTGGGTCATAGAACAAGGCTTTCCCTGTCTATTATATATCAACAAAATTGGTGGGAAGTGCGATACCAAGAGTAGTAGTAAAGGACATTGTAACTCAGATCACTCAGTGGCAGAGCTTGCCAAAACGAATCGGTTCTTGTGGTTCCCAAACGGCTCTTCATTCAGTAGCACCAGCGGTTTTCACTCCAAAATGAGTCAATGTTAACTATATATATAATTTCATTTTCAATACAAAACTCTGTAGTAAAGACAATGGTTCTATCTAGAACCATGAACACTTCTTCAGGTTGAAGAACAGGTTCTTCAAATTAATAGAGAATGTGTTGTATATGGTTCTATGTGAAAAGAGTTCTATGTGGCACAACAAAGGGTGCTTCTATTGTTATGAGCTTGATGTTGTAGCAATGGCAGACCCCTTTTGGTACTATGCAAAACCATATGCAAACTATTCTCCATCAATCTGAAGAACCATTTCAGTATGCAAAGATCCATTTGAGCATGCAAATGGTTCTTTGAGTGCTCGTGGTTCTAGATAGAACCACTATCTTTGCTAGAGAACCCTTGAAGAAACATTTTTTAAAGTGTACCTATAAATACTGTGGTAAATAAATGTAAAACAAAATCAAGACAAAACAGAAACACGTCTCACCTGCTAAATCTTGCTCTAAATCATATTGCAGAAGCTGATAAATGGATTCACTGTATGCATTTCAATCAAAGCTGCACTGCATGTTGTTACATATGTGCTGAGTGAGGGGAGACATGATGCAGGTTCCAGCTCCAGAATCTGTTTAATGTAAAACAAGAATCATAATCATGAACATGAGGAAACAGAAATGTGGTGGTACTAGCAAAGAGCTCCTGGAGGCCCTGGCAGCTGGAGAGCCATACTGGGGGGCGATTCAGCCCAGCCTGTTGTGAGTCTTGCATTTTCTCGATTAGATACCTGTTAGTTGGGGACATGCAGGATTCATCCTCCCATGACTGCTCCTCTTACAGCTAGCACAGAAATTGAAAACCGGTGAGGCTTATAATGTGGGTTGCATGGCCTTCCAGTGTTTGAATGCCAGTAAGAAATAACTTCAGCAGGTCTCATTTCATCTGTTGCGTCTTTGAGATTTGACCTCAGCAGCAGCCTTGACAATAAAGAGGATGGCATTTCTGTAATGTGAGCCCAACATGGAGAGTTGCTGTTGAGTCCACAGACAGATATTCCTGCCTTAGCCACAGGATGAACACTCTCAGCCCCTTCCTTATGCTCCCAGATTCCCTGGCTTTGGTGGTCAAGCTCTTATCAAAGATGTAATCGCTTACACTGACATATTTCAGCATTTCATGATTGCGTTGTTTGGGAAGAGTCAGGGTTGCAGATGTCGCATAATGTCAGCCCTAGGGGACGACATGCTGCACAATTCATTTTACAGCTGTCAGTTTATGAGACATTTTGGAAGTTTTGTATTTGGAAGAATGTTAATCAGTTAGCTCAGCTCCGGTTTATATCAGGGACAGGGCCTTTCTAAAACGCGCTTAATGTTGCTGTCACCCTAATGAAGGAAAAACAACATGGTGGTTTGAAATTGTCCCAGTTGACTTTGCTGTATATTTATTCATTAAACTGCATCTTTTTAGTTCCAAGTCAGTGATAATCACCTATAAACTTTAGAGGTGTCTGTAAAGAGAAGTTTATTTCAGTTAACGTTAGCTGGCATTGATGATGAGAAAGACTGTATTGCCTCTGATGTTGCCAGCTTACGAAATGTCGACACTACTTCAGAGGCCTTTTGGCTGTAAATGTGTCATTTGCAGTATTTTTGGAAGACAGAATAAAAGACTAAATAAAAATGTAATTACGTAAATATAAACTCATCGTCTAAAAAATAGCTGCAGCCAGATGTCTCGGCATGGAGTTGTAGAGGTTCCTAATGGTGTCCTGTGATAATCCATCCCATGCAGCCTCCACACACAAAAGACAAAATCGGGACTCATCACTGAAGCTGCCATTCTGAGTCACTCCATGACAGTCTGGCATGACACCATTGCAACGTTGACGTGGTGTTAAGAGCAGTCGTCGTAACGGTCCGTGTGCACGTAGTCCTGTGTCGTGCAGCCGTCTACCAACGGTGCTGCCTTGGAGTACTGATTATTTCTGTAAGCAGTACGGCTGTGACGTGGAGAGACGAGGAGGCAGGACGCAAATGCAAATCTTTAATAATGAACCAACAAGTACAAACAGAAATCAAAGATACTAGGAAGGTTAAGAAACAAAACACTACTAAGAACATGGAACAGGGATACAAAACAGCAGACAGGAACAAAACACCAAGCAAGCACAAGGGGAGTATAAGTACACAAGGGCTAACTAGGAACACCTGGGAAGGGGCGGAACTACAAACTAGGGACAGGTGAGAGGCATGACAAGAAGGTGGAGACAGGAGGAGCTATAAACCAAAACAAACAGAAGCACATGGAAGAAAAAGAGACAGAAACAGAAAAACAGAAAAAACAGACAAACAGGGACAAGACAAGACAGGGTGTGACAACGGCATGGATGACTGAGTGCACACTAAACAGAACAATATATAATTATGTCAGAATTATCTGTCGACAATACAAACTTTCTCACATCATGAACTAGGCTAACAGGCACGACAGGTTTATTTGCTGTCTGTCAAAGAAAGACGTGGTTACTTCAGTGCATTTATTGTCCACACAGTTGTTTTGTGTAGTCGAGGCTGGCACACTACACTCCAGGGGACCCAGAGTCCAGCACGGTTTGCTGATTTTCCAACTCAGACAAAGCTGATTCAGCTCAGATTTTAATTGTCAGGTTTAGTTCAGGTTTTAATCACCAAACTCTGATGCACACTGACCCCCATGTTTGACTCTCCTGCTGTAGGAGATGCTCAAGATTATGCTTACTGTGTATTCCTGACTACAGGAATGAAACTTAGTGGGTAGGCTTGGCATTGTGAGACATGTGAATGACTCAAGTTTCACGCTCGGTCGTGCATGTGATGTAAGCAAGGTACACCCTTATCACTGTACCTGACTGACTATATAAGGTCGTCCTGTTGTGCATGCTTTCTATTGTGACTCATGCCTACACGAACCATGAAGAGGAAAATGGATTATCGCAGGACACCATTAGGAGCACTGCAATCCCATACTTCCTTCTGGGTGCAGCTATTCTTCTGATGATGAGTGGATAACCAAGTCAAAAAGGTGAAAACAAATTAATATAGCTCCAAAATGTGTAGGATATGAACAGGTTAGGATCCAGGTATACACAGATGAGCCTGATTTTGGGTTAGTTTCATAATATTCTTGATGGGCACAGTTTTGCAGTAGGTCTATAAACAGGCACATTCAGGATTACATTGGACAGTTCATAGACTTTGAACTGTATATTCCTTTGAGGGTATATTACTGATGTTTTGCATTTGGCAGTTTTCACTAGCACTGGGAAACCTTGCCTCTTAATCAAGACAACCAGTGGTAATGAGCATTAAAGCTTGACTAGAGTACTTATACTGCTTTAAGCATGTGGTAACTGTGTCTTAATATGGTGGGTCATTAGTGGTGAACAGAGTGCCATCTGCTTGTAAATTTCCGGTGTTGACCAGAGAACGATGTGTTCCCCTATTGAGTTTTGGTTCCTCTCTGTGTTTCCTTCTCATTTCTCCTGCCACTGCGTCCGTCTGGACCTGGAGTTCTGTAAAGCTGCTTTGAGACAATGTCCACTGTAAAAGGCTCTATACAGGCAGAATTGAATTGATGATTTCAGCTGCAGTACATCTGTAAAGGTAGAACGTAAATGAAGAGCATGGACAGATTTGATCAGTCCTTGCTTAAACTACATTATAGTCACCGTTGAAATGCTGTGACATCCGTGAGAGAGTAATAGACTAATATCAGTCATATGTGCTGAAAAAAATACCCATTTCCTGAAAAAACAGCACCCCGTTTGCTATAGCAAAGCTAACACTGGGTCTGCATCACTTGCCCATCCAAACCAACAGAGGGTGCCCAATTACCAAGAACAAATCCTCCTCCGTCCACCCAGCTCCCCACCCCGCCCTCTGGCTGCCACAGCATCACATCAGACGAAGAGATGAAGGAATGTGTGAGGACAGAAAGAAGAGGACTGGCAGAGAGAGCGAGAGCAAGAGAAAGAGCAAGAGAGAGAGAGAGAGAACAGAACAGAAAGAGGGTAGAAACAAGCTCCCATTAGAATTCTGGAGCTGCAGCTGGGAGTTCTCGGGCCATCGAAGTGAGGCAATGAAGTTTGCCATTGTTGCCAAGCTCGCAGGCCTGGGCTTCCTGGCAACCCTGAAGTGAATTAGCCGGGCTTTTCTGTGAGGCCTAGAAACAGCTCCTCTGTTCGTCAACAAAAAGCCCATTGAGATGAAGGGAACGCTGGCCTCCCCAGGCCTCCTGAAAAGCTAACCCCGAGCCAATGAATGAAAGCCCCCCGCTCCCCACTAAGACATGGGCTGCTGTGGGAAATGCTGGTGATGTCATTATCAATGCATTTTCTTACTGTTCCTGCCTTTTTTTTCCCGCAGCTTCCCTCGCACCCACCCTACTGTTCCCTTCCTGTTCCATTTAGATCCCCATTATGGGATGGATCCCAGTGCAAATCCAAAAAAATGGGGGTAAAGAAAACCCTCAGTAAGGCTTGGTTTCTAGGGAAACATGGAAACAGTGCTGTGGCTGTGGGGGTGGGGGTGGGGGTTCGCATTGGTCTTTGAAATCAGTTTGGAGAGGATGAGACCAGCAGGAATTTGGACGCCTCCAAAACAAATTTGTAATCCTTCACTCTCCAGGCTTTTGCTCAAACAAGGTTTGAAAGTCTAATGGAGTGTGTGATCTCACAAGATCCTCTACAGGCAGCCTGGGCCTCTTTCATTGAGCTCCCTGATCCTCGCTTTGCATGGTAAATACAGGTGAACCTGCGAGTAATGTCTACTATATTCACTATATAAGCAGCTGATACATTCTTCCTTCCTCTTGCAATATCTATCAGCACATCTATGCTATCAGCATATCTATCTATCTTACAGCTCAGATGTTGCTCTTACAGCCTAGGAGATCTAATGGAACTCTTTATTAGGTACATCTCCCTGTATCTACACTCTTTATCCATTTTATCAGCTCCACTGACCATATAGGAACACTCTGTAGTTCTACAGTTACAGACTGTAGTCCATCTGTTTCTCTGTATACTTTGTTAGCCTGTTTGTCAATGGTCAGGACCCCCACAGGACCACCACAGAGCAGGTATTATGTGGGTGGTGGATCATTCTCAGCACTGCATTCACACTGATGTGGTGGTTGTGTGTGTTGTGCTGGAGCGAGTGTATCAGACCCAGCAGTGCTGCTGGACATCTCATTGTTACTGCTGGACTGAGAATCAACCACCAACCAAAACTATCCAGTCAACAGCATCCTGAGGGGAGCGTCCTGTGGGCAGCGTCCTATGGGCAGTGTCCTGTAGGCGGCGTCCTATGGGCAGCGTCCTGTGGGCAGCGTCTTGTGACCACTGATGAAGGACCAGAGAATGACCAACACTGCACTGTGCATCAGCAGATGAGCTATCGTCTCTGACTGTACATCTACAAGGTGCACCAGCAAGGTAGGAGAGTTTAATAGAGTGGACAGTGAGTGGACACAGTGTTTAAACACTCCAGCAGCACTGCTGTGTCTGATCCACTTACACCAGCACAACACACACTAACACACCACCACCACGTTAGTGTCACTGCAGTGCTGAGAATGATCCACCACCCACATGATACCTGCTCTGTGGTGGTCCTGTGGGGGTCCTGACTACTGAAAACAGGGTAACAAAGTATACAGAGAACTCCAAAATGCTCCTGCATGGTTAGGAATTGAGGGATTTGGGGACCTCCGTGGTGGAAATGTGTAGTTGCATGCACTGTGCACAGGAATATTGGGTATGGTGGTCTGTGATTTCAAGTGTGTTGAAGGAGTATTCAAAGAGAACTCAGACAAAACAATGATCGACTATTGTCATCATATCTTCATCAGTATAATGTTGATTTAGCTTTTGAGCCCTAACCATCAAGCCGGACCTTCTGTTTGAGCCTGTGCGTGTTAGTTTGCCACTTTAAGACATACGATGAGGTCCAAAAAAACTTGAAGGAGCTGATGTCATTATTATCTAGAAGAAGCTACTGAGATATTAAGGCGAGCTCTTTTGTGATGACTGTAATCATTTAGTCAGCCAATCAGGTATTTCAGATGCCAGAGATGGAAGGCACCATGAGAAGGGACCGACAGGGAGTTGAATGATTCAGAGAGAGTGAATGACATTGTGTGTGTATACGTCCAAAAAGGCCCAATGAGTCTTTGGGGTAAGAAAAAAAAGCTATTGTGAGGATGGAGAGGTTCTCACGGCGCTCTGCAAGGACACTTCTTACTGATTTGGCAACCAGTCTGGGTCACTTCAGGCTACGTTTCAGCATGGCCGTGCTGCTGCTTTTCCTACTGGAGACAACAAACAGTGACAATAAGCGCTCGACGTATTCACTCCTCTCACACTGAGCTTGGAGTACAGACAGAATTAGCATACGAAACATATTCTGACACGTTCCTTCGGAGAAGTGAGAGCGAGGGGGATAAATGTCTTCATTTTCATTGCCGCTGCAGTACAGCCTCTGAGTGATTTAGCGCTGGAGAAGTATTTGGACTGTTCTTTTGCAGCATACAGTTAACATGATTTATGGAGGAAGCTGTTTGAATGAATCAGAGCTCAGTGAGGATGCATTTTGACCCAGCAGTCCTTTCACACCAGCAGCACTGGTTTCATCACATTCAGACAGCTGCACACTGAGGGGGAGTGTGACGAAAGGCCTCAGTCGCTTTTCCAGCCTCTGAGCAGACAAAGCCGTGGACATTGCCTCCAATGATCGTTTTCCTTCTGTTTCTGAAAGGCCCCTTGTGAGCGGTGGGCATAATTTGATAATTCTGAAGTTAACAAAACTATCTTTGATGGTAATCCCCCACCTCCCCCCAGCTCCACGCGGTATGCGGCCTCGCCTTCCGACGACGGCAGAAAGAAACATTGTGCTGGTGCGCATTTTGCCACTTTCAGAAGCAGGCATTGCACAGTCCTGATAAGGCCGGCGTTTAATGGAGTGGGCTCCGGCGTGTGCCAGGGGGCATGAGAACTAGATAAGCAAGAGCTAATTACTCCTCTTTTACAATAGCAAAGGGCTCAGCAGTGCTCATTTTGCACTTGTTTACAATGCACCAATGCCGCCCAGGGCCTCCAAATCAAAATGAAGTATAACTGATTCCTGCGGTGGGGTGTTTAAGATATTCAGTGCCAGCTTTTTACGTCGCTGTTGTGCACCTCCAAGACATTTTGGAGGAACATATGCTCACAAAGGCCCAAAACAATGAGTCGAGTGCAGGGAAATGTCTGTGAACAGGAACGGTGTATTGTTCATATGTATATGTATATGCATATTCTGCTTTTTAGCATAACAATGAAGCCGTTCAAAAAAATGATGAATACTTAAAGCAAATGTAATCAATCAGCCAGGATGTAATTACTGTCTGAACTTTGCTTTATTAGATTTGCTTTGGAGCTACATGGCTAAACTAGCTTACACTTAGCTTGTAATTCCACTTATTGTTTCAGAATTCCTTTATAATTCACACTGGTTGGGATGTAAACAAGGTCAGCCAGAGAGGTTGGATGTGAAATGGTTAACTAAACATTCATATACATATACAGCATTTAGCTGACACTCTTATCCAGAGCAGCTTACAAGGTTATGTAGTGTTACACAGAGTCTTGCCCAAGGACTCTTATTGGTGTAGCACAGCATAGTTACCTAGACCGGCAAGCGAACCCCCATCTCCTACATGGGGTGGTAGCTACACCAACTGTAGAGAAACTTACTGACTCTGATTACTTTACTGTGGTTGTGATAGTAACCAAACGTCATGATGTCTACAGCGCGTATAGAAAGTTGCCCAGATCTCTGAAATGAAAACTGGGAACATTTCCAGTTAGGTGTGCAATCTGAGTCTTTAAAATATCTGATGTATTATTTATGAAATTCTGTTTGTAAGTGTTGTACTGTGATAACCTATGGTAAAGGCTGAGTGATTAAATTAGGTATTAAATAACTTTGTACAACAAATCAAAAAATCATGGCTGGCCTCACAGCAGCCAAAAAGACAATATTGGAAATATGGTTTGAAACCTCCGTTCCAGCTCATATTCTTTGGCTTTCTTTTTTTTTCAGGACATTACTCTTCTAGAGTCTACAACCGGTCCAAAATAAGAACAATTATCTCCTGGTCTCATATTGAGAAGGAACTATTAAAGCTGAACGGGATCTTAGTGACATTTGTTAACCGCTATGAGTGTGAAAATTTCAAACTCTCATTTTTATCTAATTATTTAATTACTTATTTTAAATTTTTGGATTATAATTATAGCTCTTACCGTCTCTTATGTGAGTATACCACGGGCCAATAATACTGTCAGTATTAATGTTCTACTGTTGGTATCCAATAGTAACTACTAACTCTATGCTATACCTATTGTGAAGAACCTTATAGGCAAATCTTGGGCTCTGTGATCATAGTTGTGTTCTACATGCTTACTTGATGGAATACTGATCACAAAATAAATCATACAGCAGCCCACCATGATGAGTGAACCTACAGGATCTACAGCAGGGATACGTCTACCACAACAGTTTCAGTGACTGGAGCCAATTCATATTCATATTAAATATTCAGAGAACCGTGATTGTAGCCCAGTCTCTAGATCGTAGTCACAACCCTGGACTAGCTCCAGTTCTGGATAGGCAGAAACGGGTGCTGTCAACATAATCCGTCTGTCACATATGGACGGCTGAAAAAGTGATGCAGCTGATACGATATTATGCACTGTTTGTAGATGGCCTGGTAGCTATGTTCAAGTAGATTGTATACGTATCTAAATCAGATCTGTTGTAACCTGGTTTGAGATCCCGTAACCAACCCTCCTGCTTTTAGTCCACAAAAGCGTCTGTGGTGATTTTATGCTCTAAACTGACACTTGCTAGCTTCTGGTAGAGTTTAAAACCACTTTATCCCATAAAACAAGGCCAACAATTAGTACAAGTTAACGGATGTTAGAAGACAGCAGCAGCCCCCTCTGTTGGCCATAACAAGCACAGCGAGAGACGTCTGCCTGCTGCTGTTCTTTCTTAGAACTGTTTATTCACAGTTGAAAACTGGTACATTTTTGGACGGGTTCACCTGGTCACCTTGAAATATAGGCTCTATCCAAAACCACCAATCAACCTTCATGTGTCTTCTATGTTTTGCTGGTGATGTTAAAGTAGTGGAATATCTGAAATGACTATTTTGGCTTACAACACCCCACATGTACCTGCTGTCGTGGGGGCAGTCGTGGGCTGGAGGTTAGGGAACCAGCCTTGTGACTGGAGGGTTGCTGGTTTGATTCCTGACAGTGACAGTAACGACTGAAGTGCCCTTGAGCAAAGCACCTAACCCCCAATTTCTGCCCACTGCTCTGGGCAAGTGTGCTCACCTGCCCCCTACTGCGTGTGTGTCTGAAAACAACAATGGCCAGAAATGGCTCAAATTACTCAAAACCTCTCCACTCAGAGACATGGTTAGATAAGTGTTTGTATGTGCTGTTAAACACATGCATATGTTCATGTCCACCTACTGCTAGGTTAGTAGCAGCCATGTCCATACACAAGTAACAGGACAGTCTGAAGCAAACTTCAGACACCGAGCATAACTTGTCCAGCTGACTTCATCTGGGGTAAAGTGGGGAAACCGTGTATATTTGGCTTCTGGCTGAGCTATAACTTTATAGCACTAATATCTGCTGCAGTGGGATGCCAACTACTCGCATTAGCTGGAGTCAGCAGAGGCAGACCACAGATCCTGCACGCCACCCTGTCACCAGAAAGCTGAGCCGGAGCAGCCCGTTTGGACACGAAGGTCAGCGGTGTTCGTGGCCTGGTGAAGGTGATCCCCCTGCGTTCCTGTTAAAAACCCTCTCAGGCCTGTTTAGCTGAGCCTGGTCGACTCGCCTTACCCCAGCCTGCTTATCCCAGTGCCCCCACCTCTCCTTCTGCCAGGCACAATTACTCTCTCATTAGCCCCCAGCCCCTCCCTTTCTCACAGCCTCGCTGCATTGTGTTACATTAGGATAAAGAGGCCTGGGTAATGTGTGTGTGTGTGTGTGTGTGTGTGTGTGTGTGTGTGTGTGTGTGTGTGTGTATGAGAGAGAGAGGTTGAAGGGGGAGCTCTTAAGAGCAATGGGTGACGTTTGCCGATTCAGGGAACCTGATCTCACCCAGCGTTCCTTCTCTCACATGCTAATCCAGACTGAAAGGGGACAATCTCTCTCTCTCTCGCTCTCTCTCCTTCTCTGGCGCTCTCACACTCTGTCCCACCATCCACCCAGCCTTCTCTAATTCACACTTCGAGGATGGTTGATGAATTTCAGCCAGCAGTGAAACAAGGAGTGGAAGTTTTAGAGAAGAAGGTACTTAATACGGCAGACGATTAAGCTGGTATGCTCTGAAAAATAGAAACGTCTAATGGATTCTTTGGAGCGACGCCAAAGAAGAAATGCCTTTGGTTTACTAATGTCGTTCGGCAGGCCCCTTCACACCTCTCCACAAAGACTTTTAAAGATATTCATATCAAGAAATCCTGTACTGTCACAATACAAATAACATTTAAAGCCAATTAAACATTAATTGTTGACTTGCTCACTCAACTGAAAAGATGAAGCTCCAGTTCACTTCAGGTTTTATTAGTTAGTTACTAGTGATGTACTGAAATGAAAATTTTTGGCCAAAGCTGAAACTGAACAAAATGAAACATTTGGCTGAAGGTAGAAGGCCGATTACCGAACACAGTTTTTCACAGTGTTTTGTTAATTTTGCCACTTTTTCAGCATTGCATAAACTGACTAGGCTAAATCCCAGATAGCAAGCAGATGTGGGCCACATCGGGTAAAGATATGGCACTGCTGGCCCATTGTCGCACTGGCAATCTGCAGTGAGCCAAAGGTGGTCCACACATTCACAACATGCATTTGGCCCACCTGTACCAAAACAGATCTGGTCCACTTCTGGCACAGATACGACAGAGTTGCCTACTTTTGGCTAAGGCGTGGCCCTAATCTGGCATGTATGTGGCCCACATCTTGCGAGAGAGAAAAAAGAACCAGAGAAAAAGCAAACGTGCACGATAGAGAGAGATAGAGTCTACATCCGGGAACTACAAAAAGGTAACAGTCTTATTATTAAAAATGTGCATATTTTTGAAATGCATTATATTGCACTCATGCTGCGCCTAACTCATTATCTGCTTTCTATCATGAACGGTTTGTGGTCAGGCAGCACACGTCCAAAAGGCTCTGGTGTCACTCCACCTCCACCCCTACCGCACAATCTGCAGGAACTGTGTGAGAATATTCAAGCTGCATGGGATGGATTACCACAGAACACCATTAGGAACCTCTACAGCTCCATGTCGAGACATCTGCATGTCGCGTCAGCAAACATGGAGGTCCAACACCATACTGAGAGACACTACTTCTGTATGTGTAGCTCAATAAATATTGTCCATATTAGTCTAAATTTATCATCATTTGCCTTTATCTTCCTTCCCAATAGCACTACAATCCCACACTTCCTTCTGGGTGCAGCTATTCTTTTGACGATGTGTGTATATACTGCAACTTTATGGCAACAGTTTGAGGAAGATCCTTTCCAGTTCCAGCACGGCTGTGTCCCTTTGCATAAAGCAAGATCTATAAAGACTCAAATATTTGGTGAGGCTGGTGTGGGGGACCTGCCATAACCCCACTGAACACCATATTGATTAACTGGAATGTCGACTGAAAGCCAGGCCTTCTAGTCCATGACCAGTGTCTGATCTAACAATGCTCTTTTGATTAAATGGGCACAAATTCCCGCAAATGCACTCCAACATCTTGTGAAAAGCGTTCCCAGAAGAGTGCAGGCTGTTTGAGCCGTACTGTCCATGGTTTTGGATTGGGATGTCCAACGTACTTGTCCAGCAAAGCCTGATTCTGCCTATAAATAGAACTCTTATTCAATGCAGCTGAAACCGAATGCAACAGCTCACTTTCATGATCTCACGGCTACAGAATAAAGGATTGTGATTCGCTGAGGGGTGCCGGAGTACAGAGGAAGAAAACATGTAAACGTCGCCTCGTCTACAGACGCCGTGTTATCAGCCACCCTTTCCTTGAATGCATGGCTGTTATAGTTGCTGTTTTCATTACAAGGTGCACTAGTTCATTTCACTGCTCGTTCCTCATCTGGGCAACGACGCAGTGCATTCTAGATTTAATATCCTCTCTCTCGCTGCGGCTGTATAATTGACGCCCCCTCTGCCCCGGAGCGCACAGCGAGTTGAGAGAAGTGGAGAGAGGAGGCGAGGAACTGAGGAATTGAGAGTGAGAGAGTGAGGAGGGGGAAAAAAGTGGAGTAAAGAGTGGTGATGGTGGTGGTGGAGAGAAGGGCTGCATCCCGTGGCCCCCGGTCGTGAGGTCTGTGAGCCGCGCTTTTTCTCTCCCCCGCAACAAACACTTTCATGGCTCAACACCCGGTGGCGACTCAAGATGCGATTTCTGCTCCCCCCCACCAAACAGCCAGCGGGGCCCCCAACAAGCCTTATCAGCGGCGAGCAGAGGACCGCAGAGGCCCAGGCAATTTGAGCCCTGTGATAGACACGGCAATTTCCGGCTGCACGGGCCCCGGATTCAGAGGACGAGGATGAGGAGGAGG
This sequence comes from Semaprochilodus insignis, assembly GCA_034552555.1. Classification (NCBI taxonomy): domain Eukaryota; kingdom Metazoa; phylum Chordata; class Actinopteri; order Characiformes; family Prochilodontidae; genus Semaprochilodus; species Semaprochilodus insignis. The sequence continues at coordinate 4,322,416 of CM067478.1, forward strand.
ATGAGAATGAGGGTTAGAGGATGCAGAGAGGGAAAAAAAGGGTGAAGGGGGCTGGAGAGACAAATAAAGCAAGTCTCACTGAGGGAGTTTCTCACTTTGTTGTATTGGTGGAGAGTGAGAAAACAAGGGCATGACTTGGGCCTGTTTGTACCACGTAACGAGGGTCTGCTGAAAGGGTGGGTGGGCTGGCAAGACAATATTGTTTTCACAGTCAGTTACATCAGGTAAGTGAGCATAAGTATTGTTCGCTTGTCCACTTTCACTAGAACTAGTTAAGAAAAGGGGTCTCAAGTGGTCTGAGGGTTTGGCCTTGAGTGATTTTGAATCTTGCCAGATTTGTGTTAATTGGATGTGAGCAATCAGGGTCCAGCGGTCACTGTGTTTTGACCAGTTGGACAGGGCTTGGTTCTAGCTAATGGAACCTGTTTTCCTTCAGTCTTTTGTGCTTATGATCATTTGAATAGACATCAGCGTCAGACTAATTAATGACTTTCTATTAAAAGATTGGTGGGCCCATGTGACGCTGGATTGACGAACCAGATGCTCACTGAGGTAAAACGTAACATGAGTTTAATGCACTAACGTGAGTGAGTCAGTTCTGCGCCAGTAGATAAACAGAGGAACAAAATCAAAGTGACCAAAACACATATGGGCAAGACAGGGCGTAAAGCCAGATACAGGCTAGGGTCAAAACCAAGACAATCAGAAACCAGGCAATCAAACAAGAGGGAGAGGCAAGAGACGAAAACCAAAGTGCAGAAGATGGCCATGCACGAGAATGCTAATAAACAGATAACAACGCTAGGCTGGCAACACTTGTTATTGTCAGGGGCAGGTATATATACCCAACCTGGAAAATGGAAAACAGGTGCGGTTAATCAGAAGGAGAGCGAGGGAGCTGTTCCTGATTGGGAGAGGTAGCACTCGTGGTGTTGGCGGGGAATCATGGGAAGTGTAGTCCCTGGACTCGGTGGAGGCAGAGGAAGAGTCCCGATGTGTGACAGCCGAGAGAGACACTAGAGTCTCTTCACCTAAAATGATCATTATTAAGAGTCTTGTTCCAGAAATGATAATAGGACATTAGAGCCATAATAAATCATGCTCCTGTAAGTACATTTGAAGGTAAATACTTTACTCAAGTGGAGGTCTAAAGGAAGGAACTACTGCTGTTACTGGAGGATTATTTTACCTTGGGTATCTGTACGTACTAACTCTAGTACCGCTGGTTGTGAAACACTGATCATTACACTATACATTATACATTCTACAACAGTTTTAAATGTGAAATCAGTAAAGGGTTGTGTCTACATAAGAGTAACAAACAAAAGAATCCTGATTCATATTAAGAAAATGGCTTCAAGTAAACAAGATACCTGTGCTGTCATATATCCAAAAATGTAAATCTATATAAGTTAACTTTGAATGAAAGTTTGTGGGGCAATGTGAATGATGGTGCGGCCTGTTGAATTTATACTCCAAATGGGGGGCAACATATCACCAGGTTAGACTCGTATCCAGAGCAACTTACAATTTGACAATTTCTTACGCAGGTAGGCAAAAGTGTTAGGAGTCTTGCCCAAGGACCTTTTTGGTGTAGTGTAGGGTGCCTGCCCAGGTGCGGGATCAGCCTATAGAATGGGAAGCAGAGGTGTTAATCACTACACTACACCAACCAAGCATTGAAGTTCTGAAGAACTTCATCCCTTTACTTGCCAAGAGCATCTCCAGCAGTGGGAAACAGCGCTAGTGTTAATGCTTGTTTATCTATATCACTTCTTCTGAATGCTGCTGAACATGGTTTCTAGGTGGGGGTCACTTGCCAAGAGGTTCACCCATTGTTGTGTTTACTCTTTCTTTCATTGGCTACCTGTTCTTAACTGATGTAACCAGGATCAGAACCTTCAACATGACTGAGAAGAAGTTAGAATACGCCATCGGGGCGGCAGCACTACTCCTTCATCCTCTCATGCTGGACTGATTCCATTCCACTACACTACAGTGACTCACTATCACCTCTTCAGGTACAAAGTGGTATTACAAGACAGGGCAGGCCGTGGCTAGCTGGTTGGCATGCTACCTCTGTAACGTACATAGATGTCTTTGACATCCCATCACAACTGTTATTTCTTTACATTCTGTGGATCATTTTAGATAATTTGGAATGTTTTATGATGGTCCATTCATCGCAATGTTATAATACAATGTAAAGGGCACCTCATGTTTTAATACTGTGTGAAAAAAAATTATTTTTGAAATGATATAGTTGTGCCATATCGACCCCGGATTGGCAGAACACCGCCGTTCACTTTAGCAGGTGCAAGTACCACAAATATGACCATTAAGGAAACTTGTGCCCCAATCGAATCACATCTGAGCCACTTTCATATGTGGTCCTGGATTGGATACATATCTGATTCATAGTCATGCAACCCGTATGATAATGCTCAGATCACTCACTTTCTCACTCACTCGTTCATCTTCTAAACCGCTTTATCCTTCCGGGTCATGGGGGGTGCCAGAGCCTATCCCAGCACTCACTGGGCGGAAGGCAGGAAACACCCTGAACAGGCTGGCGGTCCATCACATCAGTGATAACATGCCACAGCGTGTAACCTGAAGTTAGTGCCAGTAAACAGCGTGACAGCGTCGGATCCTTCTTCACCTTCATCTCGCTTGCTCTGTTCTGTGCTGTTATTGTTCAGGACGTATGTAAACAGGACATTAAAGACAGTTTTGAGTCACTTACCTGCACAAATGTAAACCATGAAGTTAGAAAGGTCAGACCTGAGCAGGTAACCAGAACTGAGGAAAGTTGCAGGACCTGTTTAGAATTCTGGTTGTGTCTACAGTAAGTAAGCGAGTATTGATCTGTAGGTGTGTAAGTGTGTTACAGCTCTAGAGAACCTGTCTCTGTGTTTTCTTTCTAAGTTAAGTTAATCCTGTTCCTCTGGGCCACGCTATACATGTACAAAGCATGTCTTATGAATATCCTCCCAAATTCTGGTAACTGTCTGCTCTATTTCATCATATTCCTCTCCCCGCTGTGTAAACTGGGCGGTCCTAATCTTGGGTAAAGCTTTTGTAATCATTTCCTGTCCAATCACAAGGCTGACGTCTCTAACAGACAGTTTCAGAGTCAGAGAAACTTTAGCGTCTGGCGTAACCAAAAGCTAACAAGCTAGACCTCCTGTCCGTAGCTGTGTGCCACTTGTTCATTCCTTTATCCGTCACACTGTTCATTCGTTCTTTCCTTCATTCACGAGTTGCTTCCTCTGTCTGTCTGTTAGTCCATGACTGTTTCGTCCAGTTATCGTCACATGTAAGCTGGATAATGATGATGGTTCTGTATGAGGGGCGGAGCAGACTAGGAGTGTTGAACTGAGAGCTGTCAATCAGACTGCTCGTTAGCCACACCCACACAGTTCTCAGATAGGTCTTATCAGTGGTTTTTAAGCTGTTGTATCATGTTTCATATCTTATATATTTCATTCAAGCTTTGCTGGATGTTTAATAATATAACACTCGAGTTTAGTATCATGCAGGCAGTTTTAATAATGCACTCTGTGTTCCCTGGGACTTTAAGGAAGAGCAGGGGTGGGCCATTTTTGAACTCTTCTCTGGGTTAGGGGTGAGTTAGGGAAAATGACTATATTCTATATTGCTTTTTGTTTTGAGGGTAGTCAGACCCCATGGGTTACTTCAGTAGGCTTTGGGCTTAAGTCTGTTGTTTTGGCAGGAAGCCCACCCTGAAGCTATTACTGATAGTCTGGTATGAGCTAAAGAAGGAAAAAGCAAATACAGACTGAGTTTCTTGAAATGATGTCATCAGGTGCTGGTCTTTTATTCGATTATGTTCCTTTTAAGCTCTAACCATGCACACTGAATTGGACAAGGGCTGGATGATCCCTCTTGATGATTCAGTATAATGAATCTACTTAGGAAGGTTCTGCTCAGGAATGGGCCTAAGTTTCAAACATCCTAACTCAAAACGAAGAAATACAATTTTTAGCTGCCAGGAAGACTCCAGCGCTACGTCACTCATTCATTCAGTCCTCTGGCCAGTCGCAATACGCCACCTGTCTTTAAAAGGATTCAACTTACATTCCTGTTCTGCTGCCTTCAGGTGCCGATGTTTCTATGTTCTCCTCCTGCCTCTCCCCCACCACCAATTTGGCCCCGGTCCTGTTGTCCAGGGAGTAGGCTCCACCCTTGCCGTCCATATCCGGCAGGATCTGCGAGGGCCTGAACGCTTTAAGACGTGGGCCCAGAACGGGGCTTACGCCAAAGACTCTTTAGTGTTTTTAAAAATTGTCATCCTTCAAATTGTACAGCTTATAGAAGATTAAATATCATTTTTCTATCACTTTTGCCATCCGTGTCTTTCTGCCAGAACCTTTATGTAGCACTGCTTTGACACACAGCCCTACAGCATGGTGGAAGGATGTGACCTTCTGCAAGACTGCGGATTCAAACTGACCAAACTGATCTTCTGGATGACATACACCACCACGTATACCATCCAAATCATCAAATTCAGGTGTTCCAGTCACTTCCATTGCCACAGGTGTATAAAACCAAGCACACAGGTATGCAGACCACTTCTACTCACATTAGTTAAGGAATGGATCACATGGTCTCAGTGAATTCCAGCATGGTACATGCGCAACAGTTGGAGTCTGGACTCTAGAGCAGTGGAGACATGTTCTCTGGAGTGATCTCTGGATCACGCTTCTCCGTCTGGCAATCCGAAGGATGAGTCCGGGTTTGGCGGTTGCCAGGAGAACGGTACTTGTCTGACTGCTTTGTGCCGAGTGTTTGGTGGAGGGGGGGTTGTGTTAAGGCAGACGAGCGAATACTTTTGGCAATATAGTGTACGTCCTCTAGGCACAGCTCTTTTTGCTGCAAAAGGACACCAAGAAACCAGGAGGCAAAGGAGGCAAGGAGGTTCCTCACCTCGTTCACCATTAGAACCACCTACAACTAAAACCCAGTGATTTATTATACAGGAGCACTTTATACTTTGAGTCTAATCACTTAAAAGTGCCCGTCGTCTCTAGCCGTTCTCGCCACAGTGCCAAGGACCAAGAATATAAATAATGATATTTTGTGGAAGTGGTGCCATTAAAGTATGAGGAATGATCTGGGTGTATTTAAGAGTTAAATTAGATGGAGGCTATTAGCATTAAAAGTTTGTCTTTATTTCTTTGCAGTAAGTACTTGCACAGCTTGTTAGGAACAACATGATATATGGCTCTACTAATTTTGAAAGTGCTCTCTTGGCACAGATCCATTAATATCACTAGGCTTTTCTGAATGCAGTGTTCCACTTAAGGGCCTCATCCGAAACGATCGATCTGACGATTTTGGCAATGGTAGAAGCGTATGCCGTTAACGGCTGGCCCTAAAAAAGATGCTGCAGAACGCGCCGAGGGGGCCGAGTGGCACGGAAAGCCGATCACGAAGGACTCTTCATTTACACATTGCATGGAGACAAGGCATTTAATGTAGTTTATTACATACATATAAAATAAGATAGAAAAATACGGTATAAACTTGTAACAATGGCTGTTGATACAGACATACGTATTTTCTCATAGGCAATACTTGGGCAGGGGCGGACACGTAGCATGGATCTAACACAGAGACTTCTGTCTGCAACACACATATTCACTCGAGATGATGAAGAACATTCACATTGATAAGTTGAGTCATCCTGGAAAACTCATTTTGGAAAAAGCAAAACAAACCAGGTTTATACTTTCATTGCTATTGAGGATAAAACATCATGCGATACTGATGGTACGGCTCGCCCACACACAGATCTAACCGGTACCCTAGCGTTTTTTTTTTTCCCCCATAAAACATTCCCAAGTTTGACCCTTTCTCATAATCTTAGCTATCCAAAACAAATGTGTTATTGACATAACAGACTAGTTCTCATTTTATTCCAGAAAAAAATAAAAACACGTTGGACCTCAATTATAATACCTCCATAATTACAACAATACTGTCATGGCACTGCAGAATCCCAACTGAAAACAGTGGTGGAGTGAGGACGGGACAGGAAGACGTGTTGACACAGAGACTCCCCACAAGACGTCAGAGGCCATTCTGTTGCATAGTAAAGAAAGATTTGGGGGTCGGGGTTGGGAGACGCGACACAGTAGTATGGTGCAGTCCAGGGTGCACAGTGCATGCAGCTTTCACTGAGGAACGCAAAGCTGTAGTTCACCTTATAACCCATATCATATCCTTTCACATGTCCCACAGTATCTCGCTGTTATGCTGAACTCACTGAGCACTTCATAAGGAACACCTCCTTGTTTCTACACTCGCTGTCCATTTTATCAGCTCCTGATGAAGGACGAGATGAGTGGCAGATGAGCTATCGTCTCTGACTGCACATCTACAAGGTGGACCAGCAGGGTAGGAGTGTCTAATAGAGTGGACAGTGAGTGGACACAGTGTTTAAACACTCCAGCAGCACTGCTGTGTCTGATCCACTTGCACAAGCACAACACACACTCTCACACCACCACCACCATGTCA
>CM067478.1:4338916-4465086 GCA_034552555.1 Semaprochilodus insignis
TTTGTGTAAATATATATATATATATATATATATATATATATATATATATATATATATATATATATATATTTTACTTTTAAGAGGGCTCAGTTACTTGTACAGGCCGATATCCACTAAAATTACATAACCAACCAAACTCAGCTTTTTCTTCTAAAGTGAATATGGATTTTGACAATGGAGAAGAATCTTTTCCACAGGCTGGAATTTCTTGGTGTCGACTATGTATTAACATATGGACTGCGGAATCTGGAAAGTGTAGAAATCGTTTGGGGCGGTTCAGGAGAAACTCTGGCTCGTTGAAATGTTAGAGAAGTGACATGTAAGATCTTTTTTATCACGAAATATGTTCATACATCAGCATCACGAACCTACATACACCAACATAGCTTATACATGTGTTTCTAAACTGGTGTACAATTGGTACAAATGGCAAATTCATTAAAACATAGCCAACACCACAAGCAGGAACGGGTTACAATGCAGCACCAGCTAACAAAATGGTAGAATCTGGAAGCCAGAAAAAAACAAACAGTATTTCTAATCTTACATGTAGCTCCTTTAACAATGTCTGCCCCCTATTATCCGCATAAGGAAACATGCATAGGTTTTAATCACATTTGTAACTGTAGGCTATACATGTGTCCATTGATTATTAAGACGTAATCCACTTTTTATAAGGTAAATACTGATGTAAATAGGGTCTGTAAAATAAATAACCATAAATACTGAACCTTAACACAGAGTCGGTGAGGTTTCGGGAGATTGAAGGGACATTTTCATGTAAGAGGGTCCATTATTTGTCATCAACATCATGTCAAGTTCACAAGGTCATCGAAATAATGGAATGGAAGTCGACCGTTTAATTTCAGCAGTGCAGGTGCTGCGTTTGTACTGTACGAGCTCAAGGCTGAAGGGAGCTTTTTATTTAGGAACAAAAGCAGCATTTAATAATCAGGCTAACTGTGGAGCTGGGGACAACCTGCACGCTGTATACGCTGCACAACAGACCAGGACCAACAATGTAAGAGGCCATTGGTGATAAAAACGAAAAAGCATGTGAGCTAAACTAACCTCTGTCTGTGGTCACTACCCTTTGGTAAGGATGGACCCGCATTTCGTGCCTTCGAACTTTAGTTGTCACCGCACCTGCTTGGATTGCAATGATATCACCAAAAACAAAACAACACAGATTAGATCAATCAAAACCTCACAACTTTCCATGAAATGGATCAATTTTAAGATCAAACTGGACAGACGTCACATAGCTGTATCACCATATACGTATGAAAACGTAACATTGTTTTTTGCAAACAATAAAAAAAAAATACAAGTTAAGGCACAAATAATACTTGTCTTTCAGCTCGAAACAAACAAAACAAAACCAAACAAAACAAAACAAAAAAACACGGTGGCATTCATCCCAAGTGGATCCATGCGCTGCTTGCATACAGTATGACAGACATTAGCAACACGCATACACACAGACGCACACATAGGGGAGGCTTTACTAGTCACGTAATCCTGCATTGGAGCAACAGGGAAGTGCATGTCTTCAGTCCCATGTTTAAATATAATACTGATAAACTCGCTCTCTGAGCAAAGGCACAGAGCCGATAGCGTTTAGGCACGTCAGCAGTAGTTAAAAATGACAGACAAAGGTAGAAAATACAACAGCGATGAATTAAGTGATTAGTAAAGCAAGATTATAATTGATGGTTTTTCTCCTAAACCAAAAACATAGCAGTCAGTAGAACAGTCCTGTGACTAGGCAAATGGAGCAATATGTTTCACTGCTGAGGGGGCATCGGGCATATGTACACAGAAATGTGTGTATATATATATATACACACATATGTGTATATGCTCGGAGCGGAGCCTCTTTGGGCAAGGAGTGGCCAGTGTAAACAAAACCAGTAGTGTGTCTGACTGACTGCTAGAACTCGTATTCATGGATCATCAATAACAAGGCCGCTGTGAAACGAAAGCGCACATGTGTTAACACTCAGATCGGATGAGGGGCTCAGTAAGGATCCTCAAAAGCGCTTTTAGCCTTTCGTGGGGAAAGCCACACCTAAAGAATAAAGGAAGGGAATGGGAAATTAGTGCCAGTCGCATTACCCATGCATTACCAAAGCCGTTTTAGGGCAGTCCAGATCTGAGACCCTGCAAAGGCGAGGCCTGTCAGAGCCAGTTTGGTCATGTATTTATTACATTTGTTCATATTGTTATGTAAACAAGCCTGGAAAAAAAAGCCCTGTCAAACTGTCCTACAACGGCTGTGCTTTACTTATATCAGATGCCCCACCGCCCTCTGTCTCGCAAAGCAGCCCCTCTTTGACCCCCACTGTCCCCTCACCGTCATCATGTTGCCCCTCCTGATGCCCCCTCCGGACCGGCCCGCCCCCAAGAGAACAGGCAATGGAGGGAGCATCCAGAGAAGGTTTGCAGCAGTTTGGGGCTCAGTGCTTTTTTTTTTTTTTTATCTCCCTCATATTATGGTACACAGATTTAACACAGCACATTCATGAAAATGAAAACAAAACAATAAAAAAGAAAGAAAAAAAAAGACGTGGTTTCAGAAGAGATAAACAACGAAAGAGCCTCCGGGGAGCCGCTTTCCGGTCAGTCTGATAAAGACGGGCGGTTGTGGGGTGGGGATTGGGAGGGAGTGTGGGGGGAGGGGAGTGGGTTGAGGGAGATGGAAGAGTGACTGGGGGTCAGAAAAGGGAAAGGGCGGGAGGGTGCTTTAAAAGGGAGGCCGGCTGGTCGGCTCTCCGCGCTGGACAGTGATGGGAAAGTGACAGGTCTGAAAGCCCAGGTAGAGGGGCAGCTCTTCGGCCTTTGAGGATGCTGTATAGGTGTACACAAGAGAGAAGACAGGGTGAAATCTTCCGCTCTCCTCACTCCCAAACACTCCTCACCTGAATCGCCCTCTCACTAAGACCCGGTCCACACGTATTCGGATATTTTTGGAAACAGGATTTTTTTGGGCTCCTTGCTTTGGCCTCCCGAACGTGTTGTTTTAGGTCACTACAATTACACTGACATCACTGTCATGTATCGTTTGCTGTTTGGGACCTGGTATGGCATTGCTCATGACCTATTGTTTCATGGCATACAGTGTCTGATTAAGTCTCTGTTTGCTTGATGAATGTTTTAATCATAAAGCTGCACATACACACTCAAAGAATCACTTTATTAGGTACACCTACCTTGTCTCTATACTCATTATGCATTTCATCGGCTCCACTTACCATATGGGAGCCCTTACACACTGTAGTTTATCTGTCTCGCTGCATGCTTTGTTATCCCTCCTTCATTCTGTTCTTCAATGGTCAGGGCCCGCACATGACCACCACAGACCACACAGACCACCACACTACTGTGTCTGATCCACTTGTACCAGCCCAGTACACACTAATAGACCACAACCACGTCTGTGTCACTCCAGTGCTGAAAGTGATCCATCATCCAAATAATACCTGCTCTGTGGGGCTCCTGACCATTGAAGAACAGGGTAAGAAAGTATACAGAGAGACAGATGGACTACAGTCTGTAACTGTAGAACTAGATACATGTACCTAATAAAGTGCTCAGTGAGTGTATACTGCATTACAGTAAATATAATGCCTATAACAAGGTGTTGCATATTATATATTAAATTTAATTATATTTAATTATATTTAATTATGGATGTCCGATCCACCCCACCTCAATCCGAGACCTAGAGTACTGAGAAACAAGGTAAGTAACACCAGTCCAGTTATAATTGAATTAGTATAGACTGCCAATGAACTGCTACAGTAACATCACTGGTCCAGCTACACGTTTGGTCTGCAATGCATTTTGCCATGTATTTGTTCTGCAACTCCATCAAGACATTTCTAGTTTTCACAAATATCTGGATACGTGTGAACCAAGACCTAAGGCATCCACATGGTGGAACCAAACATCAAAAACATCCCACCCACCCCTCCACACCAACCCTCCCACCACCCCACAGAAACACACTGAAACAGGCCTCTAAGACAAGACTACTGTACCGGGCTTGGAACACTTGGGAGCGGCCGGCTCGATTTTGGCGGAATAAAGGCTGCTTATTGGACAGTAGCTAAACCCTGCTTGGGCTCATCTCATTGGACACGCTGCTCTTGGCATGGGGACGCATTTTTTGTCATTGCTCAACTTAACACTGCGCCTCTGGGAGCAGCCTGTGTTAAACTGGCAGAATGCTGTTTGTAACATGATATTCATAATCGGCTTTTCTCAAGTGCCTTAATGAAGCCGTAGAGCTTGTGTGGAGAGGGGAGGACAGGGCCTTTGAGAGGGAGCGAGAGAGAATGAGAGGGAAAAAGAGCGAGAGAGAGAGCAGTGAGAAAAAGAGAGCGCTCTCTTATAATTCACATAAAGCCGGCAGAGCACTTAACAGCCCAATCATTTATGCACACATTTCTTAAAAGGATTTTTTTTAGCACTGAGAGAGGACTTTTATGACACTAAATGGATTAAGTGGAAAAGGCTGGGAGTGTTATTGTTTTTGTTCTTATGTTGTTGCCTTTTTTACTTTCCCACTGTGATAGCTGAGGTGGAAGAGGACGGAGGGTGGTGGTAGTAACTTTCAGGCCGCTGAACTGCTTAGAGAGCTACACTGAAATCGGGGGACTGAGTTTGGGAAGGGCTTGAGGGGAGGTCCGGTTTAGGGATGGGCGTAGGTGTTTAAAAATACAGCTATCTTGATTTAGCTCCCATAATTATGTTTTTAAATGAAGCATTTGTAGCTTGGACTGAAAAAAGTGTCATTTCTAAATACAGTTTTGTCTGACTACACAGAAAGTCACTTTTATGATATGCATTTTATCCAGTCGTCATGCCATTTATGTTTTGTGCATTTCCTAAGCGATAAGTAATAACAAATAAGTGAACATATCCTCTACAGGGGACAAACTTACATATGGCACTTTCCTGCAAATTATTGAGCACTATTTCTATTGTATTTCAATCTTTAGATATAAAATATAAATTGTCATATAAAGCACAGTTACAAGTTAGCAGCTAAACAGTGATTCTACATTAAAGGGGACCTATTATGTCTATTTTTAATGTTCATAATTTTTAGTGGCATCTACTAGAATAGATTTACATGCTTCAATTTTCCCTAAACAATAATTTTCTCATGCTGTTCATCTGTATTCACCCTCTGTCTGAAATGCTGTGTTAGAGTTGCTGTGTCTTTAAGGCCCGCCTCCCGATGAGCTCAGTGAGCTCTGATTGGTCAGCTTGCTCTCTCTGTTCTGAACGGTCAATTGCCCTGCTGCTAATTCCGCCCCGACACCGCTGTTGCTGTTCTTACAATGGTGTTGGTTCAGCCGTATTAGTTTGAACCTAAAAGTCCAGTAGAACAAGCCTGTAGAACCAATCCACCTTTGCAGGCTAGACTGCAGCAGGATGTTTCAGAGTGGTATGTTTTTACTTTCATAGCTTGCTGGTAGGCGGGCAATTAGGATTGTGTTACGTCATGACATCAGAAAAGGGCTGGATTTCCAACAAGGTGTTTCAGACAGGTGGGAAAAGTGGGCTTTATAATGGAACGATTACATGCCCAAATAACTACATAACACCCTAAATGAAAGACAGACCCCTTTATAGACCCAATTTAAAATATGCAGGAGTGAGTTCTCTGTAGAGGAATTTATTTTCGCTTAGAAAATGAACAAACATGGAATTTAAACCAGAGGTGCTCAAACACTAATACACAGTGTTTGTCTAATACACAAAGATGTTGTCTATGGTGAAAACCTTGAGCACTATTGATAAAACTATAGCTGAACAGCAAAGGCTGTTAAAATGCCCATCCCTAGTTGAAGGATTTAGGAGGAGTGGTGCAGGATGAGGGTAGGTGCTGTGGCCCACTGCCTGGGTGGGTGGGGGTGTCGGTGGGTGTGTGGCGGTGGGCAGTCATAGGTGTGGCCCTGCTTACCTAACACCCCGCTAGAGTCGATGGGGTACTCCAGGATGGATGTGGCAGGTGCCAGTGTGTAGGGGTACTCATAGGGCGCGGCGTAAATCAGGCCCGCTGATTCCGGGCCAGGTGGCACCAGGGTGGCGGCGGCGGCCGGGTGAGCCGAGCCGTTGGGCATGACGGTCTGAATCTGGCGGATGAGGGGCATGATGGTGGGGCCGGCGGGCGTCGGGGTGCGCAGGGCGGCTGGCGGCAGGACGGGGGCGGGGCCGGCGATGATGCGGGGTGCCTGGGCACTTGCTGCAAGAGAGAAGGCAAGGGCAGCTGCGGTGAGCGGAGAAACGCGGAGGGTGGTGGAGGCAGGGGAGGAGAGTGGGGAGGAATGGGAAGGAGACAAAACAAGAGTTAGTACCATGCATGAGCTGTACACGGCACATAAAGCACGTCAGCGAGGACAAGAGCGGCCAGACATTAGTTAGTTAGGGAGCAGCAATACTTAGTACCGCTGCTAATATAAAACTCCACAGGCTGGCACTTCATCAACAGCAACGTTTGCAACAGCAGTGAAGCAAAGAGAGGAGCAGCACAATGTTCCATGACATAAAACAAGGCTTTTTCGCCTCCTCCTATTTTGACTGTTTGCGAGCTTTTGCAGGCTTATGGCTCAGTGAGGCAATTTAGAATCAAAGCACTGAGCCGTTTGTGAGTGCTCTTATCTGCGAATCAGGGTTACCTGAGAGCGCAGTGTTGCGCATTAGTGAAAGTCGGGATCGCACAGCCCTTTAACAATGCCAACAAACAAAGCCCCGTGAAAAGGAGGCACTTACGCGATTTAATGTTGGCGTCCCTGTAGGTGCCGTTTAGAATGGCCAGTTCCATCAGCTGCATCTTCTTCAGGCTGTCCTCTCCTTCAGCCTGAAAACAGATCACAAAGGTCCGTAAGCACCAGAGGTACACAGGCACTCAGCCATAGGAAGAAGTTTCAACACCTGCAGTCTAAGTACAAGTTTTGTAAAGGGAACAAGCCCAAATGTGGCATTTTCTACAGTGCAGTTTCAATGTATTTGCTGGGTTTAACATATTAGCAATGAGTAAAATAAACAATATGAAATATGCCATATCTTTCACACATTTCAAGATTTTTTCCCAGTATGGTGAATTCAGCTCAAAAACAGTTATTGTACATTACAGGGTGCAGAGGTGTGTTCTCTGTAGAGGATTTATTAACTTATATTCACCTGACAGCTGACAAAAACATGTACAACAGCTTTCGAACATTCGCATACCACTGTATATAGTGGGCCTAAAGGGAAGGGGACCTCAAAATGATCAGTGAATGGACTTACAAAGTAGGCGTTTGTAACAACACATCCTCTGAAGGGAACAAACTTAAATATAACAATTTTCTGCACACGTTAATGCAGTTTCTATTAATTTGCTGAAGAAAAATACTCAACCTAACATATGAAATGTGCCATAACTTTTGCACAACCCGCATTTTATATTCCACTTTTCCAACACGCTAAATTTAGCAAATACACAACAATTGTGCTTTGAAATGTTCAGAATATGTGTTTTTTTCTTTGTTTGTTAACATACAGTCACCCCATTAATTTGTGCCAGGTGGAAAATATATGACTGTTAGTAAACAAAATGTCATTTATTACAAATTATCATTTACCATTCTCAGACGGTCATTTTGTTACAGCATAGAATAACTAAGTGTTATTGTTTGAGCAGTTTCTAGTCAGACTTCTGCAAGTTTGCTTCAAAAGTGCCTTTGTACACATCTGAGTTCATGATCCCATCATCCAAACACCCCCGGACTTTGACATTCAACCTTTGTGCTTTACAGCACCGTTAGATCAGTCTGCATGGAATTCTTTTCCAGGTTTTCTCAAAACAAAAAAGATGTGTACCTACTTTCAAGAGCAAAATGCAGGGCTTCCAGGGGGTCTGGGCCACCAAATTAACCTCTTGGACCCCCTAAATGTTTTAAATTCTAATTTTTTAGGGGGTCTCCGAGCATCATAAACTTATCATGATGTTATGCTATACAATTAAGGTGCATGAGGTCATATTCCCAACTTAGGAAAAAGCATTCCAAAAGAAGAATAGTTAAACCTCTAATTCAATGTTACATTAAGCTCACATCAGTGCTACAAAGCCAAGTCATTTCACAGCCACCCAACACTGGAATAGCTAGCCAACATGGGACGCCCCCCGCCACCTCCCGAAATACCTTTAAAATCAACTAACCTGACATTTGTTGGGGTGGCCGAACTATTTTCACATCATGGTATGTGTACGATTCCAAATAAAACTTCTGTCAATGCAAAGGTCAGGCCTGCACCTCGTGTGACAGGAGTAAACAGGGCACACTCCATTGATCGTCTGCAGTACCTCACCGATTCAGATTTGGCCGAAACGCCAGCTGAAATCTAATCAGAGCAAAATCTCTTACATTTTATGTCGTCTCTAATCTGCGTGGCTGGCAAGGAGAGGAAAAATAACAAAGCTCCGTTTCATTATTCTTTCCCTCTCGCACATCACAGCCCCGTTTGATCACTCGTAGGCCCGCAGCAGCAATTAACTTGCCAAGTGAAACGCTATCAAGACTTCGCCTTTTGATTTGTTTGAGGCGTCTGGAGACGAGACGTGTTTAGCGGCCTTGTCACAGCGCACTCTTCCCCGGGCCCCTGGTGCCCTCCTCCGCCGCGCCGCTGGAACATTCCCCCCACCCAAAACTGCTCCGGCAGCGTCTAAATATCAATACTTTATTAAGTCAAGAGGCTGGTGATGAATCGTGTGGGAGGGAGGAGGGAGAGCTGTTATAAATCACTCTCTGTCTTTATGTAATCAGCCAAATGCGCTCTGTCCTTGAGAGGGAGAAGCTCTGAAGGGCCTTTGGGGGCTCTGCTACACCAGGCCACTCTCACCAACGGGCTTGTAAAGGTCTGAGAAAGTTTGGGAGCTGTTTTCAGCCAGTGGCCTACATAAGGGTGAGTGCATAGGAACTTTTGGTGTACGCTCAGTGGAGTGGTTCGAATAATTCATACTGATGCCGGTGATGAATGATGAAGAAGCCTCTGTTTTGACTGCTCTGAGAAGGTAGAGGAAGCATTGTGCTGTAACATGAGGGCATGGTCGACATAGTGCAGTGTCAGGTATGAACCAGTGAGAGGTGCTGTGTTGTCATTATAGCTCTCTGACAAAGACCGGCAACACAATTACAACTACACACCACGATGAATGGTAACTGCAGCCCAACTCCCTCACTCTCTATCCTCCTCTCTCTCTCTCTCTCTCTGAATTACACTCTACACAGGAACCTGAGCTCCTCACCAAATCCAGCCTGAGTTAGAGAGGGCCATGGAGCAAATCCAGCTGATTCACTCTCTGATTTATGCCTCTTTCCTTTCCCCACAGCTCTATTCCTCTTTATTCTACAAATCAAAAGCCGTTTTCTTCCTCCGTAGTTGTGCTCCGCTCTAATCTCTCCCTGTTCATCTCTCCACAGCCAAACGTGAGTGATTCTGCCGCGCTCACTTTCCCCACCGCACACCTCAGTAATCTATTACAGGCCTGCTGACTATCTCACTCACCCTGGCTCCCTCCTCCATGCTTCACTGTCCCCTCTATTCCTATATCTCGCTCCATAACTCTCCCTTTCTTCCCTGTTATCATTCCTTCATCCTCATCCCCCCCTTTCTCTCCCTCTCTCTCTCTGTAACAAACTCGCCCAAAGCCATTCCTGCATCCAGACAAAAGCCGAGCAAAGCCACGCTCCCCGCACTCGAGCTTCCGTGATTATGCGAGCTCTGTGTGGTGGAGTTTGCAGACGCTCGCAGCAAACATCAATACGGTTGATCTCAGTTTAATATAAAGGATGCTCTAGGACGGCGGAGCTGCTAAATCTCCTTCTCGGTCTTCCGCTGTTGGGCTTCGGCCGACTGTCTTTTTCTTACGTGGCTGCATTCAAAAGCGTAAGACAAAAACGCAGGCTGCACAAAAACACTGTCAGAAACTAGACAAAACAAACAGGCCAGCCAACGACCTTTTGTCTGAAAAGCTCACAGCAACGAGACCAAACAAAACAGCTACACAATTAAAGGGCCCATATCACGGAAAAGTGAATGTTCCTCAACATTCGGAAAGTTCGGGAGTTTGATGTAGTATGTAAACATTGTTAACATGTCTACATTTACCACAGTCCATAAATGGTAACTAAACTGTCAACTGACAGCTGGTATTGACCGCATAGGTTTTGTGATGTCACAAAATCCAAAGCATTTGCATATACCCATCTATATCCAGCCTATTGCTGTTTAGTCTCTCCTACTCATGCTTAAGTTATGAAGTGCTTAAGCTCTGCTTTTTGAATGAGGCACAATATAAAGCAGCCAATCAGAAAAGACCTTATTTACATATATCAGTCTTAAAGGCAGACTAACAAAAACATTTCGTTGATTCTAAGGATTGTGGACCACCAGTGGGCCACAAGATACCCTCTAGTGGTATCTTGTAATGGTATCTCTGTAATCAGGCAGAGGCAGTAGTTTGTAGTGGGCCGGAAACGTCATATATAACCATATTAGTGTTATATTAAGTATATTAATAATAAATATACTGTATGCATGTCAATTTAGCAGGCTAATTAAACATTCAACAAAACTGTTGGCTAGTCACTGATGAAGAGGGTTCTTGGAGTGCTTTCACAGCTCACTTGTTTGAATTTGGACATATCATAATATGTCTTTAACCAAATTTCTTGGAGAAAGTCTAATTTTAGAAGTTGATTTTAGTTTTCTGGTAGGCCGCCATGCTTTGTAGTTTTTATCAGGTGGGTCTTGTGGCAGACAAAGATTGAGAACACCTGTTCTAAGGGACATTTAGAATGAATCGAGACTGTTTTTTTAGTACACTAAACCACACATAAGTTAGAAGTGAACTTATAAAATAATAAATATATAATGTACGCGCCCCTTAACTACAACCCGGATTGCTCAGGGTATCCAAAGTAGCTGCCAAAAACACTGTGTTAAGTGAATTAAATTAAATGGATGGTAGAGTGACCTTAACAAGGATCATTTTACAGTGATCCTTATCACGGCATGAAGGTTTAGGAAAACTCTGCACCAGCCAGACCTAATAGACAGGTGAAGAAATCCTTACAACACAGCGGAGGCTGTTAGATTACATCACCTGCAAGGAAAGGCTATTTTTTTTAGCAATAAATGTCAGATAAATGTCATTTTCATATAAGGAAGCTGTCCACGGTGCCCACCTCCAAATGCACACGCATACATTTGCCAGGCTGAGAGCACATATTACAGCTGATGAGCCTCTAACAATGGAGTGTAGTTTTAAAGGTGTTGTGGTCTGTGCTAACCCCAGGCCCAGGCGGCAGGCTGGAGAGAGGGAGTGGGTGGGGTGGTGCTGGGTGGAGAGAGTGAGGGGAGCTGGAGTGGGGACAGTGGGGCGAAAGCGCAGGTCAGCCTCAGTGGAATGCTTTTTATGTTCGCCTGCATAAAGAGGAATCACTCTGGACCTATTCAGGCTGGGATCATAATGACCTTTGGAGCACAATGCCTGCCTGCCTAGCCCTCTCCATCACCGCCTGTCAGACTGCCTGTGCCCCTCTCTCTCTTTCTCTCTCTCTCTCACTTTTTCTGTGGGTCATATAACTGAGCAAAACGGATTTGAAAATGTTGGCACTACCAAATTTGAGGAGCTAAAAATTCCAAAAGCAAAACCATCGGCTGACAGGACAAAACAAACATCTATCAAACTCATAAAACAAGCCACTTACAACTTAACCTTTAAAATTCACAGTGACACAAGAACATAACAACTTGCGTTGTTTTCCAAATAGAATCATATTCCCAAATGTGCTTTTCTTATACACCACATCGGCGTGTCTGGGAAAAAGAAATGACACTGACCATAGACTGTAATGTAAAATAGCAATACAAAACAAAACCGGCAGAGAACCTGAATTAGTGTCTTTGAGTCATTTATGTCAGGTGAATATGTGTCCACTCTGCATTTGTGTGGATTCTCTCCATCTTGAGTTCCTTCAGTCTTAGCATCGAGCTGGTGCAGTAACCCCACTGAATCACCAGAAGTTCCTACCTGGACATCTGTTTTTACCTTACTGAGTTTTCAGGTGAGCAAATTACCAGTGAAATATTCTACTTTAGAAATCGTCCCGGGTTCTTTCTGTGTGGAGGCTGCATGTTCCCTGTGTCTGCATGGTTTTCTGCATGGGCTCCTGCATGGGTTCCTGCATCTGCATGGCTTTACCACTCACCACTGTCACTGTTTACAATTTGTACTACACTGTGCAATAATACCAATGCTTATTGGTCCAATGTTTATAGTATATAGTTTATAGTATGATGTTTATACTGTCTACAGTGTTCAGAATAATACCATGCTTATTATGTTTATCTTGTGCAATAATGCCACCATTGCGTACAATGTGCAATATTCTATATACAGCTATAATATTCCTATTTTCTATCTACCCAACTTTTGATTGCTTATTGATTTGTGACAACTTTAAGGTACAGTGGCTCCAAAGAGTATTTAGACACTTGTACAAGATTGGAATTCTCGTTTCGGCAAAGCTTTCTTTTCAAAGGGCGCTGATCGTGATCGTCTGAGCAGTTCCTTTGCAGGTTCTTTGCAGACCTCTGCAGGTTTGAATCCAAAAAACCTTTTGAACACTTATCATTCCATCAGTCAAGACAAGCTCACCGACACCACTGTTAGAAAAACACACTTTGATGTTTCGTACTCTGTGCTTTACAGCACCCTTGATGCTGTGTGGATGGTATTCTTCTCAACACAAAGTCGGTTTGATGTTGTGTTAGGAGTGACTTTCTCTGGAAAAAGCAATATTTCACGAAACACTTTAAGAAGAAACCTAAACAGCTTCATTGCAATGTATCAATGGTTAAATGTTTAGTGTCCAAATATTTTTCTGGTCCACTGATTTAACCCTTTAACGTTCTGCTCAACTTTTTGGTAGAGTACATTTTGACTCATTATATTTTAATAAAGAAGATGCTGAACTTAAATCAACCTGACTGTGCCATCTCTACCAATCGGCAGAGCTACGTAAGGCTCTTTACTGTTCTCATCCATGGAGGAAGCAAGCAACAAATAAATAGCTGAATTTATCGGCATATTATAGGTCAAAGCCTATCCAGGTTTATTATTTTTTAGCAAAAACACATTCAAAAATGGGCAAAAACATATAACAATAAACAATGAAATATACAATAAGTTCAGGAAATAAAGACTGCACAACCTTCCTTCATTCAAACCATCAGTGTTTTTCTGTATATTCTGTTCCTTTGAGGTTTTCAGAGCTGGACGCTTCCTTCAAATGTTCCCATCCAACACTCCCCACAGCAGCTTGACTGAGTCAGTAACTGGGTAAACTGGGCCATTCTAATACCCCTCCACCTCCTTCCTGTATCCTTTCTTTCTTAACAGAACAGTTAACAGAAAAACCCAACATTATTTCAACATTTCTAAAGAAGGCGCTGTTGTCTCATATCTCACATTGTCTCATGTCTTATCATTTTCACTGCAACAGGTATTCTCTTATGACCTCCATATAACTTTCACTTTCTTGTCCATCTCTCTCTGCCTGTCCATCTCTCTCTCTCTCTCTTAGCAAAGCACTCAAGAAATTGCTTTCTTAACAGCACAAAAAATATGATCAGATTTGGTCCTCCTTCAAGCTTGATCCTGTTATGTGTGTGATCTTATTAGCAGCACTCTTTCAAGGGCACCGACGCAGGTCGTCTCTGTCAGATGAGGCGCTGTTCTGATTGGTTGAGCCGGTGGGCCGAAAGGACAGAGAGGCAGTGTAATTGGCTGAAGGAGGACAGGGAGGACACGGGCTGTGTGAATGGAAACCGGACGCCGCCGCTCCGAGAGTGTCTCCTGCTCCCAGTGTGCACAGCTGCTCTGGGTGAATACGAACACGCACACATACACTTGGCGGCGCGCCACAAAGTCGCCTCATCCCCTCTCCAGCCCTTCCTGTCTCCTCACGCCACACAGGAACTCGGCCTCGGCGCAGCCTGAATGAGCGCTGCTGTTTTTGGGACTCTGTTTGATCAGATATGTGTATTTTTAAAGATTACACAACCGCATAGTCAGGGGGAAAATTTGCTGAATGTCAGCAAGCTAAACCACTGTTAAAACACTGTCACTGCAGTGGTCAACTGGGCTGATGTACACATGTATGCATGTTTCTGCATCATAGTTTCCGTATATGCACCGTATGGACTGGGCGGAGAATGTTAAATATTGAAACTTTAACATTGTACATACTACCTCTGACTCCTTCATTTCAAAGAGTAAATGAAATTTGCTTTTCCATGACATGTGCCCTTTAAACTTTGTCTGGAACGGCTCTGAGAGTGATGTTTCAGATCAGACTGGGACATCTGCACGCTGGGCGCACAGGCTGAGAGAGCTGGGAGAATGCAGCAGACATGGCGACATCCTTGCTAACGGGGGCGGCCGTACGGGCGGCTTCAGGAACCGGCCTGAAGTTCAGCACCCTTTGGCAGCATGTCAGGTGGAAAGAGGAGGTTACCAGAAAGTGCGGATCCACTGCAGCTGCACAGAGCCGAATCATCTCCCACTGAGACCGACACCAGAGCTGTAAAGGCTGTGAAAACACGCACTGATTTCCTGCCTCTCACTATCTACAGACATACGTTCACAAACATATCCTCACCGTCGGAACCAGACCTTGTATCTGCAAAAGAGAGACTTTACAGAAATCATCCTTATCTTCCAAAGGAAGTTAACGTGACACGATTTCACCGTTTCTATTGGTCCGTTCATCCGTTTTGAGTCAGGGTGAACGGCAGCTGTTATGTTCAAATTATGCAAAAATATGACATTCCTTTTTTTCCAGACAGTGATGATATGCACAAACACGGGCACAGAAATACGCAGCTCACGCAAAGCCACGTTGGCCACTCACTCATCAGAAGCTCTTCACAGGCCTGTGAGAATAATTGCATCTTAATCCACTCTTAATGTTGATCAGACTTGCCGCACGTCACGTAATTGGGAGGCTTAACTTGCTAATTGAGGAAGAGAAAACACTCTCTGTGCCTTTTAAATCCCATCGTGTGTGCATGCAGAGAAGAAAAGGTGGGCAATTTGCTGTCTAGAAAATGCCCTGAGATAATGAGGCACCTCTAATACACGTCTGATTTAAATATTCCGTTGGTGGTGAAGAAGCATCAAAGCTTTATTTATTAGCGGCTTTCAGAACAGACTACTGTCTGAGCAGCGGTACAGCGGCACTGAGAACACTGAGCTCTCTACACAAACACTAAGAGCTCTGACTCACACGCATGCACATATACAGGTTACCATCAGAGTCAAAACAGCCAGAGAGACAGAGAGAGAGAGAGAGAGAGGGGGGTAGATACATATATGTAATGGACAGAGAAAAGAAAAAGGAGTACAAAAGAGAGAGGTGGAGAAAGAGAGAGAGAGAGAGAGACAAAGAGAGGCAGCGTGTAAGAAAGAGAGAGAGAGTGTGCAAGAGAAAGAGGAGTAACAGTAAGTGAGAAAGAGAAAAACTGGACATAAAATGGAGAGAGAGGAGTAAAAAAAAGAGAGACCTATAGAGGAGTATCAGAGAGAGAGAGAGAAATTAATGAGAGAGTGTGAGTAAGAGAAAGAGAGATAGGAATAACAGAGAGTGAAAGAGAGAGAGAGGAGTTAGAGATGCTGAGTAAGAGAGACGGAGAGGGGGAGAGAGAGAGAGAGAGGAGACAGATACAGAGTGAGAGAGAGAGACATACAGAGACAGAGAGAGAGAGAAAGGGTACCCCATCTACCTGTTGTAGTTAATTAGTGTGAGGCATGTGTGGGAGGAGCGCTGTACTGGCCCGTCTGGGAGAAGAGTGTGTGAGTGTGAATCAGCGGCAGGTTTAACTGCATGGCTCTGTGTGTGTGTGTGTGTGTGTGTGTGTGTGTGATCTCTCGCGTATCTTCCTCAGTAATCAGGAAGAGTCTAGCAGAGCCAGAGCGCTACTGTTAATTGGCTCTGAGACTGGAAGAGGTGGACGCGTCCCCTGTGTCACAGCTCTGTGTGGATGTGAGGGCTGTTAATGTTCTGTGAATGTTAATGTAAAATCCTCTTTTAAATAAACTCAAACAGAGAGATCACACAAACAAACATTACAGTGATGTTTCTCAACCTCGCCTCTGTCTGCTGTGTGTGTAGTGCTCGGTCCTTTGGTGTGGGTAATATGTACAGGTCAGATTGAATGACGTGAAGATACATCAACCCAGCCTCTACAGAAAACACATTACTGTGCGGAATACGTTAACTTGAGTGAATAACTTGGTGGATCATTCTCAGCACTGCAGTGACACTGACGTGGTGGTGGTGTGTTAGTGTGTGTGGTGCTGGTGTGAGTGGATCAGACACAGCAGTACTGCTGGATACCTCCTGTGGGCAGCGTCCTGTGACCACTGATGAAGGACTAGAGGATGACCAACACTGCACTGTGCAGCAGCAGATGAGCTATCGTCTCTGACTGTACATCTACAAGGTGGACCAGCAAGGTAGGAGTGTCTAACAGAGTGGACAGTGAGTGGACACAGTGTTTAAACACTCCAGCAGCAGCACTGCTGTGTCTGATCCGCTCACACCAGCACAACACACACTAACACACCACCACCACGTCAGTGTCACTGCAGTGCTGAGAATGATGCATAATACCCACTCTGTGGGGGTCCTGACCATTGAAGAACAGGGTTAACAGAGTATACAGAGAAACAGATGGACTACAGTCTGTAAATGTAGAACTACAAAGTGCTCCTATATGGTCAGTGGAGCTGATAGAATGAATAATGAGTGTAGATATTACGAGGTGGCTTTAATATTCTGATGTGATCATGTATATAAAGTATTTATACAGTATATGAGCAAACCCATGTAACTGAGGGTTCTTATGGAGAATAAGAGACACCAGATCTGCTGTTTCCCTGATAACTAGCCCATACTGCTCAACGTCCATAAACATAGTGCATACAGATAAAACAGACACAGCTATCATCCTAACGGCTCTACTATCTGCTCATTCATCTCTCTTCATCGCTTCAGTGGAAAGCTATGCAAAAGCACACCACATAAAAGGCCTGATTTGGGTCATCTGCCTGCCTCTGTATGACAGCACAACAAAAGTCTTGGAATCAAGGCCTCTGGGTGTATTATACAAAATGAGTTAATAAGGGTCGTTGCTAGCGATTCTGATTCATATTAGTTGCCCGCGTTCGGAATAGACACCTCGTGTGTTTCTGTTCCAAGCTGTTGTGCCTGCCAGTTCTACACAGCAAGACACCGCGCTAGCTCTACGTCTTTAGCATAAAGGATGTAGACTCATGATTTCTCTGTTACATGCACACATGCACACTGTGTAATGCCTGTACTCAAACAAGCGGTACACATACACGTACATACAACTGCATGTAAATGCAGGTTGAAGCAATGACTGGCTGTCAAAGCGTAGGCACTCTACTGATTGGAATTAAAGAGCCATAATTAGGAGGAGGAGGAAGTCTCATACATCAAACTGGCTTTGAACTGAAGAGACTACAGAGAGAAAGAGAGAGAGAGAGAGATAAAGAGAGAGAGAGAGCGAGAGAGAGAGGGAGTCCATTTAAACCCAACTAACTCCTCACCAGGCTGAGTGACAGCCAGGGAGACTCACTTTATCACTCCGGAAGGAACTCTTGATTGTTTAGTGTGCATGCATATGCACGCACGCACACACACAGACGCAAGCCGAGGTTCAAACAGAAGCATAAACTCTCTTCTTCCTCCCTTTATAACTCACGCTCTTACTCACAAACGGCTCGGTCTTTTCTCCATATAATAACATGCCATCGTCCCCTCTTTCCTCATAAAAGGCGGCCTAAAGCACGGAAAGCAGGCACGAGGGAAGCACTGCTGTGACAAGTCGGCCGGACACAAAGTCCAAAACATTACAGGGCAGGCGAAAAAAAAAGAAAAAGAGAAACTGCTCGACATCACACAGACAGAATCCTCTCATCTCTATCTCTCCAGCGCGACTGGAAGCCAGCGGCTGTCCCAGACGCTCTAAAACAGATCCGAGTCAAATTTGGCCTTTAAAAATGCATGCCTTCTTTTATAATTCATTTCCCAACTGCAAATTCTGAGCATCCCTGTGTGAGACAGACCAACCCCCACCCCCCTCGTGTAAATGAAAAGCATTGTTAAGCAGCAGCGATATCAATGGATAATGATTTGAGGGAACAATGGGAGAATGATAAAAAATGCTTTTTGAGCAGAGTCAACTAAAAGGACGATTGAGCTCAAGACGACAGCCTTTATTTCTGTGAAAATCGAAGTGACGGACATCAGAGGTCCCGTATCGCTGGGAAGTCCGGCTGGGAGCTTTCTCTTTGGACCGTGGATTGCTAGAGCAGATGAACGTGTCATATAAGGCATCTTTGATGTGACTTCACATTGCTGCCCTTTTGCTCTGCGAGTCACAATTGTAATCTCGTCTGTTGCGACTGGTTTTCAAGAACCTGTGCAAATAGGAAACACAGGTGCCAGACCTGGTATCCGGATTCCGTGCTGAAGCCTCCTAAAATCAGCTTTACAGATGAAGTAAAATCCCATAATCTATAAGCACACAACCTGAAGAGTCAAAATAGCTCTTTACGTTTCGCAGCACTGCAGGAGACTTCCAAACAGCCCTGAATGACACAGGCGCCGTCGACTTCTCGGGAAAAGAGAAAGCCATCGAGCGCTCAGCGAAGTCAAACGGTGTATTAGAGAGTCAGAACGGCACGTTTGAGAAAGTGACGCGCGCTGACAGAAGGTACACGTTGAGAATGGGTGCCTTTATTTCAACTGCTGACATTTCGTTCCCTTGCCGCCTCAGGGAGGCTCCTGCTGAACCCGATCCGTTTCTGAGCCACTGGAGTCTGCATCTTTACTACATTCTCCCACTTACTCTAGGATTAATGTGTCATTCAACGGAGGACAGAATTCAAGTGGGGGGCAGAGAGAGAGAGAGAGAGAGAGAGAGAGAGAGAGAGCAGAGTATGAAGGTGTAGGTGCGAGAGTAAGAGTGATGTGACAACACGCTACCATTTTCACCCTTTTACTGTTATAATGCTGGTCAACCGCTTTCTTTGGAAATTTATAGACACACCGAGCACTTCACTAGGAACTCCTCCACTCAGTGTCCATTTTATCAGCTCTACTTACCATATAGGAGCACGATGTAGTTCTACAGCTACAGACTGTAGTCCATCTGTTTCTCTGTATATTTGTTACCTTGTTCTTCAATGGTCAGGACCCCCCACACGACCACCCACCCAGGTGGTCCCGTGAGGGTCCTGACCACTGAGGAACAGGGTAATAAAGTAAAAAAAAGGTTGCCAAGTTTTCAAGAACAGGCTGTAAATAGATAATAACTGTATATGATTTATCATTTTATAACTTGCTGAAAAAAGTGGGAACAACGAATAAAACATCTTACTAGTCGTCTTTTACAGTGTTTCAGTCTTTCCACACCTTATTACTGATTAAAATAAAAGCAATTATTTAATATGGGAAATGGTGAATGGTGGTGGTACAGTTGTATGTGTGTGTATGTGTACTGCTTTTGAATGGTAGTGGCATTTTTGAACCAATATACCATAAAAAAGATGTCTTCAAGCATCAGTACATTTCTTTCTCGTTTCTGACTTGCCCACCCTTAGATGAGAACGAGTGAGCGTGCATTACCAGGTTACCAGGGCAAAGTGAGAATATGGTGAAGTGGGGGGCTTTTTGGCTGGAGGATTAAGGCCCCTCTGTCTCATGGTCATATGACCTTACGCTTGAAAGATGGGGATAGAGCCTCTCTCAAAAGGTCTCCAAGGCAACACATTCTCTAACCTCACACTCGGCCGGACGCGCTTTTATCCCCCAATGAAAGTCCAACTGTACTCACATGAGTTGCGAAACGTAACATGTTACTCAATAAGGTGGACATGGGAGACGGGACGAGAGTGTGTGCAGTGAGAGAGAGACGGTGATGGTGGGGGTGAGAGAGAAGGAAAAGAATAAGGTGGTGAGAGAGAGACAGAGAGAGAGAGAACAAGAACGAGAGAGACCCACTGGGAGCATTATGCAGCCCTGCTGGAGCTGAAAGCTCTGCTCAGGATTTCCACACTCCAGTTGTAAACAAAGGACCTTTTGATGCTCCCACAGCCTCAAAGACCTGGATGACTACTCAATCATGTGACCAGAGAGAAGAAGTTCCCGCTGTTCACACATCCACCACAGCCACACGCAAACACGCACACACACACACACACACACACACACACACACACACACACACACACAGAGTGACGGGCCTAGTCTTCAGTTTGTCTACCCAAAGCAAATAAATATGCAATCACAGTTGTAGAGCAATAAAAGCAATAGATTTACACCTCCCAAAACCCTTACCGTACACAAACTGTACATGCCTAGCTGTTCAACATGGTTTTCCAGTTTTTGACATACACTCATCATCAAAAGAACAGTTGCACAGATAGTTGCACCCAGAAGGAATCAACTGACAGGAATGAAACTTGGTGGGAAATGCGAATAATTCAAGTTTCACGCTCGGCCGCACATGTGACCTAAGCGAGGACAGGTCTTATTGCTGTATCTGACTGACCCAACAGCCATGATTGCGGACTTTCAGCGAGCAGTGATGCCCTCCATGAGTCATTCTGTTAGTGCCAGCATTGGCAGGCGGCTACACGACGCAGGACTACATACACAAAGACCCCTACGACAACTGCCCTTAACACCACGTCAACGTCTCCAAAGACTGCAATGGTGTCTTGCCAGACTGTCGTGGAGGCACTCAGAATGGCAGCGGGTCATCTTCAGTGACGGGTCACGCTTTTTTATTGGTGGAGACAATCAGTGAATTTGTGTGTGGAGGCAACATGGTCAGTGCTACATGTCCGGAATACCTGGTGTCACTCCATCTCCACCCCTACTGCAAAACCTGCAGGAACTGTGTGAGAATATTCAAACTGCATGGGATGGATTATCACAGGACACCATTAGGAACCTCTACAAGTCCATGCTGAGATGTCTGGCATGTTGCGCCCAACGCCATACTGAGAGACACTATTTCGGTATGTGTATTTTATAAATTATAATAATTTTTTGTTCCTGGTAACCTTTATCTTCCTTCCCAATAGCATTGCTATCCAACATTTCCCTCTGGGTGCAGCTATTCTTTTGACGATGAGTGTATTTGACAACGCCTGTCGTCTTTACACTGTGTGCAAATTTCATGATGAATGCACCAAAAGAAATGGCCCAGAAAGTCTGGTGAACATTGACTTACATTCAAAGTAAAGTATGCTTTTTCCTTATGTAAAGTTATGTTGGTGATAAAGACGTTCTGATAGCAGAATGCTACCTCGATGCTACCTCAGTTACACCTTTCATTAGCGCTCAGAGCAAAATGTCTGATCAGAGGTTGGTCTACCATGGAGGTAGGACAAGTAAGACCTTCTAAGCATCACCTACATATAGACATGCTTATCTGAGTGTCATGCTCCCAGTCCTCCATACTACCTTCGACTGGGATGGAAATATCAGCTTTTCTTTTCTCCTTTTCTTGTCAAATTAAATTATTTTTTTCTAATTCATAGCAGGTTTTACATCTGACAGCACAAAACAGCAGATATGTGATGCAATCATAGATGTTTATGGCTGTACCAGAGAAGAGTCTTCTCCATGCCTTGGTAGTACAGCCCAAGAGCGGCTCTGCTATATCAAGTCAATCATTGTTTTCATCATCACAGTTTAGAATGTTACAGGAAGTGGGAGTGGGTGTAACTTCATGGGATATCCTTGTTTCAGTCATGCAAAAGTGAAAAAAAATTAGAACAAATTTGAGGATGGATGCAAGATGTGCATCTAGTGCATCTAGTCTGGATGAAATGTTGATTAAAATGGAAGCGAATCTGTTCTGTCAGTCAGAGGACTAAAAGTGCTTAAGGGTGACTTATATCAACAAGTATTCAAAGCCTGCAGAAAGCGGTTCAGGCCAGTCTTACTGGACATCTGCAGGCCTGTTTATCTGAAAACTGAAAGTGAACTTTAAAATAACTTGATATTTTAAAAAGAGGCAAAGTGTTCCCAAACTTTTAACAGGCAGGGTACAACACACATAGACAAACAGACACACACAAACACACACACCTAAACATTTAGAGAGGGAGGGAAGGAGTGAGATGCTCTCTCCCACACACACAACCCCATTCCCACACAGAGAAGCAGGGGTGAGAGACAGAGAGAGGGAGAGAAAGACTCCCTGCCTGGGCTGAGGCACTCAGAGAAGCAGCGAGCGGCACAAAAACATGTCATGCAAGAGGGAGCCTATTGTGCAGCGCGGTGAACAGATGGGAACTCCCACAAACCACTGCGTCTTTTATTCCACCATTCAACTGCACGCACACACACACACACACACAGAGACCAAACACACACATACACATACCGACACACACAGCAGCGGCCCGCAGGGACTCCTCTGCTTTTATGTCCACTCAAGGTCCAAAACATGAGCGTGTGTCTGTTAAGGCTCTGCGTTTATGGAAGCTTGTTTGAGGCTGATCTCAGGATGGGAATCCCCACTCTGAACATCCAGAGCTCCCCACCCTGACACATACTAAGATACACACGTCTCCCGAGAAGAAGCTCGAGGCTGCCTTGAGGCTCACACCCAGCCATGACCCTTTGCTACAGAGAGCCAGGAAAATGGAATGAAATGAAGACTCTTTCCAAGCCAGATTTGTAGATGGTTTGGAATCTGATTAGGAGTTCTGGACTCAGTTTGACTGGTCAGTTTGGATTTCTCATGTTATTTTCCCCATCGTTCGGGGTGGGGCAGTTAATGACATCACAATGGGCAACAAGAAGGTCTATGGTGTATGTGCACCAGTGTTGGACTAACTGTAATTGGTTTACTGTACTTAAGTAGTGTGTTGGCGTATCTGTACTGACGTGCTTCCATTCTGGGGGTCTTTCTAATTTAACTTGGCTGTTTACTCCTACATTATGACCATCCTTTTGGCTTATGTGAGCATAAAAACATAACATTTCCAAATGAAAGAAGTGTGAAGCGAGCCCACCAATCAGGGGACAGCGGTCACTTTGTTTTGAGCTTGTTTTGACCTGGTGGACAGAGCTCGGTTCTAGCTAATGGAACCTGTTCTCCGTTAGTGTTCTGTGCTTATGATCATTTGAATAGACATCAGTGTCAGACTAATTAATGAGCTTCTATAAGACTGGTGGACTGAGAGACACTAGAGTCTCTTCACCTACACTGAGCTGATTAAGAGTCTTGTTCCAGAAATAATAATAGGACATTAGAGCCATAATAAATCATGCTACTGTTACTCTCCATACCCGACGTCCACCTGTACAAGCTCCCTTACATAGTTAACACATAACATGGTTATGAATATGGTGTCTGATGCCTGAGACATTGCTTTACGATAGTTCTGAGGTCAGGCTTTGCTCTAAAATAATTTTTTTATGCACTCATGGTGGATGGTATACGCAGTGTACACTATATGCAATATAGTCCCAAATTATTTTTAGATTTATAACCATTTTAACAACAACCATTTTATCTCCCATATAAAACTCATGTAGGTTTACTAGTCAATTTGGATGGTGAATAAATGCCTATAGTTGCACTGCTGACTTTGCGACCCTTGGCTTCTATCACCACCACTATAAAGAAATCCAAAGTGTTTGGTTTCTTTACAATGAGGCTTTGCAAATCAAATGATCTCAACAACTGAAATACGCAGAAAGTCGGTGGAATCCCCCCTTACAGCCTGCCTGAATATTACTGCAACAGCTTAGAGCTCTTTAGCAGTCTGACGACCAGGTCAAGCTACACCAGTGTCATGTTCTGTTCATGTTGTAGTAAACAAAAAGCGAAACGCTGTTTTGAAATATGGCATAATTATTCTATTAGCTAGTTATTGCAATCAGGTTTGCTAAGTTTTGCTTGCAAGAAACACATCATCTGACCATTCTCCACAGGGTCATTTGACCATGTACACAATATGTATCTGATCTAGATCTGTATATAAAAGTGGCTCAGATCTAATTTGAAATAAACTGATTTATGTCCACATGGCTCTGAAACTGGATTTTTGCAACAGGCAAAGTAAATGCAGCCTTTGATATGTTATCCTAGGTCAGATACATATCCAATTAGTGGCATGCAACCTCAAATACAATGGCCAAATCAGAATTCATGTGATTTTACTGTCATTGTGTCATGTGATAGCAGCTTTGCAACAGAAGTTGCAATGCTAGTGTAGTAACAGCAAACGGTCTCACACTTTTTCACCTTTGTTACTAGGGAAATAAGTCTTTGTGATGAAGCCTTGTGCTGCTAGTTCATTCAGTTGTTGTTCATAATGCAATACACCTTGTAATGGGAAATGAGCCTAAAAGCCTGAATCTTGCTCCTAGTGATATTCCTTCAAGAAATACTACTTGAAACAACCAAAGTAATATGCTAATTGCATGAATTCTTAAAACAAGAAACAAGGTCTAGACATAGGTTGAAAAGGCCTTGCAATATTCGGAAAACAATCTCACAATGACAAATACACTCATCATCAAACAATAGCTGCAAAAATACTTGCACCCAGAAGGAATCAACCAACAGGAATGAAACTTGGTGGGTAGCTTTGACATTGTGAGACATGCGAATGATTTAAGTTTGGCTGACCCAACGCCCACAACTGTGGACATTCTGCGAGCAGAGTTGACCTCCATCAGTCATCCTGTTAGCGCCAGCACCATTGGCAGACGGCTGCATGACGCAGGACTTCATGCACGCAGACCACGATGACTGCCCTTAACACCACGTCAACGTTGCCCAAGACTGCAATGGTGTTGTGCCAGAGTGTCATGTAGTGACTCAGAATGTCAGCAGGTCATCTTCATCTTCTGACGAGTCCCGCTTTTGTCTTAGTGGAGACGACCAATGAAGGCACCGTGGTCAGCACCAAGATGAACGGTTTGTTGTCACGTGTCACACGTCCAGATGGCCTGGTGCCACTCCGCCTCCATCCCTACCACACAACCTGCAGGAACTGTGTGAGAATATTCAAGCTGCATGGGATGGATTATCACAGGACCCCATTAGGAACCTCTACAATACCTGGCATGTTGGGTTAGCCAACATTACGGCTTGACAGCATACTGAGAGACACTACTTCTGTATGTGTAGCTCCATAAATATTGCCCATATCAGTCTAAATGTATCATCATTTATTGTTCCTGGTAACCTTTATCTTCCTTCCCAATAGCACTGCAGTCTCACACCTCCTTCTGGGGGCAGATATTCTTTTGACAATGAGTGTATATCGGGAAATATATTGGCAGAGATTTTCTAAACTTGAAAAATCTTTGCTCACTACTTTCGGGTTGTATTGTTATACTGGAGTGAAGCCTGATGCTATGGCCAGATTGAGAACACAAGGAGTACCAACTACTGCTTCCCTAGAGGCCACAGGCTTTTACACAAAATTGCTGAGCACGAACTGCATGAGGCGAAGGAGCCAAGGCTGAGTGACCGGCAGGCCGAGCTGGTGGAGGATCTGCGGCTCCCGAGGCCCTCGCTGTTTATCTGTCTTTTCCGTCAACACTGCTGGCGAGACAGTGTGCGTGCGCGGTATACCTGCGTATAACTCCTGCCCAAACCCCCACTTAAAATTCCACTTCACCTCCAGCTCCGACAATTAAAGCTGTCTTTATCAGCCCCAACTGTGGCTGGAAGCCACCGAGGGGAGGCTGACGGACAGGACTTTAATTAAAGTGGTCCCTTCAAGAATGAACCAGCTTGGGCCAGCGTGGCTAACACCCCACAGACGTCGCCGAGACTTTCGCTTGATGAAGGATGAGAAGAAAAACAAATATGCTACAGGCTTATGTTCTCAGTACGGACATTAATATGTTGATTTTTCCCCTAAAAGAGATTCTCAGGGATGCCGCTGCTGTTTGGCACTCATTGGTCCAACAGCCGCAGTGACATTGCTGCTGTTTATGAAGGAATATGAATCATCAGAAGCTTTATACCAGACAGGTAGACCTCGGAAAGGAGCACAGAGGCCAAAAAAAGAAGTAATCCCGTGGAGTTTTGTAGACTTTAGGCATTTCCGCTTGTAGATATGAGGAATTTCCAGTCCGTGAAGAAAGTGCAGCAGAAAAAAAGGGAAGAAAAAAGGGCTAAGCTAAAAGCAATACTACCCTGCGCATTTCCCAACTTCAAAGTATTGCAGGGGCATGCGGTGACGCAGGCTGAATGTCGCTGACACAAGGCAGTGGCAGAGTTCTCTCTCCTGTGGCAGTGTGTTGTTTGTGTGTGTGTGTAAGTAGGTGTGTGAGTTGTGTGGGGGTGTGCCTGCATGGACCGCTGCCTCTGTCAGCACAATCAGGTGCGATTGTCTGCAGTAAGGCGTTTTTTATTTTCGCCACAAAGCCATTGATGATAATTGCTTTTGACTGTGTTACCAGCATCCCGCTGGTCACTGAGCTCCAGCCAGCGCCAAGCCAGCCGCCGCTGAGAATGCTGATTATAAGAGCGACGATGATGGTAATAATGACGGCTGGATTGGAGAACATGATCTCCAGCGCTGTCTGAGGTCGTGTCTACTGGTTAAAACTTGTCCAAACCAGACGTGTCCCAGTTGCTGCCATCGTTTTGTCAGTTTTGGACATACTGCAGGGATTGAATCTAACAGAGGTCAAACGTTACATTCAGGATTCCGACAGCTGCGGAAAATGGCATGTACCTCATGACTAATGACTATCCTGTGTTTCTCTTGTATGGTCCACTTCTGACATTTGTGTGGGTGTATGTACTAAAAGCAGTCATTCATTAATCCATTCATTCATCTTCTAAGCCTCGTATCCTTCTGGTTCGCAGGGGATGCTGGAGCCATTCCCCCTGCTCATTGGGCAAAATTCAGGAAACACCCTGGACAGGTCGCCAGACTATCGCAGGGCCCAAAAACAGTCGTAATGTTTTTTACATGACCATTTTCCAGCTCCTTAGTGTTAAACAGCCTGCTTATTTGTTACTGATATATGCAAATGACATCTGTTCTGATTGTCTTTCTGAGCCTCACTCACAAAGTACTCCGGGCTAAAACATACATTTAATCGGCAAGACTAAACTGATATAGGCTGAAAAGGATTTTTGTAAAACATATCTATTTTTTTATTTTTTTATTAATTATTTTTTTTTTTTTGTATTGGAAATAACTTCCTTCATAGGCATTAACATCACTTGTTTACTTGTATTTGCCTAACAAATACAACAATTTAATGATTTTCAACACAAAGCGGTGTGTCTCACATCAAAGTGGCTGAAAACATTATATTTATATGTAGGTTTAATTTTCTGATTTGTAGAGCTTTCAGCATTATAAAAGCACAGTAAATACCTGGCAGTACCCAAACTAACACTCTACCCACAAGCTAATGTTAGCCTCAAGCAAACACACAGTTCACAGGCTACCATGGTACTCATGATACATCAACGCAAACCAAAAATTGTTTAATATTTGTCCGCAACCAAACTGCACAGTTTCTGAGTGAAAACAAGTTAAACCTCACTTAAAAACACATTTAAAAAGCCATTTTCCTGAACAATGTAGTGCACAATTTCTAACAGAGTTGACATATTGAAACTTAAAACATTACGTATAAAATCATTCCTCAAAAGCAATACTTCTGGCTCTCATTCGAGTGTGTTCTCTGTGTTCACGTATATGCACTTATATGCACTCAGAGCTCCAACAAAACCCCTGTTATATGAATCCATATCCATCACGGTTTTGGTGTGGAGCAGCCACAAAACAGGACAATAGACTGCAGCCCTCTATTCAGGACTTGAACTCTTCAAGAACCTCTTTATGAACCAGGAAGCAGGCAAGGAAAATCACTGCAGATTCCTCGCACCCTGGACACAACCCTTTTCAACTCCTCCCCTCAGGCAAGCTCTACAGAACCCTCTATACTAAGACTACCAGACACAGGAGCAGTATCTTTCCTCAGGCCATCACCTTCATAAACACTGACCACCAATATCATCTGCTAGAGCACAGCTACTTCTGGCTTCCCCCGGATAGTTATTACACTCATCCTTACCACTGTACACCATACTTTACCTGTCCTGGCATAGTCTATGTATACTGGATATACTGTGTATATTGTATATTGTGTATTGTCTGTAAGTCATATGTACATTACCTGTATACTGCACATACTACTAGAGAGACACAAGCAGCCAGAACCAAATTCATGTGTGTCAACATGCTTGGACAATAAATCTAATTCTGATTCTGAATTTGACCAGAGGAGCCCAAATGATCGCAAATGACTGTATATACTGTCTGTCATAAACAATCAAGTTTTGCAATTTTATACTTTTGGCACTGAAGTTGATTCTTTCTTTCTTGCACCAAAGAGAACCAGGGGACGGCTGAAGGGTTTGAGTTCTTTATTTCAAGGCGATCGCGGTTCAGTCTCAGCTCTTGTCAAAAAAAAAAAAACTGTATCCGGACACAGTTTTTACAGCTCGTTTCACCCCCCCTCAATGTACAAAGAGGGTGTATTATTGTGTTGTTTTATGGGATGGTCAGCTCTCCTAACTGATTATTGCCTACAGGTATTTGACCTTTAACCTATAGGTTTTACAACCCTGATGATAACCCAGAGAGATCAGACCCTGTTGTACACATACGCATTTAAACACATACGCTCTTATACACAGACATTGATATCCGACAGCATATCACCCACCCTAACACTTCAGATTCAGTATTTCAGACCCAATTAAAGCTTAACTGTAGCTGGTGTCCTGGGAGGCAGGTAGAAACGGACCTCCTAGCGGCTTATGAGTGGCACTTTTAAGCCGTCCTCCTTACGCCAAGTCCCGGTGCGATGGGAATTCTGCTAATGCATGTCATTAAAGTTGCTGCGTTTCCCACAAGCCTCTTGGACGCTGGGCCGCCCCACCCACTTGCCTGCCCGCCAGGGAGCAGGGCTGGCAGTTCAAATGCCAGGGGACGCCTTCAATCTGTATGTAAATTTTGGCGGGGATTAGGCGCTCTCTCGATGAGCTGGAGCAGCACACTGGCGGCCCTGATCTTTGCACAAACACAGAGGAGGAAAAAACAGCCTCTCTCGCTGACTCTTTGTCTGAGACGAGCCTCTGGAGGCAAACATGGAGGCGTTAATGGCTTTTACCTCGGGACACAGTAGAGAGCGTTCTTCACTGAAACCTCATGCTGCAGAGCAGGGTTGGGTTAATAAAGTGAGAGGGACCTCTCTCAGCTGTCTGCTGGCCTGTGGGTGACCACGAGTCAGGGCTATCAGACACGAGGTCACAGTTCAGGATGAGGTGAAGCAGTGTGGCAGGGCCAGGAACACAAGAAAGCTCCACTGACAGCGACAACTTTCAAACAGGTGATCCAAAAAACAAGCAGTTAGGCATGACATCTAGAGACACATATTGCTGGGCATCTTTGCTCACCTGACAATGATGTCCAAGATGTACAAATAGAGTGGACAGTGAGTGGACACAGTGTTTAAACACTCCAGCAGCAGCACTGCTGTGTCTGATCTACTCACACCAACACAACACACACTAACACACCACCACCACGTCAATGTCACTGCAGTGCTGAGTATGATCCGCCACCCACATAATACACCCTGTGGGGGTCCTGACCATTGAAGAACAGGGTTAACAGGGGGCTAACAAAGCATGCAGTAATCAGATAGACTACAGTCTGTAACTGTAGAACTACAAAGTGCTCCTATATGGTAAGAGGAGCTGATAAAATCGACAATGAGTGTAGACAGGTGTACCTAACAAAGTGGCTGGTGGGTGTATAGGCTACGATTAGTAGAATGATTATTGTACTGTGGCCTTGGGGCGCTTACAGGCAAATGCGTTTTTATTGAAAATGCAGCAAGGAAAAGCTTGGCGCTTACGCAATAACAGGGAGAACAGCAGGGAAAGGTCAACAACAGCCGTTCAGCTTCACTTCATGGTAGACACTAACACTCACTCTAACTATCCCACAGTCCAACACAATAAAGCACATATAACACGTACAATACATCTACTTACGTACTAACATCAGTAATAACGTAGCAATTCACCTCTTTAGCTGAAAGAGAGCCAGGTCACTTTGCATGGCCACACCCCCTAATCCTCTCACTGCTGTGCAGGTCTGCAGTGGGTGCTACAATGCTTTATAACTTATGAAGGGCTCTATTTGATGCACATAAGTATGTCCAGAAGAGAAACTGAACATGCTTATGTTGTTACCCAAGCTCTGACTTCACACCAAACATCAAAAGACAAGTCCAGACACCTCTGTGATGTCAGGTCAGGTGCAAAGCCTGGGTTTCTAACTCAGAATGAGAATGCAATCCAACTCATTCA
This sequence comes from Semaprochilodus insignis, assembly GCA_034552555.1. Classification (NCBI taxonomy): domain Eukaryota; kingdom Metazoa; phylum Chordata; class Actinopteri; order Characiformes; family Prochilodontidae; genus Semaprochilodus; species Semaprochilodus insignis. The sequence continues at coordinate 4,369,469 of CM067478.1, forward strand.
TTTAGCTTGTAAGGTTTAAATGGTCTGAATTGACCTCTATCGTTCAACACCGGCACAGTTTATTCTGCACCTGCATCCTCCACATTTCAGTGTTCTTCTGCTCTCAGACATCTAAATTCAAGAAGGGCTTCCAAATCAGCTGATTAGTTGGATCTGGAGTATTAGAGCAAAAAAAAAAACCCCACCAAACTACGTGAGGCAGGGGCACTCCAGGGGCCCGCTTCATAAAGCAGGATTTCTCAGCAAGGAGCACAACGTATTCTGAAAGTTCAGACCACCCCTAGAATAGGGCCTCCTATTGAGTTTGGCTTAAATCATCTGGCTAACTGAGGAACCCAAATCTCTGAAAAGTTATTCTCTTCTCACTGCTGTTGTATATATTATAGAGTACCTGCATGGAAACCTGCTGTAAAGTGTAAAGAACTGCTCCGAGCACTTCGGCAGCTCTTTTCACCTCCTACTCTCTCTCTCCCTCTCTCTCGCCCTCTCTCTCTCTCTCTCACTCACACGCAAACAAGTGTCACGTGTAATCACAGCTGTAGCTCCCACTAATGAATGTAGATCTCCATGCTAATAGTGCTAATATACACGGTGCCTACTCCAGTTGCAGCCAGGCTCTCCAGAGGCTGACCCTGCAGTCTTGTGTTCTTCATTAATGCCCAGCAGCTAATGAAATCAATGAGGCGGGCCTCAGCGGTCATGCCCTAGCTGTTAGCAGACTCCCTGCAGCTTTGAAATCGTCAATGGCGGCTCACATAATCCAATGACCCTGACCTCCATAAAGCTACATGCATATCACATGACCTCAGACTAAGATATCATGTGACCTAATTAAGACAAACAGAAGCAGAGAATTCTAGAGATTTGCTGGACAGGTGAATATGCACTATCTGGCCATGGTTAATGTTTCAGTGTTTCGATGCAGACTGGGATCGGAAAAATGGTACATCGTTGCTGTTGGAATAACTTATGCTGTTTACAGGAAAAGGGAAAAAGAAAAAAAAAGTGGCCACACTTTTCTAGCATCCCCTGTAAGCTCTGTTCAGATTAGGCCTGTGGAGTTTACCCCGTAAACCTCAGTGATGGTAAATTTTCATTTACCACCAATTTCAAGAAATGACCTTCATTAACAGATTTACTTTATGCAAACCATGAACTTTCCTTTTATGGAATGTTGGGTGATGTGATGTCCCACTTTAATATCACATTTATTGTATCTATTATTGATGAAATTTGTCTACAAACACGGCTGCTCTGGTTAATGCATTCGGTATGACAGACAGATGCCCTGCCTATACAAAAAGCCATCTATGTTAGGGCATACACTCAGGATGACCTCAAACCAAAAAGTCTCAGACAATGTCCATGTGACAGTAATTCTGTAAAAACTGCAGTTTTGGGGCCATGTCAATATCGACCCCGATTTTTACTGAACTTCGCTTTATTGTGTTAGGCAAACATTAAGCTTTAACACACACTATCACTGTGTTTCTCCTAGGGCTGAATGATTTTTTTTTTTTTACATTGAAAATGCAGTTTGAAAAGATTGCATTTTCAAATCGCAGGAGCCGTAATTTCTATAATAGCCTACATTATGATGGCTTAATAAATTTGAAGTGGGAAAATGTAATCTAATAACATGGCACTTGTGAACCACCTTTAGATGACCAATCAGAAACAGCCCGTGTTCATTTTACATGAACACACCTATAATTAGCTGCCGTGCTAACTGATACACTAGTCTTCTTGGCCTTGACCTCAATTTACAGATAATAATCACAATTTAAATCTCAACATTGACTAAAAAAAAACTGCAATCGTTCAGCCCTAGTTTCTCCCGCACCAGCTTCAGTTTATGGTAATGCGTACAAAATGGTTTTAAGGTTTAGATTCAATTTAGGTTTTGAGTTGAAGTTAGAGGTTAGAGGTAGGTTTAAGTTTAGGATTAGACTTAGTAGAATCTATTGCATACGTTTAAGGTTCAGCTCAATTACACTGATATTTGGTTGAATGTAAGTTAAAGCTACACTATGCAAGATCTGGGACTTTGGAGACCTCTCTGGTGGACATGTGTAATTGTACACAATGTGGGGAAGAACATGTTGTAACCCCCTCCCAGAGTGGATGAAGACAAGGTACAGGATGTGTCTTCCAGGGATGTGAGTGAATGATCTACTACTCTTCATCAGTACCATGTTGATTTCACACTTGTGACCTGAACTGAGCCAGAGCTTGCTTTTGAGCCTCTGCACCTGATGTAATCTGTAAAGATGTATGTCGCAATCCAAAGACCTCAAAATCTGATCAGACACCTGACTTTTAAGTCAGTACATGAGGGTTTGCAGGGCGACTCACAGCAAATCTGGTTACTTCTTTCAATTGCAACAATAACAACAACAACAACAACAATAATAATAGGCAGCTTTAAAATAAATGACAGACAATAAACAACCCACACATCTCCGGTGGACTTCTAGTATTAAAGTGTCAGGGTAAAAATGTAATAACGTAATAATCAGTCATTTTGGCCCATTACTCTAAGTCCATTCACCAAATGCTCACACAATGTAAGCTGGCAGTTTCAAGTGCTATTTGGGCTTTTGATTTATCAGTACATTGTGCAATTCTCTCGACGTCTCGACCATTTGCTCTCTCGCCCACGCTTACACTACAAGGCCACGCTGACTCAATCCACTCTGGAAGTAACCCAGCTCTGTGGTCACTGCCCTGCCCTTCTTCCTTCACATTCCTTCTTATTAGCTCAGCTGAAAGCTTTAAAGGGAAAAGCTTAAAGAATGTCAGCAATCTAAAACAGATTACACAACCAGTGACCCTAAAACAGCACTTCCCCTTTCTCAGGAGTGACGGGAGAAGATTTCGCTTCCTTCCCATCAAGTGACACGACGATGAATGGAAATGAAAGAGGGAAACGTGTACCAGCTGAAAGGAGACTGCAAATGAGCACATGCTAAATGGTTCGCACACGGGCACAATTAAAACACCCAGCGCTTAAAAAAAAAATGAAAAAGCCACAATAGACTTATTTGCCGGGGTTAATCCGACATCGGGGGGATGATCGGCTACTCTGTTGAGGTGGACTGCCAAGCCGTGCAATCAGAGATAATTGGTTTTAAAGGGCAAGCACTTTGTCTGCTGATTTTATGATGCGGCCCTGAGTGAAATGAACTCTCTAATAAGCACCCAAACCCATATGAAATGACTGGGGGAAATTGCAAGGTAAATTCATAGGTCAAAGGTATAGGGAGCCCACATACATGGGCACACATGGACCTTCACATATGAAAAGAAAGATTCCCGGCACAGCAAATCAATTCCGCTTCATCTATTATCATCTTTTATCTCACGCATAATGCAGCGGTATCATCACGAGGCAAAGTTCATAGTGCTTTTTTCATATTTAGTCTCATGATGAATGCTTCTATGTCACTTGCATGACATCAATTTCAGTGGTAAAAAATAGCCATGCTGTGTGAAAAGGCATTTTGGTGGAAGAGGAAGAGTCACGAGCTGCAGCACGAAGTGACATGAATTGTGGCCTTCACTCACCGCAGGCACCAGCAGCTTATTGACCTCCTCCACGGCCCGCTTCAGCTTGATCTCGGCACGGTTCTGAGCATCTTCGACCGTGATCAGGACATGCAGGTCCTCGTTCAGGTGCTCCCAGTTCGGTTTGCCACGGTTCTGCTCCTCCTGGAAAGAAAACATGTATTCTTAGCACAAAGAGTTTTATACAGTACCAAAAAATAACATTGGTGCTGTAATGGTTTTCCAATAGGCTGAAAGAACCATTTAGCAGTGCAAAGGACCCTGTATGCATTCAAATGGTTCTTTAATTTGTTAAGGGGTTATACACATATATAAAACCACTGCCTAAAGATCCCTTCGAAGAATCCTTTTTTGAGGGTGTACTTTAGAGGGAAGACTTTAAGAGGAGTCCTAACTAACCTTGCAATGAGTTGATTCAATGACAGTTATTCAGGAAATGGTTTACTGCATCATGAAGTCTTAACACAATTAGATTTGAGGATTATTTTCACTTAGACGTCTTTTTAACAGTACACTGAATACAGAAAGGTGACTACTTTTAAGGCATTTAGCAGATGCTCTTATCTGGAGCGACTGTGTTTCACACAGGTAGGTGAAGGCAGCGCTAGGAATCTCACCTAAGGACTTTTACTGGTATAGGTTTGGGTGCCACTGTGCGAGCATAGTTCAGTGTAGGGGAGGAACAATATACGCTACCAGTCAAAACCTTAGAAACCTTAGGCTACTCATAGAAGGCTCTCCTTATGTTCATCTTGAAGCTTTACTTTAGACATCACACTATAAAATAGGATACATGGAATTATGAGGTCCACCTTAAAAACCTCCAGAATGGAACTTCACAGGAGGATAAAACAGCTTTCTTAACCTGCAGTGGAGGCTGATAGAACAAGGTTTATTTCTAAGCAGCTTTGGAGCAATTCTATTGGTCTGTCCATCATGAATATTCACTAAACTGAAAGGAGAACTAGAGCTTTTAAACTGTACATAAAAAAAGAACAACAAAATATGTGGTATGGCAAAAATATATAATGTTGTGATATATATTTGGTTAATTTATTGAGTCGAAACAACTAAAATAGGCCCAATAATAATAATAATAATAATAATAAACCTACAACTACACTGGTTTTTAATCAGTGTTTTACAAACTGCACTGCACTAAATCTAATTCTTTAAGCACTAACAATATCCACGGTATTCTCTGAAAAGCATATTGTGGCATAATTTATCACGATAATACTAAAATATCGCTGTATTGCGCAGCCCTAATTGGTGATACACATACATACACATATCAAGAAACATTTTTGCCATATCTCCTACCTCTACTACCAGTACTGATCCTCATATACAGCCCATTAAACAGAAATTAGGACTTCATACACCTGGAGGAATATAACATTTATTTATACAGCATTACAATGCAGTAAAATAATAAAATATGCTCATTTTATCACTGCAGCACAAAGTCACCTCAATGTTCCAGAGCGCACAGAAATTCCAAAAAACCCCCAAACTTTTCCTTAATCAAATATCTGCTTATTCTGATTGCAATATCATTGTGCATTCCTAGTTCGGTGCCGATACTGCAGAGTTCATGAATCATAAATATAACGAATATCATTTACATTCACTAACTCATTGAATTGGAATGAGTTTGACCTTATTCTCAAATAACATGAATGGGGAAGCGAATGCACTGCGGATCAAAATGTCTCCGAGCCGTTAAAGTTTAAGTGCGCAGTCCTTGCTTTCCAAACTTTCGCATTCACAATTCTAGTTTGCCTCCAGGTCTTAGAGCTCGATACCTTGACGGGACCAAAACAATGTACAGTGCTTGCACTTCTCCAGCAAAGAACAGAGCCAGCAAGGGTGCAACAGGAGAGGCCGTGGAAATAAACATAAAACGGAGGGGAAAGAGGTGCTGGAGCCTGCTACCAAAGACATGGTGCACATGCCACGGAGTAATGTGCTGATTTATAAAGGAAGCATCATGAAGCAGCGAACAGAGGCTCAAGACAGGCAGTGGCAGGGGCTTTCACGGTTGCGTTCACCTCATCTCTGTACACAAAACTCAATCAGATCTGCAACACAAGAGCCCTCGCTGCTACCAAACTTCCAGCTGTAAGAAAACCGCATGACGTCTGAAGCTGGAGAGCTTTTCTGTTTGCCTTCGCACGGGTTTTGTTTCTCTGCTGGCGTTTCTCTTTATGTATGATTTCCCCATGAAAAAGTTAAATCAAGATTTGATTTATGCAATAATCAGATATGCAAACAGTGCTCATTTTTCTCCTTGTGCCAGCAAATTGGAAATTGATGGCAATCAGCGCCGCCGTCTGTGTTGCCGCATTTCTTTGCCTGCTGATTTTCATTAGGGCTCCATTGTTGCCCCCCTTTTTGGCGGCTGGGGGAAAAATATTGCAGCATTAGCATCATCAGACGCGCTCGATATGATTTATCATCTGACATTGAGACGGCATGCTCATATTAGGTCACTTCCTTTTTTGTCTCGCCGTTTGTCCCTCCGTTTTTTTTCCGCTTCGGCTGATTTACTTGGCCTTCCTTGGTTTTGACAAGCGCTAAAAATTGATCCTCTGTGCCTGGCTGTCACAGCCCAGCCCACCCACGACCACCCAGTCAATAACACTCAGGAAAAGCCCAGTGAAGGCGGCCAGGAGGGTGTGTGAGAGTGTGCGCTTTTTTGCTTAGGGGCTAATGGTGGGTGGGTGTACGTGTGTGTGTTTTAGGGGTGGGAATATTTAGGCACCTCATGATTTCGATTCATGAGGTGCATTTACATTACATTCTTCATTGTACCTTCATTGTTGATCTCTACAGCCATGTACCTTAGACCTGAATATTCTGGGGAAAAATGTCTGATTGGGATTTTTCTGAGCAACACTGCGATTTGAACTGCGATTATACCCTATATGAAATACGATCCAGGCCTATATTTTGGCCAAAAACACACATTTATGTTATCTGGCTTTAGGCTTGAATGAGGAATTTAGTCTGCCAGGCTGCCTGTTAGGTGTGGTTGTGTTACACATATGCAGCATGTGGGTGTTTGGATGCTTCATCTACCCAGCTCTGTGTTACTGGGTTAAATTTCACCGCTTAAACCATCAAAAGGACAACACTTCTGGTATCATAAGCCGGAATTAAACCCGCAGCTGTTGGCATAGACCTACTTTCTATTCTATTATTAGCTTATATGGCTCCTGTCAGTATGAAACGTTGCATCTCCAAAATGGTAACTTTATGGGGAAGGAATAAACATACTTTACTTTCAATGTAAGTCAATGTAACCACCTTTTAGTAAGCAGTTTTTGACTGTTTCTCCTGCTCCGTTTATTGTGAAAATTGCACACAATGTAAAGAACAACGAGCATTTTCAAATTACTGTGTCAAAAACTGGAAAATTAACACTAATTAAAGTCAATTTTAATGAAATATTATGAGTTATGATCATTATAAGTTATGATTCTGAATAACTCAACACTTTTTTCGAAAATCTTTCTGTAAAAGAAGCATGCTAAAACTACCTGCATGCTAATAGCCAGGCCTCCAATTGAGTAAATGAGTAAGTTCAATGTCAACCTGTTTGAGGTTAGTCCACCGTTAGTAGCACTCTCTGTTCTGGAGACAGATTTAGCTGCCTTTGTGACATCGGCTAGACGATTAATACCAGAGGTGGACGAAGTACACAAACCATGTAGTTGAGTTAAAGTAGAGATACCCAAGATAAAATATTAATCCAGTAAAAGTAAAAGTCCTCTCTTTAGACTTTCACTGGAGTAAAAGTACTAAAGTCTTTACCTTCAAATGTACTGAAGTATGGAGAGTAACAGGAGCATGATTTATTATGGCTCTAATGTCCTATTATCATTTCTAGAACAAGACTCTTAATCAGCTCGTTTTAGGTGAAGAGACTCTAGTGTCTCTCAGTCCACCAGTCTTTTAGCAAAACGTCATTAATTATTCCGACACTGATGTCTATTCAAATGATCATAAGTACAAAACATTGAAGAGGAACAGGTTCTATTAGGTAGAATTATAAAATAGAGTTTAGCAAACAAGCAAAGTTTCAGTTTAAGATTTATTTGCAACTTAGTTACAAGTTTATGTTTAATAAAAACATAAAAACTTTAAACACAGGTTCACAAATTAGTTTTCCTTGGCTATATTGTATCCACTTTTACGCACACATTAGCCAAAAGGAACTACAAATTTCACATAATGTAAGTGGAGTAAAAAGTAAGATATTTGAGTTTGAAATGTAGAGGAGTTAAAGTACGAAGTCATGCAAAATGGAAATACTTCAGTAAAGNNNAGCATGATTTATTATGGCTCTAATGTCCTATTATCATTTCTAGAACAAGACTCTTAATCAGCTCATTTTAGGTGAAGAGACTCTAGTGTCTCTCAGTCCACCAGTCTTTTAGCAAAACGTCATTAATTATTCCGACACTGATGTCTATTCAAATGATCATAAGTACAAAACATTGAAGGAGAACAGGTTCTATTAGGTAGAATTATAAAATAGAGTTTAGCAAACAAGCAAAGTTTCAGTTTAAGATTTATTTGCAACTTAGTTACAAGTTTATGTTTAATAAAAACATAAAAACTTTAAACACAGGTTCACAAATTAGTTTTCCTTGGCTATATTGTATCCACTTTTACGCACACATTAGCCAAAAGGAACTACAAATTTCACATAATGTAAGTGGAGTAAAAAGTAAGATATTTGAGTTTGAAATGTAGAGGAGTTAAAGTACGAAGTCATGCAAAATGGAAATACTTCAGTAAAGCACAGATACACAGAAAAACTACTTAAGTACAGCAGCCAATTACATGTACTTTGTTACTGTCCACCACTGATTAATACTAATTCAGTGGAAATCCTCAATAGCTCCCTTCTGGCCTTTGTGGATAAAGGAGGTTCTTTAGCTTTGTCGAACTGGAATAAATTAGGTGTGCGATGAACAAAGACATTTAAAGAAACATGGTACCCCTATTCCGAGTACGCAGAAAAGCTTACCTACCCCACTGGAGATGGACTGCACTGACTGCTGACATAGCGCTATGTAAATGGTACAGTGGACGACTCAAGCACCTGTTACAGTTTCTCCAGCAGAGTATAAATGTTTACTTTAATACTTTAATAATTACTTTATTCTGTTTATTTATTATGTACTTTGCTTTATACACTGTGTTCACTAATATGTGTGCTTTAAACATAATGTACTTTCATTGTAAAACCCAATAAACAGATCATTTTTTTTCATTCCATTTTATTCCAAAATTCCATTCAGCTACAGATGTGTGTGGACAATAGCGCTTGACCACTATGTCAGTTGGCTGCATTATCAGCAACAGCTGTTAACCTGGCTGACGGCTCCAAAATATTTGGACCAAAGCTCAGACGGGATACAAACTTCCAGTCTCCAGGTCTCCTAATGCAAGGCAGTTGTGGCACTGGGCAACATGACAACTACACAGGCTGGACTTTTATGGGTGAGTTTATGAAAGCTATCCTGGTAAATGATATGGTTTCTGAACAGTGTCTGAACCGCAGCAGAATAACTAATTTTAACACACACACACAAAAAGCTCTTGGGTTTTTTTAATGAAGAGAAATAATATAAAATGTGATGAAAATTAAGGAGTGAAACCGGCTATGCATAGCTCTGCCCTCAGGGCTACAATACATTATTTAATACTGCGAGCTTCTGTAATTTATTTATGTTTTAATATGAGTAACAATTGAGAACTAATTATCATATCAGTAAGTACGGCACTGTTTGACAGAGTATAAAATTTAAATCTAAAATATAAACATAAAAATACAGTGGCTGATACTAATGCTTTCGCAATTTTTAGCCCCCTAAAGTCCCTAAAGCCGGTATCAGCTACAAATTGTTTTGTATCGGTCAGGCCTAAAAATATTATACGCAGTCGAGTCACATTATTATGACCACCAGCTAATTTCCAGAGTAACCACCGTGTGCAGCACGGACAGCAGCTAGACAGGCTGGGAGTGGCTTAGTAAGGTCCTGGTAGGTTGTCACAGGTATCTGGAGCCATGCTGACTGCAGTGCATCCCACAGCTGCTAGAGGGTGGGTGGGGGAGGATCCATAGAGCAAACATGAAGATCCAGGTGGTCCCACAGATTTTCAGTTGGGTTCACGTATGGGGAATTAGGAGGCCAGGGTAGAACTTGGAAGTCTTGGTCATGCTCTTCCAACCAATGTCGGACATTTCTAGTCGTGTGATATGTTGCATTGTCTGGCTGGAAGGTCCCATCTGCCCCAGGGAGGACAAACAGCATGTATGGGTGCACATGATCTAAAAGGATGGATTCATACCCAGATTGGTTGAGAGGGACTTCCACATGGATGAGTGGGCCCAGAGAATGGCACGAAAATGTGACTTCCTTCATGGGCCACACACGTCTGTACGTCACTCAGAAAGCTGAGAACACAAACTAGAAACGAGAAGCTAAAAATCGATTATTTTTCCCACCCCTAGCGTGTAAACACTGAGCTGTGAGATACGACTGGCATCTCTCGTTGATCTGGTCGGCTCGTCTCACATCGTGTCCACTCCAGGCCCTGCAGGGCGGCCAGTGACAGGCTGGTAGTCAAGGTGACGCTCCCTCAACGGTCTGCAGAGAAAACATGTCCAGCTGTGCAGCCCTTTGTTTACACCTCCTCTCTTTTTCTCTCTCTCTCTGTATACCCTCACCCTCCTCCTCTTCCTCTCTAGCTGGCCAGCCAGTAGCTGAGCAGTAGCATAATCAATGTCTATAAATCCATTGTCCAGTTCCTTTGTAATCCTCACCGAGGCAATAACACTGCCCTGAAGCAAAGCTGGCCCTACCGCCGAGGCTACTGGGAAGTAATATCGCGACCTGCTCGGGAGGAGGGGGAGTGGGCTTAATGGGCTGAGGAACATGCAGGGAAGAGAGAGGGATGGAAGGAATGGAAGGGGATGGGTGAAAAAGGACAAAGCGCAGGGTGTAATGAATCTGGTGTAGTTGAGTACTTTCTTCAAACTATACAAACTATACGAACTTATTCCCAGCCTCAAATCCCAGGATTCATACAGCAGCTGCTGTGGAGTCAGGCCTTCTTCTTTAGGAGTATAAGCCATAAGAAGATTAAATTCTATGTTTTGTTCATTTTCTAACTAAATATGTAAGCACAACACGTAATTTCTATTTATCGGAAAACATTAAATATAAACACGGCATAGTTATTGCACAGGCCATGCTTCATGTTCTAGGTTAAAGCAAATATGCACTAAAATGTGCTCTCTGCAGAGGGTGTGTTCATACCTGGCCCCTTTATGTGTCTTGAGTTTCAGGATTATATCTGAATAAGGTCAGTGTAAAAAACACATTTCAAACAATTACAAATCTGATGAACTGAACCACTTCAGGAGGTGGTCTGAGATGCATTTGAGCCACTCTGTATTGCAGCATAAACACATCCATCTCCCTGAGAAACAATCCACAACCAAAACCCCTCCCAGTACGATCAAAACCCCTCCCAATACAAACTACACTCCTCCCAGTACAACCAAAACTTCTATTACAGATAAAACCCCTCCCTGTATGACCAAAAGACCTCCCACCACAACCAAAACCCCTCCCAACACAAACCAAACTCTTCCCACTACAAAAAACCTCCCCAGTACAATCCAAACCCCTCCCAATGCAAACTACACTCCTCCCAGTACAATCAAAACTTCTCCTATTACAGCTGAAACCCCTCCCTGTATGACCAAAAGACCTCCCAGTCCAACCCAAATTCCTCCCAGTACAATCCATACTCCTCCCACCACAACCAAAACCCCTCCCAGTACAAACCAAACTCTTCCCAGTACAAACAAAACCTCTCCCAGTACAATCCAAATCCCTCGCTGTACAACCCAAACTCCTCCCAGTAAAACCCAAAGTGCTCCCAGTACAACTAAAATCCCTCCCAGTACAAATCACACTCCTGGCGAGGAAGATATTCATGGAGGACTCGCATGGTTGAACACCAGATGAAACAAAATGCTTAATATCAATATTAATATAATATTATCATAATATATTACAATATAATAGGCTGAACTGATAAACAGTTGGCAATTCGGTTGCCTCACAACGAACAGATTTGTTTATTCCGTCCCACCCAGCTAATTGAATTTCAGTCCGACTAACTGGAGACGCTTTTCACTACCAAGTGTAAATCCGTTTGGCTAAAAATCAAATACTACTACAGGAGGTGAGAACAGGATCTTAATTAAATACCAAAAAACAAAAACAAAAGCCCCAAAAAACATGCAAATAACACACAATATCTTAGTAGCAAAGTGTGAATTCAAGGATGAACAAAACTATCTTTTCCTCCATGTTGGACAAGCACGTATGCATCCTTGATATTGACTGGCATGGCGTTGTTTCAGGGCCGCTCAGTGAAATGCTGAGTGTGTTGCGCAGACTACAGGTTTGCTTTACAGTTGCAAGAAATGTGTTTACAAAAGGCTTCAAGGTCAAGTGATCTCACTATATATGTTTCCTCACCTTAAACCTCAGTATACGCATAACCAGGCCTGTCTGTTGTTTGTGTTAAGCAGTTCCAAGTCTCTCCTTGAGGAAGTCAGGTTTTTCTGGTCACCTTGGAATAACACTTTATATAACCAGTCCTTCATTACTGAAAGAGAAGTGAGATCTGGAGATGTAAGTGGATTAAGCTCACTAGACAAAAAGCGTGTTTAAGGTGGTAGCAACTTCAGGCACCTGCAGATGGCGCTGCACAAGGATGATGGGGCTATAAATACCTGCGGGTGTGGGTGACGAGATTCATAGATTGAGAAGAGGTGGTACAGTGCAGTGAACGTCTTGTTCCATGTGTGGAAAATGGCTCCAAAGCGGATGTTAATGATTGGCTAAAAGGAGTGGCTGCATTTGGGCGTGTCAAAGACCATAGTGTGAAGGAAGTAGTTGAATCTGCAGGTATATGGAAGCGTACGGTCATACGGGTCTACCAGCAGTGGCTAAAATCCCAGTCTACGGGAAATCCCGTCAGAATTGTGCCAGGGAAGGCATCCACCAAATCTGGGTCGAATGAACACTGATGTGGCCTACATCCAGAAACTTGTCCAGTCCATGCCAAAATTGAGTCACAGCTGTGATTGTTTCTCGTGGAGGTATTACATGCTACTAAATACGTTTCAGCCACAGGTGAGCTAATTGCCCACTATTGTCAGTAGTATGTTGCTGATTTTGCATTTGAGCTCTTTATATTTGAGCCTGTGTGTGTAACGTTAATACGTAAAGGCTCATGAAGTAGAACAGTAAAGTCCACTGGAATCCAACCCGACGCCTCTGTCTCTCATTACTATCTCAGGCTTTCCAGGCCGACTCGCAGCGGCGCATGCACATCATATTTTAGAGTGTTTCTCTTTCTTCCTGACTCTTGATATCTGTTTTTTGGGGGAAATGAGCTCTATGATTTATGCTCAAGCAACTAAAGAGCACGCATTGCTTTCCAGCCTCAAATAGTGCTACAGCAGCTGCAGGCTTCCCTGACTGGGGTGGGGGGGTGGCGGGGGGGCTTAATATGATTTAATCAGTGTCTGAATTGTGAAGACTCCGGTTTCTAAATTTTCGCTTGTGTGAAACCCCAGTTATCCATTCCATTCAGCACTGCGGTGGGCTGGATAATGAGAGAATGTCAAAAAGCCCCAGACTCCTCCCACTCCCTCTCTCTTTCCCCCTCTCTCTCGCTCCCAGGGGAGGATTTCAGGTTGAGGGGTAGAGAGGCAGGAGAATGAGAGAGGGCTGTGCTCCGAAATCCAGACGCCTGGGCAATTGTGTAAAACTCCCAGCACATCAAAGCTCCTTGTTAGAGGATTTAGAGAACAGAAAAATCCAGGGTTACGTTCTTTTGTTAGAGAACTCCCAATTGCTACATTCCGAAGCGGCGCTAAAGATCACCAGCACACATGTACGTTTACTTGACTTGTGGACACACGTGCGCGCGCCCGTCAATTTAGTGGTTTCCCGGAATCTGCTCCTCAGTCCATTTCTTCCCGGCTGACTAATAAAGACTGACCGGGCAAAATGACAGTGATGAATTATGCAGTCATATCATGTACGCTGTCAGGTTTGGCTCTCGTTCATATTAGGCCGAGACAACACTTGATTTAAGTCTCTGGTGTCCTCGTCGCGAAGGCGCAGCGTTTTTGAGCGCTTGTGCTAAGACGGTAATTAAACCGAGTCCAAAATTCATCAAACTATTTGCGAAATACACCGAGCCCTCGGCTAACTACGTGTTAGCTTATTCAAGTCATGCCTGCCATGCTAATTTAAAAACCCACCGAGAGGCTCAAATAGACAACTACCTGTCGACACGTGTCCTGTGCCAGGCGGAGAGGAGGTTCTAAATAAAAATAAACTGGAATATATGCACAGAGCCTCAGACGGTGCTTCAGCTTGGTGGCCGTAGTATGACTAGATGGTGTTGAAGTGATTGTGACAGGCCTAATAACAGTAATTGCCAACAGGCTCAACAGTACAGCAGGGGCTTTCTGACAGGCCCTGCCTGAACAATAGAGGCTCCAGCTGACAGCAGGACCTTAGTATTAGCACAGCAACAATCTCCATATACCAAGGCTGCCCTCACACGCTTACGCTTCTATTTCCCATTTGCAAAGTTAGAATTATGACGTTGATGGGTTAAACTCAGAAACGCGCCGTGTAAAGGAACTGATGCAAACCGGCACCCAAAATGCAGCGAATTGCTATGACATGTTGCAGATACGGGAGCAGCCTCTTGTCAAAGCAGAGCTAAAATGCCATATTTTGCAGTAACTATCTCTAATTCACACAGCATACTGGGAAAGTGACCAGAGCAGCCTGTCTGAATACTGAAACGAGGGGGGTGGAGTTCCTCAGTGAGTTCCTTGTGGTTTTGTTAGTTTGTGCTAATTAGCTTTTATTCCTCCATCTGCATTTAATTTCTCTCCAGCCTGTTCATTTCAAGATGCTAGTCCTACTCTGAGGATACATTCGAATGAGTTTCATTTGGTTATGACTGCTGTAACTGCTGTAACGTGATTTTCACGGAGTGAGTGATGCACAGTACTGTGCTGATGTAACACAGTGTGTGATCATTCTCTTAACTATGTAACAGTAAGCATGAATGTTCAAGTATTTATTACCAGAAGCTTCCTGGCTAGATAGATTGGTCATGTCTCAGGGTCTGTAGATGCCATAAAGAGATAATTCAATAGCACTACCTATATAACATAACGCTATCTAAATGCATTTATAAGGTGTTATAAGGCGTACATGATACCTTATAATACCAGGCATAAACTTGTATAAGTACTTACAACTATAACACTTTACAAAACAAGACTTTGGAACTTGATAATCACAGGTTTCATAATGCACTATAACGTCTGTTCATAAGAACATCGTAAGCATGAATGCTGTACTAGGTCAGCTATGTCTTCAAATAACTCTGCTTTTTCAAGTCTTAACAAAGCAGAGCAACACATGAATTTGGCGCGGCAACATTATCACATTCCATGTCCCGTTTTACCAGCTAGACAATCTCACTTCACTTAGAGCTTGTAAAGACCACTTATAACGCTCTATGACATGTAATGTACTGAAATGAAACTTGTTAAACATTTAAATTACACAAAAATTGCAAAGTTACCATTTTGGAGACACGAGATTGTATTGCCCCAATGTCAAGTATGAAATAATATACATACACATACATACATACATATCGCATCTTACAATCCCTGGTGCATATTTCCACTACGATACCTGAACAGTGATTTCAGGATATAAACACAGGTGCCTCAAATAATTAACCTGAGTAACCGTGCACATCCTTATTACAGACGTATCCACATATCTGCAGACTAACTTGCAACTACTAAAGGTAAGTTGACAAGACTTTATTGATCCCAAAGGAAATGGCAGTGTCACAGTACTATACACATTGCACATATACATTACTAGAACAAATAGACTAAGAGTTACAGAAGAGCTATTAACCACAGGTTATAAAAGTGAAAAGAGTACATATACTTATATGAAGTATGTTGTACTAGACATATGCAGGAGCAGCCTTGGTGGAAATTGCACTAATAAACATATTAAGAGATAAAATAATAATAATAATAATAATAATAATAATAAGAAGAAGAAGAAGACAAGAGAGGTATGTCTATATACATAAATGAGCATGTACAAGACATTAACAAGAGCAGCAAATGTATAATTGCACTACAGAGACATGAGGTAGTAAAGACACAATAAAATATTAATAACGTATTATCACTAGGAGCCACAGTGACAGGAGTGGTCATCTAGAGAGCAGGAATACAGTGGAAGTGCAGTAACAGCAGCAGGTCAGGTAAAACTAACGTAGTGCAAGTGAGTGCATGATAGTAATGATATAATAATATATTATAAGTTGCCTTTAGCAAAACATATGACTGAAGCTGTTCTTATTGTGCCATGAATAGAGGGGAGCAGGTCTGTAACAGTTTGTTACAAAACTGTTAACCTGTTAACCGTAACCCCCTTTTCTTTTTCCTGAAAACATCATACCTAAACAAATGGAGCACTTCCAGATACTTCGGGCTATAGTCACGATCTTGGTCTCATTTGAAAGGTAACACTCTCAGGTTTTTCCCAGCTGTCTGAATAATTATCTGAATAACTGACACTGAGGCTAGAAGGTTGGGGTATATTTCTGGCTGACTCTCTAAACTTTCTAATCTGACTTTTGCTGTGTTATCAACACCACATGTTATATTATTATGTGGACAGCAATTAGACTTTGAAGGCAAGGACCCACAAATTTGCTAGCATTTGCTCATTCAGTGTGCCTAGACAGATAGCTAGCTAGCTATAGATAGATAGATAGATAGATAGATAGATTACTTTATTAATCCCAGAAGGAATGTCATAGATTACAGCAGCACAAACAACAGCAAAGAGCAAACAATAGCACATGATTACCTTACATTCCTATACAGATGCATAAATAGAAGACCTGTTGCAAATGAGACAATTGTAACTGCTCTGAATAATGGATCACACATTGGCTTACGGTAATCAAATCCTGGGAATTTAAACTGTCTGATGATACATTGCATCACAAAATCACTGGACAATGTGATGCTTAAAAATGATGTACAAAAAGAACGGAAGGGAACGATGGTTGTGTGCCAGTACCAGTACCGTGATCTAGGAAAGGTTAAAATAGCTTGTGTAAGTATGTCTGCAGGTGTGTACATGCGGTCTGTCATGTTGTGAAAAGAGGAGGAAGCAGAGAGTGGTCCTGATGCTGCCTGAGACGTCTGTAAATGAGAGCTGGATAGATGTGCGGCTTGTGGAAAGCTTTGCCTTGAGTGTTAGATGAAAATGATCCCGCTGCCAGATGCCTTCTCCACTCGCGTTCAAACTGTGCTTTAGGCTGAGGCGAGACAAAAGAAACTCAATTCTGTTTAGAGGAGCTTTGATAAGTTCACTATTGTCTGGTTATGTCCAAACAATGATGTTGAATTGCAGCTTATAAAACCAGGCTATTGAAAACCTGCTGCAGGATGAAAAGGCTTCTGTGTTCACTCTCATAATAAATTTCAACCGTGATTTTATAAAGCATATTCAACGAGGGGAAAAAAATAAACACGGCCGCATCACAACACTGAATCAAGCAAGCTGTATTTATTTATTTATTTACTTATTTATTTATTTACTCCAGTGAAGGGCAATAACAGGCACAGACGCTTTCCTTGCAGCTTTTCCTCGCAGCACTTTCTGCCTCTGGACGGTACATTTCTATTCTTATCTGCTTACTGGGCTACTGGTGGGCCATTCCGCATTCCATGAACACACACACAGTGTCAGCTGGCATTTGTTTCACTTAAGCAGGGTGTGTGTTTGTGTGTGTGCGTGCCAGCGTATGTGTATATGGGAGCCATGAAATATGACACAGAGGACAAGGACACTTGCCCAAGTGAAGAGTAATCTAATCAAATGTGTGCAGGTAGAATAAGCTCATACCCAGTGCCAAAAAAACACGGCTCCATGTGGCTGGAAAAGAAAGGATGAGGCAGACAACAAGACTGAAATGAAGGTCAGGGAAGAACTACACGGATGTTATTCGCTGTTTAGCTGGGCACCTTGCTTACTAGGGCTGGGTTCATGTACTCAGCTCACTAAGTACCTGTTACACAGCCATAAAATACTAGAAATCACAAACTGGTTTTGTGCTGCCTGGGATAAAGCATTCCTACGCACAGTGCTGTTTAGCAATGACGCTGATGCTAACTAGTTGCTGATTCCTTAAGGCTAGTGATGTGATTCAGGGCTTGTTGGAATGGGCATGTCATGCTCTACTAACCTGTCTAGTTTGGCTTTGACATCCTACTATTTCTACACCAATATACAGCCCAAAGTTCAAAGTTCATTATTGCACATTGTTATCTCTGATATCCCAAAGACAACAAAAGAAAGTGTGTGGCTGGAGAGGGAGCACAACGTCCTATACTCCTGTAGAGACTGAAGTTGGTTACTCTTACTTTTGCTGAGTTACGAAGGTTCTAAATTCGGTACACCTAAGTCAGATACAAATTTGCTAGGCTCTCTAGTTTGTATCCCCAGCTCTCTGAAAACCAGCAAAGAAATCCATGGCTCGTTGGACAGGAAACATCACGCTCTACTGACCTCTAGAATTTGGCTTCGTCACAGATTTCGGAAGTCAGATTTTTAAAGTTGCCTGTTGCAAAGCATTACCTTCCCCTGTCGTTTTAATCATGACATCACTGACCCTAGTAATGTTGGTGGACTACCCTACCTATATTCTTACAATCCAGATTTCTGGATATCACCTGGGAATCTGCCGTATTTTGGCACGCTACACGGCGGAGAACCACCTACTTTATGTGAAACAAAGATGTATGCCCACTAGCAGATATGTAAGATTCTACTACATGCTTAAACAAGTCTTCACTGACTCGCTGGTCTATAGCTCGTGGAACGCAACAAGTGGAAGAACGTTTCATGCGGGCAGTTGTGTTTTGGATCCCCTCCCTGAGTGTATGAAGCTGATCTGAGAAATCTGAGAAGGAGAATTCAAAGAGAACTCAGTCAAACGCCGTATCTACTGATGACGTCAGTAATTGATCTACTATTGTCGTCACATTTTAATAAGTATAATGTTGAATTTACATTTGAGATCTGTGTTTGACCCTCTGTTTGAGCCTGTGCATGTGAACTTAACATGACTTAAAGACTTTAAAAATGGTTTTAAATGATGATGTCAGGCTCTACAGGGTGACCCCCCCGTCTAGTTGACTTCTTTCGTTTTTATCCAAATGCCCTACAGCTTTAAAAACAGACAACCTGTATTCATGTCTAATTGTTTTTTTTTTCTTGATGTTTTTACTGGCAAAAAACACACTTATTTCCAAGATTAGCAATTTTAATTATTAATCATTAAATAGTAAGCTACAAGATTACACGAATCGTCCACCACGATGACTTGTCAACTCACTCAATAAGAGTATCCAAGAATGCGTGTGAATGTTTATGCTTGAAGACGAAGGCTTCAGATCACCCCATCAATGTCAGCTGGCCTGTGCAAATACACATACACAGACAGACACACAGGCGGAGCTGAGATCTGATACGCTGATGACCAGCTGTGCTCCAACAGGATATAGAACTGATCCAGATGTGGGAGCGGAGCGCGAGATGACAACGGTGCTTTTCACAAAGCACTTGTTTTATTTTCCCCCCTCTCTCTCCCTCAGCACTGCGCGGGACGCCCTCCGATAACTATCTCTGCTGCAGTCACTTGTCCAAATATACGACTGACCCTGCTGATGGAAACACAAATTCACCTCTTTCTTAGAACTCCATCATATACGAGCACACACATACACTCGGAGGGAGTGTGAGAAAAATGAAGTGAGTGCCACCACAAAAGCAACCTGATCCATCAGCAGGGCCAAAAAGACTTTACCATGTTCCACCTTTTAGAGGAAGAGTGAATTATACGTCTATTCATCTGCTTTAAAAGGGAGCTCCACCAAATACCTGCATGAATGAACAGCTCAGAAGTAAACAAAATCATTCAGATTTCTTTAACATGGTTCTGAAACCAGGCATTGTGATGTCTACAACACAAACATACTCATTTTATTTACCATCCAAAACCACCAGCAAACCTAAACGTGTCGTCTAGATGCTGTATGTAATGTTGAAAATGGTAAATAGTGATAAATCTAAAAACAGAAGTTTTTTGATGACTGTGCTGTTTTACAACACCCTGCATGCATTTCACCACCAGTGAATGCTTTTTAAAAACACATTTAATGCCCAAACCGTCTAAAAATCAAAGTGAAGGCTGTATTCAAGATGGTATATTACACACTACTCATGTACTAAATCTGCCTAAAAGTAGTATGTAGTATGTAGTATGTAGTATACAGTATGCGACCAAACTGTAAATCTGTAGCGCACTGAAGAGACCGGATGGTGTGTCTACTACTCCAGTCAGATGTTCTAGTATACAGGAGGAGCATCTTCATGGTGTACTGCATCCCACCATGCACCGCAGCCTCACCAGCGCTCAGCCTGCTTCAGACAGAGAAAATGGCGGCGGGTAACACTGGGGAGCAAAACACAGCCAACTCTGAGTATAACTGTGGGTGTAGTGATTGTAGTGGGGTATGTTTTCATCAGAATGAGCCTCAGAAAGTTAAAATATACAGGTCTGAAGATTAATAAAAGACAAACTTGCGTTAGAGGTTCAGTTTTAGATTAAAATAGCCGAGGGTAGCTAACAGCCAGGCTAAACATATTTCAAGTGAACTGAGCAGCGTTAGCAGCAGCTAGCTCTAAACAGTGAATACAGTAATAGCAGCTCTGAAAACTTCAGAAATGAAGAAATTCAGAAAATGTGGTGGACTTCCCCTGTAATGGTAACGCTATTGCAGTTTTAAGCACTCTTGGCACTCTCTCAAGCAGCTTCACGAGGAGCCAGCTGGAATGCGTTTCCAGCAGGAAAGAAGAAGATCCTCATATACTGATCACTTGCTGGCTGATAAACCCCTTATAGACAGAGAATTATAAAATCTATTTTTTATAAGGTTGGAAAACACTGATATATGAACAGTCACTGCATCCAATTTAAGCACTCAATCATAAACCTTTCATTCTAAGATTATGAAGAACGTACGTTTCAGTGGGTGTGTCCAAAGTTTTGACTGATGTTAGCCAAAGTAACGTCTAATACGCACCATGTGCTGGATCCTCAACCAAACTACTATCAGATAAATCAAACACAGAGACACGTCTACTCACGTCTGAGTACATGCATGTTTACCCAAGTGTTCATAGACTGTGGCAATGGTCTATGGACATAACCCTTAGTACCAGACCCTCCCATACCCCCTGCTGACCCGGAGAGATAGAGACCCAGCGTGCAGTGATCAGACTGCGGCTTTGACTGGGACAGCAGCCCTGGCGGGGCCACTGGAGCCAGGCCCCATGCAATCTGAGGCCAAGGACAATGTTTGAACACCTGCCCAAAGCTCTCAGGAGCAAAACTGCAGTTTGGGGAGGGCTTGTTATTCCCCACTGTCAGGAAAGCTGCACATATCGGCAGGGCCTGCAAACAGCCCAGCACAGACTGGACCAGGCCGGTTAACACCATGCACATCCATGAACACATGGAAGCACATACAGTACTCAACAAAACGCTGGGGACGTCCTGTCCTCTTTTGAAATCTGATGTACTTCTCGATTGCTGAAATAGTTGGCTACACTGCTAACAATG
The DNA here is from genome assembly GCA_034552555.1 of Semaprochilodus insignis. Classification (NCBI taxonomy): domain Eukaryota; kingdom Metazoa; phylum Chordata; class Actinopteri; order Characiformes; family Prochilodontidae; genus Semaprochilodus; species Semaprochilodus insignis. Next base: position 4,390,910 of record CM067478.1, read on the forward strand.
AATGGAAGTTAGCTTTAGCATGACTGTGTTTGCACAATGATAGCTGGTAGGAATTTACTTACATTCATTGTTAGCAACATTAGCTTTTCTGACTGTCAGAAAAGAATTCTATTGAACCAAAGGTGGCTTAAAGACTAGAGGTGGTTGCACCAGTTCTGGCCCTGTATCAGGTCAAACATAAGCTAGTTATATAGCAAGTGTTTGCTCGGGTCAGACGTAAAATGAAAACTGGACGCTACATAAACTAAGCTCAGCAGACAAAAATTAGCCACCAGTGACTGAAACGTACCTAACAGCGTGTAATACTTCCACGAGCACGAATAACAGCTGTGACTGGATTTGGCACGGACTGGACAAGTTTCTTGATGTAGCCCACATCAATGTTCAGACACTCTTGCATTAAACAAATGTGCAGTTGGGTCATTTGGTGGATGCTGTGCCTGGTGCAATTCCAAGGAGAATTTCCTGTAGACCTGTACGCTTCTATAAACCTTCAAATTCAGCTTCTTTTTTCACACTAAAAGAGCGGGCCGTGATTGGTTATTTTGCTTGTCAAGTCGCTTTTACACCTAACATTACATTAGTACTAAAAGCGTCTCAACAGTGTCTCAGCAGCAGCAGAAAAGGGCTGCCTTAAACAAGTGCCACATCACAGCAGAGACAAAAGTCTCCTCTCCTGTTTGAGTACAAGTTGACAGTGTAAGGTGTACATTCACACATGAAAGGACTCGCAGGACCATTTCTGTCAGTGAGAGACTGTAAATATGGCCTGTCCCCTTCATCCAGTTACAAATTCATCTCATACGAGACGCATTCGAGACATCTGGAAACACTAGGCTACACGTCTCGCTGACCATATATGATCAGACCACTCGCGACAGATGTGAACACCAAGTGTGAAGACAGCCTTCCCTGTCAAAGGCTCTCGGGGTTTAGCATTCTCTAAATCATTCAGCTGATAGAAAATAGGGAAGGACAGTGCAGTAGATATGCTCCAGTCATTGATCCCAGGACTGACTGTCCTAGCGCACATCCTCAGGGTCACTGATCATCACCGTCAGAGTCACATCTCAGTGTGTATTCCAGATTAAAACATGGCTTTATTGCTTAAATGTAATGCAATATTCAAAGGCACCAACTGGCTGGGAAAAGCTGTCTCCAGGGTTCTCGCGTTCTCTTCCCAGCCTGCCGCAGGAGTTTCCGCCCAGATTTGTTTTAAAGTTAACAGGCTTACAGAAACAGTTACAAATCACAAATAACTGTTAAAGAGTCACAGGAGAGGGATGCTTTTGTTCAACTTGCATTGCAAAGCTCCTCCAGTCTGAATTCTGAACTCCTAGATTACAGAGTGAGTTATCGCTGGTAATTAAAATGTGTAGTAATTTGATGTTAACCCTTTAAAATCGAATGTAATAGACTACTAGACTAGTATGAATACTGGTTGGGCTGTTCTTGGGTTATAGAAGTGTGTAGTAATACTTTGGGTCTACTGGTGGGCCCTGGGCTTTTAGGGGGTTTAAGGGGAATTATTTGGGCCTACTGGTGGGCCCTGGGCTTTTAGGGGGTTTAAGGGGAATTCCACCATGTTTTTTTTCTTCCAAATGTCTGCATTTCTAAAGGTTTAGAATGTAAACTAAGCCATTCAGAGTGGTTCAGTGTTCAGTAATACTCTGTTTTAGAGAAACTGGGTAATAATAGTTCATACTGGGACGTAGTTAAATTGGAGCCAGACATCCTAAGCAACTGATCCTTGTAAAAGCTCCGTCAGTGAATTTTGTTGCATGAAATGGTTATGAACACGCCAACTGACTGTTCTAGGAGAGTTTTTTGCTAACCTGCAAAACGGCTTCAATTTGCCAGGACGCATAAAGATTGAACTCTGGAGCAATGGAAGAAGGTCATGTGGTCTGACGATGGGCGCATCAGGGTAAGAAGAGAGGCGGCTGAAGTGATGTACCCATCATGCCTGGTGCCTACCGTACAAGCCTGTGGGGGTAGTGCTATGATCTGGGGTTGCTGCAGTTGGTCAGGTCCAGGTTCAGCAACATTATGTGCCCAAAGAATGAGGTCAGCTGACTACCTGAGTATCCTGAACCACCTGGTTATTCCATCAATGGATTTTCTCTTCCCTGATGGCCCGGGCATATTCCAAGATGACAATGCCAGGATTCATCAGGCTCAAATTGTGAAAGAGCGGTTCAGGGAGCATGAGACATCATTTTCACACATGGATTGGCCACCACAGAGTCCAGACCTCAACCCCATTGAGAGTCTTTGGGATGTGCTGGAGAAGACTTTGTGCAGTGGTCCAAATCTCCCATCATCAATACGAGATCTTGGGGAAAAGTTAATGCAACTCTGGACAGAAATAAATATTGTGACACTGCAGAAGCTTGTGGAAACGATGCCACAGCGAATGCGTGCCGTGATCAGAGCTAAAGGCGGTCCAACGAAATATTAGAGTGTGTGACTGCTTTTTGGCCAGGCAGTGTATTTCATATCATTATTTTACCTTTATCAACACTGCAGATAAACACGTGTAGGGTTACTGGTTGTTCTGAATAGTAAATGAATGGCTATATCTGTATTGTACACATCACAACCCCTGATTCCCAACACCACCACTGTAAAGAACATCGAGTTTCTCTACAATCAACCATTTCACACAAAACCACTCTGATTAACTTGGTTTACATCTGTTGAATTATGCAGGCAGTCTTTATGCTTAACAAGCTGTTAATTCTGCTGTTTAATGTAGCCTTCTCCATTAGTCATGTGGTTCATCGGTGCTGCTGTTGGGACAGAGGTTTGTATCTCCAAACTGATAGCTTTACAGGAGAAAGAAAAAACCCACTCTACTTTTAATGTAAGTCAAGGTAACCAGATTTTTTCCCAAGTAATTCCCAAGAGTCTTTTCTTTCAGTCCATTCACTATGGATTTTACACACAACGTAAAGGGCTATAGGCTTTTTCAAATTGTGTTAAAACTAAAAAACGGCAAAAAATATGGAGATACAAGGTCTTCTCCTGACACCAGTGATTTAGAAATCAGAAACCTGGCTTGTGAGACTAAGTGTACCCAAACTTTTGACAGCCAGTATATATGTCCTCCAACTCGGGTCCATCTTTGTGGACTTACAGGCTTTAAGTGAGTGCATTTTGTTTTTAGGGTCATGTTTCTGATCATAGCTGTAGAGCGCATATGTATGTTTGTCTTTGGGCTTTTACCTTTTTCTTGTCTCTCATGGAGCCTTTGCCTCTCACCATGATCTTGCATCCTGTCTCAGCCTCCAGCTGCTTGGCGGTGAGCCCCCGCGGGCCCAGGATCCGGCCCACGAAATTAAACTGCAACACACACACACATAGACACTTAGTCCTCTGCTTACACTCCGCATCTACGGTGCATTAGATTCAACAGATTAGAAGCAGATGATACCCTTTCACCAGGGGGCAAAAACTCAATACAGTAAAATCACACAGTGCGGCACACAATGTTTCATCACGCCAACCTTGATGTATAGACAGTATGCAAAAACAGGTTTCCTGGACCTGCTTTCCCAGAGCGTTTGGAGGTCATGAAGTCCTTCTGCTGATAGGACAAAAAGTGAGAAATCACAGAACCAGCAGACATGCATCAGTCACTGATTACACAGCACTGAATGCACTTGAGTCAATGATCATCACCTTCAGTGACCCTGAGCCTCTAACAGGCTTTTATAAAAGCCCTCTCCGGGGTTCCTGTGTTCTCCTCCCAGGAGGAGAGAGTTTGTGCCCTGCTTTGTCCTATCATGAACAGGCTCACAGAAGTAGTTACAAATCATACACAAGGACAGGAGAGAGATACTTCTGCTCCAAATGTACTGCAATGCTCCTCCTGTCTGACGTTTTAACCCATGGATGTCCTAGCATGATGCAGTTATTGCTGGTGATGACAACAACATGTAGTAAATAGACACTTTAACCCTTTAAATGTACCTAATAGCGTGTAATACCTCCACAAGCACCAATAACAGCTGGGATTGGATTTGGCATGTACTGGACAAGTTTATGGATGTAGGCCACATCAATGTTCAGACACCCTTACATCAAAGAATTGCGCAGGTGGGCCAGATTTGGTGGACGCCTTCCCTGGCACAATTCCAAGGAGAATTTCCTGTAGACTGGGATTTTTGCCATTGCTGGTAGACCTGCATGCTTACATACACCTGCAGATTCAGCTACTTCCTTCACACTATGGTCTTTGGAACGCCCAAATGGAATCACTCCTTTTAGCCAATCATTAACCAATCTGCTTTGGAGCCATTTTCCACATATGGAACCAGACATTCACTGCACAGTGGCACCTCCTCTCAATCTATGAATCCCGTCACCCACAGCCCCCAGATATTTATAGCCCCATGCAGCGCTATCCGTGGTTGGTGAGGCTCAGCAGATAACACCACTACCCACCAGTGAGCTACCATTGCATGTGGGAGATGGGGGTTCAGTTACCGGTCTGGGTTACTAGGCTGGGCTACACCAATAAGAGTCCTTGGGCAAATCTCCTAACACTACACTGGCCTACCTGTAAGATGAATAACCTTGGAAGTCGCTCTGGATAAGAGCGTCAGCTTAATGCCATAAATGTAAATGTACATCTGCAGGAGCCTGAAGTTACTACCACCTTAAACACTCAAGGTAAGCAGTTTTTGGTCAGCTTATGTACTCTGTTTCAGTTTCTCAGGACATACTGAATAATCTGTAGTTGTAACAACTGAATAATAAGCTTGAAGCACAAGTGGGGGTTAAACGGCACAGAGGAATTCCTGGCTGCGTAGATAAAGAACAGCACGACGTGTGTAAGAATCGGCAACCCAGGAAGAGGAATGGGGAGCGGAGTGTGGGGAAACGCGAATGAGATCCCTTTAAGGCAGCTTGTTTGAGCAGGGCTGTCTGACCGTTATCTCACAGGCTCATCAGGCCAGGCTCTGACAATGCAGCTCGATGTGTGGTGAACGGGTGCCAATAGCGCGGAGCACGGCCCCCGGCCTGCTCCGTGCCCGCCGTGACAAGATAAGAGCCGCCGATCGTTCGCCCGATCGATCAGCTATCAGTGCTGACCTGAAGCCTGTCAGTCAATTGACCAGGGCCTGTCCACACACGGGCAGCCATGCGAGCTTGACGGACAAGCCTTAAAACAAAGTCAAAGCCAACCCCGAGTTAAGCTGATCTCGAGATAAAGAAAGCAGAATCTAATTGAGCCCGTTTCGGCTGTTTGGTAGCAGCCCAAGAGCTTTACAGCAGCTACACTACACATATTTAGCAGTGTTGTATCTATGATTGCATCAGCCAATAAGGAGTGTTAATACGACACAGGGGATGCTGTACCTTACTCTGCGTTCAGACGAGCCAGTTCTCCCTGCAGTCGAAATGTTTCCCAAAGGCTGCAAAGTGCACAATAACCAGTCTATGTTTACTCTCACATGCTAGACCTAATTTGAATCACATTCTGTAAATCCAGTTGGCCCTCCGCCGCCCCCCTTCTTCCAGAAGGAATTCCATTCATCAAAGCGACGCAGTCAATATGACATCCGGCAAAGGTTTGATTTTGGAGGTGAGGCGTTGGGCACGCAGCCCTGCCTGCTGCGAAAAAATCCCATTTTACACAAAAACTCCCCTGTTCTAATCAATAATCCTCCAAGGCCTGATTTATCAATGCATTTGGTATTCAGACGCGATGTTGTTTTCACACGAGCGACTCCGTGCATAATCGACTGCTTGTAAAACACAGTGTACGGACACTGTTAAGTTAGAAAAAGAGTGTATGTGTGTGTGCTTGATAACAGCAGGGCTTTTTTCCCCCTCCCTGTTGCATACTTCATGCCTGTCCAGAAGCACTTGCGGATATGAATGAAAGGGAGCAATTAAATCGTGCTCTGAGGCACAAAAGCAACAGTGCAAGCATGATATCTGTATGCATGCGCACAAGTCCTCAGGGAGGAAGTAATGCATGTGTGTGTGTGTGTGTGTGTGTGTGTGTGTGTGTGTGTGTGAGAGAGTCACACTGTGCACACATCAGGCTAGCGGTTAATACCTGTCTATTATAACTGATTCTGATATGTACTGGCTCTTTAGGCCACTGCCTGCTGGAAGTGCCGCTCAGTGATACAGGAGAGCAGTTATTACCATACGCAGCTACAGCACATAGGAAGCACAGCAGCTCATTTCCACCCTACTCATGTAGATTTAATGAAACTGAATTTTCCACATAATTTATTGAATTTATCACGCTTGGTATCTGCTAACTAACTCTCACAAACCTGCCTTTTTACAATCTGACTACGCTGGCTGACGTATCGGACTGATCTGGAGATGGGCTGCCTTTCTCAGGGTAACTTTCATCATCATTCTGAACTTTTAACAAAATGCTCAGAGGGTGCTCAGAGAAACAGTGCAGTGCTGGAAGTCGCCAAGCGTCAACATTGCTCAACACCGAACAGGTGTGTACAGTGATACACACTCTACCAGTCAAAAGTTTAGACACAGCTACTCATAGATGGTTCTCCGTATGTTTATCTTAATGCTTTACTATAGAATAAAAGTGACGACACCAACTATAAAATAGCCCTTATGGAATTATGCAGTCCACCTTAAAAACCTTCAAAATGGAACTTTACAGGAGGATAAAACAGCCTTCTTAACCTGCGGTGGAGGCTGATAGAACAAGGTTTATTTCTAAGCAGTTTTGAAGTAATTCTATTGGTCTGTCCATCATGAATATTCACTAAACTGAAAGGAGAACAAGAGCTTAATATACATTAGAGGTGGCGATACGGCAAAAATATATTATAACATATCAAGAGTATATATATATGTGGTATATCAGGATATGTATTGTTTCAGACATCTCATCAGATGGAGCTGTTAAGTGTAAGCCTGTAGAGTGTTTCAGACCTACAACATCCATTTAGTTGGATGTGTCTAAACTTAGCATCTAAACTGGTAGTGTATAAGTAACTAAAAAGAAATAGAACTACACATATACATGACTAAATAAACACATCACAATTCAAAGGTTTAGAAGCACTTGTTCTATTGCTAATTTCTGATTTCTACATAATAATGACTTAACAGTTAAAGTAAAATTGACATGGAAGTCTTGTAGATACCAAAAGCGATTTTCAGATGTCTTATACCATATACAAGTTATTTACTTCTTAGTAGCTGTGCCTAGCTACTAAGATATTAGATGTAAAACAATCCACCTACATAAAGAAGGAGAAGCCAAAGGAAAATAAGAGTGAGAGAGAATATGGGACTACTAACAAGCGTGCAGGACCTGGGAGACCACCAAAACAGCCCCCATCAGATAAACAGCATCATCTTTTAGAGAGAGAGGAGTACACCAAGCTCCACTCTTGCTTCAGATCTGAGAATATCCGCAGGTGTTTTTATCCAGTCTTCCACTGCGAGAAGAGGACACCTCAGTGCTATGGGTCTGAAAGGATGTGCAGCTCCTCAGTGAGAAAAGGAGACGGACACATCAAACAAATAAGATGCTGGTGTTCTCAAAACAATGGACTGATCACCCCAGTCCTCAACATCACTGAATGTATTTGGGAACAGCTGGATGGAAGCAGAAAATGCTAAGACTGAACGTGTGGAGGTGTGGAAAAACACCCCTGCGGATTTCTCTGGAAAAAACTGAAAGCAAGCTTTCTAAAAGAGACTGGAATGGTGGACACACGGAATACTGAAAACATGTGTATTATTTTATACTTCATGGCAGTTTGATTGGATTGATTGATTGGAGTACTAATAAGTAATGATGACCTCTGACCTCTGCACAGTACTGTACACTGTAAATTCTGTACTGCAATAATCAATTTAGTTACCTTTGTCAAGCCATCTTGCTTCAGATTTGATCACCACTTTTCCAGCATGAGCTATTCTAGATGTTATTATTGGGTCTTGGTGCACTACAGGTATAGTATACAGGTAATGGTGCTAGAATCACTTCATTCAGTTCATTTACAGTTTATTGTACATACCAAACTTTTGAACACACAATGCACAGAAAACACTGTTACAGCATGTGGAGAGGGACAAAACTGTGGTCAAGCAGTGGGCTAGCCACACATAAGACAGGCTGCATAAATGTGGCTATATAAATACGGCAGTGGGTGTAAATATGAAGTTGCTTTAGCAGTTAGTCAGCTGCCATATTAGGAACTTGGCATCAGATACGACACAAAGGGCACATTCTCTTCTGTGCCATGAAGACATACTCACACACACTGGCACAGCCACACACACTCTGGAACAAATGTCATAATGAGACATTTATTGAAAAAATGATCTCTTCTTCAGCTAGTGACTGAATTCAAAAGTAATTACAACCTGTCTCGGAAAGCGAACCCCGGGAAAGGTTATGTATGCTCAGCTATCACTATGGAGACTGAGGAGCGTTCCGTGTGTCGATGCCGGGCGAGCGTCTCTTTCCAGGCTTGTATGGACGGATTTCCAAGGTGCCCTTGGTGAGTGAGTAATCGGGGGAAGTGTAGAGGCGCTCCAGGAGGCCTTCATTTTCATAAGAGCAGCTTCAGTCACACACCAGCACGGGCAAATTACCCTGACATATAGAGCTCACCATACCCTGTCATCTGGATACATCCCCCACAGCGACACACCCCACCGTTCCCTCTCAGACAGCCAGGTTGCGTACGGCCCGGGTAGAAAATTGTAAAGCGCTCGCCTTGGCAGAAATATGGAAAAATGGGAAAACGTGTGCGCATGTTCATGATGCATTTTCCTCATCGCCATGTCAAAAATGCTGGTCTTTGGAGCAGAGGGGTGGTGCAGGAGGGTTCATAAAAATAATTGATGGTCCTTTAAAGGAGAGCTCCTGAATTTTTCTGTTGCCTCTTTTTACAGTGGTGGATGAAGTACACAGACCATGTAATAGAGTTAAAGTAAAGATACCCAGGGTAAAATACTCCTCCAGTACAGGTAGAAGTTCCTCCCTTAAGACCTCCACTGGAGTAAAAGTATTCACCTTCAAACGGAGAGTAACAGTAGCATGATTTATTATGGCTCTAATGTCCTATTATCATTTCTGGAACAAGAAATCAGCTCAGTTTAGGTGAAGAGACTCTAGTGTCTCTCAGTCCACCAGTCTTTAATAGAAGCTCATTAATTAGTCTGACGCTGATGTCTATTCAAATGATCATAAACACAGAACACTGAAGGAGAACAGTTTGCATTAGCTAGAACCGAGCTCTGTCCAACAGCTCTAAACAAAATGTATGCCATATTTTATGTTTTGTCCTGAGGGGTCGATATCATAACAAAATGATCCAAATGGTTTAACAGGTGACCTGTAACAGGTGATCTACACTGTATTGCCAAAAGTATTCACTCACCCATCCAAACTCTTAATCGCTTATCTTAATGCTTCAGCAGACCAAGAAATTCTGGACAATTTCATGCTCCCAACTTTGTGGGAACAGTTTGGAGATGGCCCCTTCCTGTTCCAACATGACTGCGCACCAGTGCACAAAGCAAGGTCCATAAGGACATGGATGAGCGAGTTTGGTGTGGAAGAACTTGACTGGCCTGCACAGAGTTCTGACCTCAACCTGACCCCAACTTTTGGAGTGAATTAGAACGGAGACTGCGAGTCAGGCCTTCTCGTCCAACATCAGTGTCTGACCTCACAAATGCACTTCTGGAAGAATGGTCAACAATTACCATAAACACATTCCTAAACCTTGTGGAAAGACTTCCCAGAGGAGTTGAAGCTGTTATAGCTGCAAAGGGTGGGCCGACATCATATTAAACCCTATGGATAAAGAATGGGATATCATATGCGTGTGAAGGCAGACGAGCGAATACTTTTGGCAATATAGTTGTTTAGTGATTCTAAACATGTTTGTTGGGTTTTCTGATGTGTTCTAACTGACAGTCTCTAATATTAAACATGAACAAAGTCCTTTGCTAATGTCCTGGGGCAATTGTTTCCAGTCATTCCAGATCAGGCTCCGAGGCTTTAAAACTGGAGAAGTTTATAAACCAGAAACTGAAAGTCCCATCAACCACACATGTAATGCACATCTGAATCCAGCAGTAACACTGCACAAAGAGGTGCAGCGTTTGGCTTAAAGAACACACAGAAACCTCGCTTGTTAGTGTGTTCTGTGCCTATCTCCACAACACAGGGGGCTTTTCTTGCTTGTGTCTCACTTTACAAGTAAGCTGATCGATTCTCTATATTAAAGGAAACCACAAACGGACACAACACTGAGTGTTACCAGCTTTCCTGTTTATTTTTCAGTCAACATACCGTCTCCTTATTTGATGTGATCACAAGATACTTTATCAGCCCTCTGATTGGCTATTTTGACTTGTTTCACGAATTGAGATGATTGCAGTGGTTGTGACTGTGACTATTATGCTCATCTTCAATGTTCATAGTAGGGTGTCTTTAAGCCCCGCCTCCCGATGAGCCTAGTGTGCTCTGATTGGTCCACTTGCCCACTTTGTACTGCTCCAGCAGCATCCCGCTACAAGTTCTGCCCTCACACCTCTGTGGCTGTTCTTACAATGGTGCTGTTTCTGCTGTATCAGTTTGAGTCAGAGTCCAAACCGGAAAGTCTGGTGGAACGAGTTAGTTAGACTTGATCCACCTTCACAAGCTAGACTGTAGTAGAACAATTCAGAGTAGTACGCTTTGAGTTTTTAGCTCTTTGGGAACTGAGGAAAGGTGACATCACCTTGTAGGAGAGAAAAGGGCTGGAATTCCAGCCAGGTGTTTCAGGCAGGTGAGAAAAGTTGGTTCTTGGCAGGAGAGTGTTTCTCCCTCTGGCATGTAGTTTAGGCTTAATAACTTTGCAGACTGACATGCACATAAGACACCAATAGAAATGGAAAAGCGCAGAACATTTCTTTAAACCAGGATTTCTCAAATAATCTCCACCAGTTCAGCCCAGGAAAGGTCTGTTAATTAGCTGCTGAGCTGAATCAGGTGCACGGCACAGCACTGACACTGCTTTAGACTATTTAGAGTCGCTGTCTCCCTGCCTCTTCTCAAAGAGTAGCCTCCTTTTTAGGTCAACACTTTTCCAGGTCTGCACTGTTTTAGTAACCGCTGTGGCACTTGTGAGGCGAGATGAAACTAAATGCCTCCCGATTTCAGACGGCTCGACTCTAAAGGTGCATTCAAAAAGCTCCATCAAAGCACCCTTATCTGAAATTACAGTGCTCACTCTCAAGTGCCAGAAGATTCTGGAATTTCTGAAATGAGTGGGGCCCACGCAGTTCATTTTACTAATCTGAGATGCTTTAATTAATCCTATCGTTCCGAACCAGCCGAACAAAACTGAACGTACTGTGGCCTAACAGAAGCTGAAATCTGCTCTGTGGCTGTTTCTATTTCCACCTGCTCTCCTCCTACTCAGCCAGAGCGTCGGCGCTCGCATCATTCTGAATTTCCCAGCGACTATTCTGTCAGCACTCGCCATTTACAAATGACCGGACTGTGGCTCTGGCACTCTGAATGAGAATTTACCAGCGCCCTTTGTGCCGGGGGAAAAAAAGGACACTGGAAAAACGGGTATAATAAGTGAGAAAAGCCAGGAAACGTCAGCCATATCATCGACTGTGTGGGAAGCTTCAGCAAGGAGAAGTGTCCTTTCTCCTCCTCTGCACTGTGCTTAAAAACATGCCCCTATGTCTAATTGAGAGCGGACAAGCAAAATCGTGCTAACGTCAGCCGTAAATGTGTCCTTCTTATTTGAAGTGCAGATGTCGGTGACCATTCCTCCAAGGCAGAAGGACGGAGTGATCTGGATGTCCTTCCTAAGGAGAGTGAGTTTCTTCTGAGTTAGTGGTGAGCAGAAACATGGCCCACATTATGTCCAACACTGCATTATATAAATACACTTACATAAAGTAACTTAAATGTCACAATATCGCAGGTAGTGGTACGGTTATCTAATGGAAAACATCACAACAGGCATCCACTGGCCCAGCTGACCTCCCACCTGAGCCAGAAACCCCTCAGCTGACTCTCAGTACCTGGCAAGGATAAAATTAGACACAAACCAAGTAAAGATGAATCATCAACCACCTGCAAACGAACAGACTGATAATTTTGACATCCACAAAGACCTTATGTTACTTTAATGACCGCTTCACAGCCAAATTGGCTGATTTCTAGCTCTTTACTTTCTTGAAAACAACAAGCAACAATGACGCTTCCAGTGTTTGCTGAACGTTGTGCTTTGCGGGCTACAAGAATGCACTCGTATGAAACCCGTCAGCTCTTCACCATCTCTGAAATGTCCAAACAGCTGACATTTTTGGCAAGCTGTAGCACCAGCATTCAGATGCAGCAGGCTTGTGCTTAGCTGGCTCAGTTTATTTACAGCATGAAACTGCAGCACAGATCAGCCAAAATAAAAATAAATGAGTCATGTAAGACGCGAATACCAGCTGATTCTGATCCTGTCACCGTGTGCCCCGATAATGACCCCCTCTTTCAAAGTCACAGATGATTTCCTCTGGTCGTCTTGAGCCAATATCGAGGTCAACTGAGTCTTCGCAGCATTTATGCACACGCTACAGAGCACGGTTGGATGTTAATTGCTTAAGCCTTAAAGAAAAAACGTGGCTGTCTGTCGTTTAATCTGCCCTTGTCCATAACATGATTTCTCAAAGCTGTTGGTGAATTTGAATTTGATATGTAAAGCTGAAAATTCAAGGTTTCTGGCTAGGATGTCTCACAGACGACCTTTCTGAACATGTCAGAGGTGTATTATCGTTACTCTGATTAAACTAAACAATAATCAGCTCTTACTGGGCTCTGACTGAGAGGAACTAGGAACAATTAATTCACCAGGTCATCCAACTATAAAGACAGCACTGTGCATCTTTATTACAGTGATACAAAGCCCAATGCAGTCTACTCAAGTACCACGTAGCTGTTAGCACTGTCAGCCTAGACAAAGTTAGTAAGCAGGCTCTGTATGAGGAGCAGAGCTGGGGCTTGCAGTCTGAAATGTAGCCACTGAACACTGATGTGGATGCACGCTAGGTTTTTAAAATAATATATATAATATATACTTACATAACGTTAAGGGAGGGGTTATTCGAAGCACGGGTCAGACACAAAGATGATAAAAACATGGTGGTCTAAATCCATTATTCAATACTACACGGTCCAGTCTGTTTTCAGCAGTTACTTTCTAAAATGTATGTATAACATGTGTCGAAGTTATAAAAGAATAAATATCTCAGGAATATAAAATATTACAGCCCCTGATTGGTTGCCAGGTCAGAAACTCAGTCTCTGATTGGTTTACAAACTGAACGTAAGGCGTCAGTGGACATCTAACGGCCACACTAACAATAACAATAACGTTTTACAACACGGACGAATAATCATATTCAGTGTTGGATTTGTCATTATGGATTTGTTTCAAAAAGACGTTGTTGATCTGAGAGGGTTTAAGGGCCAACACATTCTGAGAATGGATTGTCTTGATTAAACAGAGAATGGATTGCCTTGATTAAATTGCATTATTGTGCAATGCAGAGAGAGGGAGCTGGAGGCAGCGACTTGACTTGAGATTTAAGACTCAGATAAAAACACAAAGATAACTGACTGAATCAGGACAGAATCCAATACAGTAAACAAATAAAGCTTTTTGTTTCCAACCTCATGTGTGTGTGTTTGTGTTTAGCTTTACAACTGTCATGTACAGAGTTGGTGCTGGAGAGCACAGCATTATGGGCTTATGGTGAATTTGCATTATTGGCCAAGTACTCCACTGACATTCCAGTCTATCTCATCTGTCAAAGCATGAGTATTTAATCCAGAGTGGCAGGAAAGTTATACTCGCTCTGGCTCTGGGGCTAGTCATGGGAAAATCTCCCCTGAGTCATCGTGACCACAGCCTGGCGTCAGCTGTAGTTGAAGTGACTACAGACTAACTGACCATTTCTAGTTTCTAAGCCACTTTAAGTTCTGTATTTATTACATGTAGCACTTCAGTTTAGTTGACGATGCTTCTATCATTAATGTGAGCCACGTTGAACCAGTCTCTTTTTACTCATACATGCACCACAAAGACTCAAGACTGGACTTGGACCCCAAGGAGGTGACCTGTGATCTCGATCGACTCGGATTTCTGATCATGCAGTACACATGCAGGAAGCAGCTACACTTGCTATGCCTCGCCACTCAGATTTCAATCTGTAGCCCGTGGTTTGTTTTTGCAGTCTATAATTCCTTTGCACATTAGAGAGCTGTTCCTTTTCTTCTTCTTGTGTTTTCCTCAATTACGGGTTATTCCTGTGCTTACCTGCCTGCTGGTGTATTGACCCCTGCTTGTTATAATGAGTACAAGAGAGTTTGGAAGCCCCCCAGATAAAGCTACTCAGCTGCCGCCTCCTCATAGTGACATCCTGACTGATTCCGATTGTGCACCCCTAGTCAAATCCGTTAAGGATTACCCTCACTAAGACATGCATCTCCATCAGTGCTGTTAATGCGTTACCATTACAGCACCTGGCCTGCTACATAAAAAGCTTCAAACTCCCTTTTCAGACACAGCGCGTCCAACATGACCCATTAAACCTCTCCTAAAAAAAGACAGGAAGCGAAAGAGCAGCAGCTGACTGGGATGAGACTCACTGCTTTATGCCTCTACACATACCCGGACAGAGATACACACATGGATATGCGCGCTGCTTTATTCATACGCTTCCTGCACACACAAAGCCTATGTGACAGCAGCGAGTACTCCACCTGAGTGGATGCATCACTTCCCCACCTCTCCACTCTCGGCCTGTCATCCGCGCTTTGATGCCGCGCTTTCACACGCGTGTGCTCCTGTACCGGGGCCTTTTGTGCCGGGCCCTCTCCTGCTGCGCACTGCACACACTCACCATTTCTACTGCTGCTGGTGTTGATGAATGGCTGTCTGTGTATATATGTGTGTGTGTGTGTGTGTGTGTGTGTGGGTGTGGGTGTATACATTTGTGACAGGTGTGTGTGCGTGTAAAGTCTGAGTATGCATGTGTGATGGGCGCGAAGGGGCTGCAAGTGAATGCGTGTTTTTGAAAGGAGAAGGGAAGGAAAAGGCTGAATTAAATTTTCATCATCCCCCCTTCAGGTGCTGCCAGGGCGACTGAGGGTGAAGCTCAGGAATGGGTTTGTGATATTTTACCGCAGTGCAAGTGGCACCTCCTGCTAAGCCTCCACAATTCTGCACATGTTATACTCTGACAAACAGGGTTTCTGGAGCAATGTCATTTGGTTTACAGAGGTTCTTTAGGGAGACAATGGCACATACAGTTTGAACACAAATGGTTGAAAAACCCCAAACTAGGTTCTTGTAGTTCTCTATGTGAAAGTGAGTACACATGCACTACTAGGTACATGGGAATTTGTTTTATGTTGTGGTGCTATAAATTTAAGCAGACTTTATACGACATGGCTGATGACGTCATGCAGATTGATTTGCCTTTTTTAATTAATTTAATGAATTAATTAATTTTTAATGTGCCATCTCTGTGCTATAATGAGGCGAGAGACAACACTGTGTACTCCATTTTCATCGTTTTTGAGGTAATCTGAAACTGCCAGCTTCCCTTCAGATTGTGCCACAATTTCATGCTGTATGGACCAACATAAGTGGTCCGACATTACTTGGAATAAATCATTTCTTCGCTGACTTCCATAAGTGAAAAAGGCTTTTCCTTCTCCTGTACAGTTATCTTATTGGAGATACAAGGTTTTGCTCCGACCTCAATGATATACACAGACCTGACGCATCAAACTGCTGATGATCATCATCTCTCTGCTTTCTCATTCTAGAGGAGCTTAACACAAATGAACTGAGCGGCAACCAATCAGATCGTAGACATGTGGCGCAGTTACTGTTTGTCGCCCACAGTCACGTGGTGAGATTCAACACTGAAACGCACAATGCCGACTGCAGGCCACAAGTAACTTGTATTGGAAATAAGGCATTCACTTAAACAGCGCACAACTACTGCAGACTTTAACAACAGAAATTCCCCAAACATCACTCTAAAACAAGCACTCATGGGTCTTTACGAGGGATATCCGATATCGAGTCTTGATCCGATATTTGTGTTTTCCTAGATAACAGTGTTAAAATCAATTTAATGTGTATGCTCGACAACTGAATAGCTCTGCAGCAACAAGTTACTTACACCTGTGATGTTATACGGCCTTGTTTCTAAAAGAAAACTGTGCTTAAAGACCTCGTAAGTGGTTGCAAACTTTGCTGCAAAGCTCAACCGCTGTTGACTGCTGATGTAAATCAAAGGATGGGGCTTAGGTTCATGCTCAATAAAGCCCATACCGATCAGCGAAAAAGCGGTTGGACCTGCCCCGATACTCACATTATCAGAAGCTTCAGAACGTTTTATCTGTGATCATTTTAACAGTTACAGTCCTGAAATCAGGAGTGCTATCAGGAGTGCACTCTCACATCCCTGTCCTCTATAGAGAACAATCTTAAATAGAACTCGGAAATGGCTGGGCTCATGTTAATCTCGCTTCCAAGAAAGTGAGCAACAAGCTGGCCAGCTAACGTTAGCGATACATAACATTCATGATGTATTTACTAAGAGCGTTTTTAATGCCAAACTGGCTGCTGACCGGCTGTTCTACTAGCTTATTTTAAACCTAAAGCTCAAATAGTGTGGGCTAAATGAACATGCGAAACGCACTGGCCCCTTTCCAGCCCTTCCTATTAGCCATGTTGGAATATTAATGATTATATTATTTACTCTTCAGTGAGCCAAATGACCATTTGAAAGTTAGTTGTCTATTTAAATAACATGAATCAAGTGCTAAAATCAGCATTAAGCACAATTAGTCATGGGTAGTTATGCTATGACACTTTGGTTTATATGTAGCAGCAGCACTCAAATATAGCATATAGCGTTATTAACGTCACGGAACTGCAACACAGCTCGGCCAGAATAAAAATAATAACCTGCCCGTCTGCTGAGCGCCTGTTTGGAGGAAATACATTGGCTGATTCTAACTATGTGCCCCTTCTCACCAACTCCTTTGTCTGGATGTTGACTGATGTACAGCAAATGCTACTAAAGTCTTGTTTAAAACTAGAGCAATGGTACTTGTGGTACTGTGGACGGTGTAAGCAGCCATGCTGATACAACACCTATGGGGGAAACTGCTGAAAACTCGAGTAGGAATTCCCAGTCATGGGCATTTTTTTCTTTGGAACTTCCGAGTGCAACATTGTGTTTAGAGCAAACAGTTTTTCTGTTCTTTTAAAAAAAAAGGGTTTGGGGGAAGCGTCTATATTGACGCGGTCCACTACTGGCTGGTTCAGCTGTGGAAGATGGGAGGCTGACCATGCATGGAGGCCCCTAGGAGAAGGCCGGACACGCAGTAAGAGAGGCTTTAAATCACGTAAATAGTGGAGTCTGTTAGCTTAATGATGTGTGACGGTGTTGCATGGGCTATTCTGTACTCGCCCATAGGGCTGGTTAGTGGGGTAGTGGTGCAGTGTTAGTGTCTACTGTTGGCTAGAGTTGTATGACTGTTGATGACCTGCCTGCTCATTAGGTCAGCAGTGCTAAGCTCCTCTGTTTTGACGTTGATGGTGTAACCTTTGACATTCCTTGGTTCCAAAGCTGGTGCTAATGCAGACTGGTTCCATGGTTCCACCAGGGTTGCTTTGGTCATTAAGAGCTTTGGGTGTCGCCACTGTTGCCTTCTTTATCCTCAACATCTGACGCGCCCATGGATGTCGTCCTGGCTCATACTTTTGTTTGGCTCCAGCTGGGAATGAACTTTTTGGGTTCTTAGCCTATTTATTTTTGGGGGCAAATGCGCAAAACAATTCAAAATTT
Organism: Semaprochilodus insignis; assembly: GCA_034552555.1. Taxonomy (NCBI): domain Eukaryota; kingdom Metazoa; phylum Chordata; class Actinopteri; order Characiformes; family Prochilodontidae; genus Semaprochilodus; species Semaprochilodus insignis. The sequence continues at coordinate 4,408,808 of CM067478.1, forward strand.
GGTGCACGTATTAGAACAGAACCTGTTCCACCCTGGTGGAAAAGGCCCTAAAGGTTCTTTACGGAACCAAAGGCAACTTTTTTACAGCATTACACCAAAGTTTTTTTTTTTTTTTATTAGCGTAGTTTTGCTGCTAGCATTACTTTGCTTGTTTTGTTCCTCAGACTACGTGAGAACATCTGAGAGGAAAAAAGGTTAGAAGGCTGCATCTGGAGCTGCGCCGCTCCCGGACTTCATTCAATTAAAGCTTCCTTTAACGAGTGGAAGCATGTATCTGATCTGTGGAACAGTTTGTTAGCATGGCACATTTGATTGGGTGTGTTTACCTGTATAACTACTGGCCACTGGATGGGTGAGTGAGGGAATGTGTTTGTGTCCCTGTCTCACCTTTACTGTCACAGCACTGCATGATCTATATGACAGCTGCATTCACCATTGGGTCACAACGTTCTCTTCCTTTTACAGCCTGTGTCTTCATGTACAGCAGTTACCAGGTTTCAGAGCTCTGTGTGCCCATTTGTTGTGCAGGTGATGATGTGCAGCTATGTCCAAGCCAACGTGCCACCATTACTCTGCATATTTTCCTGAAGAGCGACCTATTCATCATACTGCCATTGTAGCTCAACAGCAACAGAGCCAGTAACCCAGACTTATTAACCTCAGCCAAGTCTACACAAGGCCTGATCATACTGCTGTCCACTGCACGCTAACCCAAACTGAAATCCCCAAATAAGCAGTACTGAAAAGCCAAAAGAACAACTTCAGCTGGCCATATTTTTAAGCTCTGATTTCACTCTTCCGACAGGCTTTCACGATTGAAGTGAAAATCGTTTCTTGGAGGCTCGGCTTGGGCTGACAGTGCTGGAAGTTTGAGACCTTTCCCGAGTCAATTTTTAAAGCTCGCTATTGACTCAGACAGGTTGGAGGCGATCCGACATTAGTGTTTTTGAAGTTAAAGTCAGCTTCGGGTGCTGCAGAGGGTCAGCGGCGTGTTCTTTGATCAGCTCCGGCATTGTTTTTTCAAGTCGTTAACGATTAAAAAAGTCCTGCGGCGCGCGCCTGCCCTGTTTACTGTTTCCAGCGCCGCTCGGAAAAGCAACGCGAGAAAAATCATTAGACTGTAATGGAATCTCTAATATCTGCTGTTCAAGGCCCAGACCTATTTACAGGATCTGCACAGTGGAGATTAAGCGTGTTTTCCATCAACTACAATAAAACAGGCAGCGGGGACGTAATTAGGGCCGTTTAAGACAGCGCCCGCGCGAGGCTGCCAGAGACTGGGAGTGATGGCATTATCTTATGAAGATAAACGAGCTGGCGCTGGTAATAGGCAAATTAATTATTGCATGGCTTCTAATAGCACTGCGCTCTGATTCCCTGCTGCAGGATGTCTTTTGTTTTCATTATTGTGCGGGACAAGGGGAGGAGAGCGGGGAGGAGAGGCCGTGCTGCTCCTTTAAGAGACGGGTGGCGAAATGCTGAGCGTACGCTTTAAGATCTGAAACGCTCCCCTTTCTAAGACTTGCTTTAGAAACTGGCGGGTCACATGGCATCGTTCTACATTTACAAAGGCAGCTTTTCATGCCGTTTAGTGGTCAATTACGACAAGATTCACCAATTAGCAAGCAAGCTGGAATATCTGTTACTGTTACAAGATGGGCTGTATGTAAGAGCATGGAGAGAGTAGCAAAAGACTCTGTAGACGCACTGCTTTAGGACTTATGTACGTACATGACTTCGGCTCTGATCGGCTGTCCTTCCTCATGCGGCACCTAAAACACGCCTCATAACAGGAGGGGGCCCAGTCCTGGTCATGGAGATCTAACACCCTAGAGACTCCAGATCCACACCCGGCTATGAAATTCAGATGTCCCTGAGAGTCTTCGTTTCCTGAATCAGGTGTCAGGGCTGGAGCTCCAGGGCCGCAATTTGGCTTGCCCGCCTTATAACGTCACCATGAATGGGTGGGGTTAAACTGCTGTAGGCTGATTAGGCATATTTATATATATATATATATATATGTATAAACGTATTGGGTTTTGTGACATCACAAAAACAGTTCATTTAAAACAGGATTAGTTTTGTGTACTGTATGGGCTGGTGAGTGTTCAGTACATTTTGAAACTCCAACAATGTTTATGTACTACACCAAATAGTTCAATTTCCAAGAAGTGAGAAAAATTCAGGACCCTTTAAGTAACCTCAGATAGAGTTGCTTGTATAGCTTCTGACGCTGTATCATAGCTAAAACAGTATTAGTAGCTTGAATGTACAACACTAGACATTTTGCTGATTTTAAAGTTGCAGTAAATGTAATCTGGTTGGAAATCATACCATATTTTCCAGGATCAGAGAGAGTCTCTGAGCTAGCTGATCACTTTCTCTTTATGATAGGTGGGAATGGTGGGAGAGCAGTTAAACAGTTAAACATGACTTTATTGGTTAATATTACTTTCCCCCGCCTACTGACAATCACAGAAAAAGAATCATTTTAAGTGATATGGTGAATCATAATATGTCCAGGGACATCAAGATAACCAGATAACAAAGGCTCATTTTAATAACAGGTTTATAGGAACAGTAACCAACCCAGCCTGTTCACCACCTGACCGTCACTTGAAAGTAACGGTGTGTAATAATGAACTTACAATAATGCCATTTACATTTGCAAATGAAATAAAGAAGCTGCTGTCATTCTCAGAACAATGGACTGACCACCCCAGAGCCCAGATCTCAACATCACTTAATATGTTTGGGATTATTTGGTTGCTGGGAACCAGAAAATGCTAAACCAACTACTAAGCCTGGAATTTGGAGGTACGAAAAAACAAATCTCTGAAAAACTGAAAGTGAGTCTACTGAAAAGCGAGGAAGCTGTAATAAAAGCAAAGAGTGGACTCACTAAATACTGAATATATGACTTTATATTTCATTATATTCAGTTTTTTTTGTGACTTCAGAAAATGTTTTTAAATAAATGAACGAAATAAAAAATGGCCTCTAAGTTAGTACAATACTGTATATTGATAACCTACAGCAGTAACTGAGTTCCAACTGTGCTTTTGTCAACCTCTTTGCTGAAGTACCTGAATAGCAAGCTTTGTTTTCCAGCAAACAAGTCAAATCAACTTATACTCACTCACTGCTACTCTGACAGAAAAACGTGACCTCTTGGAAAACGGTGCCCGGCCTACAGCTGCACTGAGTGGAGTTTGACACCGGCCAGTGATTGCTCCAGATTGATCAGTGTACATGCGTCCAGCACGGCTCAGCGGCCGTCAGCGCTGCCATTACAGGAGTGTGAGCAGGAGGAGGCCGAGCTGAAGGGCCGTCTGGCTGCCGAGCGCGGGGCTGAGGTGTTGTTGTGAGCAGCCATCATGTCCTAATGAACCCTAATTAACCTTCATTAGCCATGCAGTGATCCAGAACGCAGCCGCTCCTGCCGCAGCCCAATCCCCTGCGTGTGTGTTACTGTTTATTATCATCAGAAATAATGAGAGGACTCGTCCACAGACCGGCGGTCCGCACCTAATCACAGCCAGGGCCGAGCGAGGATGGAAACGGGAAGGTGACGTAAGGAAGGGGCTTACAACATAAAAGGCTGTGTAGGCGTTCCAGTGTATGACCTTCTCCGTGTATAGGCTGCGGCCTTATTGAACGCGTTCACTCGTGTCGAGACTGCCATGGCCACAAGCGCGGCGGGCCCCGTAGCTGCACTGGAAACGAGACTTGTGACCACACACAACTCTCTAAACGCACTTCTATTAACATGCACACACCCGCACAACATTAAGCCATATTAATCAAGACCAGCTGCTCCAGCTACTGCAGCCAATCCCCAAGTTAATGTCCAGTAGTTTGGCTTTCATTAGACCCTCATTCGGAGGTGAGTTATGGGGCCATCCTCTTCAGCCCCATTCAATTAAAACAACGACACCTGGAGTGGCAGGGCAGGGAGCCAACTCCCCTCAAACCCCCTGACCGCCCCGAACGTTTCACATCACAGCGTGCTGGCCTTTACAATGAGCACACATGGCCTCAAACAGAAAAACATCTCACTCACGAAAATAACAAGTGCTTTACCTGTAAGGGTGAAGACACCTCGCTGACACCTTGCTACCCTTTATAGCACCAGACTGTAATGTTGCTACATATAATTGTTAATTCTTAAAGTTAACATTGTGAAAGTGCCAGAAAGCAAAGCCCCCTCAGCTCTGCATTCTTATTCCCTTCTGCAGGGTAGTTGTTACACTTCTAACTGCACTCTGGGGGAATTTGTGGATTTCCTAGCTGAGCAAGCCGTTTGGACCCTTAGTCGATATTGCCTTATATGTGTCTATCAGATACAGCTGCACACACTGCACACCACCATTCCCAATTAGTTTCCCTTTCTGTTAATGACGTATCAGAGGCTTTTTCAACAAGAATTACAGAGAACTGTGCAAATCTCAGAGAAATGTATTTCATGCCCAGTGAAATCAGTCATTAAGTGACAGTCATGAGCAAAACACACAAGCTCCCCTGACAAAAAATGAGTCTCCTGTGACTGTAAACCTCCACGAGCACAAATAACAGCTGGGGTTGGATTTGGCATGGACTGGACAAGTTTCTAGATGTAGGCCACATCAATGTTCAGACACTCTTGCATCAAAGAATTGTGCAGTTGGGCCAGATTTGGTGAATGCCTTCCCTGGCACAATTCCAAGGAGAATTCCCTGTAGACTGGGATTTTAGCCACTGCTGGTAGACCTGTATGAATGTATGCTTCCATACACCTGCAGATTCAGCTACTTCCTTCACACTATAGTCTTTGGCACGCCCAAATGCAGTCACTCCTTTTAGCTAATCATTAACATCTGCTTTGGAGCCATTTTCCACACATGGAACGAGACATTCACTGCACCGTACCACCTCTTCTCAATCTATGAATCCCGTCACTCACACCCCGCAGGTATTTATAGCCCCATCATCCTCATGCAGCGCCATCTGCAGGAGCCTGAAGTCTCTACCACGTCTGGTGAGCTGATATTGAACACCACATTACACAGAAGCCTATCAAACATTCTTTTCAGGAGACCCGCCTTCAGTTTCTTAAAGGCATATTTTCTCAATTTCAGTCTCGAAGTTGGTTGCATTTTCTGCTTCCCACAATTCCACTTTTTTTCCTTTTTCTCAGTGAGGAGCTTCTTGAACAGCTGCCATAGCGTTGAGGTGTCTTCTCACAGTGGAAGGATGGACAGAAACACCTGTGGATGTACTCAGATCTGAAGCAAGAGTGGAGCTTGAGTTTCTCCTCTCCGTCAAAGATGCACGCTGTCAGTGGTGTTTAACTGCTGGAGACAGTTTTCGTGGTCTACCAGGTCTTACTGGCCTTTCCTCTGTATCTCTCATTCTTAGCCATTTGAGATGCATATGAGAAAGAAACATGCAATGAAGCAAAGGTGAGTTTGGGTTGTTCCTTGTGTGATTGTTAGTGTCTCTTTGAGGGGGAGCAAAATTGACTCTGACACCTTTTGTTGGAAGAGCACGGCTGTAACTTATAGATTAAAGGATTGGAAGAATGGTGGACGTGTGTTATTTAAGCTGCCTGTCAGTTGTGTTCTACACACTAATACTGCATAGTATATGCTGTGTACTAATCTCAATAGTACGAGTTTGGAAAGATAGTACACAAATTAGCTTACTACATTGTTACTTACGAACAGGGAGTGATGAAGCTGAAGTCATACCAGGCTGGACTCCGAAGGTGGAGCTTGTTTCCCCATTATTTACTAGAATACATTTATTTTTACAGGCTGTTGTGACAGATTTAGATTGAACTCCACCATTGAACACACCATTTCCTGTCCTGGCACCACTGGAGTCACCATCGCATCACATCATCTACCATATCTTCTAAATTTTCCAGACATGAGAAGCTCGCTTCCTGTTGCATTGTGGGGAAATAGTGTCCATTATTAACGTACTCAGAAATCGACTGGTTCTGAGTGTACATTGTGGATTTTTGATTATACTCAACTCTGACATTTATAACTATACTACATACTACATACCACACAAAAACTAGTTAGTATTAGATTGCGTGCGCCATTGGGACACACCCTAGGTGTTGAAGGCCTTCTGACAATGAAAGACTGAACAGATTATATGCTTGATGGTTGTTTTGTTTGGAAATGATATAACAATAAGGTGGTCTCTGACTGGGCACTGTAATCCAGCCCCCCACCCCCATCCTAGCAATGGTAAAAAAGTCTGGAGTGAAGTGAGAAAGCAAGTAAAATGCACATGAGAAGTGTGAAACCCAGCTTAACGTAGGACCATCAGTCCCTGCCTGTAATACACCTGTCTGTTCAAAAACCCTCGCAACACAGCGTCCTACAGTGACACAAGCACGCACGCGCTCGCTCGCACACGCTCCCCTGCACGCACCCCCTCTCGCGTCCTGTCTTTCTGAGCTTGTTGAACGATGACCAAGGCCAAAGAGAGGACTGAGGCAGAATCAATCCTGCCGCGCATGCTTATAATGATTAATAATCAGTGATAGCTGCTCATCTCCGCCGCCGACGAGCGTGACCCAGAAAAGGACACTGAGGGAGGAATGATAGATGACAGCATTCTCTGGTTCACCCGTTCCCCTCTCGCTCTCTCTCCCGCTGTCTCCAAACTCACTTTGCACCACATTGACTACAATTAAAAGCTCTGTTTCTACTCAGACCCTGAGAGGAGTTATTTATAGAGCTTTATTTCCCTCTACAGCACAACAGCCTCCTCTCTAACATTATCACACATACACCAGTGATGAGCATTCCAGCCCATGCCCACTCCTGTAGTCTGTCTGTTTCTCTGTGTACTTTGTTACCTTGTTCATTAATAGTCAGGACCCCCACAGGACCACCACAGAGCAGGTATTAGTTGGGTGGGGGGTCATTCTCAGCACTGCAGTGACGCTGATGTGGTCGGGGTGTGTTAGTGCGTGCTGTAACAGTATGAGTGATACCTTGCTGGTCCACCTACAGCACAACAGCCTACTGTCTAATCATCACACATACACCAGTGATGGGCATTCCGACTCGGTGAATCTGCTGGGTTCACCAATAAGAGTCATCTCTTTTAGCTCCCAACTTTGCGATATGATTGAGCATTTAAACCCTTGGTCCACTAATAGTTTACAGAAATATATAAATGATGAAACTAGGACGGCGCCATTCTTGCTAGACTTACCTTGAAACCATTATGCTACACTGAGCAGGTCAGACATTGACAAGTAGTCTCACTGGATGCTATCAGTCCAAGGAACAAAGTCGTACTGGACATGATTGACAGTCTACTGAGCGAGATGATATTACAATTAGGTGGTACTGGGTGGGATGGTAACTAGAAAAAATGTACTTCCTGCAGAAACTACAGCCACAGCGCATAGCTCAAGCTTACTAAGGAGTTGCTAGGTGGTGGCTACAGTATCCTAGACAGTTGCCATAGTATAAAAGGTTGTTGCAGGTACAACCTACAAGACTAAAAGGATGATGCTAATGGACTTCTATCTTCATAACATAAGCTGGGTGCACATACTTTTGCACCCCATTCCTTCCATGAACCCCAACATGTCCAAACGAAAGAAGCACAAAGCGAGACCACCAATCAGGGTACAGTGGTCACTTATTTTTGACCTGCTTGTTTTGACCTGTTGAAATGAGCTTGATGTTCTCCTTCAGTGTTCTGTGCTTATGATCATTTGAATAGACATCAGTGTCAGACTAATTAATGACCTTCTATTAAAGACTGGTGGACTGAGAGACACTAGAGTCTCTTCACCTACACTGAGCTGATTAAGAGTCTTGTTCTAGAAATGATAATAGGACATTAGAGCCATAATAAATCATGCTACTGTTACTCTCCATACTTTTACATTTTCTACAAGTACATTTGAAGGTAAATACTTTAGTAGTTTAGTCAAGTGGAAGTCTAAATGGAGGAACTTCTACTTTTACTGGAGGAATATTTTACCCTGGGTATCTGTACTTTAACTCAACTACACGGTCTGTGTACTTCTCCCACCATTGATCACAGGGTGGTTCGAAATGATAATGGTGTCAAATTTCTGTGCCATGTCTATCAAGTGCATTACAATCATTAATATGAAGCACCCTCAAATCGCTTCACAGATGTTGTTGACTTCCACTGTAGATCCAAATGGCTGTATTGTGCCATATTGGGCCGTATTATTCATGACATTGTGTCAATGTAGCAGCTACACACACCACAAGTGGTTCACTATATACACTGTATACTGGTACTGTGTGCCAGCACAACAGACCACCACCATGTCAGTGCCAGTGCAGTGCTGAGAATGATCCACCACCCACATAATACCTGCTCTGTGGTGGTCCTGTGGGGGTCCTGACCATTGAAGAACAGGGTAGTAAAGTATACAGAGAAACAGATGGACTACAGTCTGGAACTGTAGAACTACAAAGTACTCCTATATGGTAATATGGTAGGTAGGGCTGATAAAATGAACACTGCTGAGTGTAGATACAAGGAGGCATTTTTAATATTCTGATATGACTCTGAATATATATATATATATATATATATATATATATATAGAGAGAGAGAGAGAGAGAGAGAGAGAGAGCTCTGGAAATAAATAAGAGACCACTTCTTAACCTACAGAAAGACTGGCGAGCGGTGGCTGGGGTGAAATGCACAGTGAACATGGTTCAAAAAACAGGCTTCTGGAGGGTCATTAGTGATTTTCTAAATAAACAGATCTAAAATACAATATTTGATCTGGAATTTGGGAGACGTGTTTCCAGTAGAGTATAGAATAAAACAGAACTGCTCATTTTGGTCAAACACAAACCCAGAAACTGTACAACTAGAGAAACTGATCATTTTGAGCTGTATATGACTCTTCAGTGTTAGTAACGTTCACAAACAACATAATAAAACACACAATAACAAACATTCCTATGCGCACACACACCCACACACAAACACAAAGCAGTAAGTGTAGATATGAGCACTGAAATGAATGCTAACAATTACAGGGAGCAGTGATGTTCTTCCGGCTCTGTTGTCTTTCTCACTCTAATAACATTGTTCACCAAATTGGAACGGGGTGTGTGCTGCCAAGAGAGCAGCGCCACTGCACGAGTCTGAAGGAGCAAATTAATTTCCGTGCCGCTGCATGCCTGTCTCGGAGACGAGTGTGTGAGGCGCCAGGGTGTGTATGAGTTTGTTCTCTCTCTTTTATCAGGCGGACCAGGCCACTGTTCTTCTGCCCTGATTCCCTGACCTCATCATACCCTCACATTCATCACTACTTCGCATCCACAGCTGGTTATCATCCCCTCCCCTGTCTCCGTCTCTCTCCTCAGCATCCTCTCTTTAATGTGTTTTTTCTCCTTTAAAGCCACCCCCCCATCCCCCCCCTCCTATCCCCCACTTAGAAATACCACTGACCACCTACAAAGAGATAATTGGAGATTTTGAACCCCCACGTACGCAAAGAGACACGCAGAGGCTACACGTGGGGGTGCCCGGGTGCGCGTGCACAAGCCTTTCATGCACCATTATGGAGCGATAATTAGAGGGGCTTAGTCTGTTGAAGGGAATCTGTGATGGTTTTAGTGGCTAATAACTTGATGACGTTAATGAAGTTTCGTAGAAGGGAGTTTCCTGCTTTAATGCGTATTATACACGACCCTGGTGGGGGGTGGGAGCGCGGTACAAAGTAACATGTCTAAATGTAAATTCTTGAAATCACAGTCACAGTCGATACAGTCACTTCCTTAAAATGGTGTTACTTGTGTTACCTGTACGTTTCAACTCTGCACTATTAATTACATACAATACATTTACAACATACTTTTCTGGCTGATTACCTATGGAGAGAATCTACGGAGAGGATTTTTTTTGCCCTACTGAAAATATGGCTTAATGATTAGGAGACAATATTTAATTGTGATTTGTCTATCTAATATTGCGACTGTAATTTAAAGGGTGATTATTTTCTAGGAATTCAGAATATTTGATCTGAATATTCACTTTTTTGGCTTGAGGTTCAGTGTAGTTTGCTTGACTGTGGTTGCAATGTCACAACACGTGGAGGTTTTGTTGCTTCTGATTGGTCTAGCTTATATACAGGCAGCCCCCAAGCTCTGTGTTATTTCCCCTCTTGAAACTTAAGACAATAGTTTTGATAAATGCAACTACTGTGGTTTGAAAACTGCACTCTCCTAAACTATGACTTTGACAATAAACATGATGCCTCTCTCTCTCTCTCTCTCTCTCTCTCTCTCTCTCACACCTTCTAAAGCATAAACTTTACGCTTTAGGGTCGTGTGGGGGTGCTTGAGCCTATTCCAACATTCATTGGGCAGAAGGCAGGAAACACCCTGGATAGGCTGCCAATCCATCAGAGGCCAGACACCCAGACATATACACTCACTTACACCTAGGGGGACAGTTTAGTAGCTCCAATCCACCTCACTGCATGTCTTTGGACTCTGGGAGGAAACCCACACAGACACGGACAGAACATGCAAACTCCACACAGAAAGGACCCTGGACACCTCAGCCGGGAATCGAGCCCAGGCCCTTCTTGCTGTGAGGCAGCATTGCTACCCACTGCACCACTGGGCCACCCCCACACTGAATCCTTCAGCCCTAATTAAAAACTAGAAATCATTACAGTGGAGCCATGAAATGCAAAGCACACATAACAATACTTTTCCATAGTGACATGCAGAATATGCGCCATGAAGGAAAAACAAGACCTCTACTGGACTGTTTTCACTTTGCTCGACCCCTTTACTGCAAAACAATATGTGAGATATGTGACTGAATGTTGAATTAATGCCTGAACTGAATAAACTGCAGCTTGAAATGCAATGACTTCATGTTAAATCAAGGTAAATCAAGGACCTTTTACTTTTTATTTTGGCACATTTACTCACAGCAGTGTTTAATCTCATATTTGCACATCATTTCACTTTTTTGTTTTGCATTTAAATGAGGCGAATACATTTAAAGGAGTGAAAAGAAGTCAAGTGATGCAAAAACACTGTAGCACAGGTTTCTGCTATCCACTTATTTCGCAGGTCATCTAACGGAATGTAAAGTCATGTGTATTGAATTTCACTGTTTTCACCGTATCAATGAAGTACAGTACAGCGGAAAGCACAACAGTCAGCCATCATTACACTTCATTTCATTCTGTTCTGACACAAATTCAGCATTTCATTTTTTGCATGCGTTTCTTCTGTACTTCTTTTCAATATAGAGGTGAAGCAAATGCGATAGAGGTTTGTTATTTCTATTCTGGTGCATATTCAGCATGTCACTACGGAGCAATAAGGTCATGTCTGCCCTGCATTTCTCCAGGGCAGTGACTGATTTCCAATTTGGCACAAATTCCTCTCTATAGGTTACAGCAGAGACAGACAGTATAAATTAATCAACCATTCAGTTTCATGCTTAAAGATTTCAGCCGTTTCCGGCTATGAGACGAGTCTTTCTTAATGAGTTTTACTCTAATTGGATATATGATCTCTGTCCAAAGAAAAACAAGTACCTCCAAAAGGGCAAGTTTACAGGAGAGGGCGAAAACCTGATCTAATTGTAATGTAAGGCAATGGAACCAGAACCAAGCAGTTTCTGTTGGTCCATTCATCATGAAATTTCCTTTACTGAGTATAAACAGCAGCTGATGTGGTCAAATGATGCATAAAAGTAAAAATCAACAAAAATATACTGTAGATACATGTTTTTTGGACAGCGATGATATATCCTCTAGATAAATCACTGAAACTGACTGTTGGGTTTTGTTGTGTACAGTTGGTTGAGTTACTACTCCAACACTGCACATTAAAAAGTCAATGAGAAGAGAAAATACACACCAACAATTCAACAGTACAGTTCGTGTTTCAACAGTACAGTACAATGTGGTGAGTGAGCTCGTATTAGGAAGGAAGTTAATTCTATCACAACTCTGTGACTACCTTTCACAATGTCTTTATTTGAGTGCTTTATCAAGGACACAATGTTATAGACGTGACTGAGAAGGCCGAGAGCGTGCTGGTGGCTCTAGCATGACTGCGACAGGTGTCAGCTTTGTCCACAAAGAAATATGTTTGTCTGACAGATTAACAAGGTTGCCACATCGTGCTCCAAAGAGAAAAGGCTTGTCTGATTGTTCAGGTCTGTTCGTCCTCATGCTCCTACACTTATTGTGCGGAGTCAACCATGTGCCCTAAAGATGTAGGCCTACAGCCCAATGTTAATGTGGGCTGGGTCTCATTTCATTTTATACATAGTGCTACTTCCTACTTTCTACAGTGACCGGGCATAGCTCTTGAAGGCAGTCACGTTTTCGTGGCATTCTCCAGGCCCACTCATCCATGTGGAAGGCACTTTCGACTGATTCGGGATTGTCTTCCCTGAGGTTGATGGGATCATCCAGCAAGACAGTGCGACGTCACACAGTTAGAAATCTCAGACATTGGTTGACTTGAATGAATGACTTCCAAGCACTACCCTGTCCACCTAATTCCCCAGACTTGAACCCAACTGAGCATCTGTGGGATCGCCTCGATCATCGTGTTCCCTCTATGGATACCTCCTCTATGCACCCTCCAGCAACTGTGGGATGCACTGCAGTCAGCATGGCTCCAGAGACCTGTGACAACCTACCAGGACCTTATTGAGTCACTCCCAGCCTGTGTGGCTGCTGCGGTTACTCTGGATATTAGCTGGCGGTCATAATAAGTGACTCGACTGTTTATGTTTTTGTTTCTGCAGTTGAATGAATTATACGTTCATTGAGCAGAGTCAGAATGTACATCTCTGTTCAAAAATGCATATTTGAGCTGATCGCATCTGTGAATTCGTTCGCTGGGTTGAGGCAAAGCAAGAACATGTCTCGGGTTATAGGCACTACACATTTAAAACCAACAGTAAATAGTGTTGATATATTTGGGTTTGTGTCATTATTTGAGAGCCACTATGAAGCAAGACAGCTAATCAGACATTTAAGGGTTGGACTTTAACAGATGCATACAGACAGACTGTTATATGCCAGCTAAAATCTAATAACTGTGACAGGCTTATTATTTTGAAAATTATATTATAGATACACACTGTATTTGTATTTAAGCACACACCTTTAAATCAAAATGCCCTTATGATTAGGAAACAGCCATATTCATATAGGGTATATAGCGTACAAGGCCGCGTCCACAATGCCATTAGGTCCTTCAGAATACACAAAAGCAAAAGGCCAGTCTGACATACACTGTCCTGTCTAATGGCAAATACATAAAGTAATGACTAAGGCATGTTTAACGGAGGTTAGAAATGTGTGTCCACACACACACACACACACCTCTTAGACCTCCTGGGACTCTATTCTCGGCTGGGGGTTATTTGAGGCCTATCATTTCATCTCTCATTCCTCCTAATGAACCCAAGCTCACTAATAATGATCCTGGGTGTCCTTCAGAGCAGCAAGGACAGCCAGAACCTTTACACACGCGCACGCACACACACACCCAGTGGCCTTTTGCACAGCCAGAAAACTCTCACAGCACTCAAGAGAACAAGTGTGGCTCCACTAAATGTGAACTTTTTGCAATTCGCTGAAGAACGGAGAAGATGGATGGTGTAACACAAAGGGCAAAAAGCCTGGCAGGATTTCAATTAACATACTTTATATCCACTGTATCAGTTCACAAAATACTGGCTGGTGGTCCCGTCCATAGTGGCTTCTCTAACTCACCTAGTTCCACAAAGAAAATACATCCACCTTAAAAGCACATGGAAAGCCGGGGAACCGTTTTAACTCAGTGCAGTTTTATTGCTGTGGCTTTTCTGGTATATCTATCAGTGTTCACTACTACTGTACTGAACCTTACTTTCCTTCGATTAGTTTTTGCTGTCTTTGCTATTTTCATGTGCATAATATATTCACATTAAAATAATTAATAAATGAAATGCATTTCAGAGTTATAAAAATACCTGCTGGAAATTCAAAACAAGTATATGTCGTATAAGAAAGGATCCTGTAGTAAGAGTAGGGCTTTCAATATCGATCAATCATACTAGTAACATAGTGTAATTTCCCGATTAGTTTGAAGAAGGCTGAACAATAATAGCGCAGACATCGACTTTCAAATAGTCCAGAATAACCTCCTGGAAAAAGAGAAGCTTTTAGGATAGAAAGGACAGTGTGCATGTAAATGAGGCTCTGTTTCTTACTTTACAGGCCCAGTCACACTAGTCACACTACACCCAATTTCACCAGCACTATCAATGGAATGTGCCATGATGAATGAATTTGTGCCGCAGACTTTCACAGCAGATTTTTTTTAACCCAAATTCATTTTTTAACCCAATTTCAACCTAAATGAGCTCAAATTGAGTCCACAACCAACATCAACAACGCTTGAAGGGGTCGACCAAAAATACTGGAGTCAACGATTCTGATACCAAGTGAATTCCCAGAACTGCTTCCACACAATCATCTCAATTCCAAAAACCAAGACAAAGTAAAAAAACACCTAAAAAACAAATACAGTATTTTAATATTATACAATAAATACTATATTATACAATATTATCTTTGACCCTAGCAAAGAAATTTGGAGAGCTGAATTAGGCCAGATACTAAACAGTGTCTATTCTGCATGCTGAACTTCATACAATCATTACTGTTATGAATATAAACATTACTGTTCATGTGGTAACCAAACCGACTATCACAGGCAGGCTTACCTGTACCTGATTCTCCTTTATCAGCTATTCAGATGGGTATGTTTCAGGTGTTTCAACGCTGTTTATTGATTGTGAGCCATGTTTTTATTACAAGATCACATTTAACTTGCTTTCCGCATTGTAATGTCGTATATAGCTGGACTACTGATGCATGTGTTGTACTTTTCATCCAGACTGTCTAGACAGTGACAGCAGAGTATCCCTCGCTCCAGCAACTTGTGGACAATGGATGGAACTTGCATGGAATGCATGGAACTTTTGATTTCCAAATACCTGTAGTTGGGATCAACTCCTTTTCCCATGTACAGCTTCACTAAAGAGGACAGGAGGATACACTAACTGCAGCAGCACGAGCCTTCGGACGTTTCTTCCCCACTGGCTATACACATTAAAGAGAAGCTCAGCAGTCTGTTGAGAGACTCTATTATTATCTTTATTTTAGAGGTTTGGTGTTTGGTCTTTGTTTTAGATGAGGTGGTTCTGGTCCAGGTGGTATACGCTGCGCTACACCAGTAAGAGTCCTTGGGCAAGACTCCTAACACTACATTGGCCTACCTGCAACACAATTAACCTTGTAAGCCGCTCTGGAGAGGAACGTCATCTAAATGCCATAAATGTAAATGAGTTTGACAGCTTGTTAACTGCTAGCTTCTTGGCTATGTGCAGCTCCACACAAGTCACCGACCATGCCAGTTATCCATTGCTACAGGTCAGTATGCAGCACTATACTCACAAGTTCATAATTATTTGATTTATGTTTATTTTGTGTCCAAACTGTTAGCATTAACGTCTGGTCCAATCTCGGCCGCGGCCAGTTTGCAAGTAAATTGCTAACCGTTAACTGCCATTTCACTGAGAATGATTTAATCAATGAATTTTTACACTGATTAATCGATTAATCTAGTAATTGTTCCAGCCCTGCTCCGTCTGCTACGTCAGATGACTTGCCAAGTTACAGATTTCTCCAATCTCCTCCCCACCTCCTCGTGACAGGTATAGCCGAGATCCAGGAGTTCTATTTATTTCATTCTTACACAGGTCTAATATTCTGGGTGTTGCTGAGGCATAAAGTAGTCAGACAGATGAGCCTCAGAGCAGAGTGTGGCACGTTCTGGTCCCACTGCTTCCCCCTGTGGGGATATGGCCAAATAAAACCAGGAAAATTCAGCAAAACGGAGGGTCCTGATGCCGAACAGTGCTTGCGCCCCTGCTGAAGAGGCTCAATTAATGCTGCCCATGCAGGAATCAAGCAGGGACGGAACAAGTTAATTGGGATCAATCAGCTCGGAGCCGGGCGCGCTCCCCTGGGCCGCGAGGCTTAGCCGAGCCGCATCTGACAGCGATTGCTTAAAAGATTTGTTAACCACTGGGAAGCCGGTGACGCGGGTGAGTGCGCCTGACTCAACACAAACTGGAAGGCAGAGGCACAATTCAAAGTCACCCTTATTACTGAGGAACGCAGTCAGGGAGACGGATGCAGAGGATACGAGCCACCATTTCAGCCTGTAACAAGACTAAAATCTACTACAGCAAGGCCTCGCACAAATCTAAAACGATGTCATGCATGCAGCCCATTCTATGCTATGTTAATAGAATCTGCGGCCTTGTGAAGATAATCGTGCCTAAAATGAGACAGAAAGATTAAATCCTCCAGAGCGCTCGCTGTAAACAATCACAGAAGTAAATGGTTGAAAACCCAGACGGCTTAGGCTCGCAGTAAGTGTGCATGACAAACCATCTGTTTGGTCCATAGCAGATTAAATGGGCCCATAAAAAAGGAACCAAAACACGCTACGCAACCTCACTACTTAAGTTTCTCTTAATCAAATCAATAAATTGGACGTGAGCCCATGTCCTAATGCAGGGAAAACCAGATTATGTTGACTTGTATGCCTCTGTAATTAAATAAGGGCAATCCCGTATGCAGCTGCGCAGAGTTATTTACAATTCCATTTACTTATTTATGAAGATTTAGCAAAGAGCCTGCGCATGAATATTTATTTGGAAAGTAATCTTTTATTGACATCCAGGAGCACCCGGCTTTCATTGTGTGGTAGCGGCAACACAATTTTTGGCTCTCTGGCTTTGGTGTCTATTTTCTGCATACAGATTGAGCTCAAAAATAGCCAAACAGCGAAATGCAAATAGCGTACTTGAGCAAATTGGAATCTCCACTGATACTGTCACTAGAAGCACCGTATGTGGTAGGTCTGCTCCATAACACTACTCCATTCACACCAAAAATAAAAGGGTCCTGAGCAAGTCAAGGCTTTAAGGTTCGGTTCTGGGTGGGGAAAAAAACTGGTACATGAGCTTTACATTATGTGGAGGTTGTACAAAAAACAGGATCTTTAAAAGTGGTACTTCTATGGCACTGCTCCAAATAATCCTTCTTTAGACCCCTTATTTTGTTAGAGTGTAGGCCTGAATTAGCTCGAGAGTTGATACTCACGTCAGGGTATTCTTTAACAGGCACGTAGAGCTTCTCTTGGAGCTGCACGATGGGACCCACAGCGTCTGGCAGCTCCGAGGTCCTCTTCTCCGTGCTGCCATTTAACGTGTCGTTGTACATGTCCTTCCGTACCCTGCTGATCTCTGCAAGAGACACAAGACATGTCCTTTCAGTTACTGCAACCAGAGCATAACACATACTACTCTGCATTCCTTATGCACCATGTAATTCTGAAAGCTGACAGAATCAGTCATACGGACAGAAAGCTAGAAGTGTCTACCAGCAATGTGTTGTTTGCAAACAAACCGGGTCTCTGAGCGACCGGCACTGAAGTCGACTCTAAATTATAACAAAACAAATGCTTAGATCTTATAGCACCATAGCTGAACACACATCATCCCATATTATCCCCCACTCGTGTTGACTGTTGTGCTAGTTTGTCTCTGGTTTTGTTCTTGCCATTCTGTTCTCGCCATGTATGTATTCTTGGCAGACTTCTATGATGTAGCATTAGGGCTGCACAATATATATATCGTTTCAGGACCGTTGTCGTGATGTGCGTATGAGCAGTACTCACACTGCAGGACTTAAGTAAGATGAATTAAATGAAACATGTCATGCTACCACCTTTTTGCTGCTCGGTACAAAAGAAAAACCTGCAGGTTTCCTCTGACCTAAGGCTTCCGGGATACACAGAGGAGAACGGTCACAACGCTCACCTGCTTTTGTTTGGGGCATTGAAAGTTACAGAGCATTCACAAGAGACACTCACAAGAGTGCCAAAAAGTCATTTCTCAGCTTTTTATTATTATTGTTTTAATTTCTAAATAATGCTGTTCAGTCATCTGGTGAAAATATCGGACTATATACATGGCTTTATTGAGGTAACTCAACTTGAGGACACAAAATTATTATTATTTTTTTTATTCACTGGCTGGGACTCTTTTCCGACATCAGACATCTCCTCCACTTTCTAGATATGGACAGTTTTGGCATTGCTGGGATTCTAAATCACGATCGACTGATGTTGGGATGAATTATTAGAGAGCTGCACCACATGTGTTTGAAACATTAATGGACACAAAATCTGAGGCAGTGCTGCAACGGGCTAGGCCATCATCCCAGCAGGAGTTGGATCCCCAAGCATCTAATAAAGTATCTAATTATTTAATCAGAAGGTTTCATTGATAATTAAATGATTCACAGATTCACTGGCTAGCTTCATCTTGAGGAAAACATGGCAATACTAGTGAACAAAAGGGAGTTCGGTAGCTATCGGCTTTTGTTGAACTGAGCTGAGCCAAATGATCTGCCTGCCTGAAAAGAGATGGAATGTCACTCCACCCATCTGACCGACTGTATATTTAACCCTTTATATAATAAGCTGCTCTTCTCTGCTAGTAAAGTAACATCTGAGTGCTGTTAAGGCATTTTTCACATGTAAATAATGCAATCCAATTCAACTACATCATAACAGATTTATGTAGATTTATTTAGTTTATATATATATATATATATACACATGATATAAATGAGAAATGATATATGATATGATGTTTTCTATCCCTGTGTAAAAGACGCACAAGGTTTCCTTCATTGCTGCATTCACTGTGATGGCTTTTTATAGAATCCTTCACACTCATACGTTTACTCTGTGCATTCCTTAGATGATTGAGTTTAAGGAGCCGTCCTCCAATTCCCAGAACAGATCATCGGTGAGACGCTCGGTTTGATAGGGTTAACTGCTAATGCAAATCGATCTCTGGATTAATAACGATGATGCATTCATTGCATTCTTGAAGAGCAGAGCACTTAGGCTGGCTGGCCTTGTCTGCATTTAATTCATTTTACAGAATTTGCAACCAAATAAAGGTTACATTTCTCCATAATGCTGATGGATCTAAACTAGTGGATATCAGAGCATCAAAAATCCTGCTTTCTCTTCTACCTCCAAGTTTCCTTAAACCACTTCGCTGCCAATGGTATAAAACTAGGTTAAAACGTTGCCGCAGGAAAGCTGGAAAATGCCCCCATTTTGCCTTAAGGCCTGAAGGAAAGGTCTCTCCACTGCTCTGCTGCCCAGCAGTTTCCTCAGTGGCCAAGGTCTATAAAGGTGCCACAGGAGCTGCCTCTGTTTTAAAACAGCCTCTGCTTGAAGAGGTTACGGCTGAGATCTATGGCAGGAGGGCCGAGGAAGACAGAGGAAAGATAATCACTGTAATTACGCACGATTCCTTCTGTCACTTAATGCAGGAAGCAATAACGTTCCATTTCTTAAACCAACCATATTATCCTTGAGAAGAAGCAGAAGTGATGGACTGGGAGGGGGGTATAGGGGGGAGGGAGACGGTGGAGGGGAGGAGCAGAACAGAAACAGAAGAAAAGAGAAATGAGAGGGAGAGAGGAAGCGCTCTAATAAGGTGGGAAAGATAATTAAAACCACCAACTCTGTTAATATTTCATAAAAGACATTAAGTATCCTGGTCCCTAGCTGCCGCCGCGTTGTGTAATTCTATTACTGGAGGATGAATTCTCTGGTGCAATTCTCAGGGGCAAACCAAGGAGGAGGGAGAGATGTAATTACAATGGGGATGGCTTGCTGCCATAGACATACTCTCCAAACACACACACACATACTTAAATGCCTGCCACTTCCATGACCTCGCCAATCCATATTCCAAAGCCTCCGTAAGTCCTCTTTTATTTATGAGGACACACGAAAAAGACCCATGAACGCATAGGGTAAATACATCATCCCAAGCTGGGTAAATGAAAACGTGAAAGGTTAGTAATAGGCAATAAGCGGGACAGCTATGCGCTAAATGGATGATCAAAAACAACAGCACATAGCGCACTGAAAGAACAGCACACGCCGCCTAACCTCTCTCGATCAGATACATGGCCTGTGCCCTCCGAGTCTGCCTTGGACAGGTGCTTTGGCTAAACGCCTATTAAACTGCGTCTCTCGCTCATCTCAATAAATCGCGGCCTAAAAGAGGCCTTTTGATGGCTGTAAATGACGGCCGCGTTGTTATCAATGGTGATTTATACCTTTGGCGTGACATCCAAGGCCGTAGCTGTGAGAGAGAGAGAGAGAGAGAGAGAGAGAGAGAGAGAGAGAGTGGCACTAGGAGAGAACTTCCTTTGAAAGGTGACAAGAAATATGACAGGCACATCAGGTCGGCCGCACAACGCGACGGTGTGAGGAGTTGCGCCGGCACATAAGGGATATCACTGCTACAGTGGTGACAGAGCAGTGAAAGAGTAGAGAAAAAAAAAAAACTACGCCTTTATACTTCTTCGCTACGACCGCTCTCGAGAACACTCCAATTACCTAATGGAAAGGAAATCCTCAATGTGAGAACTCGGGCATAGAGCTGCAATGATTATTTCTGTAATCAAGGAACTCATCAACTAGTCTAACGGCTATGGCTTCTTTTGGTTCCTTTCCGTTTTCCATTATCATCAATCACAGTTTTCTCAGTGCAGGATTTCTTCATTCATGATCCAACAATCACAATAATCAGAATAGAAGCCCTCTAGGGCTGTTGATGTGATGGCAGAATTTCAAGGCATCTGCAATAAATGTGCTAGTAGAATATTTGTTTCATGCTTCCTTTAGGAATGTATGACAATATCAGCATCATATCCATGTTGGCACACGTTTGATTAAAGAAACGGTTTGGTGAAAAACCTGATTTACTTCATCTTCCACTTACTGCAGGTGCTCAGCTGTGATAGATTTGGTGTCAAAATGGTTCGGTTCAGAACTGAAACAGCGAAGCTAATGTTGCTAACAACCACTAGAACGTAACAGTCACCCAGATAGCCCAAACTGTTTCTTACACCACTACCACTACAAACACCTCCAGATCTTCATTAGGGATGCACAGACTTGCTGGCATGGTTTACAACACATTATGACTTGCTGTGAACTGTAAAAATGAACTACAGGCAGACACTCTAGATAACTGGGTCCGTAGCATAAATGTTTATATACAGGGTCTGAAACCACCTCAGGAGTTGGAGTGCTACTATCAGTACTATCATCTACTATCATCTAATAACAGTCATAAACATGAAGGAATCTGATTTAAGATCACACCTGCTTTGTGAATACCACGCTTGGTGTTGGTGCCCATAGAGGTATTTTAGTGGTTTTGTTCATTTTTGTAATTGACAGTAAGTCATACTGTGCTCATCAGAAGGTCTGTGCAACTTTAAGGGCCTGGACACAGTTTGAGTAGCTTCAATTTGGTGGATCTAAAACCATTTGACTATTGGATTGCTTGTTAAGTATGCAGCTCCAGTTCTAAACTAAGCAAGAAAAAAAATTCATGTCAATTTTATACATATATATATAGTCAATTGTTTAGGTGGAGCTGGGCTACTGCGGTAATATGTCTGCATTTGATTTATGTTACTGCAATTATAACACCACAGAAATAATAATTCTATTTCTCTGTAACAAGAAGAACAATATTTCCACACTGCTGCATCCCTAACTCCTATAAGACTAAGCCTACCACATATTTACTGCATGCTGGGCACCATGATTCATACCAATGAACATTAAATCTTAACCGCATGTCTGCTTTTAACAACAGTCGTGAGTAAGTATGTTTTCCTTTCCTACATGCCTGCTATAGTGTGCTGGTGATCGGCGCAGGCCTAATTGCCCTCAACTCTGTATCGTAATGTGTAATCTATTGGACTGACCATGAGTACCATTCTTCATAATTAGAATGCATGGCACTTTTTCATTTCGAGCACCGATACTGAAACACTGACTGCTGACCGTTATCGGGTGAATAATTGGAAGTGCACATTTAAAAGAAATTGTTTTTAATTGAGAAACTTCTCTTAAGGTCTAAAAATGGCCTATTACGCTGAAACTACTCCATCACTCTTCTACCCCACAGTAGAAGACCTCACTAATTGAGCTAACACCACCACAACTGACATTATAAGCGAGTGTGGTTTCAGGATAGATTTATTACAGATTGAACCACATCAATACTTTTTCCCCCTCTGATACCCACCCGTTTACTGTTAACACTGGCCTGATACACTTGATATTGATATCATATTGGTGTCATCTCTATTTGCAATGGAAAAAGCTGCCAACTAATCACCGCAGCTCTTTTCCAGTGGTCAGAAGTTCTGTGACTGCTGAGATACAATTAAGTGGACATGTTTATGAGCGTATGAGGCTTACAGACACCATCACACTTCCTCCTGGTACCCTGCTCTCAGCTGGGGGTATTTGAGACCTCTCGTTTCACTGCTTTTCCTAATGATCCCAAGTCTCCTAATAACCCCAAATGTCCACTCACCGTGACAAAGATGAGATTTCTGACCTCGGTTCTATAAATACTCGGTGACAATGATCTAAAACAGTACATCCACTCCACCCAAGTTTGGTCCTATCTGCATGGCGCATACAACAGGCTGCTAGTCTCCCTGGTTCCTGGCACTCTACCGCTCGAACACAGCGGCAGTGCTGAGGATTAGCCTGCTGCACGCAGGGAACAGGATACACTGAGTCTTTCATCAGCCGTGACGCCTGTGAATGTAGCCTCATTCTCCTCACTCTCCGGGATACCGCGGCTCCAGTTATTACACCCGCACTTAGCTGTTGCTTTTTCACCACCGCTCTCTTTGCCTGTCAGATACCATACTGCTAACGGCTAGAAGAAACCACAGTGCATGCGCAGAGGCAGGCAAAAAACATTTTGTTTGAATGCAGGCATGTTAAAAGCCAGTTCAAAGAGCAGCCAAAGGCACAGTGAGATGGTAATTGAATTAGTCTGTTGGGTTAAGGCTGGACTTTTAGGTGGACATTCATAGACACTCCAGCATCCAGCTAAGCTGCACTTTAGGGTCCTACAAGGACCTTTACCTGTGGAGCTCCTATAAGGGTCTCTTTGAAAGACACTTGGAGAAACCTAGTCTGTCTTGAAAAGGTTCTGGTAACGTGAATGGTCATTAAAAAGAAGCCTAATTTCAATAAGGACCCCCAAAAAATCCCAACGGAAGTCTTAGTTTTTAGGGTCTGGGGGTTCGGAGTATAAATAGACCTAGACGGACGGTGTACTTAAGGTTGTGTTCTTTGGGCCAATTGGAGAGCTCTGTCCGGTTGGTCAGACGAGGCTCCAGACCTGAGGATGATTAAACTGTCAGCAGTGATTTATGAACGACGTTATTATGGCATTTTAAAGGCAGGTTTTAGTGATTTGTCAGCTTTCTCGCCCTCCGAATTCAATCACTTTTCCTGCGCTGGCCTGCAGGGCTGGACTTGCTGCACTAGTGAGCACGAAGCAGCCACCTGCGCACATATGCCACATAGTCATACAGACGCAACACACACAAGCACAGACAAAACACACACACGAAACACACACACACACAAGCCGAACTGCTGAGTGGCACATCCACACAAAACCCTATCCACAAGCAGCATCAGCAAATCGTTCAAAATAGACTACATCTATTACACGGTCAAGCTTTTTTGAACACCTGAAACACACTGCAACAAGTCTGTGCTGTTTCCTCTGATTCACTCATCTCCAGAGACGCTGGGATGGTCCTGCATGCAGCCCCGCAAAGCCTCAATCAATACGGCTAGATTAATTTCCCTGTCACCGAGACACAATCTGCCTTGTGCATCTCCTGCGATTGGCCTCACCTTCGTCAGCATCACAAACTATTAGCCCAACTCAGAGGGAACATCCCTCAGCAGCCATGAGGTGGGATCTAGCATCCGATCTGAAAGCCTAAAAATTCAAATAACAGCTATTAACCATTATTTATCGCCGAGATCTTCACTCTGTTGATCAGAAATCCCCAGTTAATCTCACTAATACTATTGCTTTTTGGTAACCAGAGGTTCTTCTGAAACCTGGTTTCACTCAGTGCTCATTTCTTATGCTGTACAAGATTTCTTCTCCCTCGTCTTTCGCATTAGGTGGCTGGAAGATAAACTAAAATTTCAGTGCATAATTTCTACGTACTTGCATTAAAATGTGGTGTTAAATGTGTTCTGTGTCCAGGATGTGTTAACTTACTTACCTTAATCACACAGAAAATCAACTAAACATGTAACTGAACCAGGGCACCCAAACTTTTGGACATAATTATCAATAATATTCTTTCATTGTCCCAAACTGATACCCATAACATTAGCTAGCTGAACTAACCATCCCCCCAAAACCACATCACGACTGCTCCGCCCGAATGAAGTGTGTTGATGACATGCTGGTTATAGTAAACAATAATCAAAACTATTATTTGGGTAATTGTGTGAGACAAGGCTGAAGCCATGAATTGATTTTTTTTTTTCTTTACTGAGACTTCACATGGCATTTCTAACAAATATAACATAAAGGCATGAACATTAGTTGAATCTGCCCGAATTGGTTGCTGCATGACTATATGGATAAATAACTTTCCAGACAGCTTAGCTATGATAGCTAACATTGGTGATGGTTGATTGCTTACAAAGTGTTTTGTTTCCACAAAGTGTTTGTTTCCGTATCATACAATTACTCACAGCAAAATATGATTTATTTCCACAGTTACAGTACAAAATGTATCAATGTTAAGGTCGTTATATAGAGACATTATAAAGACTGAAGTGCTGAAGTGAAGTGCTGGTACAGTGTTACATTAATAAGTGTACACATAGGACCGCTGTGCATTGTGCAAAGCTAGCGAGTGAAATATTTTGACTTAGATTTTTTATATTAGTATTTTGGTGAGACATTTTGAGTATATCTGAACACAGGGGTGGATGTGTCACAGTACACTGTGATCGCAACTGTGCTGTGGAAAATTACCATGGTAAATTGTATGGTCTCCTTCGCAGAACCTGGTAATAGCGACAGCTCCCAACACGTGAGCAAACACAGTGTCAGTGTGTGAGTTAAAGCTTAATTTATGTCACACAGCGACAAAGAACAGTAAAAAAAAGTTCAGAAAAAGCAGTAGCTGTAGTATATTGACATCTTTAATTTGGCCATAAAACTTCACTGTCCAAGAGTTAGCGGACGCTTAGCTCAGCTGTTTGCATAGCTCTCCAAAGACATCTCACCGGCAGCTGGTTGAAACAGCATGTTTGGCCTGATGTATGAGACATTTTCTTGAGACCTGACGCTGTTTTGTCTGACGTTTGAAATCTGATGCTGTGGTGTCCTAAAACCTATGCATATATAGGCAGCTTTTTGTACATGCGTGATGTCTGCCTGCCACGCCGTGTTTAACCCATTCAGTCTTGTTTCTAGAACAGTTAGCTAAAACAAATGCGATATTAATATCACATCACACGACATGTTTGAAAGTTTGGCTATGCTTACTTGTGAGTCAATGTCTTGCTATGGTTTGCATGAAGAATTTTACTGGGGATTGTCACCACAAGAGCTCAGTTAACCACCACCAGTCACAGGCTTACCAAGAACCACCTACAACAGCAGGTGAAATACGAGTATTACAAACTACGACTCTCACAGGCCATTTACAGGTTACACTTAATAAAAATGGTATATATGACCAAAGGTGGCATGTAGCCACACAAATGTTGGCATGGTGCCAGTTTTATGTAGGCTTATTAGAGGAGAGCTTTAGCAGAGCAAGGGCAGAAGGATGCTTTGTACTCATCCGTTTTCATTTTAAACTGTATGATACGGTTTTAAAAAATGAAACCCTCAACGTTACTGCTGGGGTACACCGCCACCGGCATTGGCAAAATTGTCCCTCACTGTTCTGTTCCACTGTAAACACTCTAATATCCGGTTTGCCGTCGACCTCCTACTGCTAACATGTAAACACAGCATTATTGTGGTGCTCCTGCCAGGTCTCCTGTAGCTTGGGCAGTGGCTTTTCTACTATGCTCCCCCCCATGCTTCAATGAGTTTCATATAATGAAAATGCCCAGCACAAGGGGCTACATGTGCACGAGAAATGCGCAAGCCATATTATCTGTTCTAATTATCGTCTGCAATTCCAATATCAGACCGATAATACAGTAATAATTACATTTCCTCATTTACTGAGAAATAATATATTGGCCGCTCATATATTGTGCACCCATAAAATGACCTGTATTAAACTGAACTGAACCTCCGGGCCTAATCACAGCTTTCCTCAGTTGCAGAATTTCGCACGGTCAAACCTCGACAGCCACCGCCGCTCCTCAGCTGACTGCCTCAAGATTACATGTGACAAATTTCTGACACCAGGGGTTATCTTAATATTAATGAAACAGCTGCTGAATCCTTGGCGTCGGGCCCAGATGAGAGGAGCTGTTCCAGTGGCGGCGGGAAGGCGACATCACAGAATGTGATGGGGGGGCGGAGAGTGCCATCTTCTAAACAGAAGCCTGCATCACCAGTGAAGCGGACAGGCAGAAAATAAAACAGAGAAGTTTCGGTGACAAAAGGGGAAAAAAAGGAAGAGAAAGGGAAACTAGGTGGGATGGAGAGAGAGAGAGCAGGCCCACAGATCAAAATGCAGCACACTGTAATAGCTAAGCATGTTTGATGTTGAATGTGGTCAGCCTGGTGATGGCAGGTGAAATGGGGTAAGACTGGATAACGAGGATTCGACAGAACAGGCGAACAGCAACCTGGAGCAACATGTAAAAACAAATGTGGTGATTCAACTGCATTCATATATATATAGATATANGAATGTGGTCAGCCTGGTGATGGCAGGTGAAATGGGGTAAGACTGGATAACGAGGATTCGACAGAACAGGCGAACAGCAACCTGGAGCAACATGTAAAAACAAATGTGGTGATTCAACTGCATTCATATATATATAGATATATGTATAATGACTACAATCTATTATCATCACATTTAATAAAACTTAGACTCATTTTATCTCTAGCTTTTTAATGTCTATGAAAATACATAATCAAGTATACGCTCATAAAATTTTCAGCCTACTTTCTATTTTTAATGTTATACTAGCTTGTGAATAGTCCTTCCTTGTGTTGGGTGATACTGACAAAATTCAGACATTATTTCAGAATATTCTCAAAGTTGGCAGTAATAAAGTTAATAAGTTGGCAGTAATAAAGCTAATAGCTTAGCAGTAATAAAGCTAATAAGTTAGCAGTAATAAAGCTAATAAGTTAGGAGTAATAAAGTAAATGAATTCATCCAATCAGTCCATTCTGAACAAAGATACATGCTGCCCACCACATCCTTGTCTATGATTTTACACACTTGTGTGACTGCATCACACTTTCTCTCTAAGAACCTGGCCTTAATATTTGTCTTAATATTTATCTTATCACCTGCGGATGTTTGCTTTCAATATGGAACACTGTAGCATTTGTGGAATTGTGCACTTTTTCACTGTGTGCTTATTTTTTTGGAATGCTTGTCTAGCTGAAATAACAGCCTATTTGACCCTCCTCTGTATAGCTCACAGTTCCATGACTAGAATGATAAACTGTTAATCAGTTAATCATTTATATCATTATAATGGACTGTTTTGTTTCCCCTTACAATGGAACAAAGGGGAAACTAACATATCATACATACATACATACATACATACATACATACATACATATATATAGATATATATCTGACAGCTGCAAGATATATTCAGTATTTATATATCGTATATCCTCAGCAAACAAAAACCACCTGTGACTGAAACGTACCCAACAGTGTGTAACACCTCCACAAGCACCAATAACAGCTGTGATCGGACTTGGCATGAACTAGACAAGTTTCAATGTTCAGACACTCTTGCATCAAAGAATGGCGCAGGTGGGTCAGATTTGGTGGATGCCTTCCCTGGCACAATTCCCAGGAGAGAGCTACTTCCTTCACACTATGGTCTTTGGCACGCCCAGATGCAATCACTGCTTTCGAACCCATTTTCCACATATGGAATGAGACATTCACTGCACTGTACCACCTCTTCTCTATCTATGAATCCCATCACACACACACCGCACCATCTGCAGGAACCTGGAGTTACTACCACCTTAAACACGCAAGGTGAGCTTATATCATCGCCTTCCAAACCGGTACGTTAGCAGAAGAGGTCAAAAACACTCCTTACAATCTCAGGATCTCAATGCTGTTAGAACAAAATCTCATTTCGCCAAAATGGTAACTTTACAGAAGAAGGATAAACGTACTTTAAATGTACGTCAATGGAACCTGTTATTCTTTTGATCCATTCTTGTGAAATTTGCACACAGTGGAAAGGGCAACAGGCCCTTGTCATGATTTTCACAAGGCAAAAACAGAGATACAAGATTTTGTTCCGATAGCAGCAATACACAAATACATCTATATGTATATATATATATATATATATATATATATATATATATATATATATATGTGATGTAATACTCTGTAACTGTATTTAAGAGCCAGTATCTGTGCAGTTGAAGTGCCGGTGCAACACGAAAAAAGGTAATTGCATCAACTGTGGTCAAAGATTACACCCCTAATAGACCAGCTGTAGTTATGTGGTTAAAAGTAAGCAGGGTGGTCTTAGTGAGTGAGTAAGTGAGTGAGTGAGTGAGTGAGTGAGTGAGTGAGAATCAGAGAGCTGGAGGGGGGTGAGAGAGAAGCGAGAGGGAGACAGGCAGAGAGCGGAGACGGATAGCTGGGGACAGAGTGAGAGACAGCGAGAGCTGGGGGAACTGACACCCTTCTGTGTTTGTAATTACGTGGCTCTGTCAGAGGGTGCAGGTGGGGAGGGGAAGAAAAGGGCGCAGGCTCAAACTGAGACACCATCTGGGCCTGCGCTCACTGCAGCATGATAATACTGCCCAGCCCTGCTGTCTCACCACACATACGCAGAAATACACATAAATACATGCACGCACACACACACACACACACACACACACACACACCTACACCAGCATAAACCCCAACCTACAGACCTGCACTGATGCTGCAACTGTACAGTACAGAAAACGAACAACAACAAAAATACAGGAATATTTGAAACCACGTACAGAAGTTTAAAGCAGCATAGCTAATATTCCATTTCCCTTCTGAGAATCTCCAATCTTCTGTCTTTGGTAGAAGATCTACTTTTCTCCTCTTTCCTACATAAGAGTTCTTGCAACTTCAGCTGTTTGAGATCAGGAAAAAGGAGGCTTGCAGTAAGCTAGCGCTTGTTTGGCTGCTGTGTGTGCATAAAAAGCTCTTACAAGAGTTGACAGTTGAATTAAAGAGCTGTATGGTTAGCGCTTTGTTTATACTGGGTATAGAATAAGGCAATCGACCATTAATAATACACTGAAAATGACATTAAAGCATGCAGCTCGAGCAAAACATCTTGTTTAACCTTATGAAAGTGTTTATCGACATTACACACAAAACATAAACCCAGAGGTCTGTTTAAAACACTTAAAGCATGATATTATTAGTTGACGTCACGGATCAGCAACTTGGAAAAGTCTAACGTTTAGGAATTTGAGGAATGTTCAAACAGATGTTTCCTAGTTGGAACTCGGACACTTCCCAGTTCCCATTTGGTCATAAATGCAGCTTCACTATCACTGACCAAACCTATGTGCCTGGGTGCGTCCTATCAGAGTATTTATCTCAGCCAAACCAGTCTGGAATGGGGTTCCCCAAAGCATCTCACTACAGAGGTTCCTAAATGGTAAAGCAAGCATGGCACTGAACACTCTCTCTATTAGTTAAGATGATCTTAACACTAAAATGCTTTTGAGAAATGTTTCACTGTGTGATGCAGAATTAGAGCTCTGTAGGCTCAATACTTTTATACACCCACCAGACACTTAATTAGGAACAGCTCCTAGTTTCTACACTCATTGTCCATTTTATCAGCTCCACTGACCACATAGGAGCACTCTGTACTTCACCAATTACAGACTGTAGTCCATCTGTTTCTCTGTATACCTTATTACCCTGTTCTTCAATGGTCAGGACCCCCACAGGACCACCACAGAGCAGGTAATATGTGGGTGGTGGATCATTCTCAGCACTGCAGGGAAACTGAAGTGGTGGTGGTATGTCAGTGTGTGTTGGTGGTGTCAGTGTGTGTTATGCTGGTGTACGTGGAGTTTTTAAACACCTGAGAATAGTCCACCAACAGTGTCTTGTGGGCAGCATCCTGTGACCACTAGAGGACTAGAGGTTGACCAACACAAATTGTGCAGCAACAGATGAGCTATTGTCTCTGACTGTCCATCTACAAGGTAGCAAGGTAGGAGTGTCTAATAGAGTGGACAGTGAGTGGACACAGTGTTTAAACACTTCAGGAGCACTGCTGTGCCTGATCCGCTCACACCAGCACAACACACATTAACACACCACCACCACGTCAGTGTCACTGCAGTACTGAGAATGATCCACCACCCACATAATACATGCTCAGTGGTGGTCCTGTGGAGGTCCTAAGCTACTGTAAAGGATAACAAGTGTGAATACAAGGAGGTGTACCTAATGAAGTGGCTGTTGGGTGTAGGTTCCATTTACTCATAGTTCCTAAAACATCACAACTGTGGTGCATGAAGCACAAGTGTAATTATGTTAAATTATGTGTAATTATGTTTTCACCAAAACATGACTTCATATTTTAGATCCTTCTAAGAAGTGTGCAGAAGACGTTTGCACCCTCTTTAAGCAGCTTCATAAGGAGCCACCTGAAAAGTTTATCCAGCAGGCATAAAGAAGCTCCTCATGTACTCATTAGTCCTTTCTGGCTGTTCAAAACTGAAGTACCTGTTAATATATTCACACAAAGGTCTCAACTTTACTCCTCATGTTTTTAAGCATTTTGCAGCATTTGAACACAAGCACAAACACAAACGCCCTTGGAATATGAACAGGGTCAGACGAGTCCAAACTTCAGACTGGTATAGTACATTTTTGCTGTATAGTCTGCATTTGTGAACACACAGACACATACATGGACACACACAGAGACAGCCATATCCTGCGCGTCCCCTCATTTGAACACAGAACATGTTTAAGCTGTGCATAAATGGCAAGAGAGAAGGTTTCCCTCAATATGAAGGGAGAAGGGAAGATTGATTGGAAAACACAACCCAGCCTAGACAGGGTCACAAGCTTCAGGCGAGCATCCTAAAAACAATCATAGCAGCCAATCATGGATCATACTTAGAGTTGGATTGGGTAATGCAAATCAGCTACGGAGAGTTCTACTCTGTAATTGCATAATCATGAGAAGCCAGTGTCGCAGAACCCTGCAGTATGCGGGCTTCCTTGCGAGCGAGTGTTTCCAGTTATAAACTGTTCCACTCTTAGAATGACCTTAAACAAACCAAAGGGATTTTCCTTGTTTTACTGTGTCTACAGTGACTAATGAAGAACACTCGAGGAACGTGTTTCCTGAGTCTTCCGACAAATCACAGATGTTCGAGTGAGGCGAATCAAAACAGGCTTCTGTGGCGCGTACTAATCACTGTTACTAGCAATTAATGATCACACATGCTGGTGTCCGGTTCTCTTTTTGCAGCCCTATTATAACCACAGATAACACCGCACAGGACAGTCGGTCTTTATTGCCATGCTGTAGATGCCTTGTGTACATGTCTTTAACTTGTCACTGTTCTTGTCATTTCTCTGTTTAAAGCACTCACATCCTACATTCTTCTTACAGTTTATTTCTTCCCTTCAAATCATTTCCCATCATCTTTTCCTCCTTTAGCTTGGCAGCGCACTTCAAACGAAAATGACACTTTAATGCAAAACAATGTCAATGCCATAACTAAGTGATGGTTTGAGTTTGTATAGTGAGGTATGCTCCGCTTACTGTTAAAGGAGCAGCGTGTAAGCATTGGATCTGATGAAATTCGTCTTGTTTTGCAGAAACAATTTTGCCCTTAAAATGTGCTGTTCACTTCCCATACCATACAGCCCGTTTTGAATGCATAGTGTCCGAGATGTGACAAAAAAACAACTATATATGTAAATATATACACCATTTCAGCCTCTAGCAGTTTAGCCCCACCCACTCACGGTGAAGTTATAAGTAGTGTTTTGACCCTGAATGTAAACAGGTCATTTACATATGTCAGTCTTAAAGGCACAGTAACACAAATGGTTAACTATTATCAGAAATGGAATATAGTATTTATATAACTACATACAGTATATATACAAACCTCATAATGTATCTTAATGTACAATGTATAATCACCTGTAACTACAAATCATTGTGTTTTCATTAGCTTAGAATGAGCCTTTCATATCTACATAGGAGCAAGTCGTATTCCAACAGAGGCCGCTAAGTTGAGCCGCAATTTTTCTACAGTAGCCCAGAACCAAAATTCAGAGCAGCTTTATTTTACTGCGGCTATAAAACCAGCTGGGAGACACTGAAAGAAGATCAATCAGTGGTTGCTGCCGGTGCCGGCTAACCATTTTGTGAACAAGTTTGAGAACTCAGTTGTTGACAAATGGAAGTTATTACTTATTATTTAATGCAGAAAAAAGCAAGGAAGTGTGAATCGTCAAAGTGTGAAAACTGATGGCCACTGTAGCCACTACTTTGCGAACGGGGGGCGCATGAGGGGTATTCAGATGGTTGCAATCTGCTACTTCATCACTAAACATTACACGCTGCACCTTTAATCACCACACTGTTTGTTCTGAGACCCCCACCGCCGGCTGTGATTGGTCCTTATCACTGTGGCATTTATTCTGAGACCTACCCTGACTGTGATTGGTTGTAATCTTCGCATCGTTTGTTATGAGACCTTTCTCTGACTATAACTGGTTCACAGCATGAAGCTGCCAGCTTTAGAATTCAGCAGACTGTTTTTGTTACTGTGCCTTTAATGACCTGTGATCTGTGCATTCAGGGTGAATGGGTAGGGCTAAACTGTTGCAGGCTGAAATGGTGTATGGTGTATCAGTTGGGTTTTGTGACACCACAGACACAATGCATTCAAAATAGGCTGTATTTGCAGCTTAGCTTCCAGTTATGGACTACATGGTATGAAACGTGAGCAGTACATTTTGAAGTAGAAATTCAAAATGTACAAATTTCATCACATTCAAATCGTAACACACTTTCCCCTCTTCTACTGATGCAACATTAATGTGGCATTGCTCGAATGATCAGCATTCCTACAGTTAATAGAATTCCCTGCTTGTTTCAATGTGAGCTACAAATGAAAAATAATTAGCATCAAATTGCAACCAGGTGATAACTGCAACTTTCAGAAAGACTATCTGAGATTCAGTAAAGTAAATACGTATGTAATTAGACTGCAGTTTCTCTAACTCTAATAAGAACTCTCACTATGACCCCTTAAAACCCAGCCTCAGAACTAAACCTAGCCCTGGTCCCATTCCGCTGAAAATCACCAGACAGTACAGCAAAAACAGGGGACCATTAAAATGAAATGTGACCGGGGACAGTTCTCACATCAGATCACCAATCACCAATTCCTCCCAGCCTTTTCACCATGGTGTCTAAGAGTCAGTAAGTGATCTCACCAGACCAGTTAAACAAAGATCGCAAACCAGACCCTTAAATCTCTCATCTGCAACAGGTCATACCGAGAAGGGTTTGATGGCACCGTAAATAAACAATGAGTCAGCAGAGAGTGTCAGGCTGGAAAACGTTCCGGTAAATATAGATCTCCCTAATGAAGGTTAACTGCTGCGCTGGGTGGCGGAGGCGAGAGACGTAAAGAAGAAACACATGCGCACCCTATTATACGGGCTCTGCTCTGAGAGGGGGATGTGACAGGCATGCCAACTGCACAGCCTGTAGATGAGCTGAGGCGGAAGTGTGGTGCATTCGTGGGGAAGGAAAGAGAGGCATGGAAGAACAACACATCCACAACTGCTCTCAGACTGAGATCGTGTTAATACTGCACAACTGAAGTGGCACTAATCTGATTTTTGGCCTAAATCTGAATCAGATCAGAGCAGTGAGAACACAAAAATCAGATCTGTTGCGAATTTCATTTACGCTCCCACATTGGAGACATACGGGGACAGCAGGTCACAACCTAACACCATCGCATTATGATTCTTTTGCTAAGGATTTTCACAAGTATCTGGGAGAAAGCTGGTGACCAGCGTTTGTTGTGCTTTGAATTTTTGCTGGTTACCAGTACATGCTAGTTGAACACGATGACCAGCACACGCTGGTTTATGCTGGTTATTGCTGGTGACCAGCACACGCTGGTTTATTCTGGTTATTGCTGGTGACCAGCACACGCTGGTTTATTCTGGTTATTGCTGGTGACCAGCACACGCTGGTTTATTCTGGTGACCAGAACATGCTGGTTTATGCTGGTGTTCAGCACAGGCTGGTTTAAGCTGGTCTTTGCTGGTGTTCAGCACATGCTGGTTTATTCTGGTTATTCCTGGTGACCAGCACACGCTGGTTTATTCTGTATATTACTGGTGACCAGCACATGCTGGTTTATGCTGGTGTTCAGCACATGCTGGTTTAAGCTGGTTTATTCTGGTTATTGCTGGTGACCAGCACACGCTGGTTTATTCTGGTTATTTCTGGTGACCAGCACACGCTGGTTTATTCTGGTTATTTCTGGTGACCAGCACACGCTGGTTTATTCTGGTTATTGCTGGTGACCAGCACACGCTGGTTTATTCTGGTTATTGCTGGTGACCAGCACACGCTGGTTTATGCTGGTTATTGCTGGTGACCAGCACACGCTGGTTTATTCTGGTTATTGCTGGTGACCAGCACACGCTGGTTTATGCTGGAGTTCAGCACAGGCTGGTTTAAGATGGTCTTTGCTGGTGTTCAGCACATGCTGGTTTATTCTGGTTATTGCTGGTGACCAGCACATGCTGGTTATTGCTGGTTTATGCTGTTTTTTGCTGGATTATTTTATTATTTATTTATTGGTATTTTATCTTTATATTCTACTGTTATTTTTTATCATTCTTGTTTTTCTTTAATCTTATAGTTTTTCTTTAATCTTCAGTACGTTTTTCTGCTCCCTCACTTTTAGTGGTAATTATTATTGATTTTATCTTTTAAATAGTTCTAATTGGTAGCTCTGACTTATCTTATTTGTTTCTTAGTTTTTATCCTACTTTGTAACACTTCATAATGAAGTTTATTGTCACACTTTAAATGTCCATGCTATACCTTTTATTATAAATGTATATTTACTGTTTTCAATCCTTTCTTTTTGTACAATGCTTCGCTACATTGTAAATGGGGGCTATCATCAATGTACTCAGAGATTAAATAAAGGTCAGGGAAAAAAAAGCATAGTATGAGCATTTTGACCAATCGCAACTTATGATCTTATATCTTATATATTTTATGACATATCAAGGCATTTATGTAGCCCAACAAAAGTGAATGATTCTGGTCAAAAAACTGGCCAAACCTTAACCATGAAACACTATACATTCACCAAGGCATTCCTGACACTGTATATCACAATATCACCTCAACAATATCAGTACATCATCTCAAGTGACAGCATTTTGTACATATCGCTTTAGCAGCCGCTAACTTAATGCTAAAATAAGCACAGGACATTCACAAACATGTTCGCTATGGGTCATTTATAAGCACAAACCGTCAGCTGCCAAGACAGAAAGATCTGATCTGAGCATAATAAGAGAGCTGGGTAATAAGGCTAGTGAACACATGTATCCTGCACTCTCTCCAGAATCCCTAAAAAGGCAAACAGATGATCGAGAGGCAGGAAGACCCCATCGTGAAAATGAGAGCGAGGAGGAAGAAGGGGGCGGCTTAGCAGGAGCAGAAGTGGAAGGTGGGATGCTCTCCCTGCATGGCTGACTCTGGCACAGACCCACTTCAATTAGCTTGGTGTGCCGTAGTGCAGGCGCTGGCGGTTCACTGTGTCTGAAAGCACGCAGCATGCTTCCCCTGTAGCCTGAACAGACAGATGACAACAGCATGGCCGACTGCAGAGTCATCAGAGACAGTCACGCGGAGACGTTGCTTCCATATGGAGCGAGCATCCACCCTAAAGAACATCATGTAGCTACTAGACAGTCTTTTTGAGTGCGTTTGCAAAATACAAAAGCCAGATGCAAAGCAGTTTAATGCCTCTGCAGTTACACGTATTCCTCTGCCGTCTGTAGTCGTCATCGAGGAATTAGGACACACAGTGTCACTGACACAAAACGCCACTGTTATACAATCGCTGGAGCTTTTTCTGTCTGTGTATCTCCACAACCTGCGCTCACATACGTTCTTATATCTTGTTTGGGCCTCCTACTTCAATTTATCAAGCAAACACACATGCTGGTATGGTTTTATAATAGAACATCCTCCCTTTCAATAGCCTAATTTGCACTACAGGCTGAATGGGTCCAAGCACAGACACTAACTGTTCCAATGGTATATCTACTTGAACACGGGTTTCTCGGACATGGTTAGATAACCCTCCTCAATTTCGCATAGCCATTTGGGATTGTGTAGTG
The DNA here is from genome assembly GCA_034552555.1 of Semaprochilodus insignis. Lineage (NCBI taxonomy): Eukaryota > Metazoa > Chordata > Actinopteri > Characiformes > Prochilodontidae > Semaprochilodus > Semaprochilodus insignis. The sequence goes on from CM067478.1 coordinate 4,445,472, forward strand.
ACATGAGGAACGGGCGGGGGGAGGGGGGGCAAATCTGGGGTTTATGCATCCCTATGAACACGCTAGGGAATGATACAGCGGGCGAGTGTGTGAAAAAAAGTAAGCCTGATAGTGGTTACGTGAGGAATCAGACAGCACATCTGTGTCACTTTTCACTCGACTGGCTTCACATTTGTGCCACTCGTCTTTGGCGCCTCATTCAGAGTCATTTCAGAACCAAGCACAGTCAAAAAAGAGCTCATACCCTTCAAAATGAGTATTAACAGAATGTTCTGTCAACAGAATGTGGACCCGTACAACAACTGCAGTTTTTCTTCAGTACTCACTTGCTAATCTTGATTCAACAGCAGACAAAAAAGAAAACCTAACCCTCATTTGTGTTCATGGCACCACAGAAGGCGCGGTGCAACTGTGCTAACCATTTGGCCGTACAGTGAAAAAGAGGCTAATGATGGAAACAGAGGCTGTTTTCGTGCTAATAGCTCCCCTTTTGAACCTTTTAGCCTGCTAATCATGAGTCAGCGAGTGAGTAAATTACAAGCTAGGCTTGTGCAATCTTATACAACATACTATCACACCATTGCACCCCGCAGCCATCAGCAATTTGCAATAGAATCCTGGGGGGCAGTATTTCTTACCGTGCCTTCAAATTCGACATGTGTGAATCAGATCTGCCCTGATTGGATGGGCCAACTGTGCCAACTGTAGGGTGCAACACAAAAAGACACGGCTAACCTACCGTAGCCCGAATAGGCAGGTTGAAGTATGCCAAAAGTATGTGGACACCCATCCGATTAATTATTGAGTTCAGGTGTTTAAGTCACACCGTTTGCTAAAAGGTGTGTAGAATCAAGCACACATGCAAGTCATGCAATCTTCATGGACAAGAACAGTTCTACCTGCAGCAGAACAGGTCGTACTGAAGAGTTCAGTGCACTGTCATAGGAGATCACCTGTCCTACTGGATCCATCCCAGTCAACTGTAAGTGCTACTGTTGTGAAAGGTAAGCAACTACAGCTCAGCCACAAAATGGTAGACCACACAAATTCAGACAGTGTGGGCCGCCGAGCGCTAAAGCATGTAGTGCATAAAAATAACCTATCCTGTGTTGCATCACTTACCACACGCTTAAAACATGAGCACAAGAACTGTTAGCTGCACATAAGCCTGAGATCACTATTCAGCGTCGGCTGGAGCAGGGTAAAGCAAATGTCTCTGGACTCTGGAGCTGAATCATGCCTCTCAATCCAGCAGATGGATGGATGAATCTAGGTTTGGCAGATGCCAGAAAACACACTACTTACCAGACTGTATAGTGCCAACAGTAAAGTGTGGTGGTGGAGGAGGGATAATTGGGTCTGGGGCTGTTTCTTCAGAGTTTGTGTCTCTTAGTTCCAGTAAAGAGTGATGTACAGCTACAGCACACAAAGACATTTAACACAACATGTGACAGCAGTTTGGGGTGGAACCGTTCTAGCAAGATCGTGCCCCTGTGCACGAAGTTCCAGTTCCATTGTTTGACAGGTTTGGTGTGGAGGAACTCCAGTGGCCTGCACAGACAGCTGACCTCAGCCCTACTGAACACCTCTGGGATGAACTGGAACGTTAACTGCGAGCCAGACCTTCTCGTCCAACATCAGGACCTGACCTCACACATGTTCTTTTGACTGAAGGGGTGTATATTCCTGCAGATACACTCAAAAAACTGATATCCCTTAGATCCACAAAGGGGGCACCTCCATATTACTGGCCATGGCTCTGGAACGGGATGCCCAATAAACCCATACAGGTGTGATGGTCGGATGTCCATATAGTGTATTTAGAGTGATACAGGAAATGGACTACATGTTAAAGGACAAGACGCTAAAAAGTCAAAGCTTATGAGACTCGTTAGGGCACCTTTAAGACGAGGACGACAAGTTTTCTTACTTTCAAATTATCCAACTTTATTGGCAACCACAATAGATGGAATCTAATTCACGCTACAGTCGACTCACAACTATTACAAGCCAGGTCAATGAGGTGCTTGGCATCTAAAAACCGGGCAGATAATGCTCACTGCAGCCCAACCTCGTAATCGGTCCTAATGAAAATCACACAGTTGCTTTTTTACATACAGGTCCACTGCTTCATTCCCTGGCGTATTCCTAATAATGCCTAAACCCCAGTTCTGTCCGTCTGCTCCTGTTATGTATAATGATTCCAGGCCTATAAAAAGTGCAAGGCAGCATCTTCACTCTTCTCTAATGTCTTGGACGCTTGCTAAATACAAGTAAGGGGGAAGGTGCTTATCCCATCAGAGGGAAAGACAGCCACAGGCCTTAAACCAACTCCAGTATTTGCATGTGCTGCTATGGCACATTCAGAGTGAATGTATGTGTATGTGTGTGTGTGTGTGTGTGTGTGTGTGTGTGTGTGTGCATGTGTGTAAGCTTGTGCTTAGCTTCCTCTCAACGCTTGCTGCCTCAGGAGGTGCTGACACAAAAGAAATGATGATTCTCAGTGGTGAGGCTCTAATATGCGCCAGGAGAGGCATTGTGCCGGGCTGCACACCGAGGCCAGCATATGGGCCACTCTGTCACCCGAATACACACGTCAAAATGCCTCCAGGCTCTGCTGCAGGGTCCTCTGTACACAGCTCGGCTTAAGACGCACCAGGACAGCACACACAGAGGTTCAGGACAGCAAGAGGCAATGATCCACTGAGAGACAGGTACACGAAACGGGAGAGCGAAAGAGATGAGAAGAAACTTCAAGAGTGGTGACGTGCTACTGAGACACCTTCAGAAAATGTGAAGCTGGGAAATGGATGACTGCAGAATGGACACAGAGGCATTTTTTTCCTGTCTAGTTGAGCTCATGTCAGAAAGGTCCAGTACAGGCCTGTCAGGACCATGAAGTTTTTGCTGATTGTTAAGAGCCGTGTAAATAATTGTGATGAAAAGAAACAACTAGAATGTGCTCACGTTAGCATGCCCGCCAAGTGGAAGGTGATAATAATCCATAACATCTGATCCTAGACACCTCAAGAAGAACATTTCCAGTACTCATACTGTGCAAAATGACAATGGCTATACAAATACAGTAGACTTCGACTTGCAGGTCATGGGGTCTCCGTAATTTGACATTTCACAAAGATTCAATGTCTGATTTTTGCCAAGAAATAAACCTTTAAAAGGCTAAAGGAAGTTGATTGCTGCCCTGGGGTTTTAGACATTGCCATGGCTGCACCGCTATCTCTGAAGAATCCACACAGTCCTAAGAAAGCAGGAAAGCTGGATTCTTCTAGTGTGTTACTCCATCTGAATTGTGGAGCTAGGATTTATTCCTCGTCTGAATTTGGTGAACGATCAACATGTATCTTTGGAATCACTGAGGTAGTCAAGACACCCCATTTACAAGAACTGAAGGAGCGCAGCACATTCTGGTACATCTGCAGTGCAATGTTCTCAACTCCCAAATAATCCCCAGATAACATGCAGACCACATGGAGCCCAGACAGCTACAGGCACATGCATGTTAACGATGCAACGTCAGCCTTTTCAAAAAGTTGGGTTTTGCCTGCCGACATGAAAGGACTAGAAAAACAAGTTTTTAAAAGTTTCCACCCCGGAGAGCATGTTCAAAAACGTTTGTCTCCAGTAACTGAATGCATTGTTTTCATGTGGATGTGAGGCCAAAAATATCTGGATAAATATGGACAGGGCGTTAGCAGCTCCCGACTTATGTCACAGCTCTTGGAACATGTTATAGCACCGACTTATAACGGAAACAGATCAAGCTCACACAAACAAATATCACTCACCGTTCCCGTCGGAACATGTTATAGCATCGACTTATGATGAAAAGAGTTCCAGCTCAAATAAACAAGCATTGCTCAACGCTGCCCTCGGAACATGTTANCGACTTATAACGGAAACAGATCAAGCTCACACAAACAAATATCACTCACCGTTCCCCTCGGAACGTGTTATAGCACCGACTTATGATGAAAAGAGTTCCAGCTCAAATAAACAAGCATTGCTCAACGCTGCCCTCGGAACATGTTAAAGCACCGACTTATGATGGAAAGAATTCCAGCTCAAATAAACAAACATTGCTCAACGCTGCCCTCGGAACATGTTATAGCACCGACTTACGATGGAAAGAGTTCCAGCTCAAATAAACAAACATTGCTCACCGCTGCCCTCGGAACATGTTATAGCACTGACTTATGACAGAAACAGCTCCAACTCAGATAAACAAACATTACTCACAGCTGCCCGTGGAACATGTTACAGCACCGACTTCGGAAGTAAAACATCTCCAGCTCAAATAAACAACCATTACTCACAGCTGCCCTCGCAACGTGTTATAGCGCCATGAAGTTAGAACTGTATTTTATCCTATGTCCCATTAAATGTAATAACTGTAACAGGCCTAGTCTAGCACTCCAACAGGCCAAGTGGAGGTATCGGTAATAAAAGCATGTTTTTATTAAATATGAATTATTTCTCACTTGTAGTTCGTTAAAACAAGCCAAAGTTTCAGTTTCATATTGGTTTTTGTGAGTAGAATTTGATAACTACTTGATTTACTTTCAATTTGTTTAATTAATTTTGATATGGGGAAAGAAATATGATCCTTTACATGTTTTTATGATTTTTGAAACAAGCCAAAAAAACAGAAACTGAACGTAAATTTAATGTCGACATGTAAGTAATTAAGTACATAACTTCTTTTAAATGGAAACTGGACTCTTAGACTTAACTTAACAGCACTCTGACAGATCAGGTGATGAATCTACAGACAGCAGTGAGAAACCACGAGCAGATGGGTCAGATGATAGGCGGACATTCAGTCCGAAATCTTCTCTGAGGAAACGAGGAACGGCAAACCCAGCCATGCAAATTCCCCCTCTGCTCCGGATTCTCGCATTCGCCACGGCTTAATTGCATTGCGCTGTCACGAGACGAGTCAGTGAGGAGTTAATAGCTTAATGCCGCAGAATGAGCAGCTGTGTACATCACATGCTTTCACAGGACGGAAGGTCACGCTGGCGCTTGCGAAATGATTGACGGACTCGTCAGCACTGTCTGTTACCTCAGGAGTGCATCCTAAGTCAGCATGCAGCTATAAAACACTCAAAGTGGCTCTGGAAAATATGCAACACCGCAACCGAGAGTGCGCTCTCTTCATGATCTAGCATGGATCTGACTAATCAAGGGCAATTACGCCTCGAGTTTCGCAAAGCTATTAATGAGGACATTTTGGCTGGAGAGTGACGCTCTGTAAAAACCTGATGGAGCCATTAGCCTTTAACAAAGGATTAAAATGCACATTTGGCTTGTAAAGGGTATGAGCTAAATCATAGTAAGGAGGCGAAGAATCGATCATTACTCAGGGACGGCTGGATGGCTTTTTATCTGTATTAAGCAGATGAGTCTAATGGATGGCACATTAGGTGGTACCTCAGAGTGTCCTTTAAAAGGCGGCCGCCTGGGCCCGGGCCCGGAAAATTTGAAAATCATTTAGAAGAGGGGAGATCTAATTAAATGTCTCTCCTCGCACCTTGAACTTTGCGCTGCTGACGAAGGTAAACACATCAATCTCTTTTGTTCCTCAAGCAGCAACAGTCCTCCAATCTGCCCAAGCATTAACTTAGTATCTGGAGCAGGAAGAAAAATGACCCGTAGACAAAGAGCAGTTCAGCTCACGGCGAGACCAACGTGCTGACATAGTTGTTGGATACAAAGATAAGATTCGCTTTAAATGTTTGTGCCAGTATTCAAACAACTAGCAGTGGGCAGTATGGCTGAAAAGATATTTCATAGTAAAAATAACTCTACATTATAAATAGGAATAAGCTGAAGTCATAAGCACAAAATCATAATTTAAAGGGTCATTTCTAATGAGGGGTGTTTCAAACCCTAAACCTTAAATTTACACCTTTCACAGGCCCTAACAGCCTTTTTATAGTTAATATAAATTAATATAATAGCTTCTTATGTTATGTTTTTTAGTTATTTAAGATATTTTGACTTCTTTTACAGTGAAGTGAATTTAGATTGTGTTATATTATGAAATACTAAAAACTTTATTTAAAAAATGCTGTCCTATGCTGTTTTCATGTCACTGTCGAAATACAAAGAGCTGTAGTCTGTAGGCGGAGGCTTATTTTAGCCACACCCATGTATTTTATCACAGAACTCACTACTTTTAAGTAAATGTCTCACAAAGTCAAAAGAACTGTCACTACTGAATTGATTAAGTATTTTTTATTTTTTATTAAAATGTTTTAATTTGAAAAAAAGATTGTATTTATGTATATTCAACTATTCAAAGCTGTGTATGCTAGCCTTGTACCAGGTTTCTAAGTTCTGTTCAAAATGAGCTAAAATTGTCACTGTAAAATTGCCAAAACAGTCACTACTGAAACAGTCACTACCGAAACAGTCACTACCAAAGCAGTCACTACTGAAACAGTCACTACCGAAACAGTCACTACTGAAACTGTCACTACCAAAGCAGTCACTACCGAAGCAGTCACTACCGAAGCAGTCACTACCGAAACAGTCACTACCAAAGCAGTCACTACCGAAACAGTCACTACCAAAGCAGTCACTACTGAAACAGTCACTACCGAAACACTAGGTAAAGTTCTGGTAGTGATACGATGGTTCTGGCAGTGCTAAAATTTTGCACAGGGTCACTCAAAGCAAAATGACTACAGTCTAAATTCTAAGTCAGTTAAAAGTCCAAAATGCGTTTTCAACTTCGACTTGAGACCGCACTTGAAACCGCATTACTGCTGTACTAGCTGGCTGTGGCACAACATGGGCACAAAAACCTAGCTAGTGTCCAAGCTAGGTTTTAATGGCTAATGGCTAACACCCCTTTTCCACCTTTACCTCATTACATATGAGGTCTACTCCTTACTCCTGGACTAACTTCTACATGCGATATAAAGAGTTTGTGTCTTATGATATAATGGTAATGACAAAAGTCATACCTCAACCAGTACACATCAACCGGATGAACTGCTGTATCGGCCACTGCCATATCAGACCTTACTCATGGCAGCAGATAAAGCTGGTGCTCATTTATGGTGAATCATTGTTTTATAGGCTAATCTGGTTAAGAACTGGCCTAAATCTGTATCTGGAAACTGGCCGAGGTATTTAAACTAACAGTGAGTGACATCTCTTGAGGACGGATCTGTCAGGCCTAAATTATCTTGAGCAGAAGCCTTTGAAATGGGAATCATTCAAAGAGCAGCCTTCCTTTTTAGGGGGGAAAAGACGAGGATGGAGACAGACAGGAGAGCAAAAGCGACTGACATAAATGTGCTCAGTTGCTGCCTTTTCTTTTGCCTCTCTTACCTTGAAATCAATACGGCTCTGTCTGTCGAAGTAGACTCCATTCACATTCCCCTCTGCCTCTCTGCCGCTCTCAGAAGCCGGTCCCGCTCTACTATAGAGGCAGGCCCGGAGACTTACTCAGCAGTCTGTGAGAAACCGTTTCAATTACGCAGAGTGCTTTTAAAATGAGGGATGTGAATGCATTATAAAGCCAGACGTTGATGTATTCACTAATAACGGCGGTATCGCAGGAAGCCGGCCATAATAATCTGCAATAATATATAGAGCGGCTAATAGAAGAGGAAATGAGGGCGGGGGGAGGATGAAATTGTGATTGATTTCCCCTTCAAATCAACTATTGTTGCATCTTATGTGAGAAGATAAGTAGGACGCATGACTTCGTGACACTGTGACCTTGTGACCTCTACGCTATTACCCATTTACAACAGTCCCGTGAGATGAGTGTGGGCTTATTTGTCTGTGTTCACCTCGTATGGTAGCCTGTAACTGGGAGTGATAATCTCACAGGGGGCTAAAAAGACCAGCTCAGTGATCTATGACTCCAGGATAACCCCATAAATCAATATTACAGAAGTCCAGTTTGCTTACTTTGATGCGCAAAAATAGCCACTGCCACCTTTCAGTGTTGCTCAGATCATCATCAACACATGCCCAAACACAATGCCTGACTCATGAGACACATCCACTGGCTGATTACATACACAACCAAGTGAAAGTGTACTCCGCACCCTGCCGCCCACCACAGAGCAAGCACACTCCTGCATCCCAGCCACACTCCCATGTCAAACTACACCGTATGACTTCACCAGCTGTGATATAACAGTGTTGTATTGAACTGGAACAGCTCACTGATCAACCGTGGCTGCCCCCTTGATTCGGTTATTTCATCCTCTCCCTCCACTTACTGGGTTTAACCATCCCAGTCTTGAGTTCTGTATTATGTGATTATGTGGCATTGCTACTGTTGACTGCCCACCTCCAAACACAGAAAGGACCCTGTGCCTGCCATGACAGAGAGGTGTAGCATTAAAGGGGCTAATTTCTGCATAATTCAATCACTGAGAAGTCATCAAAGGATCCTGTGTGAATCGATGGAAAATAGTTCATTGTAGAAACGTATTGACCGGTGAACCAGGGGCCACAATGCCCACCAACAAACCTACTTGAGTTTTGATATGTTTATAATATGACAACATATATCATATATCATTATCAAATATGTCACAGTACAATATATTTTCTGAACATACCATGAATATTATCAGTGCTTGTAGAACACTGAGAAACTACAGAGGTACATTTGAATAAAGTTTTTTTTTTTTTTCAAGTACTGTTTTTCTGAACACCCTGCTTGTAAACATCACAAAGCAATGACGGTAGGGAAATTATAACCATTCACATATTACAATGTTGCACTATACTCTTCAGACCACTGTAACCAATTCTGACTTTGTAAATTTCCATTAGAAATGAGCAAGTCACATGAAACCACTCACGCTATTTATGCTTCAGCAATTTATTTCTGTGGAAAGACTGAAATAATCAATGGAATTCCACTTCAAGATTTGTGAATGAGTTGGAATAGACAAAATAAACTAGCAAAACGGCAGCTTCACTTCCAAAAAAGGGCTACAAAAAGTATGAGCCCCTGTTATTTAACTATTTAACAGAGATGCACAATGACAGCAGAGTCATATCAGTATTGGCCATTTTTTGCTTTCTAAATATTAACATTGTGACATCTGGTATTACAAACCAATATCTGATGACGCATTTATTGTATGCTAAAAGAACACCATCAGCGATTAGATGGTCCCGGTAGCTGACCAGACTGCGACTTCTCATCCCATGCGCACGTCACGCATGTCATGCAGGCATATGGACACTACAGATTACAGGCATGATTTTGGTTGTTTCTATGTGCAAATCACAGTTAATCTTTAATGTAACTTCACAATAAGCACCAGAGCAGGACCTCAGGCCAAACAAAAAGCCTCAAGAAAGATATGTACATGTATGGGATATTGGCATCAGCCTGTTTAACATTACAGAAAAACCTAAACCTATGCCCAACGCCAATACGACAGCTAGACTGCACTGTAGTCCATGTAGTAACTGAATAATAAACCTTAGCATCTAATAAAAGCTGGGATTTTATAGGATTAGAAAGGAACAGCAAGATGATTCAAACAATGAGGATAATATCACGATGGGCTGCCGTCCAATCAGATAATTGTTACTATGCAGTTTATGCACTTACTATACACTAGTTGTTGTTGTTTACAAGCTGTATAAGCTATAACTGTTGTAACTAAGTCATTTCTAGAGCTGCAGTCTGGTCAGTGTTCTTGTGTTCATTAGCAACGACGTATTCAAAGAAGTGCACTGTGATGTGACAGCATACTGGCCACTCCTACCAGTCCTGCAATGTCAAAGGGACGCACACGATTTTCTCAAGACGTAGGCTATAACGATCATGTTCTTTCACACAGCCTCAGTCTGATCCTTAGGTCGCTCCTCACCTGCTCCTCCAAAAGTCTTTAACGAGTCCACAGCTCATTTCCTCCTGCTAATGCCACAAAGTGAGAAGGATAGTAGCACACTCCAGAAAGGACAACTACTTCTCAACTAGGGATAGCATCCAAGTTAATTCAGGATAAATCGACTCTGACCCCACTGAAACTGCTCCGAATGAATTAATTACTGCAATTAAGTGATGAATGTGGCCACTTAGACTAATTGTTAGAGGATCTATACGGGCTCCTGGGTCCCTGGGGGACTTTCTGGAAAGCTTTGGAAGAAAGTAGACCGTTCCTCAGAGCAAAGTGTATTTTGCTTTTTAACAGTCAAAGTCGTTGGAATCATCCCTCTGAGCGAGATTATCACTCCTCGGCAGAACTTTCCTCCTATCTGAGGCTCCTTGTGCGATTAATGACCCCTGCAAGGGTGCTTATCCTGTCTGTGTGGTGATACAGTAGCCGTAATAGCACGAGTGGCCCTGCTTCTTTGGTTAACCACGACTGCGGTAGGGCGCTCAATGGGACTTCCGAGGACGTATCGACTCAAACTCGCTGTCTTCGGGAGAACGGCAGCACAAAACATTAAGTGCTGTTAGGAATCACGATGCAAAGGTTCAGGCATATGATGAACACTGAACAGGACATGAACACAGGTGTAAACCCTCTGACTGACGGCTGCTAATCAAACAATAAAATGCTATGGCTATAAGGTCGACATCCTCACTGTGCACAACAGCACAATATCAAATCAAAACCTAAAAGATTTATTTGATCAAGTCCAAACTGCACTGGTCAGAGTGGTGGGCAATATTGTGAAACTATTACACTTCAGGACATTTTAACAATACACAATATGTATCACGATATTTGTTTTTTTGGGGTTTTTTTTAGATTTAGAAGTCGGAAAAGACAAAATAGAACCTGTATATAATTTTGTTAATATTTTTTTGTATATACACTCATCGTCAAAGAACAGTTGCACTCAGAAGGAAGTGTGGTATTGCAGTGCTATTGGGAAGGAAGCCTCCACATCCAATTTGTCGGTCGTCTCCACCAAAATAAAAGCGGGACTCGTCGCTGAAGCGGGACTCGTCGCTAACCCTAACCCTAACCCTAACCCTGAGTCACTCCATGACAGTCTGGCAGGACACCATTGCAGTCTTTGGCAATGTTGACGTGGTGTTAAGGGCATTCGTCGTAAGGGTCTGCGTGCATGTAGTCCTGCATTGTGCAGCCGTCTGCCAGGCACTAACAGGATGACTCATGGAGGGCATCACTGCTCACTGAATTTCCCCAATCATGGCTGTGGGGCCAGGCAGGTACAGCGATAAGGCCTGTCCTTGCTCACGTCACATGTGCGGCTGAGCGTGAAAATCATTGGCATGTCTCACGTCAAATCCACCCACCAAGTTTCATTCCTGTCGGTTGATTCCTTCTGGGTGCAGATATTTCTTTGAGGATGAGTGTAATATTGGCAAATGGCAATGCTGCAAATCCAGTTAGACAGGATTAATTAAGCTCTATTTGTAATGAAACACACAATTGGTGCTCTATAAGTACTGATGATATTCACGACATGCTCAGAAAAGCACATTGTGTCATAAATGATAGCAATCGTGATAAAACATCATCATACTGTCCACCCCTATCTAAACAGACGACCAATCTTTCATTTCTAGGTGGAAACTGTGAATGTCAGATATTTCTGCTTTTATAAATGTCAGTAACACAGAAATACTCAATGACTCCATTAGTCTGGAGAACTAATCCAATATACAAGCCGCAGTATTACCCCACCTCAGAGCCCCGCACACGCCTCCTATTATAACACTTTCTCGGTTGCGACAGCATCTCTGTTCTCCCAGGGACTCGGCGCAGTACAGCTTTGCCTTACAGGGCGTTGTATCAGCGACAGCGGCTGCTCTCCTTATTAAATTCATCACCTTTATTACAGTGCACGGTGCATGGCTCAGCATGGCTGACTGCTCCCGTTACCCATTGAGGGCATTCATCTGTACTAACGTGGGGTGGGGTGGGTGAGGGGGGGTGGGTTTGGGTGGCGGGCTGGAGTTTATGCTTGGACTGTGCATCAGCCTGCACACACCACGTCTACTCCACATGATTGCGCAGACACATCGCTCACAGCTAACATGCCAGGGCCAGCCAAGGCACTCAGATCAAACCGCAAAAACCTGACCGCAGAGGCAGGTATTAATGTCTTTTTGCCTGGCGAAGATCTAGATGATACTGACTATAAATAACCAGAGTCATTTTATTTATAGCTAGCTAATAAGCAACATGAGTGCTCATAAAGACTGCACCCTAGGACTGCAGAGGAGGTTTGAATCCTTGGTGATGAATCCCAAGGGTATTAGGATTTTCACCAGAATTCAGGGGTGTAATTAAAAGTTAGCTAACTGGCAAAAATGCAATATCAAAACACAATATAATTTCACCGTATGTATAATACTGTATAGTTTGATGTTTGATGTTGCATTCGACAAAAATAGTACAATAATTTTAATTCATTGTTTCACAGAGTGGGTTCCAGGTGAACAGGGCTAATACTGTCATCATTGTATTAAAACATGTGGATGGTCAGTGTTCTTGAAGTGCTAATGATATTTAGGATGTATTCAGAAATATGCATTGTGTATTCATTTGTATTCTGATTTAATGCCTGGGGCTCAGATTTGATTCGAGTGCATTAAAAAATACTACAAAAACAGCTACTATACAGACTGTATATATATGTGGCTGCACGACATTGGAAAAAACTTTTTTTTAATTTTCACCAGATGACTTAAACACCAATATTTTGAAAATATTATTTATTGTAAAATGATATAAACTTATTTAAATAAAAATAATAATTATACAAATAAATAAATAAAAACTGTATATGTAAATGTATTGTAAAGTGGGTGGAAATAAAAATAAAAATAATTATTAAATGACAGTGATTTCCATAAAACAGGCCGAGAAGGTACAGTATCTCACAAAAGTGAGTACACCCCTCACATTTTGGTAAATATTTTATTATATCTTTTGATGTGACAACACTGAGCATATGATACTTTGATACAACGTAAAGTCGTCAGTGTACAGCTGGTATAACAGTGTAAATTTGCTGTGCCCTCAAAATAACTCAACACACAGCCGTTAATGTCTAAACCGCTGGCAACGAAAGTGAGTACACCCCTAAGTGAAAATGGCCACATTGTCCCCAAAGTGTCAATATCCTGTGTGGCCACCATTATTTACCAGAACTGCCTTAACTCTCTTGGGCATGGAGTTCACTAGAGCTTCACAGGTTGCCACTGGAATCCTCTTCCACTCCTCCATGACGAAATCATGGAGCTGGTGGATGTTAGAGACCTTGCGCTCCTCCACCTTCCGTTTGAGGATGCCCCACAGATGCTCAATAGGGTTTAGGCCTGGAGACATGCTTGGTCAGTCCAGCACCTTTACCCTCAGTTTCTTTAACAAGGCAGTGGTGGTCTTAGAGGTGTGTTTGGGGTCGTTATCATGTAGGGAGGGGATCATGCGCTGCTTCAGTATGTCACAGTACATGTTGGCGTTTATGGTTCCCTCAATGAACTGTAGCTCCCAACAGCCGGCAGCACTCCTGCAGCCCCAAACCATGACACCCCCACCACCATGCATGACTGTAGGCAAGACACACTTGTCTTTGTACTCCTCACCTGGTTGCCGCCACACACGCTTGACACCATCTGAACCAAATAAGTTTATCTTGGTCTCATCAGACGTCAGGACATGGTTCCAGTAATCCATGTCCTTAGTCAGCTTGTCTTCAGCAAACTGTTTGCGGGCTTTCTCGTGCTTCCTCTTTAGAAGAGGCTTCCTTCTGGGACGACAGCCATGCAGACCAATTTGATACAGTGTGCGGTGTATGGTCTGAGCACTGACAGGCTGACCCCCCCACCTCTTTAACCTCTGCAGCAATGCTGGCAGCAGTCCTACGTCTGTTTTCAAAAGACAACCTCTGGATATGACGCTGAGCACATGCACTCAACTTCTTTGGTGGACCATGGCGAGGCCTGTTCTGAGTGGAACCTGTCCTGTTAAACCACTGTATGGGCTTGGCCACCGTGCTGCAGCTCAGTTTCAGAGTGTTGGCAGTCTTCTTATAGCCCAGGCCATCTTTATGTAGAGCAGCACTTCTTTTTTTCAGATCCTCAGAGAGTTCTTTGTTTTCTTTTTATCTTTGATGCTGTATCATACGGCCCTTACCACAGTTACACTTAATTATTATTTTGATAGGAACCATTTACACAGTAGTAGAATACAAACAACAAACCTTCCATTCTTATGTTAGGAGACACAAAAAATCAAGCCATATATAGTAACTAAAATCAATAACAGAATTTGAAAAATCAACATAGCTGAATTACCTTGGGATGTGTTTTTACCGCCCCTATAAATAGCAAGTTTAATTTATAGCAGTGTAGTAAGAAACACCAAACTGCTACTACTACTATATGGTATACTATGCTACTATCTGCAAAGGCTTCATATTATAGCTGTCAAAGCTGCTGGTCCGAACCTGCAGGTTTCAGCATCTGCGCCTTCAACAAAGCACCCAGTCACATGTTTCTCCAGCTTCATATTTCTCTTTGTGGCAGCCTTGAAAAGCGCAGCGGTCATATTGTGCATAAATGAGTGCTAAAACTGACAACAGCTCTTTCGACTTTTGTTAGATGAAATCTGTTCATGGAAGCAGGGTCAGTAAACATGACTCAGAGAGAGATAGGCTGCCGAGCTGCAGCTTCTGTCTTGTCCTGTGATATTACAGACGGGAATAGCATGAACCGTGCATAAAAATAAGCCGCACACACGCGGATGCAGACCAAAGTTTCCGGATATTATGATTCCGAGCACACCGCGGGGAATATCGCGTAAACAATTCACGCAGAGTTTGCACACTGAGGTTATCACGCACTTGTGCTATCGATGATGCCACTGATTTTCCGATGCTACTCATTTTTCTGGTTTCATCTTGCGCCTCTCGCGATGGCAGATATATAATAACAGGCCCCGGCAGAAGGCACCAACTCAGAGCCTCACGTATGATCAATGTAGCGAGCAGGCTCAAGCTGCGGATGATAATTCACACTCGCTTCCTCCTACAAAGGTGGAATAATGCTGAGCTGCGCAAAAAGCTGGTGATTTAGCGCTGCTTTGGAGATACCACAGCAACAGAGGCACAACTACAGACGTAGTGGATACAAATATATAGAAAGGCCCTGTCCATTAAACCTGCTGTAAAACCAAGGAACAGTCGTTGCCTTTAAATTCACCGAATTGAAACTCAGCATGTACGAGGTGATGTCCCAGGACTTGGGACCTCATGAAATTAGGCTACTGTGAAGTACTTTTCACCATCATTGACTTATCCATCGCTACTATAGCAGGTTTAAAACACTACCCGAAGTACAATTTCTCCACGGCAGCACACTCTTGATCACTTTCTCTTCCCTTTCACACACACACGTACGCCAACACACACAGTTAGCAGTGGGATGTTGTGTCTCTCGTGTTGCAGTTTTGTCCGGGCCAGATACTGGAAGTGAAACTGGTGTCTCAATCTCCTCACATGAACAAACTACTCACTCAGTGTCTCCACCAAAGTCTCAGTCTAGCAGTCTTCAGTTACTTTAGAGTGCACCCATTGTTGCCACAGGCTTTCAGGTGCCCAAAGAAAGTCTGTATAATCTTCATAGGCACTGGCCAATAGAAAGGGATGCACTAGAGCAGCTGCACATGAGCCTAAGGTCACCATGCCCTATGCTAAGTGTCAGCAACCCACCCCCTTTGGGCCGTGGAGCAGTGGAACTGCGTTCTCTGGAGCGGAGAGAATGGAGCTCCATCCAGAACTTATCATCCAACATCAGCACCACACTGATGCTCTTGTGGCTGAACGCAGTCAAATCCCCGCTGCAACGTTCCAGCGTCCAATGTAAAGCCTTCCCAGAAGAGTAGAGGCTGTTACTGCAGCAAAGAGGGAACAAACTCTCTATTAATATCTTTGATTGCAGATGCAGGCGACTACAAACCTTTGGACGTGCACCAGTATATGTAGCTATGTGTATGTGATAATACGTGAGTTTTCTAAGGCTACCTAACCTTAACCGCAGTAAGCAAAAAGAACTGGGGCTGAACTTTCAGCTTTGAAAAGTGAAACGCAGAGCTTTTATAAACCAGCTCTTTAAAAAGTCAGGACCAATTTGTTTCCTTTCTGTAGGTGGGTTTGTGCTGTGAATGTACAAAAGCAAGCACACACATAACATACTGCGCAGAAGTCAAAGACCACCCTTCGTTTATTGAATTCCTAGTCAAAACAGCCATTAAGCGCACGTTATTCAGTTCTGAGGAGGTTAGACTTTCTTCTTCCTTATACAAGAGAATAGATGCTTGTCATGATGACAGATATACAATGACAGGCCCCGGGAGAAAGCACCTTGCCTTTCAATGAAGTGTTTCCTTGATTAGGGAAGGGGAACATTCAAGTGAAAAAGCAGGAGTTCCCAAAAATGGACCTCAAAAATGAATTAAAAGCTATGGAGAAAATAGGACTCCTAACAACCGTGCAGGACCTGGGGAAGCACCAAAACTGTCCCCATCAGATAAACAGCAGTTAAAACTTACTGGACAAAATCAAGCTTTACTCTTGAGTATTGTAATATTATGCTTTGTGACACTGTATCGATTCTAAAAACACAGTACTGATTTTTAATGAATAGTTTATATGTAAAGATTGTTGGCAGAGAGGGGTTCATTCTAGGGCTGCCCACCGCTCTGTGTAAGTGTGCTCACTGCCCCCTAGAGTGTGTGATGTGGGTGTCTCACTTCACAGATGGGTTAAATGTGGAAGACAAATTCCTCTGTACTCAGAGGACGACTGGCCTCACCTAAATTCAGCCATTAGACTCCTCCAACATAAACCAGTAGTGCAAGAGCCCACTGCCAACGTTAGCAAACCTACACATATAGTGGTGTTTTAGAGCCACTTGTTTGACCAATGTGCTTGAACACAGATGAATTTGATCTCTCGTTTTATCCCATTCGTGTAGTGCAACACACACACACACACACACACACTAGAGGGGCAGCTAACACACATGCCTAGAACAGTGGGCAGCCCTATCCATAGTGCCTGGGCACCAGCTGGGGGTTAGGTACCTTGCTCAAGGGCACTTCAGTCGTATACTGTAGGGGATCGAAGCAGCGACCTTCCGGTATAAGGCTGATGCACTACTCTCTAGCCGATAACTACTATGGCAGTTTTCCAAAAAATTACTTTTTAAAAATCTCAATATACCGCTTAAGTATTGCAATATAGCACAATACATTAAATCATAAGCCCTGTATCCTGATACGTTATCACCAGGTTCTTGCCAATACGCAGCGCTAGTTTCTGTCCATCCTTCCACCGTAAGAAGACGACTTAACGCTACGGGTCTAAAAGGACAAGTAGCTGTCAAAGAGCTGCTCACTGAGAAGAGAGTCCAGAGTCCAGAAATCAGCATCACTGAATGTGTTTGGGGTTACCAGGACTGTGAAAAGCAGAAAATGCTCCAGCAGCTTCTGAGACTGAACTTTGGAGGTGTGGCTACAGGTTTCTTTGACCAACTGAAAGTGAGTCTCCTGAAAAGAACAGGAGCACTGAATACTGAAACTGTGATATTATATGTAGTTTTCACAGCTTCAGTGTGATTGTCTGTCAAACACGTTTTGTTCTGCTTTTTTTTTTTGACTGGTGCTGGAAAAACGAACGACTTGTACTTAATGGTCATTTTGACTTGACATAAAATAAATGAAGGGTGGTCTGTGACACACAAGCTCACACAGACCCTTCTGAAAACAGCTCTCCGACTGTGGTCATGCTGTCAGCCATGCTACTGAAGGAGATTTCATTTTACAGCATGACCACGTCACTCGAACTTTCCTTAAACCAGCTGTGAAATAGGAAACCCATATGAGTATGACTCATGAATCCACTTGAAGGGTGATGACTACAGAAGAGTCAGACTTTCATCTCTACGAATAGCCTTCAGTACACTGTAATCCACCTCCACACCGTTCAGCCAGCCGCTGTGCTATAGTACCAGTACTGTGGGAATACACACTGAAGCTGCAGCGTATGTCCGTTAGCCATGTTTCCATGGACAGATCGCTGAAAGAGAGCAATGCAAAACGTGATAGTCATATTTGTTCTTTGCTGAGTAATTTAAACTGATTATGTAACTTTATCTACACTCAGGTATGTTCACAAATCTCCTTTTCACTCAGTTCCAATTCAGTGTTTCATGTTTTACTCCTAACTCCTTTTTTCAATTCTCCTTAATTTCATTCTGTTCTGCTTCTTCAGCACATGCACCGACTTACTGCATTGCTTTAGACCAAAATCTCAAATCTCAAAATCTCAAAATGTATCCTACAAACTACAGTTTCTAAACTGATAGACTGGGGACAATCTGAGTTCTACTGACATTCTGCGAGTTATTCAGTACCTGTGGACTTTGAGGCCTGATCATTCCTCCTGCTTAGGCTATTGTAAGCTGGTAGGCTAGTTTTACCTTGGTCAAGACTTCTTAGCGGCACCAATGTCTTACTTGAGTACTTATTTCCTTCTGTCTACAAAGCCTCACATTACTGAAGGGGAATTCCACTGATATTTCAAATTTTCTGGATAACTCAATTATGAAGACATATAAACAAAGTGATTCAGAGTGGAATACTTCGTTTCCTGAGTCAGAACTGTTCAAACGCTGTGAAAACGTCTGCCTTAAAATTGTGAGTTAACTGAATGTCGAATTGTAAGAAACTGCGTCGATGTATAAAGTTAAAAAAAGACTCAAACCTTAAGGCAGCTTGGATGCTAACTTAAACCCCCTCCCCACCTCCACCAGCACTTTTTTATTTTGCAGTGATGGTGATGGGAACTAAAGGTCTGAAGTGTTTAATGCCTCTCAAAGCCTTACAGAAAGGTAAATGACATGGTTCTAAATTGCACATGTGCCTGCAGGGCACTGTAAGGCAAAACTGAAACCAAAGACGTATTTTCTTTATATTTACTGCCCATTTACAACAAAAACATACTTGACATACAAAAACCAGAAGCTGTGTAGGTTCACTGGTGGTTGTGGACAATAAATAAAACGTCTATATCTGTGTTGCAGACATGGCAACCCCTTGTTCCCAACACCACCACCACCACAGTAAAGAAATCAGAGTCCGTGAATCTTGAATTAATCTGTTTACATCTAAATGTTTGAATTATGCAGAAAAAATAAAAAATAAAACCTGCGTATTCCCCCTTAGAAACATGCCAGGAACAGAAAGGAAGTTCTCTGAGAAGTTCTTACCTCGTGTCATGCTAATATTTAATATACCATAAACAGCAGGTTTTTTTGTGCAAGTAACACGAGATAAAGATGATTCAGGCAGTGAAAAGCAACTCGTGAGCATGCATCAGAAATGGCTGGGCTTACGCAACGGTCAGCGTTTGCAGCCCAGCTGGACAAGAGAAATGCTTTCTGTCGCCGGGCGAAAGGCACAATGGTGAATTCAGCTGAAGGGAGCTAAACCATGTAACCACTTAAATCACAGATGTATTTATTCACTCACTGCGGCCACACCTTTCAGGAGACAGACCTGCGGCTGGAAGGAAAATTCATTCTCTTAATTACTGAGCTTTATCACTTTTTCAC